>OY744533.1:20353554-20436054 GCA_963556195.1 Sepiola atlantica | reverse complement strand
TATATTATTATAATACATATCAAACGTAGGAATATGGTCGCTATATTTATATCGAACTATTACAATCTAGAAGCATAAAAAGTTTCCACATATAAATATTTAATAGACAAGGAAGTTATGAAAAAAAGCGTGTTCCTACCATTACACAACCATATGGCAGAGTTAAAAACATTCTCGGCGTCACGTTGCGAAGAAAAGATGGCCGGGGGTCAAACTCTGGTAAGCAGTAAGTATGTTATTAATCAAAATAAATAGTACAAATTAATATTCTTAAAAATATTATGAAGTCATATATTATCAAATTATGAAGAATTTTTTGAATTGCACAGTCGACCATGTTGAGCTCATCTTGAAAATATTATCCTGCTAATTGTCAAATAAAGTTAGACTTTTGATATATTATAAATTACATCTGATATGGGTTAGAGTTTTTGGTAAATTTAAATGAAATAATTAGTGCTGGAGTAATGGACATTTCAATGGAATCACGGCTATCATCAGTAACATATTTTAAAATTATCGAAATTCGATGTTGATATGTTATTCACCAGATAATAATGAAGATATTCAGACAAAACTGAATGGTTTATTTCACTCAAAAAAGCAAGGATATAATGCACGTCGGCCTACCCGGCGTTGGTGTGATTAAATGAGGAAATCTACGTCCCTTAGCGCTGAGTCATAACACTTTATTGTATTATATATACTTACATTTCACAATAGAATTTTTTTTAATTTTTAGAGCCGGGTACAAGGTTATACTTAGCATTTTTGGTTGACGTTGAGTTTAAGTAAAATGACATTAAATAAAATAAATTTCGGTAAATCGTTAAACCCCTTTAGACACACCCAGCGTTTGCTGTGAATCCATGAAGATGTTTGTGCACTCCTGCTCTAAGCCCTTTTATAATTATTTCTATTTTAACTTTATTAATTACTATAATTTTTACGTTATGAAAAAGAAACCTTATTTTTGCAGATATCATAACTCTTTCTATATATGTGAAGTTTGATAAGTTTATATGATTATCTATATCTATGGAAAGGATAATATTCTAAACTAATTAACAAATCATTATCTATTTTGGAATATATACTCTTGATACACGATGAGTTTCGTAGGTACATTGTGGTTTGTAAATCTTACGATTTTAGAGGTATATATATATATATATATATATATATATATATATATATATATATGTGTGTGTGTGTATGTGTGTGTGTGTAAAGATGTTTAATTATTTTTATAAACTGATCATTATGAATTTTGGAATATATATATACTCTTGCAAACCCGGTGAGTAAAATAAGCACATTCTTTTTTGTAAACTTTACCATTTACCATCCAACGTCGCAAACACTCTAAAAGACTTTTAAAATAAGTTAAATACAAATCATATAATAGTATAAAAATTGCTCTACATAAAATGTTGAGTTTTGTACATGATAGATTGTTAAAAGGATCTGTGCACTAGCTTCAGCGTCAATAATGTGTGTGATTAGTATAATCCTATGCTATTGAACTTATTATTATGGAATATGTAATCTAGGCAAAACGGTGAGTAACGTGGGCACAATATCTATTGGTTGTAAACTTTAAAAAATATAGAGTGCCACCAAAACCGTATTTTATTCACCCCCAGGAAGAAAATTTAAATTTCAAACTTATATTATATATATTGCTTATACTCGCTGGAGTAAGTATCTTACTAGTAAGTATATGTATATATATATATATATATATATATATATATATATATATACTTACTAGTAAGTATATATATATATATACTTACTAGTAAGTATATATATATACTTACTAGTAAGTATATATGTATATATATATATATACTTACTAGTAAGTATATATGTATATATATATATATACTTACTAGTAAGTATATATGTATATATATATACTTACTAGTAAGTATGTATATATATATATATATATATACTTACTAGTAAGTATATATATATATATATATACTTACTAGTAAGTATATATGTATATATATATACTTACTAGTAAGTATGTATATATATATATATATACTTACTAGTAAGTATATATGTATATATATATATATACTTACTAGTAAGTATATATGTATATATATGTATATATATATATATATATACTTACTAGTAAGTATATATGTATATATATGTATATATATATATATACTTACTAGTAAGTATATATGTATATATATATATACTTACTAGTAAGTATATATGTATATATATATATACTTACTAGTAAGTATATATGTATATATATATACTAGTAAGTATATATGTATATATATATACTTACTAGTAAGTATATATATATATATATATATATACTTACTAGTAAGTATATATGTATATATATATATACTTACTAGTAAGTATATATGTATATATATATATAGAAAAGAGGGTAGTGCAGTATTAGTGCAGTTCCAACGAGAGAAAAGTATATATGTAAAGGAGTAAGGCTACCAACATTTGTAGAATGTTTTTTTCAACATTTATTTATTATTTTGTTGTTTTTTTCAACATTTATTTATTATTTTGTTGTTTTACCATTTTATGATTTTATATATAACGCGTTTCAAGCGGTGGCCCGCTTTCATCAGATATGAAAATCCATTTGAAGAAATGTCTTTCGATTCGAGCAAATGTTGTTTCATTTGAGGAATTTGTTATTGTTTTTGCGCATGCGTGGGTTTGCGGGTGTGTGGGTATCCTTGATTTTTATTTTTATTTTTTATTTGTCATTTTTCCTGCTTCTCTTTGTCAAGTGCGTGTTACCCATCCATGATCCATGTTTTTTTTCTTGTGTTAGTAAGTAAGTGTAGTCTTGGCTTTGGAAAATTGGCATTATTTTGAATTTTCCTCCGCTGCATGAGTGCACATGTTGGGAGACGAATAATTTACGGTTTTCTTTGATTTTAATGTTGCTTTTATGTAAAGATACTCTATTATTAAATGTTTTCGTCACACCTATATAAGCTTCATTACATGTTGTACATTCTAGCACATAGACAACGTTCTTGGAGGTGCAGTTAAAATCTTTTTTTATTGTGAATGTTTGTGTTGGGTTTTTAAATGTGTATGAGTTCCCCTCCATTATTATGTCACAGACCCCACATCTTTCCTTGTTGCATTTTGTGACCCCTTGTATTGTGTGTTGGTTGAGTTTAGATGAGGTTAACATTTGTTTGAGGTTTTTCGGTTGGCGTTTGCTTTTTATTATTTTTGTTGTTTTTAATATGTCGTTTAGTTTGTTGTTATGGTTGAGTAGGGTTAGTTTTCTTGTTATTTCTGTGAATAATTCTGGATTGTTTTTGTTGTGTGTAGAGATGTATGCCAATATTTGTTCTTTGTTTCGTTTTTTGGGGATTCGTAATTGTTCTAATGGAATGTTTTCTGCTAGTTCTATACCTTTATGTATTATTTGTAGCGGGTATCCTCTTCTTTTTAAAGTTTTCCGTAGTTCCTCCAGTCGGACAATCCGGAGGTCTTTGTCACTGACTATAGTACAGATCCTGCGTGCTAGGGAGTAGGGTATAGATTTTAGGCAGCTTTTGGGGTGATGGCTTCTAAAATGGAGATATTGTTGGGTGTCTGTGGGTTTGTGGTAGATGTCTGTGATTATGTGAGTGTTTTTAATTTTAATCAATACATCTAAGAAGGGTAGTTCTGTTTGACTGTGTTCAATGGTGAATTTAATCTTGGGGTGTAGGTTCTGTAGTATGCTGTGTAATTTATTGATGTCCCCCCATGTGGGTTCCCAGAGGATAAAACAATCATCCAGATATCTTTTCCAAGATTTTATGAAGAGAGTTTGAATATTCTGTCCATATATTTCTTCTATCTTTTCATATAAGATCTTCTCTAGGTAGGCTAGTGTTAGGGTGGCATATGTTGGTGCCATTTTGGTTCCCATTGCTGTACCTAGAATCTGGATGTAGTTTTTGTTATTAAACTCAAAGGAGTTGTTGTTGAGAATAATGTCTATGCTGTCGAGGATGAATTGTTTGGTGAATCTGTGGTGTAGTATTTGTGGGTGTTTGTCCATCCAGTGTGATATTGCGTGTTTACCTAAGTCATGGGGAATGTTGCTATATAAGCTGCTGACGTCAAATGTAACTAATTTAGTCCCGGGATTTACTATTTGTGGTAAGGAGCCTAGGAAGTGTATGTCGTCTCTTATGTAGCTCTTGACTTGATCGGTGAATGGTTGTAGTAATATGTCAATTAAGTTACTCAGTCTGCTTGTTGGGCTTGATGGTCCTGCTACTATGGGTCTAAATGTAAGGTCACTTGGACTCGGGACACTAATATATTCTGATGCCTGTGTGTTGATGGCATTCCTTATCTCATTTGATTTATGTATCTTAGGTAGTCCGTAGAAGTTGTTTGTTTTAATCATGAAGTTTGTTAGGAAATCTTTTTCTTTTTTTGTTAGTATATTATTGTATGTTGTGCAAAGTTTTGTGATTTTTGAAATGGTGTTGTTATCAATGTTGGTGCTAATTGATTTGTAGTAATCATTGTTTTCTAGTACCTCTGTAATTTTCGATTTATAGTAATGTTTGAAAAAATGACAAATAAAAAATAAAAATAAAAATCAAAGATACCCACACACCCGCAAACCCACGCATGCGCAAAAACAATAACAAATTCCTCAAATGAAACAACATTTGCTCGAATCGAAAGACATTTCTTCAAATGGATTTTCATATCTGATGAAAGCGGGCCACCGCTTGAAACGCGTTATATATAAAATCATAAAATGGTAAAACAACAAAATAATAAATAAATGTTGAAAAAAACATTCTACAAATGTTGGTAGCCTTACTCCTTTACATATATATATATATATATATATATATATATATATATATATATATATATATATATACTTACTAGTAAGTATATATATATATATATATATATATATATATATACTTACTAGTAAGTATATATATATATATATACTTACTAGTAAGTATATATATATATATATATATATATATATATATATATATATATATATATATACTTACTAGTAAGTATATATATATATATATATATATATATATATATATATATACTTACTAGTAAGTATATATATATATATATACTTACTAGTAAGTATATATATATATATATATATATATATACTTACTAGTAAGTATATATGTTTATATATATATATATTTACTAGTAAGTATATATGTATATATATATATATTTACTAGTAAGTATATATGTATATATATATACTTACTAGTAAGTATATATGTATATATATATACTTACTAGTAAGTATATATGTATATATATATATATACTTACTAGTAAGTATATATGTATATATATATACTTACTAGTAAGTATATATGTATATATATATATATACTTACTAGTAAGTATATATGTATATATATATATATACTTACTAGTAAGTATATATGTATATATATATATATACTTACTAGTAAGTATATATGTATATATATATATACTTACTAGTAAGTATATATGTATATATAGATATATATATACTTACTAGTAAGTATATATGTATATATAGATATATATATACTTACTAGTAAGTATATATGTATATATATATATACTTACTAGTAAGTATATATGTATATATAGATATATATATACTTACTAGTAAGTGTATATGTATATATATATATACTTACTAGTAAGTGTATATATATATATATATATACTTACTAGTATATATATATATATACTTACTAGTATATATATATACTTACTAGTATATATATATATATACTTACTAGTATATATATATACTTACTAGTATATATATACTTTCTAGTAAGTATATATATATATATATATATATATATATAGAAAAATAGGAAACTAAAAGTAAACTTTTAGTAGAAAAAACCTATAGTGAAATGGGAAAAGCTCACTATGCGAGAAAGAGCAATTATGAAGATAGATGGACGAAGTGTGATAAACATGCACGAATGTCCAAATTTATTTCATAGGAAGCATGGTTTTTAAATGGCCAGATTTATTCATTTTAATTTCGTTTAAGTGCGCTCCATCTACGACTTGAACTCAATTTTCACCATTGGATTTCATTTTGAATGCCTTTCTGTGATGCCTCCACGAAACTTTTTCTTCTCCATCGAAACTTTCTTCTATTGGACACCTTATTGGCGGACAATTACTACCTTTTTACACGAACTTTTTTCACACAACATTTTTCTTAATATTTTTTCAAATGTTGGATTTGGGCTTTTCTATTGCTAACTTATCTATCTGTATAATTCCTCTGATAAGATCTCGATCTTTGAAAAGCCTTGGTTTAAGGAAAGAATAATAAACATAATTTTATTACAGAATATACCTTGCATTGAACAATCGAAGTTTGAAATAAATTTGGACATTCGTGTATGTTTATCACTCTTCGTCCATCTATCTTCATATATATATATATATATATATATATATATATATATATATATATATATATATATATATATATATATATAATATATGACGTTTATATTTGAAAACAATGATAATGCGATATTCGATTGAGGAAAACCATGTCCAAGAATTTAATGATAATCACTTTATTTACCATATTTTTATTTTTATTTTTATATTTCGAGATATAGCATGTTCAGCCGTTCCCATTCAAATCAGAGAGCGTCTTTCGCCAATAAGCCGGAAGCGAAAATATTGTATAGTTATGCTTGGAACAGTTCTGCAGAAAATGATCATCATTATTTATTTAATTAATTTGTGTATACATAAAGTAATTGATTATTGTGTATATATATATTCCTAAGTCACTTTCATGTTTCTGTATATATTGTAATTTCGTATTATTTGGTTATAGTATATTTTTATTATTTTTTATTCAATTTTTAATTCGGGGCTGCGTAAATTTGGAAATATACTTGTTTCTAATTGGTTACAATGAACTATTAGTGTTGTTCTATTTAGTTGACTGATGTCGCCCTAGTTAGAAATAGTTTTGCTTATCATCATTATATAATTGATTTTTTCAATATTAATTTTAATTTATTTAGGGCAGATTTATCTCATAACAATTTATGAAATTTTATTTCAGTTTTTATTTTTATTTTTTTATAATTTTATTTTTATAATTTTCATAATAATTTATCATAAGTTAAGGAAATGTTCTTTCTTGCTAGGATTAACGTAAGTTATTGAATCCGAATATACTTACCTTCTCGCGATGGCATATCTAGAAACAAAGTCGGTAATAAATGTGCGGAAAATGGGTAAATCCGGACTGGGACAAAATAAAATTCACAATTATGTTTTCTTTCCTTTAGTCACAGTCTAGAAAGATATGCCCTTTAATGGCGTTATTGTTTATATTTTAGTGGGGCTTGGTGCTATATTTTATTAAATCTTGTATTTAATAAAAGCAAATTCCGCAAAGAACTAGAAACGCCAAGACAATTCTACAAGGATCTGTACAGGGAATAAAGAGGGACAGACAGAAATAAATAAGAGGACAACACCCAAAAGTGGGCAGAACTAGCTCCGTGTAACACGCTTAGTGAGGCAGAAAATGTGGAGGTCTTGAGAAAAGTTGTTATCAGGTGTTCCTTGGCGCCCCAACGGGCATTCAGAGTACAAGGCATACATGATGAGAGATTAAATATTATATTTACGTGGATATATTAATTTTTTTTATATGTATTGGTTTCATTGTTTAGTGGTGGGCATATGTGTTGTGTGATATATATGTATGCATGTATCAAGCGTTGGTCTGTAGCTAAGATACCACTCCGGCCTCATTCAATCTGTATAAGATAGATTAGATGTGAATTACAAAGACCTGTTGTTGATACCCACGGTGTGTTATGCTCGATTCCCACGGTTGGCTTTCAGTGCTGATGTAACAGTGAATGCTTCCATTACCCACCTCCTCCGTCGCTGTCTTCTTCTTCTCAATAACCGCTTTTACTGACGTTATAAAAATAAAGATGAAACGGAACGGTACAACAACACAGCGCATACTCTATGTTGACATTGATACAGCGCCCAAACAGACATCGATGAACACAACAGGTCGAGCAGTTTAAAGTTTCCTTAACCGTTAGTATCGGATCAAGATATATGTACCAAGCAAAATCAGTCTACGAAATCGCAGATTCATCAGAAAACTTGATACACCTGCAATTCCATTCGTATTTCTTTTGCAGAATCCCCTAAGCCAACACTCTGGGATTCCAATATACCTGCTACACCAGTGCCACACACAAAAGAAAGTGTAATGAAAACACTAGGCCCCCAACAGCACAAAACCAATGCCAACAAAGTCCACCTGCGTATTGTTCATTTTACTATTTTACGATCAGTCAGACCAGTAGGAACTCATTCTTGCCAAAAGACCATTACGCTCGCATACTGGTCAGAAGGAGTGATGTAGAATCGAAATGACACTTACCGGCGTAAAGTGCTCCTATGGAAGTTATAAAGAATTCCTAATAGTCTATAAAATCAGGAAAATAATAATCGGATATTGTGGCAAGGGCTCAAGGATGTTTGTACTCTCGAATTTCTACGTTTTTTTTTAACGTTCGGATTCGTTTTCTGTATACGTTTTACGGCATATAAAATTTGGAATCAAATTAACGTTTATCGACATCAAGTGTTCCAATAATTTATATGTAAATATTGCTTAATGCAAGCAAGTATTTTTCTAGTAGATTTCTCAACTTATGGACTAGCAGCCAATCAGAACTCAGAGAACGGTCTTGGCCATCTGAGCATAATAGAACATTGTAGCCTTTTTATAAACCGGCTTTTTTGTGGCGTGTTCAGTTTATTTGTTTGCAGATCAACTCATCAGACAAAATGTAATAGCAATCATGAGAGTATATTCAATATTTAAAGACACCTTTCTTACATTCAATAACCACGTACGAGCGATTCTTCTGCTGAAATAAATGTTTTAATGTCTGGAATTAAAATAAATGAAACATTTTAAATTCCACTCTTTATAACAAATTGAATATTTGTTCAACAATTATTTATGATTGTCTAATTATTAATTTAAAACAAAATGAAACTGAGATTCCTTTTTTATTTGGAATGCAAAATACGATTAACGAAATTGATTGAACCTGCGAATTTAGATGTAAGGAAAACGATTATAAAAGATCCGGAAAGGAACTGTAATTTCTGAACTTTCGAGCTGCATAAAAAGTGTAGTATCTGATATGTCCTTGTTCAGTGGAAGTAAATCTTGTATCTAACACTTCTCTCGTTAAGAGGCAAATATATAGGGACACTAAAATATCCTTTTCATTGAAAGAAAGAACATTAAGTTGATATTGATGCAATCACATTATTTAAACGCATAATTTGGAGTGTAATTAAGTGACGGAATACAAAGTTTTTGGAAGTAGTAACGTAAGCCTTGGTAAAATGGCGTTCCCATTCAAAACCTTCATTGGTTCAAGAGGGATTTGATTAAAATCTATTTCTTCCATTATTTTTACTTCTAGTTTGGGGATGGCACAGTGGCTTAGTTGGTATCGACGCGGACTGAGAATCTGTGGGTGCCAGGTTCAAATCCAAGTCACTCCACTGAAAAACGCTTCCATGAAACCAACACTTAAGTCTAATGGAGGGGGGATAAAATAGAAATAACATTTGTGCACGGGTGGCCTCGGCCTTGATAAAGTGGTGGTTTCTGTTTTTTTAATGTAAAAAAAAAATGTTTACGTCTATGTTTAAATAATCGCTGTATGCAAATATTCAATTCTACTGTCACTAATGGCCCAAAAAGTTATGAAGTTCATTTTGAATTGAACATTCTTTATTGTACTCGATTCTGTAATTATTTCAATATCATTCTTTGTTCATCTTCAACTTTTGTAATAAGTTTTACTATGTATATGGAAAAGAAAATGGTGATTCAATGTTTAAGAGATAATTTCAACATTAAAAGTCAAATAGTATGCAATTGCTTAAAAAATCGCAACTATCTTTGATTTGGAATGCATACACGTGTGTTACCTAAGACCTTTTCTCAATGCGAATATATATATATATATATATATATATATATATATATATATATATATATATTTCTAGAGATACGTACAAAAAGACGCGACACTGGCATGTCGATGGTATCGATGATTAGTTATTAGAAAGTAAGATCGCATCAAGCGGAAAAGTCTGGTCTTTCACTTTTCACTATAATGTTGATACTGCAAAACGTTATTTTTCAATATAAACCTCTAAATAATCAACGACGAATTCCACAGACAAAAATTTGGACTCCGTATGGGCAACCATCCAAGCGGTCTATTGGTCTGCCTTTTCTTAGAATTCTTAGAATCCGGCTCTTTCAAATTCACACTACCCCCTAATATCGAATACTTTTGATACATTGATGATATTCTTATTTTCCTTCCCTCACAGACAAACTAAACACAGTAGAACTCTCCATAAGATTTACACATGAAACTGAGATAAACAGCTCGATACCCTATTTAGACACACTTATAATAAAGTCCAAATACAAACTAGCATTCAAAGTACACAGTAAAACACTAACAAAAACGACTTTATACATTTCTACTCTCACCATAACAACAAGATAAAAACAGGTATTATAATAGGCATTTTCCTACGTGCTCTTAGAATCTGTAATCCTATCTCAATAGATAAATGAAGAAATCAAACACATCATTAATTCCTTAAACACATTGCTATACCCCACACATTTCATACTAAAGGCTAAGAAGAAAGCCTTTAAAATATTCTCAAAAAAACAATACACAAAAACATCAAATACCAACCACCTCTCTCATAGTCAGACCTCTTCTTATACCCACGCATTCCAATAACACAACCACCTACAACTCACTTAAATTGGGTATTCCAACAGTACAAACCACATCACAAACCATAAAACAAACATCAAACACAGCAAGACATTTCCGAAAAAAACCACATCTCATGGCGGCTTATATACCGTCTCATGTAAAAAGTTCCATCAAATTTACGTGGGGGAAACGCAACGTGTATTGAAAAAAGGAGTGAGCGCACACAAATGGGGCATAAACAACAATAACTCTCTCATTGCACTTTTTCCCACATATTAGAACACGATCATGCTTTCAAGTTCGAACTGGCCAAAATCATCAAACAGATTCATAACGGAGACTACTTGAAACAGCACTCATCACAGACTCTAACGCCATCAGCCAACGAAATAGTTTCTACAATATATCCCCCTTAATAAGCAAAATTATCCTGACCGAACAAAAAACTAAACCTAGATCATGGCTAACCCTTACTCTTACCGTTCTCACTTGCACTTATATACAATCCCCTGCATACACACTTTCGTGCTGACTCCTTTCTCACATATTCATTCACATACCTATGAATCACCCACTATGAATCAAAACTATGTAACCACAACTAACAGCTTCACAAATTAACACAATTCACACATCCTTACAAATATTTTTATATTAAAACCTCTTTTTCTTTAAATTTACTCTTAAACGATCAACACATCCCGAACGATACCACACTTTACTTATCACTCCCTAAAATTAAAATCATTTTCTTTCTTCTCATCCCACCCCACCTCCTCGTCCCCAGCACACTTCTACAAATTCTTTCAAGCACACTTATGCTCACACATTCCTGACATAGCCACCTGGTCAATGCTCCTCTTTCCCTCCCTCCGGTCTAAAAAAAATGTCACACTTGACCACAACAAATATCTCACCTCTCCCTTTCACCTCTTCCATCCTTTTGACTATTTCGCTCACACTCTTACCCCCTATTTTCAAGTTATCTTCATTTATTCAAATCTTTTTCTAAAAGTATGATACCATCTACTTTTCTAAACACACAGTATCCCCCTTCCCCCCTTTCCCCAGCCTCTCCCTATCCATGTCATACCTCACCACGACAAAAATCTCAGCCCCCTATCATCACTCCCATCCTAAGGCAAGTTCAATTATATTCTCACTCTTCCCCATTTCACTGCTGACTTAATGGTATTCACTCAAAGCTATCCATATTCATTTAATTCTTCGCCACCATTGACTTCTCACAGCGTGGACTCTCCTCCAGCGCTCACAGTAACCACAGCTACTATTTTTCTTTATCCCTCCATCATGCTTACTCAAAAAAATTTGATGTACTTGCATAACATTTTTTTTTCAAATTATCATCCTGAGGAAGTCTTACAACAAATACGAAACGTTGATGAATATATAAAAAATATCTCTTGTTTTGTTTTCCTCTTTCATTTTCCATATATATATATATATATATATATATATATATATATATAAGCAAAGTTATTTCCATGTGTGCCAAACGTATCGCGGATTTGAAATAAGCCCCCTAAATTCAATGTTTTTATCTATGTCACGATTCTTCAACCTTTCTAAAAACTCAATATTTAAAACTAAAATACGTAAAAGTAACATGTAACAATTTTAGTGTTCCGTTTTGAGATTTAAAACAATTATATTGTTAGTCGACTAAACAACATAGTTCTCAGTACCAGCAAAAAAAATAAATAAATAAACATTAAAATTTGATTGAATTTTGGACCAAAACTCAATCAAATTTAAATGTTTATTTATTTATTTTCATCGAACGTATTTTACCATCTTTTTCTTATTAAAAATGGGCTTTTTCCTTATTTACGTAAGACAATCAAACTATTTCAAATCTATGCGGGGAAGTAAAACATATTTTTAATTGTGTATCCCTCGCAAACACATTAAGTAACTTAAAAAGGTAAAATATTTAACGTAACTTTAAAAGGTAAAATATGTTTATGTATCGGTTTCTGTGTGAATAAAGCGTTCGTCTTCAGTCCCAATGCGAACTTTCAGGTTTTTTATTACATCATTCAAGATATTTCTTAGCCGATAAATACCGATAATACACTTGTTTCTTCATTAACTTTTTTAATCTAAAGATTAAAAAAGTATTTTCTGCTATTTAAAGTTTTTTTTACATTTGAACTGGCGTGCAAAAGAGATAAAACTTTAATAACATAAAATGCATGCTCGCATTTTTTTTTAAATATTGAGTATGATTTTGTTAGTTGGGGAAAACAGGAAATAGGGCTCAGTCAGAGTCTTGTGACTGGAAACGGATCTGATGTCACATGGCCCAAGGACAGAGAGTGGGGGGAGTCCTTAGTTCGTTGGGAGCACACACGTCTGAACTTACGGTTTTAGAGAGGTTTTGATGAAATATTAATAAGCAGTAATTATCGACCTCTCTTTGTCTTCCTCCCGTCCAACTAGTCAGTGGTTTGAAACAACAACAAAGCGAATAAACTACTTCTTGTCTTGAACTGTTTGCCTTGACTTGCTTCTTTGTTTTCTGGGTATGAACGAACTTGCTTTCAGGCGGCGTCCCCAGTAGAGTAAGATCACGTATGGAACGAACAACCAGCAAGGTATGATGTGAACGTTCATTTATTTTGATTGAGTGTGACTTGTGAGACATTACATCTCACCGAAGATGAGAGATATACATAACAATATTCGTTAGTTCTGGTGTAGCAAAATTTAATCTTGGGTTAAATATTGCCGTACGCTTTGATTAATTAAGCAAAAATATTGTTCCATTAAAGGTGAAGTTAGAAGTGCCAGGAAGTTACGTCATGGCATGAAGTCGAAACGGCAAAGAAGACAGATAGACCCTGTTTCTTTGGTATCGAACCTTCAAAGTT
This sequence comes from Sepiola atlantica, assembly GCA_963556195.1. Classification (NCBI taxonomy): domain Eukaryota; kingdom Metazoa; phylum Mollusca; class Cephalopoda; order Sepiida; family Sepiolidae; genus Sepiola; species Sepiola atlantica. Next base: position 20,422,274 of record OY744533.1, on the reverse strand, counting down.
ACCAGACGTATTTTTATTCTCTTCAACAACCTCTAGGGGGCATTCTTGGGAGAATTTAACTATCTCAATGAACCTCTGTAACAAACAATACAAAGAAAATAATTTGCAGCCCAGAGAAAATAATGGTGTTGTATTATTTTGATCATTCGGACTACTGCTGTCATCTTTAATGTTACTCTCACAACGTTCCGGACGATGAAATCTCTACCCATCTTCAGGCGCATGTTACCGAACTCTGGATTCTATACGGAATTTCGAAATGAACACTTTATTTTATCAACGAGAAAATATTGTTCTCGTTCCGTAAGACATGACAAGATAAAATAATAATTTTTTTATTCTACGTATGATATTTGGGGAGTACTGAACCTTCAACCTCTAGAAGACTGTTATTAAGAACCCCGTTAATGACGGATTAATCCGTTGCGCTACGTGTCTAATTAGACAAATCTAATTTAACACGTGACAAGATGATGTTATCTGCTGTTAAGGTAATTAATTATCGTATTTTGGGACACTCTACACGAAATACAGTTCCGCCTGGTCGCTTTGTCAAACTGTCATGGTGTTTGAAATATCCGCAGGATTTGGTGTTGAGAACTTTGGTTAGGGTTAGGGTTTGCATCCACAAAACAAACAAAACCTTGTTAACAAAATATTTATTTAAACGCAAGTGTGTAACAATAATAAAACGGGAAAGTTATGCTGCTCATCTTGTTGGGGAGAGAAGACATTCAGGAATTTGACTGGTGCTAAATTTTCGTTAACGGACTTTAAAATTTGCTGCTTGTTTTAATTCATTAAAAAAGTTCCAAATACTTCTTTGCGAAATTCTGTCTTAGATCATAGTGTCCGACTGTATTCTACTAGCCTGACTGGCAGTCTTCTGGCTAATTCCTCAAGTGATAATTCTTTTCTGCGATATAATATCATTGACAAACCACTTCTTGTTAGATCGCCGAAGTTAAGCGACGTAAAGTCTGGCCAGTACTAAATTGGTGACCATTTCGAAATACCAGGCGCTGTATGCCATCTTCCCCTAACCGAGATATACAAGCGGCAAATACCACATCAGGTATTACCGGTTCTTTGACGTTAGCGGTTGTTTTATTGGAAACTTTTACTACCCAATCAAAATTTGTGTGGAATTTTCTGCTTTGGTCGAGTAAGGAAGATATTTTCTTCCAGAAAAAGATGGACTTTAATTAAACTCACAATATTTAATGATGAGTCCTATTTCTAACTTTGCACACCTTATTATTTTTTGACATATCAAACTAATTATCAGATAGGTCATATGCAGTAGTGAGCCTTCAAATACTTACCACAATCTCTATTTATATATGGTTAAGTATGTGGATGTATATATGTACAGAATTTACTTCTAATCTATTTACCGATCATTATGAATTTCGGAACAAGGCGTAAGGGTGGGTTATTTCAACACAAATGTTTTTAATAAAATTCTTTTGTCACGTTTTAATATTAGAAAATAAAAAAAAACAATGACTGTTTGTAATATACTGTACGTACGTGTTATTTTGCTTTTAATCTTAAATTCGACCGAGAGAGTAAACTCATTGCATAGCGGTGCGCACGAAGACGTAAAAAGGTGAATTAGTGAGTTTGAACCTTCATTAGACATAAATAATTTTTCACTACTTTTGTCCAAGTATGTAATAAAAAACTTTCTTTATTTTTAAACTTGAGCGTATGACATTGAGGCATACGTGTTGAAGTTAAGCGAAACAACTATAAACCTGTACATATAACACGCCGGATCAATTTTCAAAGACATAATGAAGGGAGATAACTTCGAATTGATTTAGATTTGGTTATTCCCCATTCTTTGAAACAATATATAAGATTATTAAACAGCGAGTAACCAATGCTCGGGTAGAATATGGAAGTACTGACCCGGCGTGATTATCACACTGTATGCACTTAAAAATCACACCTATGACTATTTGAGAGCGAATATGGGGTTTTGTGTAGTTGATAGTTTGGTAATATTGTATGCAGAAACAGAGTAAGAGATAAAAGGGAAACATGCATTTTCTGGTATTTGTAGTGAGATAGAGGCGATCACCTTGTCCAAGGTTGCCCCGGTAGAGTTTAGTTTTGTTCTAGGAATGTTTATCTTTTATCTAATAGATGGGACCCTGGCTTGTATTGCCGCGCCGGGTCTGAGTGGACCTGTGAGCAATGTAAACTAAGGGATGTGTAACAGCGAGTAACCAATGCTCAGGTAGAATATGGAAGTTAAGTTCGATATGCCACTCGAACGCCGATAATTTCCCGCACGTTCACACGTGAAGTCCTACAGAATCTATTAGAAAGTCGACAATGAAACTTAAGGTTCGTTTATAATATACCCAGTATGTATACAAGTATATGTAAACAAGTACATAAACATATTTTATATATAGTGTAAAAATACATTCATGGAAAGTAAGCTACATAGAGGCGTCTGTTTCATTACCCGCATGACGATTCCCCGCGGAGAGGAAACATGGGCGTACTACCAATAAGCTCTACTAACGTAAATACTGCTAAAGTAAATATTAAACATTTATACACAGTATATTATATGACCTTATAATATTATATGTGTATATACATAAAATAAATTATATATATATATATATATATATATATATATATATATAATGTGTTAATCATATTCAACTTTATAATATCAAAGGTTGAAGGAGGTTGTTTGAAGTGCTGATGCAAACGAAATCATTTTTGATGTTTGGCTGATCAATACATTCGTATTGCCTCTAAAGTTTATTTGAACAGTAATCCGATTTGCTTGCACAAACAAACAGAGTCGACAATTAATTTCAATCTCAATTAAGTCCATATGAAGAACGCCTCGGCATAGCATATTGCACAAGGTGATAAGGTATCTATTTTTTATGAGATAATGCAACAAATAACTGCAAGTTATGAGCTATGAAACGATCCTGCAGGGAAGGCAAACACGCCACGTGCAAACAGCACAGCACGCCGACTGTCTTGTAATATAGTTACAGCATACCGGAGGGGCATTCTGTATAGAACACTCACAGCGAAGGGTGGATGTATATATTATTAAACACAAATACAGGATATTTGATATTATTGTTTCTTGCTTATTTTTACAGCATGTTAACTATCGTTGGATTACTTCCTGTCGAAACCGTACATTTGATTTGTATACTATTGGTTAGTAGATACGTTTTTTGAATACGTTTGAACAATCTTACCACATCTACCTTCAATGAAAGGCGAGTAGAAAGTAGACTCTAGGTTTACTTTCGGAAGCCTCGTTACTCTCGCTTCCATTATTTTGTCCTTTAATCCTAACATTTCATGAGCGATGTTTCTGACAAAGAAGAAATAATTGCTGTTTTCGTGGTCAGAATCTATCGACTTAGCACTTATCGTTGGCTAGTTTCTAACCTTGAAATAGTATTTTTCTTAGCTCTTTGCATCAAGGGGCTTCATTCCTTGTCTGGAGCGATTTCTATAAATAAACCCTGCTGACCCAAGCTTCTCAAATAGAGATTTCCCCACTAAGGTTATGCCTCCGTTAATTCTCAGAAACAATGGATACCCCTTTTTTAATTTTTGTTAACATAGTTCACCCCAAACAAGGCTGTAGACGTAAGGGGCTACTGAGAAAAAGGGTGAAAGTTTGGGGGGGTTAACCTAAATTAGGAGCTGCGCAGCTAGATGTCTATTTACATTAATTTTAAATTTCTGCATGTCAGTATTGTCAGGAAAAAAGAGAGCAGGGATGGAGTTCCAATAAGGGTACTAGAGCAGGGAGTTCATTGTGAAGAACGACTAACGCAATTCCAAACTTTACCTGTTGTAGCTGAGCGGATCTGTCGGTGTATGGATAATTCAGGAGAGTGTAGGACCATTGCTCTTGCAAGTTCGAAGACGTTCAACAGTGGGTGACATTCTGGCCTTCTGCACAAACGTCACTACTATAGTATTAGTGGTAAGATTCGTGACATTATTAGGTATTTACTGTCTTATCAAAGCTTGCGCGTAACTCTGGATGGTATCTCCTCATTCTCTTTTCTCATCAATGTTGGTGCTCCTCACGGTTTTATTATGGGCTCAACACTGTTTCTTCTAAATATAAATGATCTTCTTCGCTATTTCGATACCTCATTGTAATACAGCTTCCTATTCAAAAAGCTTCTTTCAAAGAAGTACAGGCTTGTCGAACTCTCTTCCTGCTGACTGTTTCATTCTACTTATAGCTTTGTATTATCAAGACAAACGCCAAAATGCATCTCCTGTCGTTGCGATAATCATATTTTGTGTTAGTTAGCTCTTTACATAAAATATTTTCATGCGTTTTCAGGAACGATTTTCATAAAACAAAATCTCACTGCCTAATTCCAGTGACAAAAGAGCTTCAGCTCAACTGGAAACAATCACGATATGAGCATAAAGCTCTCACACATACAGCACCTGATATTCTAAAATAGTTATACTACTTTAGTACTGACAGAAGTAATTTTGGTGTGTACAGACGCACGTATGTAAGTTAGATCACAACGCCTACAAAAGAGAATCACTCTTTCCAAACGGTTACCTGTTTTAGTACTGACCCGGCGTGATTATTACACTGGATGCACTTAAAAAATCACACGCATGACTGTTTGAGAGCGAAGATGGGGTTTTGTGTAGAAACAGAGTTAAAGATGAAAAGGGAAACATGCATTTGCTGTTATTTGTAGTGAGATAGAAGCGATCACCTTGTCCAAGGCTGCCCTAATAGAGTTTAGTTTCGTTCTAGGAATTGTTATCCTTTATCTAATAGATGAGACATTGGCTGGTATTGCCGCCCTCAGTCAGAGTGGACCTGTGAGCAATGGAAACTAAGGGGTGCGTTACTCCACACTCATGAACGCTTTTAATTTGGAAACTCACTGAATGCACTTCAATCATACCAAGACACATACGATAACTTACACACGGTGACTTAAATGTGTATTACACACACACACACACTCACATGAGGAGTTTATATAATCCAACACCCAACTGTGTGTTATATATAGTAGATTAGAGTAATTTAGTCAATTTAAACTTTGAACACAACATTTGTTATCTGATGAGTTAATTTTGATTAAAAAAACTGATTTCAAGTTAGCAAACAACGTAATGTGAAAAAACAGAAAGATGTCGGGTCGTCTCTAAAACGTTAAGTATTTTGTTTCTTACTGTTTTAGGGTAGTTTTACTAATGATGAATAACTTGTTGATTTCTTGCTATTTAAAAAAGAATATTGTTTTACTTTAGTTTACTTTCTCTTTTACTGTTTTACTTTTACCCGAAATAATAAAGGATTACAAAAGCTCTGTAAACTGTTTCTTATGTTTGAGTCTTTTAAATAAATTGTGATTCTCTATGCTAGCTCGACTTGCAAATCCATAAATTCGATTCGTATAAGAAAGGAAAAAAAACGTCGTTTATATTTCAGGTTTTTTTTTCTTTCTTATACGAATATATATATATATATATATATATATATATATATATATATATATATATATATATGTAAGTGATTTTTTATTATTTATTATTTTTTTATTTTTGTAACCTGCGGGGTCTACTGAAACACCTGACTAGTACATGGGCGCAGGATATCTGCTCTCAGAGAAGTAGACCCGACAACCTTGTATGTAATCCATCTAAGAGAAAGAAAACTTTTATAAAAAAAAACCGCGCCACTGACAACTCACGTCTTGGGAGCTAACCGTGGGGGAGAGAGACTTCCTAGTCTTGATCGACAACCTTCCTAGAGCTGGAGTCTCGAACGTAATATCCGGTTTGCAAAGGTAAAATTGCTTAAGAAGTATATGGGCTCTATCTATCGCCCGCCCTTTCGCACCACTTATCTGTCCCGTGGGCAGGCGCAGAGGTACTAACGCTAGGACGCTTCAAAGACACCCAGTGCTTAGCCTTGTTTATCGACTAAGACAATAAACGCTGTCTTTCTTTTTCTCTATATGAACAACTTGGGGAAAGTATTTCCGTCACTAAGTCTCACATGACTGATCTGAGTCGCTCTTGTTTAAACAGGTTGAGGGTACAGGTTAGACAGCTTGTTTGGCTGATGTTTCCGACTATTAGTACAGGAGCCCTAATTCTTATGCAGCGCTAAGAACGGCTGCTCCATCAACAGTTTATAATATCGTGGGTAATTTTACGTGCCCTTTCGCGTATGGGGGAGGACCCTACAGTTATCCACGAAGAGCTTTTCCGAGGACACAACCCCCATCGACCAAGCCACGACTAATGGACAGATTGAGCTTATTGTCACCAAACAAGACCCACTTTGCTCTCCCCACTCTATCTCAAAACAAATATGACATTACAAAGTAAAACAACTCTAAACATGACCAGACCCCCACCAAAAAACAGCTTCGCTTCCGCTCTTGAGGCTAGCATTCATAAATATTCTGGGACTTAGAACCAACATCAACGACGTAGTAACCTTTCTTCTAACAAACTCTCCGGATATTCTAGCACTAAGTGAAACAAATCTTGAATCCTCAGTCTCCTTTCACTACTTTCACGTGACCGATTACCTCCCACTCTACCGGAAAGACTTTGACAAACATATGCACGTGCTAGGAATTTATGTTCGGAACCCCTTTCCCTTGACTAGAGAACATAGGCTAGAATAAAGTGGCCAAGCCTACAGTTTCTTTAGATTGGCCTTACAATACATCTTTAGATAACTCCGTCCTACAGACTGGCAATTTCCCGACCGGCCAACCTGCTAGTGTGGACCAGCAAGCCTCACTTCTCAACCTGTCCTTGATCTAAATGCACGAGGCTTGCGTGACGAATGCCCATATCCCGCTCGGGAACACCGATCACATTGTGGTAATGATTGATATCACCCTAAAACTCGTCCAAAGTTCAAAACGGTGACATACTACAAGCAGGCTGATTTTTATTCCATCAGAGATCACATCTCTGACGCCCCATGGAGTGAAATATTTTCACTCGCTGTTGATCAGTGCGCAAATAAGTTAACCGAATGGATCAAAATAGGCATTGAAGCATGTGTCCCCATGCGAAAATCATTCAGCAACACCCACTCTCCTCAATGGTTCACCTTGGAATGTGCAGCTGCTATTGCACTGGGGCATGATGGATTCCGTCAATTCGGCAGCCATAAGACAACTGCGAAGAGAAAGAAATTCACAGCGTCAAGAAATAATTGAACAGTAGTAATAGGTGAAGCGAAGAGAAAGTATACGAAGATAACCAAAAACATATTCAGTCACATAAACTAGGTACTCGCGATTTCTGACGAATCTACAATAGTGTGGTGAACAATTGACAACCAATAAACCTTCTGCTATCAAACCACACTGATATCGTTTAAACCACTACTTATAAGGCTGGACTACTGTCCCAGCGTTTCGCCTTAAACTCCACTTTGGACTCAGCTAACTATCCTCTCCCTAAATTCCCATTGCGGACCGAAGACATGCTTGAAAACCTGGTCATAACTCCATGTCAGGTCAGGGGCATCATAAAAAACCGTAGCACCTCCAAAGCGTTTTAGCCTGATCTTATACCAGTAATAGTAATAAAAAAATGTTCTGCTGAACTGGCTCATGTCCTCTCCAAACATTACAGCAAATGCCTCGCTCAATCTTACTCCCCTGATAGCTGGAGAATTGCCTCTGTGGTACCAGTCTTCAAGAATTTTGGAGACAGAACTGATCCTCAGAATTATCGCCCCATCAGTCTACACTCGATCTTTGCTAATATCTTTGAATCCTTAATCAATCAAGCGATAGACCGGCATTTGGTTTATGCTAAACTTCTTTCTGACCGTCTATATGGATTTAAGCGAGAGCGATCTACTGAGGATATCCTAACGGTAATCTCTGAACGCATATATAATACATTGGACAATAGCAGGTGAAGCTAGGGTGGTAGCGCTTGATATATCCAAAGCCTTTGACAATTTCTAGCATAAAAAGCTTCTAATACAAAATTACTCATATGGTATTACTGGATGAATATTTTATATAATTAGATCCTTCCTAACAAAAACGAAGATCCAGCTTGTCCTCGATGGTCGTTCATCTAAGCAACATGACATAAATGCTGGTGTACCCAAGAGATCTATACTTAGACTTCTACTTTTCCTGATTTTCATAAACAACCTACCTGGTGACATTGAGTCTAAAATTGGTATATTTGCTGACAACACCACGGCCTACTTTCGTCATGTGGGAAAAACGGATTCGCACATCTCCGAGACAATGGCTGAATCGATAGCAAGCGACTTCCAGTCTGTAGTTGAATGGGAGTCAGAAATGTATGTTAACATTTCATGCTGCAAAGACAAAACTTATTTCCTCCAATAACACAAGAAACCCTATCAACCACCGATTGTCATAGCAACTAACACCCTACTTGAGAGTCCAACGTTCAAACACCTCGATTTAACATTCACAGGTAACATGAAGCTAGAGATCTTCTCACACCTGACATCATCCTATATCTCTACAAAGCCACCATCCGCCCATGCATGGAGTAGTGTTGCCACATCTGGGATGGTGCATTATTCACTTATCTCATCCACTTAGACGAGGTCCAAAAAAGAGTTGCTAACTTAATAGGTCCCTCACTATCTGCTAAGTCTCAGTCCCAATGCCACAATGTTGCATATTTGTGCTTGTTTTACAAGTACTTTAATGGATTGTGTTCCGATGAACTAGCTGAGCTAGTGCCCCCTCGACAAAGATAAACTAGACTAATCCGGCAATTGGCTAAGTCTCATCAATTCACCGATGCCAGAAAGCCTTCTACTTCGATAGCTTCTTGACTTGTGTTGCTGGCCCCTGGAACTCTTTCATTGCTCCCTGTTTCCCCGATTGTACAGACATGCAGAAATGTAAAACTAATCTAAACATACGTCTCGCTGCACAGCTTTCAACTTAGGATGACCCCTAAAACTTAAACCCTAATTCTCAGTAGCCGCTTACATCTACAGTGGCAACTTGCCTTGTTTGGGTGAACTATGATAAATAAAAATGTTTTAACGTGTTTTTAAGTTTTTTTTTGGGGGGGGGGGGTTCACCAGGATACAGAAACTTGCAAGAAGCCTGCGAATTTTATCAAAATTTGTCTGATTAAATCTGTAAATCTGTAATGGCAGCATATTGTGAAAATGAGATTGTGAGAAATTAAGTCCTATCTTTGGTGACTTAAATCACCTCGGCTTACTTTTCCATGTAACACCTAATCTGGGGTCTACTATTACTGATATTGTAACATTGCCTGGAGAGTTATTTGATACACACCAGCAGTCTCGTAGTTTTTCTGTTGACAGAAACTGCTGTTCTCTCATTGACTCGTGAATAGTTATCTCATTGGATAGTAACGTCTCTTGGCTGTGAGTCCCAATAATACGGTAGATATACACAAAAGGATTCGTGGAAATAAAACATGGCTTCTAACTTATTTAAGATTTGATGCAAACTGCAACAATTTTATATTTGACGACAATTTCTTTCCGTGAATAATTGTATGCATCTTTTGTGCGAATCACCCAAACGATAGTTTTGTTGTCTACGTTCCCAGTCTAATGTGTATTACTAGGGTCTTGTCTTCCCGGGGTCTCTTTCACTTGTCTTCTCGTCTGCTCTTATATTCGTGTCTATAAAACAAGCGCCTACGTCAGACTAACATGATAGTTTTTTTAATTTAAATATTAGTTCAATAAATTCAATTTAAATTATTGGTCCCACTTTTTAGAATTATTTCATTACCAGTTTATCATTGCCTATTGTTCGAATCCCAAAAGTTGCGTTTGACAAATTTTTCAACCCACTGCGTTACAGATATTTCGTTTTATTATTATTATTATTAGTAGTAGTAGTAGTATTCCACGAAAATATTTCGAGCTAAGAGCCTTTAAATTGTCCAGTCCTAGGTCTACTCCTATTTTCAGCAGATAAAAACTTGTTGATTATAATGTTTTTATTATTATTATTTGGTGTAATAAGGTTTTGACTAGCCGATTTATGAAGATTTGAAGTTTGAGGTCATTATCAGTGATTGCTCACCGACAACAACCAGTGGTATTCCATGGAGTCTGAGTGACAACAAGTCTCTCCAGATTTCCAGTATTCTCAACATCTTTTCGATAGCCACCGCAAATAGCCTTTCAGTATCGCAACAGCCGTTTACCATTGAAATCTCACTGGTAAAGATCATTGGTCTTCTCTGGGATTTACGTGGCAATAAGCCTCCCCAAGGTTCCAACACTCTTTGCAGTTCCAGTGGAGGTCTGGTTTGTGCTGTCCCTCCTTGGTCTTTTCATCCTCCTTGACCCTCTGCAAATATTTTCTTGTGGTGTCAAACTAGGCTGGCACCATTTTTTATTCATTTATTCATTTTAGGAAAAGAGCAGGGGAAAAGAGCAGGGGAAGAGAGCTTATGGTGTTTCTTACAATTTCTTTTCATTGGTTCATGTTTGTGTGGTGTCAGCTGAGGCCGGTGTAATTTATTGGGGGGGGGGGAGATGAAGTGATGTTTCTCTCATATCTTGTCCATTGGTTTGTGATATAGTGTTCTTTCTGTGGTTTTATTTTCTTCCTGTTTTAGATCTAATGTGACCCTTCCTAGCTTATGCGGGTGGGTTTCCGCATTCGAAGATTTTTCTTAAGATTGCAGCTGTTTTGATCATTGTCGTCCTTTGTATAGTTTCAATGATCTCTTTGATTCCAATTTCTCGCTGTCTTTTTTCCATTTGTTTGGGGGTTGTACCTAGTGCTCCTACGATTATTGGTATTACACTGATTTTCCTCATGCTCTATATTCCTTTCAGTTATCTGGCTAGTTCCGTAGATTTGCTTCGCTTTCCCGTCTCTTTGATCTTTGCCGTTCCAGCAGACCACAGAATGAAGTACAATTTTGCAAGCTTGTTGATTATTATAACATCCGGTCTCCTTGCTTGTATGAGTTTGTATGTTTGTGTATCCATATCCCAGATGATTTTGTGTTTTTCGTTTCCCAGTACTGTTTTTGGTTTATGTTTGACTCATTTACCTTCCTATTCGAAATTCAATTGTTTGCACAGTTCCTGGTGTACTGCTTTCCCCACACAATCATGTCTGTTCTTGTAATTTGTTGGCTTAGTTTGCGACATTCACTTATTATATGATTTACTGTTTCGTCTCTTTGTCCACACCGTGGCATTTACTGTTTTCCTGGGTTTTATCTATTGTAGCTTAAATGTAGTATGTTGTAATCGCATTGTTCTGTGCAGCAATCACTAAAAATGCCGTTACTCTGTTCAAGTATGTTTTCTTAGCCATGCCCAGCTATTTTCGTTGATCTCTTCTCAGTCTTCTGAAGCGTACATGTAGTTGTGTTTTTTTCCACTTTTCTTTTCTTGTCGGTGTGTTTCTGGTTTCAGTGCTTTCCGAGTTGCTCGTGTGAACGGTGTCTCTTGCTGCGATGATTAGTCTTTCAGTGTTCTGATTTATGTATTTCTCCAGCTCTTTTTTAGTGTCGTCCACACAATCTTCTATACTTACCAGTCCTCTTCCCCCTTCGTTTCTTTTCACGTATAGTCTTTGGTGTGTAGTGCGCTGTGCATGGTCATTAATTTTCTAGTACTCTGGTCAAGGTTCCTGAGTTCTTCTTTAGTTCAGCCTATGAATGGTCCAGACTATCTTATTAGTGATGCTGTCCAGGTGGTCATTTCTTTTTACTAGATTCCTGCTACATAATTTCGTTTCTAGGAGTGTTTTTTTCTCTTCGTAAATATTATTTTTGAATATTCTCTTTCATTTCTGTAGATTTGATGGTGTCTGCTTCCAGAACTCCCAAATAGCTGTAGCTATCATGTTCGCCTAGCGCCCTAATTTCCTCTTCGTTGGGCAATTCCATGCCCTCTGTTGTCTACAGTGTTCCTCTTTTTTTTAGTAGTGCACACTTTTCCATTCCGAATTCCATTTGAATGTCCTGACTGAAGATTCTGGTCGTATTTATCAGCAATTCCTGTTCCTTTTTGCTTTTTGCAAATAGTTTCAGATCGTCTATGTACATCAGGTGGTTTACACTTAGATCTGTGTCTGTAAACTTGTATCCGGCATCACATTTTCTGAGTATGTAGTTGAGTGGCATCATAGCTATTATAAACAGTAGTGGTGATGGGGGGGTCTCCTTGGAAAATGCCTTTGTATTTTTATCTTAGTCAGGTGTTGTCCTCCGGCTGTCAGTTCCAATCTCCATATTTCCATTGCTTTCTTTATAAGGTTAATAATCGTGTCGAGTATTTTCTTATATTTTTTAAACATTCAATTTTCTATGTTTGAGGGACTCTACCGTTAGTATTTTTGTAGTCAATCCATGCCATTGATATGTTCTTTTTTCTGGTTCTTTTCCCTCTTTCATGATCTTTTAATCGATGTATAGCAGATCATGCGCCTCTTTTTTCCTTTATGGCATCTTTTTTGTTCTTCGGAGAGTAGTCCACGTTTGTTTAGAGATTGGTTAATTTGTTGGCTCAATTTTGCCGTCAGGATTTTCCACATTGTTGGTAAACACGTTATTAATCTGTAGTTGCTTGCTGTGGTTCCCTTTTTGGCATCTTTTTGTATAAGCGTTGTCTTTCCTTTGGTCATCTACTCTCGTATGTATGTTTTGTGGATACATTCTCTCAGTTTCTGCACCATGTAGGGCCGTGAATTTGATCCCGTAGAATTTCCGCAGTGAGTTCTACACCAATCTGTATAATAATTTACTTTTACTGAAAGTATTCCTTTTTAAATAATAATGTGTATCAGGGTCAGTAAAATTAAGCCAAAATGAATCTTTCTTCTTCCGTAAAAATAATTCTCATTGTCAGTAAAATATTCTTTAAATAAATAAGATAGATATGTCTCTTCATTATTTATTTATTTAAAATTGTAGGAATATAATTCTTTCAAAAGCAATAAATATTATCAATCTACTCATTGTAAAAATAATATGCTTCAAATCAATAAAATGAATGTCACTTTTTCAAATGTATTTATTTGAAAATGTTTTAGTTGACGGAACGATATCATTTAATTTTGGAACAATTCATTTTAAAATGGTTTAAGCATGATCTTTTACCTTAGCGACATCAGATTAATCACCAACCACTTTGCTAATCGGAGGCTCTCACTTATTTTAATGCATGCGAAGGATGATAACGTACGGACGTACGAACATGAAATCTGTAGCATATTATTATATAAAGTAGTAGTCAATATATCTGTTCTCCAGCTATTTAGTCAGTAGTTGCGTTGACTGAAATCTAAAGCCTTGGTTTGTAAAAGTAGTATAGGAGAAGGAAAACTGCGAAGTAATACCAGACTGTCTCTGCTTATTGTTTCCAGTCGTTCTGCACTTCTTTGTCTTTTCCACTGGTCTCAAGTGATGTCTGTTCGGCAGAGGTGTGGTTACTGATTGCACAACCCTTGATTCACTATGGAGTCTCTATAATGTATCCATTGTCTTCCGACTGAAAGGCATATTGATTGTAGTAGTAGTGGATGGTTATGCCACTTTATGTAAAACATGTCATATGTGCTTTGGTTTAATTAAGTCCAATTGTTTTGAAACCTATGATTTTGTTATGTTAGTATTAGTTGTTGTAGTAGTTGTAGTAGTAGTAGTAGTAGTAGTAGTAGTAGTAGTAGTAATCGCTCATACGCTGACAAATAAACCATATTACAATCGTGATAAACTAATATATTTTCGAGCGATATTCTAAGCACATTATGCAAATGACATTGCTTTTTATGAATTTATATCAGTTTTCACGGCGCGGGTCATAAAATGAAAATGATTTAAAAAATGGGGCATTCTGCTTATGGGTCTAACTTATATATATATATATATATATATATATATATATATATATATATATATATATATATATATATATATATATATATATAGTCTAAAGAAGCTTTGGGTAATTTTAAACAAAAAAAAAGAAAAAAAAAGTAAAATGCAGTTTAAATTCCCAGAGAAACTAACTAAATCCAAAATATTGCAGACTTAACATTCGTTGGAAAATTAATAAAATAAGCAAATAAAAAAAATAAAAAGGGGGGGGGGGGTAAGTATCTAAGAGTGAAACAAAAAACAGGAGACCTTAAGCGTCTAATATATATTTATATATATATATATATATATATATATATATATCTATATATATATATATATATATCCCAACCTGGTTAGGCACGTTAATGTTATCCTTTTCTTACTGTATTTCTTCTTTGCTAAGAACCATATATACGAAATGTATTTATGTAAGTAGTTATGTATATACACCAACCGTACAATCATGTAGTAGTAGTAATAGTAATTAAAAAAGAGCTGAGAGTGATAAAAGCAACATCACCGCTGACGAAATAGAAATAAAAGCGAAGAAGTTTGATGATGCTTCAGAATTAAAATCAAAGCTTATAGTTGCGTAGTTGGGATTTACGGCATATCAACCAACGTTGTGTAATTTTATGCTGAAACCGTATATGCTGTGTCTATATACCTACAAATATAGTTCTTCAAAACAAATTAATGCACAAACGTAGATTAATCTGTTTTTGCAGGTCTGTATTTTGTAAATATTTTATATACAAAATAATTACGTTCAAACCCCGGTTCCCGCGAGGTCACCAAAGTTAAGCAACTTTGTAGCTTGATCAGTACTAGATGGATTACCATTTGTGAATACCAGGCGCATTATGTTGACACCTAGCTATAAATAATAGCGTCGCTAATTCACAGTGCCTAGCGTAGCGACTATGGCAAAATTTAGCTTGAATGAGAGTCACAAATAAAATGGACGGAAATCATGAGAGGGTTCTTCTCCCAGGACTGATCATAATCCCTGATGTGGTGCTGATTTTCTTAAACAAGTATATATATTTTTTTTATGGAAATCGCTTCTGACAAAGTATGAAGCCAATTGATGTAAGGAGCTAAATAAATACTACTTCTATGTCCCAGATAAGCCAACGATAAGTGTTAGATGGATCGATTTCGACCAAGAAAACAGCAAGTCTTCCTCTTATGTTAAAAACATTGCTCATGGAATGTGAAGACTAAACGACAAAATAAAAGAAAGTAGGAGTTATGAGGCTGCCGAATTTAACCACTTTCTACTCTCCTTTGATAATGAAATTATTACTTTGATCATAAATTATTACTTTGATCACAAAATTACTACTTTGATGATAAAATTATGTTTTTTTATAAAAATATAAAAAAGTACTGTATTTTTAATCTCTCTATATAACATATTTGGGTGCAGATGGCTCCAAAACCTGTAATTTTTTAAGACATGGAGATCTTCTAAAGATTCTACGGTTTATTTAAAAGGCTTTCTGTTTTAGCATTTATGTGCTTCAAAATTCCTTAAATATGTTTAGGGCCAAAAGGTATCTCATTCATTTGATTTAACTAGTTATCTATGTACGATAACTTATTCAGAATGGGGACAAAAAACAGTTGTGGTATGTTCATCTTTTATTAATCCTCCCTAAAGATGGTGGAAGCAGGTATCCTAAGGGAACAATACAAATAAAACTCGTATTACTCATACATTAATACATGCACATATTACAACAGATTGCAATGGTTGCCCCTAACATACATCAATCGACATATTGATACTTATTTACTAGTAACAAACGATCGTTGAACTGTTTATCAAGAAACATATATGCTTCTTGTAGATTACCGATTATGGTGTTATAATAGTGAATAGTGTGAATCATTCCTTCGTAGTTTTCAATCCCATCTGAAACTTCGATTTAAAACCTTTATACGCATCCAATATACAACGGGAAAGAACTCATTCCGTTATTCTGTTCGTCTTCTTATTTTCGTCGAATTGTCTCTTTAACATGAAGTTATGATTCAATTCAATGTTTTTTTTAATTCTATGAATTTAGATTTTTTTTAAATGCTTCAGTTTTCATTGAGGGGAAATGATGGTAGCAATTTATACAAAAAAGTATATCCTACTAGGCCAGCACCTGCCCAATTTGGCTGTAAATTGCTGCAACGTCGGCGCATTTACTACATTTCCTGAAAGTGCATTCCAACGTCAAGTGATCCTGGATAAAAAAAACGCCAACAGTTTCTAGTAATGCTTACGTATATCGTAATGGACATTGAGAATAGTGTAGGCCAAAATGAGGTCACAGCATCGGAACTCAAATGAGGAAGGTTAAGCTTCTTGAGTCGGATTTCCTATGGCAGATCTTATAGTCCTTGCACCATGCGCGTAACCAGTCGTTGAACTTTGTTATATGCTGGATATCACGCATTAGATATGGAGCAGAGGCCTAGAAGTTTCATGAGAAAGATATGAATTGGGGTATAAATGTCAGGAGTTAGCTTGCAGAAGGAGCGTCGAATGGAAAATAGGGTGCTCCTTGCTTTGTTTGCAAGCTGAATGCTGATGAAACAATCTCCCTATTCATGAACTGAAAAGGATAATGACAGCCAAAATCAAATGGCAAAGGAGATGTATCAGAATTGTTGACAGTTTTGCACGTCGTATCATTTGTTTGTTAATCATTGAAAGCCGAAAATCAAAGCCTTTTTGACATTAATGACTGAAACTTGCTTAATAAGTCAGGCATAAACTAAAGTGTATAGGATTACATTTTTATTGACAATTCGATAAGTCGCATTTTACTTGGAAGTGTGTACCTGTCACTAAAATCATTCATCTCAATAGTTCATAAATTAAGAAAAGAACTTAAACTTCACAAATGTACCACTCGGGCGACTACAGCTAGGAAGATATATGAACACATATCCAATGTAGATGCTCTATGTAGCAATAAATTGTGTTAAGTGGAAATCGATTGTCATCTATGTAAATGCTTATCAGAGCAAAATAGAGACGCTAGTAAAGAAGTGATTTGTCGTCATTTAAATTGTCTCTTCGGGTTTACATTATTAGACACAGTAATAGAAATCACAAGTTGTATGCTTTTACAGCGTGCCATGAAATCGTGTCTATTGCTAATCTTTCTGCGATGTCACGATTCCCCCCCCCTCTTCCCTACGTCTCAATTCCAAACTTGATTATTCTCCAGCGCTTACTTTGGCAATCAATAAACACATTGTTCGCCAATAATAACACAGAAAATATAGATATCCATTACGACATTTTTGATATTCAAAATAAGATTAGGAATAATTTTTTAGATCGTAACGACTGCTTTTGGAACAGTGTGACAGAAATATTTCATGCTTTTTAAAATGACCAATTATCAATTGTTTTAAACGGATACACACATATATATATACATATATATATATATATATATATATATATATATATATATGTAGTTCACTTGGTTGAGCACTGGTCGCCAACCACTTAGATCCGAGTTTGGAGTATCGTTATGTGGAGCAAGACTGATGAGTCGTATATATATATATATATATATATATAAATATATATATATATATATATATATATATATATATATAAAGAGAAGAGTGATAAACATTTACGATTTATTTCAAACTTCGATTGTTCAATGCAAGGTATATTCTGTGATAAAATTATGTTTATTATTCTTTCCTTAAGCCAAGGGTTTTCAAAGATCAAAATCTGATCATCAGAGGAATTATACAGATAGATAAGTTGGCAGTGGAAAAGTCAAAATTCAACATTTGAAAAAATATCATAAAGAAATGGAGAATGAAAGAAGTTCGTGTAAAAAAGATATGTATGTCTTGTTTTTAGCTTGACACTCGCATTCTTTACTCTCCCTACCCCTTTCTCTTCTTTATCACATGTTCGGTCTCCACCTTTCTAATTATATTTCGCGAGAACAAATTACTTAGGCTTATTTTTAAAAAAACTGATTTTATTGTTTTTCTGATTATATGATGTATTGACGTAATGAAAGTAGAATATTTTTTTAAACATCTAAAGCAAGAATGATAATATTTATTATCAACCAGTGTTAAAAGCATGAAAAAAACTCCCTACCCGAGAGGAAGAAAACTACAAAAATAAATGGAGGAAAAAGAAAAAAATGAAATACATTGTTTTGTGGCTGCTAATAATAGGAAGCAATGGCGATAATAAATAATGTTTTAAAATTTCAAAGATTGAAAATAGGTAGAATGTTTCAATTTACTCTGATAGAAAATCCGTAACCAATATTTGACATACATAAGATTTGGACAAACAAACCAATTACAATCTGTTTATATGTACTTACGGATCACTGCTTATCAATGCCCGATGCCACTAAAGGATGGGGATTAATGCGTTTGGCAGGTGGTCGGTGAGACAACATAGTGTTGATTGGTAACGATTGTTCAAACTGGTAAAAAAAATGTATTATTTAAAAAGACGAAAAAGGGTGTTTCCATTTAACGATGACACGTCACCAGACAAGGCTGTATTTCATTCTCTCAATAACAGGCTAGAGTAAAAAAGATATCTCCACAATATGTCTTCGTTTGAACAGCTAATGGCTGATCTACGTTTTAATTAGTTAAATCGTTTGATCATTTTACGATATACATATTCAATAAAACAATAATTTGAATTCAGTTATGTGACTCCTACGAATGTTAGCTTTTCTCCATCTTTGATTATGAAAGAATAAATAGCGAACACTTCTATTTTTTCCGGCCTTGGAAAATCAAGCTTGTCAAGACTGTTATGGAAGCATGTCTTGATGTGTAGCCGAAATATGTTTGTATAAATAATTTTTTGTTATATATTTAGCTCTATTGATTATTGAGCACTATATATAAACATACTAAAGGTTCTCAGCATTTTTACCCGTGGATACAAACGTTACCTGGATTATATATATATATATATATATATATATATATATATATATATATATATATATATATATATACAGGGTGGGCCAAAATAAGGGTCCTATCTTTAAATTTGAATAACTTGAATTTGAATAACTTCCACAAAATAAAAGTTAAACTCACCAAACTTTATGTGTGTGTAGACTGACCCTTCCGAGATTTTTTGAAATAAACTTACAAAAACATTGAGTTTTTTAAGCAAAAATAATGTTTTCTAAATGAGGGTACGTTCCTTAGGGCTAATACGGCTCATGCTTGCTTCAGAAGGGGTCCTTTACTTATTCTAAAAAAAAAAATTTTTTTAATCAATAAATAAAAAAGTTATTAATTTTTGAAAAATAGGACCCTTATTTTTGCCCACCCTGTATATATATATATATATATATATATATATATATATATATATATATATATATAAGCTCGAAACTTTGTAGGTAAGTATAATTTAATATTTATTATTATTATAAGAGCACCTTTAAGAAGACTAGGTGATATTAAAAAAAAACATTCACTTAAGCTTAAAAGCAAGGCTCCGAGTAAGTTCGTTGAGTCATTTAGATTTTCTTGAAGTTTATAGCCCGTTGCATTCAGTATAAAAATAACTAGAAGATAGATCGAAAGCGTGCGGAGTCAAAGGTGACTCTGTGTACCAGGTTCTTGCTTTGTGATCGTCTGAAATTATAATTTCCCTACACTAATGAGAGCATAAGCTCGAAATAACTTCCTCTGTAATTAAATATAATTTAATGTTTATTTATCAATATTATATATATATATATATATATATTATATATATTATATATATATATATATATATATATATATATATATATATATATATTATAATGAAGAAGAATGGAAAAGAAATTAGAGAAGCAAAAGTCAAATCATAATTCAATTCAATTGCTCAGAGCAAGGTATATTCCGCAAAAAAAGCAATTTATTCAAGTTAAATTTGCCAGGCTTTTCAAAGATAAAACTTCTATCCTTCCCTCTCACCCTGATAACAAACCCACCATTTTCTTATTATACCCTAGCCCTTTTTTCATTTGTTGATTCGCCTTATCTACTCTTAATCCCCTTTGCACACTCCGATATCGGTCTCCTTACTGTTCTCTCTGTGCACTCTAAATCTTTTCTCCCTCCTGCATTTACTTTTAAATAATTCTTCTCACTCTTTTAATAGCCTCGATTATTCCCCCCTAGTTTACCTCGCCCTTCGTTCACTTCTCTCAGACCATGTTCAACCCCTAACCCGCCCTCACTCTACATCTTTTAACCCCCATAATATTTACTTTTAACTGCGATCTCCATTCTCACTCTGGTTTAATCTATTGTCACTACTTTAACTTCGTATGTCTCTTGCTTCTTTCTGCCATCATTAACCTAATTAATAATTTTCTTAATCAACCTCCTTATACCTTTTTTGGGGAAAATTTTTTGTTTCAATTTTGTTTCCATAAAGCACAAGCGTCTCGTAACTGCTCATTTTATTTCAACCCATACCTTTAACCACCTTGGGGATTCCCATTCCGGATATCCTTTCGAGGTCTAATTTACTCTTTCCTCATTCTAATACTCATTTTCGAGTTTCAATTTTATCGACTTTTTCCCTCATTCTATTATTATTTTCTTATCAGGCAACCCATAATTTTCTTTGCGAGCTTAAAACTAATACTAATTTTATTATCTCTTTTTCATTTATTATTTTTCTTATTTTTATTTTTATCTTTAATTTTAATTCTATTCTTATTTTACTTTTTTACTTTTTTAATCTTTCAATTTTTAATTTTTATTCTTACTATTTCTCTAATTCTACCCTTCAATATATTTTGCCTCATTGTTTATAAGTAAGGTCTCCTGATAAAACAACTAAACCCCGAACTCTATTTATAGACGCATTCTGGCATTTGAACTCTCCCTCCCAGCACTCGTTGACTTACTCCTATGCAATCCTTTCCCTTTTTTAGTTGAACCCAAATTCGCGCTAACATCCAATTTCTACTTTCATGCGACTCACCCCCCACAATCACACTCTTAGTTTTAACCGCATTCACTCTCCACACCCCCTTTCCTTCTTCGCACCCGTTCCTCTCTCCCCCTACACACCCCTCACTCATTCCCTCCCTGCATACTGGTCGCACAGGAGTTTATGCCTTTTCTCATTTTCAAACCGGCTTTCGCTTCGGGCTAACATTAAAATATTTTCGCTACATTTTTTCCCATTTTA
This sequence comes from Sepiola atlantica, assembly GCA_963556195.1. Classification (NCBI taxonomy): domain Eukaryota; kingdom Metazoa; phylum Mollusca; class Cephalopoda; order Sepiida; family Sepiolidae; genus Sepiola; species Sepiola atlantica. Next base: position 20,401,132 of record OY744533.1, on the reverse strand, counting down.
AAGCATTTTCTCTAACATCTTTGCCCAGGAAGTATTGTTAATGGCGAATATTTTCCACCTCACTCTCTTCTGAGCCTGCCCTCCTGCACTTATTGGACATTTTACCCTTTGGATTTTCTATTTTCGCCGCACCTGAAGTTGTGGCTTCTTGGAATTTAACTTTGATTCCTCTCTCACAACCTTACGGGCCTTTTAACGACCTACCTATCTACATCTCATTCTCTCCGCTGGACCTTTCGACACCGGACTTTTTAGCAATCGGACATTTGCTTGCATTCGGGCAGAATTTTGCCCTGTGTTTCTTCCCCCTACAACTTTTATTTTATTTTTTCAAATTTTAAATCTTGGCCTTTGCCAACTTATCTATCCCAGCGACTTCCTCTGATGATAAGATTTTGATCTTTGAAAAGCCTGGCTTAAGGAAAATTTAACTTGAATAAATTGCCTTTTTTGCGGAATATACCTTGCTCTGAGCAATTGAATTGAATTATGATTTGACTTTTGCTTCTCTAATTCCTTTCCATTCTTCTTCATTCTACCTGCTCTATCCTGGATATTGAGCTATATACTCTTCACAATAGGTTTCACTTTTCCTAAAAGTTCGCTTTTAGTACACCACTTTATATATATATTATATATATATATATATATATATTATATATATATATTATATATTATATATATATATATATTATATATTATATATATATATATATTATATATATATATATATTATATATATATATATATATATATATATATATATATACAATGAGAGAGAACTTATTCGAAATCATACATCGAATAAACCCTAGATATCTATTTAAAACTTACAGAAAATTGTTTTCTATCTATATTTGTTTATTTTTTGTTTTAGATACTCTTTCTTTTATTTCGAGCGGTAAATTTTTTACTTCGTTTTTCATTTCGAGCGGTAATTTTTTTTACTTCGTTTTTCATTTCGAGCGGTAATTTTTTTACTTCGTTTTTCATTTCGAGCGGTAAACATTTTACTTCGTTTTTTTCATTTCGAGCGGTAAACATTTTACTTCGTTTTCCCTTTCTAGAAATTAATACCAATGTTTTCCCCTCTACAAACACTGATGTAAAACAGTAACTCCTGGTCTTTACAATTCTTAACAAAACTTGTAAATATTACATTGGTATAAAATCTAATATTTGACCCCCACAACGACAGCAACATTAAAATAAAAATGTAGATTTTAAAATAAAAGAATAAAAAACTGAATCTCCCCAATTCAGATCACATTTATTAGCTTTTGTGAGCTGACAATACCGAAAAGTAAATTTGTATGTATGAATTTAGATAAGATTTATATTAATACAGCTTCGTCGAATAAAACAAATAAGCTTTTTAATTTCAGAGTCTGCGTCGCCTGTAGTCTCAGAGACGCCTGGAAACAGATTGGCGATTTTTTTTATTATTATTATTTGTTTGGGTTAATTGTGTTATACATTTTATAGTCGCCATTTGTTTTTCGTGGACACATTTTTTAATGTAATTATGATCAGGAATACACGAAATCAGCATTTTGATATCAAGATGTCCATAATGATGAAAATATTTGATTTTTATGGTTGTGTTCTTTCATTTGCATCTGTCATTTTTATTTCTCATGTTTTAAGTTTCTGTTTTACTATGAAATATGAACTCTCAAATTAATCTCTACCCTATCAGTGATTGTATTTGTTGACTCAGTGTGTATATGTACTCACGGCTCGCCGCTCATCAAGGTCCAAAGGCCACTCAAGGATAAAGGTTAATGCGTTTGTCAAATAGACGCTGAGATAACACAGTGTGTATTAGAAGCTATTGTTGAAACTGCGAAGAATTTGATTATTTTATGGAAGGGCGCAACCAGAAATTGTTAACATTGGACTTGAAAACGACCATGTCAGAGTCAGCTGGGGATCAGTCCCATGGTATTGTGTTCCGAAAACGGATAGTTCTTGGAAATAAACGTTGTTCATGTCAAACGGAAGGAAAATAAAGCAGTATACTTATACTGTATGTCTTGTAATGTAGTAGAGAATGGTCTTGCTCGGCTGTCCAGCGGAAAAAAAGCAGAAGAGAGGACGTCTTTCTTCGTTGATGCCTCGAAGCTCTTTGGGGCTGCTTTCTCAATCCCAAGTGCTCTCGAAGAAGTCTTTCAAGGGTCGGTTAAAATTAATACTGCAGGCTGATTGTTTACAGTGTGACGAAACCACCTCGCAGGGCTGCCTCGCACCAGAGGAATTAAATGTTAATATTTATGACTGCTACAGGGTAATGTGTATCTCTCTGTATAAAAACTGTTTGTTGAACAACTTTCAATATTTTAATACATGAGTTGGGAAAGAGTTTTCTCCCTTGAAGAGTAATTAGTTTCAAGACCAGAATTATACCGCTTTCGGAAAAAGGTTTTTCTTTATCAAATCTCACGAACTCTCGCATATCACATGGTCGAGAAATAAGGCCATATTTTACCCACTACAGACAGTATGGTCTTTGTATCTTAATGGAAAAGATGCTACTGTTGTATAACCATGTAAATTAAACGTCACGGAAACCACAGAGGGGATTTATCATTACGTTAGTAACTAATCCTGCCCGACTGAGGCAGTTCTCTGAAACCACTCAAACAATTCGAATTACATCCTCTCGTGACCGAAACACAGAAAGCTTAGGAGAGGATTAATAGCGGTTACAATATTTTTTAATAACTTTTGTAAAACACTTTCATAGTCATTTTTAAACAAACATTTTAAACACATGCTTTAAGAAAGTCATTTTAACACATCTTTAAGAGTCACTTTTAAAAAATTTTTTTAAAGAGTCACTTTTAACACGATTTCCTTAAACTGTCAATCATTTTCTATAGTTCTCGTTAAACATATATTTACACATTATGTCTGAATCCTTTCGGAGTGTTCGAATGACATAGTATGGACCACGAAACAGTTGGTGTTAAATTGTTGTCTTTTAAAAAACCACCAGTGTTTGGTTAATTTCGTTTTATTGGTGACGTCCGGGTTTAAAAAAAAAAACAATTTAACACCAACTGTTTCGTGGTCCATACTATGTCATTCGAACACTCAGACATAGATGCAATTTGTGCCTTGAGGAAAAAATTAGAATACTAAAATACGACGACAATAACATTTTAAATAGACGTGTTGAACTGATGGCTAAATGTACACACAGGCACAGGTTTAAAATCAATAGCACGTTATATAGTTCTTTGTAAATAACAATTCTTTTAAAGTATAGTTACAATAAGAGTTATAACTGAAAAATAATTGTTAATAAATTAGTAAGTCTTTTTTTTCCAATTTAGTAAAACACCAGTTTGTAAATAAATCGTGTTTAAATGTCGCCAAACTTTAATTCCGTATTGTAGATCATCTCGAATCTTGACGTTATAACCAATTAAGTTTCTTATAATTTCTTATATAAATCGAAATCTTCGTCCTGAATTTTCGTCTTTTCATTTTTAATCGTAAATAATTAATCGTGAACGCTCGAATCTTTACCAATTTAGTAAAACACCAACTGTTAAATAAACCGTTTTTAAATGTCGCTAGACTTTAATTATGTAGTGTAGATCATCTCGAATCTTGACGTTATACCAATTAAGTTTTTAATATGTTCTAATCTAACCCGAAATTTTCGTCCGGCATTTTCGTCTTTTAATTTTTAATCGTAAATAATTAAACGGAGTTTTGAATCGTGAACGCTCGAATCTTTCATCATATATTTTTACCTATAAAGCTCACATTCGAAATTTTAACTAAGATAATTTATTTATTTCAATAGCAAATACGAATTCTCTTATATATATTTTTTTATATTTCTGCATATGTAAAAAAATAGAGTCAAATTAGTATTTTACTTCTGTCACCCCTCCTCGATTATATGTATATATATATGTATATATATATATATATATATGTATATATATATATGTATATATATACACATATAGATACATATATATACATATATACACATATATACACACATATATATATACATATATACACATATATACACACATATATATACACATATATATACACATATATATACATATATATATATATATACATATATATGTACATATATATACATATATATATATATACATATATATGTACATATATATATACATATATATATACATATATATATACATATATACACATACATATATACACATATATACACATACACACATATACACATACACACACATACACATATATACACATATATATACACATATATATATATACATACATATATATACGCATATATATGTGTATATATACATATATACACATATATATACGTGTGTATATATGTATGTATATATATATATATGTGTGTATATATATGTGTATATATGTGTGTGTATATATGTATATATATATGTATATATATGTGTATATATGTATATATATATGTATATATATGTGTATATGTTTGTATATATATGTGTGTATATATATATATGTGTATATATATATGTGTATATATTTGTATATATATGTGTGTATATATATATGTGTATATATATGTGTATATAGATATATGTGTATGTGTATATATATATATAATGTGTGTGTATTCACAATACAAGCATAATACATGAAAGCAAAGTAACGACTATAAGACGATTTATATTTCAACAAAACATTTATTGAATAAGAAAACATCTATGAAATAAAGTCCATCAAAAGATACACAAAGTGAGTGTAAGTGGAATGATGTATGCGTATGTGTGTGCATACGTCCGTATGTGTGTGAGTAGAAGGGGAACGTTCATGTACTTGATAGTGTGTGGTTAGAAAATGTTCATTGAGAATGTCTATGTAGAGATACGTGCGTACGAGTAGAGAATAGTTCTTACATACCAGGAATGTGTTCTTGTGTGAGTGCTTGCCCGTGCGCACATAGTGTTTATATCAACAAGCAGACCGAGTATTTATTTGGTGGATTGGTCTGTACCGCATCCTGGCGGTGATCTGTTACAATTGTGTTTGAAAAAAGGAGAAGTAATGATACAATATTAAAGTAAACCTTCATGAATATATTTTACTTTGTTATTACATCAATGTAATTATAAAACTCAAAATCAAATAATAGTATAAAATGACGTCTTATTTGAAAACCCTTTAAAAATGATACGCCGACATTTTTGTATTACTTGACCTCATATTGCAAACAATATTTTAACTTTTCGTTCAACGAAATAATTGTAAAAATTACAATATTTGAAAACATATCCAACCACCAATATATCGCCACACAGACGATGTTTTTTAATTATTATTTTAGAAAACACAGTGTTTATCTATTACTTGTTTACAATGTAACTTTAATTTCATCTTTCAGTCGTTGTCTTTTTTTCTAGCACCAACCATATTTGAACAGTTTTCGAACACACAATTTTTTGTCCCGAAAAAGGAACTCTTAACATTTTTAATACCAAAAGAAACAACTGCCAACAGAACCTGTAGTAAATATTATTTTACCGCTGTCGACGGTTAGAAATAATTGTACAATTTTGTATACGTTTGAAAAGAAATTAAAATTTTCTATCGGGACAAACTAAAACTTTTTGTTGACTTATTGTGTAAAAGTATGACATTTTAAGTAAAACAAACATATATTCATTCATCTTGAATTTTTGGTCGAAATGAGGGTTTCCATAGTTTTACCTTCAAAACGACATTAATAAAACCATCATATCCTTTTTTAAATACCAAACAAATACTAGATCAATGATTAAATATTTTAAGACAGAAATGACCACAGTTACATGTCCACGTGCAGGTTGTATTCGTTCAATTCGAAGCGTCTTGTTTATCTAAGCACCAATCACTGTGACGTCACCAGATTAACACGACTCACTGAACAGGCCTCTTTACTTTTCGAAGGTCATAGCTCTTCACACTCTCTATGTCTGCACTCTCTCTACTTTTCCTCCGTTCTATCTCTCTTCCTCTATATTTTCCGATCCTCCCATTACGCTATCCATTTTTATGACGTCATGCAGTGTGCACATTACAAACAAACAACACACATAAATTTTATTCAATTTATCCATCTAGAAAAGTCATATCTCCCCTAAGTAACAAGAAACATCGACGATATTTGTCTATTCTCTAGTAATTTAAAAGTTTTGCAAGTTTCCTATCTACTTGCCTCTTCGCGGCCGCAATGTCGGTTTTTAATGTGAACGAAATAAAGCTTCGCCAAAAGGGGCACTCTGGATTCAAATAAAATTTCCTCTTTCGACCGAGAACAGAAAAGATTAAGTGCAGCATCAGAACATATACTACACTTTACGCCTCACTAAAATGTTATCCGAAGTTATCTAAAAAATAATTCGAACGATCTGCATACAGCAATAAACCCATTATTTTGTTAGTAAAGAATACAATAGATAGTTACAAATATGATAATTGGCTTGTAATGTATACGCGGAACGGCCCATCTGTACCCGTGCTACCGCCGTACTGATCGGGGCTAGACACGTCTTCGTTAATATGCTATTCAGGATAGTCCATTGTATACAAAAAAGAAGGGGGATCATTCTTTCTCTATAATATTTCTCCTTTAGATTTATTTACCTCTGAAAATTATTTTTTAATTCTTTTAGTGCTCTGTTCTTATAAATTCGACATGTTTATTTTATTTTCACTGCGCCGTTTTGGAACTACTTTATTTGTAGTTAATAGAGCTAGCTAGAATATAAAAATATTATAAAGTATATTCATTAGGTTTTCACTGTGTCAGTTCGAATCTCATCCTTGTAGCAACTTTTAAAATATTACCCGAATGTATTTAATAACAACTCAAACGACCAACATTGAAATAGAAAATGGTTTATTACTGCAAGTTAACGGTACAATAAATATAAGTTGGGTAACTGACTTGTAATGTATACGGAAAAGTGCCAATATGTAATCGTGCTAGCATCGTCGTAGTCATTGATATACTACTCGAGATAGTTCATTGTATAAGGAAAGATGTGGCATAACGAACGTCTGAACTACATTGTTTGCGCGGCCTTAATCATACTTGACAATGTAATGTCGCAAGCTTTTTTTTAGATATCAAATATAGCCTAAAAATCATTAAAGATCGGACAAGCTTGGCTGGCAGTTAATTTGTCTTGAGATATCGCTGAGACGCATTAAGTGAAAATAAGTCAATAGCAGACCCGACAAGTTTTACTATGTCACACCTTGCCCCCAGATTGCGTCTGCGGGTAGATGTTGTGATGTTGTTGTCTTTTTTAAGAAGAGAGGAGCAGTTCCGTTGATGACGACACGCGAAGTGCATGGAGAAAATGAATTGTCCGGACCCCATTTTACAACGATGATATATAAACGATAAATTGAGTAAATGGAATTTTAAGAAATAAATTATATTTTCTAAGAAAATGCAAAGATGTGTTATTTTTATTGAATCATTTCCTTTTCATAATTCAAACATCTTTCTGTCCCTGAAGTAAAGGATACATTCTTTTTTACCACAGTAGGGAAGTAAATAACATATACTTACCTCAAGACTTCGAATTAGTAATTACAAAATAAGAATGTGTATCTGATCAAAACTATGAACATAGAACTGGTCAAAACTATGGTAAGGTTCGTGGTCTTACAATAGCACCGTGATTGTGTCCGGATTTTCTCACAATGATGCCTCAAACAGAGATCCCACGCAGTGACGCACCTCGGGCCACGATAGTTTAACAAAGTAGTGTCAGTACTTTCTCGACAAGGAGTCAAATAGTTCGTCTGCTTAATCGTGATAAATGTCAGAGCTGAACTTGTACCTCAAATTTAATCCTCCCCAAACCCTAACGAGAAGTCATAAAAGATTAAAAGTAAGAGAGAATCGTATTTTCTAACAAATAATGTTAATCAATTAAGCGTCTTTATCAACTACAACGTTCGCTGTTGTCTTTTTGGGCGTAAAAACATAGCAAACTTTATTTTTAATGCAATTTGGTGAAACTTCATCTTCAATCTTAAAGAAAGAAATTTAACTACGCGTTCTACTTTGTATCTGAGGGAAATGACTTCGGAAAATACATGTCTCTTAAAATGTGTTTAACAACGCCATTGTATAATTTTGTCTAGACGGGAAATAAAATAAATAGAGCTAAATTTTAAACAAATGCCATAACATTCCAATGTTTGGTTCTCTTCTCTTGTGTTTCCCTTGTAAAGCATTCCTAGCAAAAATTCGTCTAACTACAACCATTGTAAAATGATTGTATTTTACTGCTCAGTGATCATAAATCTAAATGGAACTTTAAACGAACAAAGTTATTTCCAAGGACTTTCCATCTGTGTAACACTAAACAACTAGGCTGCTAACTAGTCTTTTTAATCCACTATTATTTCTTGTCGAGCCGCCTTCTTAAATAACCCTTCTGTCGATTGTCTCCCATCTTCCTAAGTGGTTGTTCGTCATCCAACTGACAAACTCATTAACCCTTATCCTGCAGCAGTATTTGGGTCTTAATAAGTGATGACACCTTAGTATAACAATAAAAGAATAAGTTACCCCCTCCGTCCAAAAACACCTCATACCGAAATCGGTTGGTGCCACTGAACGTGGGCACGGAGGTCCTAAGATGGAGTAAAGATTGACGAAGGATAGCACAGCCAATACTCCAATGTAAAGGGAACAGAGAGCAGTGGAATATTAAGACTTTTTGTCACTCTGGTCCTAAGGAAAACCCACTGGTAACGAATGGTGTGAGAATGCTAAATGAATCATGCTACTACTTTTTTATCAATATGTCACCGCTTTTCGAAAACACGGGGTAATTAGATTGTCAGTTGGCGATAAACAAATAGTTTGAAAGGGTTGTAAAGGATGGGTTAAATGGCCAGAATCTGATTATTTAAGAGGATAGCTCGACACGAATTTGTTAAGATTGGGCTTGAAAACAAGCATGTTGTAGTCAGCCAGGAAGTAGCTTCCGGGGAATTGCATTCCACAGATTGGAAGCTCTTGGGTAGAAACTACTACCACTACTCCTAATACTACTACGACTACTACTATTACTACTACTACCACTAATAATAATAATAATAATAATAATACCCCAAAAAACAAACACAAATGTTGGTACCACACAGAAAAGCCGTAAATGGTTCCAGCAGGTTGGAAAGACCAAGATGTGCAAACTATAAATATATAAAAATATGATGTCGCTGACGATGACAAAAATATGATTATTCTAATACTTGTCCAATATTTTGACAACCGTTCTCCTGAGTGTCTGGACGGTTCCTATAGCCATGGAGTGAATTAAAAATAATTGCTCACAGACTAATTGGTACAAGAATCTCGACCTGCCAAAACGCTCATAAATCGAAAGCAGACATAACGACATTACGTATCGGGTGCTACAGGGTAGACTCACGACCTGCCGTCTGCAGCTGTTGTTATCTATAGTCGATACCCGATTGACCGGAAATGTCTGATAAGTCCTAATGGACACGGCCCGAATACAATTGGCTATATCATGTCTAAAGTAATAAGATTTATTAATGGTCATTTAATGACAGATAATTAATCATTCGCAATGTGAATTGAATAACTCAAAACTGCTTGATATGTAATAAAAGAAACAGACAAACTTAACATTTATACACTATATATATATATATATATATATATATATATATATATATTGGTAAAGCAAAATGTGTACAACATTCGTACCGTCGGTTTCAAGCACGGAAGCTCTTAGCCATCCTGCTTTCTTCAGCTTCTGTTGTCATCTGTTTCGGATAGCTAAGTCATTCCGTGCTTGAAACTGACGGTACGAATGTTGTACTAATTTTTCTGTGCCAATATAAATAAATATTACTCTCTAAATTTTTAATTATGAACTTTAATACTTAATTAATCGAGCACTCTGCGAGGATTTTTCCTACCATATTGCAAAGAAGTTATATATATATATATATATATATATATATATATATTCAAAAAAACTTGTAGATATTTTTACATGTAGAAATAAAAAGTATATATTAGTTCAGGATTAATAGTATTTAATTCACCTCCTCTCCAGATGGTTAGACATACTGTCAGGTGTGGGTTTTGATGAAAGTGTTTCTGTGGAACGAAGTAAATTCGAACCCGGTACATCATGTCCTAAGTCCGCGTCGTTAACCACTTAGCCACCGTAAATCCCAGTTTATATAGGTCATCCTCAGAAACAATGCCGACTGCTAACATTACAGAAGCATAAACCATTATGTATTCCTAGTGACACCAGTTCTATCATATATATATATATATATATATATATATATATATATATATATATATATATATATATAAAGGGAATACCCGTCCCGGCCCGTAAAATTAATTAACTCTTCGAACAGAACAGCTTTGCACCACTTTTATGTTCCTTTACAAAGATTAAAATTAAGATATTATACGACTTAATCTCAAGTCTAGAATTGTTATTCTGCTTTTGATTTAATTTATTACATGTTTTATATTCTAGAAAATGTCTAAAATTCAAGGCTTTGGTTTAAGGGAGTCTTAGGAAAAAAATGAAACTGAAGGGAATTTTGCTTTATTGGTTTCTCATGACTATGATTTAATACAAATTTGAAATACTTGAATTTTCAAACAATTTAAATTTCTGCAAAGAAACTTAAATTTAAGAAATATTTATAAATTGATGTCTAATAACTTTTTGTTAAAATTTAACCAAGATCTTTGGTATCTGAATTTTCACGAACGGCTTCATACTCGTTGTATCCCCTTTGCATGAAACTATAATTAAATATAGGCCATATTACCTACCTTTACGCTATTCTAAAGTTCATACTGCTCGGTTAATAAATTTAGGAGTGAATCTTGTGCATACACATATAAATAAATATATATATATATATATATATATATATATATACATATCTAACTTTATATATATAGTTTATGATATCGACCGCTTTGACAATGCGATACAAGGTTGAAGTAACCGTATGAATACGTCAAGTCTGACAGTTACCAATAACCACAGCGCCTTGAACATCGCATGATATATATATATATATATATATATATATATATATATATATATATATATGCGGAGAGTTCGCATGCAAGACACGATGATTCCAATTTGTTTAAATTGAGACTTAAAACAATAACCAGAACGTTTATATGAAAGCAAGACTTTGACTAAACGCGTATTGTACGAGAAAGAAGGAGAGTAAGTGCTCTTTCCAAAACAGCAGTACAGCAGGTATCTAGACTCAACCGGCAAAATCAATTGACCTGTAAGCAAAAACAATTGTAGAGCAGAATTCCAACGACTTTTGACTTTAATCAGAACACACACAAGCTATGACATGTACTAACATATTTCCGAAATCTCAAAAACGACTCCGGCATTGCCTCCCTGTTTAACCTACCACAAAGCAATGCTATACGGCAAACAGCTAATCCATCGACACTCCTTACATCACATTACACCAAATTACAATTCGACAACCACCAAGGTGATCTCCTATGCAATAAACTTCGCTGCCAGATCTGCAAACATATAGTGAATGATCCCGCTATAACCTTAGCCAATTCACATTCCAAACTGGAACCACAGTTTGAACGTGCTAAATTTACAACGTCATCTACTACTTGCACTGCACATGTTACAGTGAGGGTGGTTACATCGGGTAAACATGTATTCCATTCCGAGTACGATTCAATAATCACAAGAAATCGATCAGGGAAACTCGGCAAGTTACACAAGAGACCACATAAAATGCATATTACTACAGACAAGCGTCCAGTCCACAGAGCACCGCGGAAAGAACGAAAAAATGTGTATCTAAATTAAACACACATATCAAGGTGATAAACTTAGATATCGAAATTTTGAGTCCCTACAATTTTTGTCATTACACCACCAATAAGCATACCCCTTTAAATACAGAAATATACACATCGCATTATCAATTCAATTTAAACACTGCTAATATAACATCTCAAGCACACGTACGCTGACGTGCATACATGTATACACATACTATCTAAACTAAACTAGATATAGATAATTGTGCACCGCGCAATAAATATATAAGTTAACAGATTCGTATATATTTGTATGTATATGTATACATATATGTATATACCTGTGTGTGTATGTGTTGACGTGTGCGTATATTTATGTGTTTACTGACAGACTTGCTGATCAAAGAATTTCAATTTTAGGTATAGCCTCCTAAAACCATATTGCCTATAAGACGAATATCCCACCTACAGCAGATAATTGGATTTATCAAGTTAACATTAGTTTCTCTTTTTTCCCTAAATTACTTGTTCATTTTCTCCAACATACCGGATGTGTATAAGACTAGCAACCTTCCGGCGTTTAAAGATAGCATCCCTCACACCGAGCAGACAGATTTAACTAAATAACTCCCCTATTTTCTTATTTCTTTTCCTTCTTTGTACATGTATACTGACAATAAAACAGACAAAAAGCACCTCATATATGACCTTGAAGGGCGACCTCCGGTTGCCGATATGTGAAATAATGATTATATTAATTTTAGTTCGCCGTTTTCCTGAACTCTGTTCACATTTCATGGAAGGCTTCAATAATGCAATAATTCCCGAAGATTTCCTACAGACTATACCAAGATAAAAACAAAAACTTAAATTAACAGTTACTTTACTTTGCTTCTAAAATCGTCCAATAAACTCGGCACGAAATTGTAAGTTGCACGTTTATTTGTTTATTTATTTCGGTTGTTTTATTCACTATAATTATTTTGTTCTCCCACTTGTGCGCTTATGATTTTCTGTTGACTGATTACCATTATTTATATATATATATATATATATATATATATATATATATATATATATATTACTTTGTTTGAACTTTGAATTCTAATAAAATTTGATTGGCACCTTATTTTATTATTTCATTTTATATTATGATATTAATGCTCTATCCAGTATATTGAGCTTCAGGTTTTATCCGAATGTTTCACTAATTAAAAGATATTAGTTGACTCTTATATCTTTTGTATGATTACTTTATATATATATATATATATATATATATATATATATATATATATAATATATATATATATATATATATATATATAATATATATATATATATATAATATATATATATATATATAATATATATATATATATATATATAATATATATATATAATATATATATATATAATATATATATATATATAATATATATATTGCAAGTAAGCTACACAGCAACGTTTATGATTCATTACTGCAGGAAACCATTTAGCCTGATGAAACATGAACGTGTCTGTATGGCTTATTGCCATAAATATATTTTCTTTACTCGCATATTGAGTACTTTTAAAGTAAATACTTAAAATGTATATGCACAATATATTGTATAACCTTATAAGATTATATGTGTATATAAATGAAATAGTAAACAAACATCATAAAAACGTAGTGTGTTGCATATATTAAGCGGTTTATAATCCCACTGAATGTATATATAACAAATATGGAAATAATGAAAAGGCAAGTGTCGCGGAATTAAATGAAATAATGAAGGAATTACTTCTGAGTCAAAATTTGATTCAATATCTCAAAGTTTTTTTTTTAATAATTAACACGAGGATATAACAAAATCAATGTTTATACAGTGGAATAGGAAGTCCAAAGCATACGCGTTAGTTGGGTAGGAGAGAGTGTTACGGTATGAGAGGTTTCGGTGCTGTTGGAATAATCACCACCTACCTACACCACTCTTTCATTATACTAACACTTTAAATCGTATACGTAATCATATGTATAATTGATACTAGCATTCTTTGAAGAAAATATTACAACTGCCGCTTTCAATAATATAATAATTATTTCTCAATTGTTTTCGAAAAATAGTAAAAGTTATGAAAACATGAAGTTATGAAAATGTTATGTTTAATTGTTGTTAAATATTTTCGACTATACTAACTGCTTGTTCTAAGTTTGATACTAATTTAGTCGTTTATTTTATTTACTTATTAAACTTTTCTTTTATAATTAACTGTTTTTCTCTTCCGACACAAATAAGTTTATTATTTTTATGAGAATTTTATTAATTGTACATTAATTATCACATAAAATATATGGTCCCTCGTGTCACATATTTATACAAGCCTGGGAGTATGGTATAAGAGCGAACGAACATGTACTGCACTATCTCAAGGAGTCGGGGATTCCTGAAAGGGTAGCCTCATAACAAAAGAACAGATACTACACTACACTACCAATCCGAAAAAAAGTAATCTTATTTGTCTGCGACATGGTAGAAAACTTAGAATGTCGTTAAAGGTATTTATCTTTACTCTGATGCACCTAAAAAGATCAACATCAACTTATCGTTTCCCCCAACACTTTAATAGAGATAATAAGAATTACCACTGACATGACGTGTTTTCAATTTAACAATAAGTTCTACGATCAAAAATTCGAATCCCTGTGGTCAACCCGCTGGGTGAAGTATTAGCATGTCTATTCTTAGAATTCCTAGAAGATGGCCCATTCAAATAAAGATAACCCCCAAACACTGAGTACTTTAGATATATTGACAACACACTTAAAACAGTAGAATCCTCAGAAGAACCCTCACAAAAGTGTACTTATGAAACAAAGAAAAAATACTCGATACCATTTTAGACACACTTAGAATAAAAGGCAACAGTAATTTATCATTTAAAGCGCAAAACGACTCCCAAATACGACTATATACATGTGTACTTACACCATAAAGATGAAATAAAGACAGGCATGATAACTGTTTTCCTTACGTCTATCAGAATCTGTATTCCACACTATCAAGACGAATAATACAAACACATCACAAATTAATTGTAAATATTGCAATACCCCACATATTTCATATTAAATGGAAATAAAAAAGCCCTAAAAATATTTTCCAAAGACAATAGGCACAAATCTCATACACCGGACAATTCCTTCATGCATAGACAACATCTGTTACCTACCCATACTAATAATACAATAATTTACAGTACTATAAATAAACAAAAAATCCCGTCAATACAAACTACATCGCAAAATATAAAACAAGCATTAAAAACAACAAAACATTAAAAACACATCTAGTACAGGTATATGCACTATCTCATTCAGTAATTGTTATCATATATACGTAGAGGAAACTCAAAGGGAACTAAGGAACTAATGGGGAACATAAAAGAGATATAAAAAATAACAATTATCTGAATGCACTTTTCATCCATGAATTACAACAGGATCATTCTTTTAATTTTGGGCGGGCTACACTCGACCCATTAAATCTATTTTAAATAGATCTCGGCGAAGCCTTCTTGAATCAGCACTCATTATGAACTCTAACACAATTAAATAACGTAATTGCTTATATAATGTATCTCCTTTAATCAGCAAACTTATTCTATCCGAGCAGAATTTGAATTTAGATCCAGACTAGCTTAGTTATACTACACTCCCAATATACTTTAAACATAATTTTTTACAATAAAATAAATAACAAAAAAAATAATAAAAATAAATAAATTCAAACATCCGTTTGATTTCATAAACATTTTACGCATTTCAAATTTCAACAGCTACGTTTTGTTTCGAAAATAGAAGAAACCCACATTGTGTAATAGTCTAACGACTATGTTTTCAAATCAACTGTGGTGAAATAAATATTTTCGTACCCCTCTATTCGTTTATCATGTTGTATATATGTTCACACACACACACACACACATATATAAATATTTATAATATTAATATAATACTTTTCTCTCCTTATAGCTTATTTCCCCCCTGTCGCCCTCCTATACCATTCCCTTAGGCGACCTTGATATTTAAGCTCGTCTCTCCCTGCTTCGATTTCCAGTTATCTGTTTTCAATAAACATGACGCACTCTTTCCTCCTCCTTTTTCCGACCCCTTCTATTCCCCGCACACTTTCTACAGTTAGCCCTAAACCTTTCTACAGTTAACTAAACGTTTCCAATTTATTTGTAGCTAATAATTTATCTTTTCATGGGCGGTATTTTAAGCTTTTCTCCTCCCACTGCTACTGTTTTGAATATGTGTACTTGTGGGTTATTTCTTAAGACCAATCATCGTTCGAAAATTGTAAAATAAAGACGAAACGTTGATGAATATATAAATAATATTTTTGTCTCTCCTTTTTTATTGTCTCTCTGATTATGTATGTCTGTCTGTTTGTCTCTCTGTCTATCTCTCTATATATAAATATATGTATATATATATATATATATATATATATGTATGTATATGGGAAGAGAAGGATGAAGGTTATCCGAACGTGATGGGAAAATGAAAAAGGAAAACCAAAAAATGGATGTTTTTTTATGTGTACATCAACGTTTCGTCTTTATTTATAAGACTTCATCAGGATGATAATATAGAGAAAAATGTCATGCAAGTACAAACACATGTAGGGTTGACATATTGGGAAAAAGGAAGAAAATAATGGCCACTACTGGAGAAAACAGTAGGGTGGACGTCCGTACTTGGTGAGGACTGAAAAATGAATGTTTATGAAAATGAGTGGGGAAGAAGTGGAAAGATGGGGGGTGAGCAAGGACTACTGTGGCTGGTAGTAAGAGAAAGAGGTGGGGGGATGAGCAGGAATAATGTGGATGACAGTGAGGGAGTGGAGGAGAGGGAGGAAAGAGGTATTTGAACAGGTGGCTGCGGTAAAGACTGAAGGGGAAAAAGTAAGTTGGAATGTTTGTGTGGCGGTGTATGCAGAGAAATGGAGGGTGGGTAGAGAAGGAGGGGGCTGTGATTTTGGTGGATGGGCGAAAGTTATGGTCTTAGAGAGGGTTTTGAGAAAATGAGGGGATTTAAGAAGGGGTATGGAAGAGTGAAGGTACAAAAGAAGTAGTTGAGAGGGGGAATGGATGAGGGGGAGAGTGGAGATTTGTTGTGATAGGGTATAAAATATTTGAAATATTTGGAAAATGATGGCAATGAGTGAGGGAGTGGAGGGGTGGAGGGGAGGGAGGAAGGAGGTAATTGAACAGGTGGCTCCGGTCAAGAGTGAGGGGGAAAAAGTAGTGTGTATATATGTATGTATATATATGTATATATATATATGTATGTATATGTATGTATATGTGTATATGTATGTATGTATATATATGTATATTTATATATGTATATTTGTATATGTATGTATGTGTATATGTATATATATATGTGCATATGTATGTATATATATGTGTGCATATGTATATATATATGTGTGCATATGTATATATATATATATATGTGTGCATATGTATATATATATGTGTGTATATGTATATATATATGTGTGTCTATATATGTGCATATATGTGTATATATATGTGTATATATATGTATGTATATTTATATATATGTATGTATATTTATATATATGTGTATATATATGTGTATATATATGTATATATATGTGTATATATATGTGTATATATATCTGTATATATGTATGTATATTTATATATATATATGTGTGTGTGTATATATATGTATATATGTATATATATATATATATATATATATATATATATGTTTATGTGTAATGAAAAAAGGTGTGTTTGTGAAAACAAAAACAAAGGAGGAAATACAAATACCGGAAAAATGACGTTCCTAATTTGCATAAATAACATCATTTATTCGACGTAAACAAGGAGTTATTTTACTTTCATTTTAATATTGCTTTCGTCAACAATTCCGTTTGTTTTGTTATTTTTGCAATTTCGTATGCCAGGATTTTGAAATTGAAGTATCGCGATATTGTTTGATCATTAAATTATTGAACCGACTATTACTAATTTGATGAATTTCGTAATTTTTAATTTAACATAATCTGTATTATTAAGATTATTCAGATCATTCCGATCTTGGATGTTACTCTCACAACGTTTTATCAGATGTAACTTCCAACTTTATTTAGATCCATCTTGTCGAACTCGGGAATCTATAAAGAATTTTGAAGTCAACTTTTATATTTAATTCACGTGTGTAAATTGTTCTTGTTCCGTCAACACTCACTATGTAAAAGTCTCGGGCAATGTTTATGTTAATCTTAGTCATCGTATGCAGTGAGGATTGAACCTTCAACCTCCAAGGGACTGTCACTTATAACTGATTATACTTAACAACATTATCCATTGTGCCACGTATCCGTATTTCGCTGATTGTTTCTATCTGTCTTAAGTTAATACATTTTTAGTTTTGATACATTTGAAACACACATCACATATTATTCAGCTTTTACTAATTCAATGCCGTTTGAAAACGACCACGGGTTCGTCTCGTTCGTAAAACATAACGAATCTGATACGGAACATGATGAAATGAACTTACCGAAACCAGAAATAAACAAAAGAAACGCTGAGTGTCTTCGATCGGGTCGGGTTAACCCATCGAGTAGTTTCGGTGCATTGTCCTCTCGTCACAAAAAACTGACGCTTACAAAATTGAGAGATCAGTAAACACACCGACATTAGCGAAGACAAATGAGACTTCGTTAGTCGAAATAACACAAAAAGAAATACAAGTCATTTGGATCGTTTCACTTTTCAAAGACTTTTCTTTCTTTTCTGTACGCCATTATGTGACGCCAATCAAGCATCGCAGTCGAATTTGTATTGCAACTAATTAGTGGTAAAGCTCTGGTTCGGATTGTGTACAGTTACACAAATCTATATATTACCACGCGAGTATCGTACGTCTACCTATACAATGAGTAATGTTCAGTATGTTTTGTACAACTGAACATATCTAGAGGTAGTATATATGGATGCATACATTTCCCAAGTGTATCGGTGTAAGTGATACAGTAGTCCGAACATAACTCGATATCAAGGTTTATAATTAAAAAACAGCTGAACATTTTGTACGGGCTCTTTTACAAAACATCAAATCTCAGAATACTGAAAACCAGAAGGTCATATGCGTAGAGGAAAACAAAAATGTGGAAAGTGCGGAAGTGAAGCGTTATCCTATCCTAAAGATGAAAGCAAAATGAAGAAGAGATATGCAAATTGTCATGGAAACCAAAATGCGGTATCGAATATGTATACAAGAGTAGAAAAGTAAATATTAGGGGTGGAATACAAAATAAAAAATTCCATTTCCCGAAAATTCCGCTCTAAATGCTGGGTTCAATATGAGAACGCAATAATATGCCAGTGTCGCTCAAAAGACAAACGAAACAGACAGTAAACAAGAAGACGAATATCTTGAGCTTATTGAAAAACTGTTAGAGTTATGTCCAAGTGACTGCGTAAATTGACAACAACGCATGAGAACCACTTTTTTCTGAAGCTGAAAAAAAAAGATGTAGAATATGTACAAGTTTCACGTTCAACTCAAAAGTACAATTTATTTGCATTCCGACTCGGATCAAAATGTAATATCTGTTCGTTCCAAAGATTAATGCTGTGGGATCTATGTTCGCACCGAACGTCCATAGAATTGTAATACGTCACAAACTTTAGAAATATTTTTAGATAGACCCCCTTTAAAATGTACGGCAACAATATGTAACAGATGAAATATACAACTGTAGAATTTCCACTGGTCCCGCTAGTAAATAACAAACAATACCTACCCGACGTTACCCATTACTGTTAGTGAATGGTCAAAGAACACACTTTTGACTAAGAACAAAGTGTAGTTTCTGTTCTGATTCCGCACTTAGTCTTCTCTGTCCACGTTCAGTGAAGGAGAAATCCTTCGAAATTAAAGGCAATTTTAAAAATTTTTGTTCTTAATCCAGAGTGCCTTTTTGGAGGGGGGACTGGATTTTCCCCACATTAAATACCGACCTTGTGTCTGACTTTGCCCTTGTGTGGAGGCAAGTCAATAGGAAGACATGAGAACAACTTTTTTTATGAAACTGAATAAGCAGCTTGGTAATGGAGTTGCACCGTTGTTGTTCTTTTGGACAAAAAAAAATAGATAAAACAAGAGCAGCTGTACGGCCTAACGCGAACTCAGCAATCATGCATCAAAGACGGTTTTTTTTAACCACTGACAGACATCCAAGTAAGAAAAATATCTCTGATATGTTGGTAAACATATTCTATAGAAGAACACGGAACTGCTATTTCTTTTCTTTTTACAACACAAAACAACAATCTTTTCAAAATGGAAAAACTATATGTAAATAACCTACTTCATACCTACATCAGACCGACAGAGTGTTTAGCACGTTGTGGGGTTGTAATATGCCGGACTGAGATATGGTTCTGTGAAACTCTAGGATATCCACCTTACCAAGCTTTACTTTCTCGCTCTTGGAGAAGGGATTAGTTTATTGCTAATCGCCTGAGGCGCTCCAATCGGTGGAATACATAGCAGCCAGCCCACGCAATGTTTGTTTGGGCAGAGTGCTCTTCGTCTAGAGCTATGGCTTTTCGAATCCCACCTAACTGACCTTGTGTCTAATCTTCCGTCGTGGGAGGGAAATAAATAATGTAACCCGAAACAGATGATGAAGAAAAACCTACAAATAAATGAATTACTTGTACAGACAAATTCTTCGAGATAACAAATACCAGAGATCCACGGAGATGACTGTATGATACCCGTGAATAAGAAAATATGCAAAAGAGACTGTCACAAAAATTAGAGCAGTAAGAATAGACCAGTCTGACTACTTCGAGTGAAACAGCACACACATTTAAACGATTGGAAATAATGAGCGCCGATGGCAAATCATACTATCAAATGAACCAAGATAAAACTAAATCGCGCATAACAAGAAAAAGCCCGTCGAATATTAATTGTACAAAATAAAATCATAAACTGATGACCATTAGGAGAATATGTGTTGTGGGATGATTCGGATTCACGCATAGTGACAAAATGGATTCGTCAGCTTTTCCTTTACCAAGGAGGCCCGCTTAGCGAACCGCTTAGCACGTCTGCCTAGAGCCGGTAATGGCGACCAACTTATTGTAATTAAGTATTCTTAATACAATTTCTATTCGTTTAATTCCTGTCTTGAGTTTCTTATTTATTTACTGTTATTCTTACGATATCAAAATATGTTTACAAGGAAGATTCGTTCGAAGCATCGACTCTCGATTAGACAAACTCTCCAATCATCAGTTGCTAGAAGTCAACCAGATCAGCGCGGATATTCCCCTTTAATTCAAGCGCGTCTTATATAAACCCAAACACACAGATTTCTGTATTTTTCCTGACAAAAACAACAACTCAAGTTCGCAAGGAAAATCAGCATAGTTTCCAATCAGCTGTTTCATACAGGCAACCAGAGAAGCGACAATATTGACTTTAAAGTATAGCACGTACTATAAACACCCAGATACAGATGTCTTTATCATTTCCGGATTTTTGTCTACATCTAAACCAGAATTAAATTCACTAATAAACATAAACAGCTTTATACTGAAAATTAATCTAACGTTATTTTGTTATTATAGTAATAGAATATCCTACATCTATTTTTCACTTAGCACATTGAAAATTGATGTTTGCAAAGAAAATCCGCTTCGTTTTTGACAAGATATTGCCGAGTCTAACAAGAAAATACTTGACAAAAGAAAGTTGTACAATGAGATTTGTCAAACATGGCGAAAATGTTTTCTTCAAATATTAGGAGTTTGAAATGATTTCTATGAAGATGGAGCAATTGCTGCAAGACTTGAAAGAGTAATTTATACGTTGAAAGGTAAACAATTTTAGCACAACAGACACTTAAACTAATTACGGCTCAGACATGATAAAGATGCCACACAATAAATTTGAGAAAATGCCGATGTGTTCGACCTAACACCACCTTAAGGAAGTACCAACTTGTGGAAACCCATTAAGAAACATTTCATAGATAGAGTGGCTGTACTAGAATATCTTACACCCCCGTTTCCATATATAGTGAGAATCCAATTGAACAATGTATTACGTCTGACATTAGTAAAGATATTAATAATGTATGTCTCTCCATTTAAGTACTATGAATTGCAATAAACCTTTACGTCTGTCTAATGTATTTAGTAGTCAGTGCTAAACTGTATGAACCAAGTAAACTAAAAAGAACACTAACAAGACCGATTATAAAAGGCTCAAATGTTCTATTAACCTCAAGTTTGTAATCAATTCTCTGGGTTCTGATTGGTTGATAGGCCATGACTAGATAATCTAAGCAAAATACTTCTTTGAGTAAACACATTATTGACATATCAACTATTGGAAAAGTTGATTTTTGTAAGTGTCAGTTCCGTTCGACACTGACGTGTGTGTTTGTTTTTGAACTGGGTAACATTGTTTAGCGTACACTTGTATCAAGGATACAACGATTGGCCAACCGGAAAATGTGTCATCTTAATCAATAGGAAATATATATATATATATATATATATTTATATACATACATATATATATATATTTATATACATACATATATATATATTTATATACATATATATATATATATTTATATACATACATATATATATAAATATATTTATATACATATATATATATATTTATATACATACATATATATATATATATATTTATATACATACATATATATATATATTTATGTACATATATATATATATATTTATATACATACATATATATATATATTTATATACATATATATATATATTTATATACATACATATACATACATATATATATATATATATTTATATACATACATATATATATATTTATATACATACATATATATATATATATTTATATACATACATATATATATATATATATTTATATACATATATATATATTTATATACATATATATATATATTTATATACATATACATATATATATATACATACATATACATATATATATATATATTTATTTATATACATACATATATATATACATACATATACATATATATATATATATTTATATACATATATATATATATATATATATATATTTATTTATATATATATATATATATTTATTTATATACATATATATATATACATATATATATATTTATTTATATACATATATATATATACATATATATATATTTATTTATATACATACATATATATATTTATTTATATACATACATATATATATATATATTTATATACATACATATATATACATATACATACATATGTTGCATTAGACGTTCTTTCAGGCTACCCGTTAAGGTCCAACAAGAATGACAAAGAACAGAACGTATATGAACAAATTTTGGTTTTCTTTATTTGCCATTACCGGATGGTTTACGCCGGCTACGCACACATATTAAACAATCTTTTGACATGCTTTTGTCTCATGAAAGTCTTTTTCTTGCTGAGGTCACAGACTTAGTTTACGCTAGAAACTCGTTCGTATATACATTCGATCGGAAAGCAATTTGCTCTGCATTGTCTATCCGAGCGTGAACTGAAGCAATTGTTCTACAAGCGCTTTGGTGAAGTACAAGTCAGGGGATTCCTTCATTCCGCATTTTTAGTCAGCGGACACAACACTCGCATTCTTCCGGTACATCGCTAGTCCGATCACCAAGCGTTTCGGCTCTTCGCGTTTTTGAAACCGTCGTTGTTCAAGTTCCTTTTGCACTGCCGAACCTTTTCTTTTTTAACAGTTATCAAGTCGCCCTTATTTCTTTCTCGACGTCCCACCCACAATGGACTCGTCCACGATTCATTTTAGCCACTCTTCATCATCTTACACATATATATGTATATATACATATATATAGTATATATTAAAAAACTAAATTGTGTTTTTAAACATGAGTTATCGTTCTTCTGTAGCTATCTTCTAACAAATAAATTTCATTATAAACCATGAATTGTTTTATGAACTTGAGGTATTACGTAATTAAATTACAATATTACCCAGCAATTTCACATTACTATAAAATATAATGAACAATAACTGAAAAGCCCCCCCCCCCGATGAAATATGCCCCAATGGACCCCTAAGGGGTGGGTTTATAGATTCAGGAATACTCTCATCATCTTACACTGTGAATTTTACATGAGAATACACTTTAATATGTTATGTAAAATTCATTGGCCCGACCCCTAACATTTCCCCCGACGCCCTCCACCCATCTTTCTAACCCCACCCTTCGAATTTGCTTTTTTACTCTCCTCCAACCTTGAGAAATATTTTAAGTTAACAAAAACAAAAAAAATTTGGCCCGACCCTCTAAAAAGTTTGACCTGCCCCCTAACAACTTCCCCGCCCACCCCCCAATTTCTCCAGTCCCCCCCACTTTATTTTACACTCCCACAACCCTGAGAAATGTTTTAAGTTCAAAAAAAAAGAAAAAAATTGGCCCGACACCTAAAATTTTCCCCGACCCCGTAATCTCTCCAGCCCCCCAAACTTGTTTTCACTCTCCCACAACCCTGAGAAATATTTAAAGTTAAAAAAATAAAAATTGGCCCGACCCCTAAAAAATTTGGCCTGACCCCTAAAATTTTCCCCGACCCCCTAATCTCTCCTGCCCTCCCCACCAACTTTTTTTCACCTACCCATAACCTTGAGAAATATTTTAAGTTCAAGGGAAAAAAAAATTTGGCCCGAAACACCGATATTTCTAGGGACCGTTATACTTAAGAAGCACCAACATTAGTTTGAAAATAAAGGTGGGCTCCTGAGCACTACTGAAATCACTCTTACCGGTGGCCAGGTGCGGATGTGATTGAGCTACCCTTGTTTCACTACACACTCTTAACGTAGCCTTCCTATGATTTTATTGATTCATCCGGACAGAAGTTATGGGATGACCTGATACAACCGGACAAAAGTTATAGGGCAAGACCGGGTACATCCGTCAAGGGATTATGGGATTTTTCAGTGACTCAGCATTTTTATCGGATTAGTACATAAATACATTAGATTATTTCCAAATTGATACTATTTAACATTGAAAAAAGTCTTAAAAATACGGAAAAAATGCTACCACTCTGTCGGAAACTGGTCCGGTTGACCCTCAGCAAGTGAATCGTTTTTTGAGATGTTGTGATATTATGATCCCAGGATATGTACGGTGCTAAAAATATGAACTTTTGGATATGTCACCGCTTAGTTTCTGAGGAGTAGCTGTACATTACATAAATACATTAGATAATTTCCAAATTAGTACTAATTAACATTGAAAAATAACTGAAAAGGCCCCCCCCTGATGAAATCTGCCCCATGGACCCCTAAGGCATGGGTTTATAGATTCTGGAATACGCCCATCAAGTTACGCTGTGAATTTTACATAAGAATACACTTTTATATTGTATCTATATTCTCTAACATTTTTTTCTATAGGGTACACACACACACACGCACACAAACATACAGACATTCAATTTTATATAGAAAAAGATATACATATATGCATATGTATATGTTTCCTACTATCGCAACATATTTTCTAGCAAATATAATGTTATATTCATTACTCCAAAACGGTATCCCCTTTTCTCTATCACACTCTCTCTTTGAACCGTGTGATTTCATATCCTTTTTTTATTTTATCCTCACTGTCTATCAATTGTAACATTAGTAAAAACAAGTTTAGACCGACTGAACTCTCAGCGGTTTATATTTCTGGTTTATTATCAACTTACTATTTAATGTTATTGGATTTACTAGTTCGATATCTAACATCAGTAACTAATACCCTATGTAACGATAGACAAATCATTTAGAATAATTGATTTTAAGATGCTTAAAATGTCAGCTTTTTAGATGATTAAAATGTCATCTTTTTTAGATGATTAAAATGTCACTTTTTTAGATGATTAAAATGTCATCTTTTTTACATGATTAAAATGTTATCTTTTTTACATGATTAAAATGTCATCTTTTTTACATGATTAAAATGTCATCTTTTTTACATGATTAAAATGTCATCTTTTTTACATGATTAAAATGTCATTTTTTCGATGATTAAAATGTCATCTTTTTTCGATGATTAAAATGTCATCTTTTTTAGATGATTAAAATGTCATCTTTTTACATGATTAAAATGTCATCTTTTTTACATGATTAAAATGTCATCTTTTTACATGATTAAAATGTCATCTTTTTTACATGATTAAAATGTCATCTTTTTTCGATGATTAAAATGTCACTTTTTTAAGTTAGTTAAAATCTCATCTTTTTTAGATGATTAAAATGTCATCTTTTTTAGATGATTAATATGTATTCACAGAAAACGAATTAGCGTATAGATTATAATTGGAAGAATACAAACTGTTACGAAAAAGAACTGAATTGGCCATTAAAGTAAAATAAAAGGTTCAAACAAACGAGCATTAATTGCTGTGTACGAAATCATTTGCGATTGAGTATTCATAAAAGATTATTGAAAAATAAAAATAGAATCCGCATTATGTGAGAGACAGTAACAAGTAAGGCTTATTTGTTTTCTTTTTTTTGAGATTTGTTATTTTAAAGAAAGCCGAATGCGTTCGTTATACGGAGCCAATCATTGGCCAGCGAAATAACTCGATGGCCACTTCTGATAAAAACCATTCTGACTCCAACAGGTGTGCTGGCCAAGATTAAGTCGCGCAGTTCGATTATTAGTTTTTTTTTCTCGTCTCGTTTTCAGTTTTCCGTTGCTTTTCTTTGAGCTCGTTTCTTTAATCATCTTGATTAGCCTTTTTGTTGTTTTCGGTTCGTCCTCGTCTGAATATGATTAGAGGCATCAAGATTCCCAAGTTATACAAGTTTCTTTTATGTAGACAAAGGCTATTTATATTAGAGTGTGCGAAGGGAAAGACAATATAAAAAGAAAAGAATAACAAATCTTATTGAAAACTGTTAGAATGAGTGAGAATAAAGACTTAGTAGGGAATGAGTTTTCAGAATGTTTGAAAAGATTGAAAAGAAGTAGAATTTTATCTGTGAAAGAAAGTTGGGTAGACATGTTAGTTTCGGTTGTCGCCCTGTGAGCTTGCGTGTAAATGTCATTAAATTCCGTAGACTAGCAGGCTATCCGCGTATGTGTTCTTGCCTTGGTTTTATCTAAATAAAAGCAACAATACATGCGCATATCGCGTAAGAGCGTACGTGTTAACGTGTATGACTAAGTAATTCGTGAATATTTCTTGTTGCATTTTTTTTTCAAATGATTCATTGCTTATACAGGTGCAAAGGCCACTGCAGGACAAGGGTTATTGCGTTTGACAGGTAGACGGTGAAACACCGAGGGCATTAGTAACGATGGTTATAACTGGTTAGAAATTGAGTATTTAAGAGGACGGCTCAACAAGAATGTTTTTACATTAGACTTGAAAACGGCAACGTTATAGTCAGCCAGGAACCAGCTCCGTGGTATCTTGTTCCACAGACGGGCAGTTATAGAAAATAAACGTCTCTAGCATTTGGTGTTGATCCAGGGGTCGAGGCTGGAATTAAGGATGCGTTCCGTGCGTTACATCTGAGAGATTGTAGAAAACAGATTGAGAACTCTGATGTTTGGGTTTCATATTATGCGTTAAAAAGTTACATGCCGAGGTGAATATTTACGTGCATGTGATTGGCTGTTAAAAGCTGCTGATTGAGATATTTTCAATCGAGAATCGATACTTTTAAACAAAATTGTATTGGTTCCTGCTGTTTTCTTATAAGATAACAAAAAAATATACCAAATATGGACGTTTGAATTGTCTTTCTTTTGGGAAATTTGCCTTGTCCGTTTAACAGCTAACACATCTATTTTTTCTAATTTATTTCCGAAACAAAACAACTATTCAAACCTTTTGTGTCTCTACTTTACGACATATCAACTTGTTTTTATTATATAATAGTAAAAGTACCTGGCGAAATCTTTTACAGAACTATAGGTATAGTCAGGTTAAGCTCAGCGGTGGCAGTGGAACGATGCTTTTCCCCAAATCAAGGAGGCCTGTATGAACCTGAGAAGACTTGGTTTCAAACAAGTCGTCGTGCGAGTAGAATTATCCGTGTTCTCTGCTATGTGGATGTGATTTCAACGGCCAATACATGACGGCCTTAGCGACAGATAAGCGTGATATGAGCGTAATATAAGTGAGCAACATTTTGCTTGTTGGAGTGTTCAGTAATCTACAAAATCCGTGTTGATATACTCCCTATTTTCTATTGTAATATCCTGTTTTTGTTCGTCACGTCTATTAATTTTACTGGCGATTCTCTCTTGATACCCGCTGTTCTCATTCCGCCAACATCTTAAGTAGATTTAGTGTAAAATTCAATACAATGTAAGGATCAATAATTACAAATAGTAGATTAGTACATCGGTATGGAAATGGCAATGCCACTAATTATATATATATATAATCTATCTCTCTCTTTCTCTCTCTCTCTCTCTCTCTCTCTCTCTATATATATATATATATATATATATATATATATATATATATATATATATAATGTGTGTGGGGGGTCTGTTCCTTTCAATAATTGAACACTTTAAGACAGATGTTTCTAAAATAGGATTAATCTCTCGCTGATTTACCTGGCTGTTAAATCGTCGGAATTTGAGTTTGAAACATGACTTGTGTTCCAGCGTTCGAGTCCGGCGACCGGTGTGAATAATTCTTCTCTACACTGACGATTACCGTGAGGATGAAACGTATACTATGCAGATAAAAACACAAAGATATATAATCTATATACATATAATCTATATATATATATATATATATAATCTCTCTCTATATATATATAATCTCTCTATATATATAATATATATATATATATATATAAATATATAATCTCTCTCTATATATATATATATAATATATATATATATATATATATATATATATATATATAAGCATCGGAAGGGAAAGGGTCTCGCGTAAGCATTGGTGAATGCAGCCATTCAATCAAATATCTATATCGATATAAAAAATGTGTAAGGTGCTTCAATAGGTTTGTGCTTTTGTAGCGAATTGATGACATCCCGCCTCCTTCGTTGTTCAGCGAGGTAAAAACTCTGCTAAAACATACATACAAATTAGCTAGTTGGCCATAATGTTGTCTCCTAAATAGCTGCGAAGTCCTGGAGAGTTGTGTAGGGGTTGTACAAGTCTACGTCATTTAAATCCCTCGATTTACAGATGTCTCTTGTATGTTGTCTCGCTTGCCATCGAATTTGGTATTCCATCTACTGAAAGTCCTATGGCGATGGACGAGTAGTGACGTGTACTAAAACGACTATCGTATGTCCAGATTGGCAATCACCATGTAGTTACTTATTCCATCTGCCATTTTGCACGTCAGAGGCTGGTTTTTAAAGTCATCTGAGAACTCATGCAGAGAAAGACAGTAATAGTATTTACAACACTTGAGGACCAAGAGACGACATCGATCTGACAAGATGGGCAATCACTATATATATATATATATATATATATATATATATATATATATATATATAATTAAGCTTAAACATATTAATAAAGTTAACATAAAACCAATATGTTCTCTGGTTAGTGCCGTTATCATTTTTGTGTATAGTTTACAATAAATCGTCTGTATTTTTGTGTCCTTTTCTGTGTATGTTTGCTGCATTCACTTATGTGTTTTATCGTTTCGTCTCTTTGTCCACAGAGTTGACATTTATTATTTTACTAGATTTTGTTTATTGTAGCTATGATTTAGTTTGCTCAAGTCTCCTTATTCGCTACGGCTGTCAGCATCGAATCCGTTTGCCTGTTTAAGCGTCCTTTTTGTGGCTATAACCAGGCGTTTTCGTGCGTCACTTCTTTGGACAATAGTATGCCTTGGTCATGTAGCTGTTTATCTACCTACTTCTCTTTTCTCGCTTTTTGTTTTCAGTTTCGCTCTTCTCTGTATTGTATGTTTGACGATGCCGATAATCAGCGTTTCTGTGTTTTGCCTTACGTATTTTTCTGTGTTTTTTTATCATCCACGCACGTCTCTATACTTGTTTGTGCTCTTCTCTCTTCTGGTCTTATTATTCGAATGTAGTTAATTGTGAACGATCATTAATTTCGTAGTCATCTGCTTCGTATGCCTGCTTAATTTTGTCCACTCTATGAAGGGTCCTGAATATCTTGCTAAGCATACTACCTCGGTATTTATTTCTTCCATCATGTTTCTACTATATAATTTAGTTTCTAGGAAATTTCTGGTTGTTCCCAGGTTCCAATATTTCTAATTGAAGTGTTTCTTTGTTCACGATCTTCGGATTGTTTGTAAAAATATATACAGTTAGTTTTTTGCTCAAAAGTATTTGAAAACATAAATCAGGATATTTTGTTTCGAAATTTTGTACATGAGGATTAATAATTTCTATTATTTCGACTTGTTTTCTCATCTTAAATGTTATTCTTACAGCCTTTCGGTCGGTCTAATCCTCGAACCTTTAAGTGCGTCTTGTCGAATCAGTACAGAATTTCGAAAGGTACTCTTTTTTAATCCACGATTGTAGCTTTCTCTTGTTCCGTGTCCCTTAGTGAGTAGAAGTCTTAAGTAATCCGTAATGTTATTCTTAGTGAGTAGAAGTCTTAAGTAATTCGTAATGTTATTCTTAGTAAGTAGAAGTCTTAAGTAATTCGTAATGTTATTCTTAGTGAGTAGAAGTCTTAAGTAATTCGTAATGTTATTCTTAGTGAGTAGAAGTCTTAAGTAATCCGTAATGTTATTCTTAGTGAGTAGAAGTCTTAAGTAATTCGTAATGTTATTCTTAGTGAGTAGAAGTCTTAAGTAATTCGTAATGTTATTCTTAGTGAGTAGAAGTCTTAAGTAATCCGTAATGTTATTCTTAGTGAGTAGAAGTCTTAAGTAATTCGTAATGTTATTCTTAGTAAGTAGAAGTCTTAAGTAATTCGTAATGTTATTCTTAGTGAGTAGAAGTCTTAAGTAATTCGTAATGTTATTCTTAGTAAGTAGAAGTCTTAAGTAATTCGTAATGTTATTCTTAGTGAGTAGAAGTCTTAAGTAATTCGTAATGTTATTCTTAGTAAGTAGAAGTCTTAAGTAATTCGTAATGTTATTCTTAGTATCGCCCGTACTGAGGATTAAATCTTGAACCTCGAAGAGAAAAAAATACTTAGTACCTTTATACGTTGCGCCTCGGGTTCTTGAAAAATTCTGTACAGATTTCTTAGTTTGACATAATGAGATAAAAAAAACGACATGGAGGCAGTAGGAAGTCACATCAGCTAAAAAAGTTATGAGAATAACACCCAAGATGAGAATAGTAACCGAATAATGGAAATAATACAAATAATACGATTTGTCTGAAATTTGAGAATGACATATTTTTATAATTATTTACAATTTGCGAACTGTTTTCTATATCTTTATTTTATTTTTTTTTTCAAAACGTTTCGGACGCTTAGCTCTCAGACCTACTTTATGTGTCAAACTGCAATGGGTTTTTTTATGTAAACATTTACTGCGGCACTGGTAGTGTTACACAATCATTTAATATTAATTATTCATCAAACTGGATCCATAAGTTTGACGCAGTCTGCCAGTACATGCATGCGTGTGTTGCTATCGTGCTCCAAGTACCGAGGATATTTTCGTTAGCTGTAATAAAAGCCGCCAACATACTTGCATTAAGGAGCATGCAATTAATTCGAAGCACACGTTCTTAGAAGAGAAAAGATTCATTCAGCCAAATGATCGTCTAAGGGCTACGTAAAAATCAGTTATAAATCTTCTGGAAGTTGACTGATCAATCATAAATACAGGCGACACTAGGAATATAATAAACGATTACCCGGTCATGACTGGCAGAACGAAAACAATCTACCCCTGTGGATTAAATAAAGAGTTCTGTTTGAAATACCTTACAGATTTTTTAGTTCGATATGAAGAATACCAGGTTCGACGAGACGCCCCTGAATAAGGTCGGAGGTTACATCGGCCGACACGTTGTGAGAATAACATATAGGATGAGAACAATGATTCAAAATAACCAAATAATAAAAATTATCAATCCTCATTTTTTTTAAATTCAGAAACATAAACATTGGTACAGTGTTGGTATTTAATTTGTCGGGTGAATGACATTCTTTAACTTGTTAGGTCATTTTGCGACTTTGTTTAGGATAGAACCCAGAATGTTCCAGAGTAACATAGCAGACATAACTTGGATGTTAGGTAAAGTCAGCAGGTTTCTGAATTCAATATTCAGCAAATGTAGCAAAGCGATCTAATAAGTTAATAGAAAGATTTTAACAAGTCCTAAAAATGGAAGCCAGTCTCAAGTGATCCAATAAAATGTTGGTTTAAAAATTCCCAAGTTCGACACAAGGCACGTGAAGAAGGTTGGAGGGTAAATCTGCCGAAATGTAAGGGTATTAACAACCAATATAGAGATAACTTGTAGATAATTATTACACAACAGGTGACTATTTTATTTTCCTTTTTCCTTTGCAAAATTGCACCTTTGTTGACACATCTAGCGTGGTGCACCAACTACTAATTTCCCACGCTTAGACAGGATGCAAAAAATAATTTCTGCAGTGTTGCGTTGCTGCATTTGTTCAAGTACTTTCACGGGATATGCCTGATTAAATTACTGCTTTTGTATTCCCCTAACGTAAATAATTCTGATCAACACGACTATCAGTAAAACGCCACCCCTAACCCTAAAACGCCACCCCTTAACTACAGAGATCTCGACATGCCGGAATATTTCTTACTTTAATAGTTTCTTTTCTCTAACTGCTTACCTTTGGAATTTACTTTCTGTTCCCTATTTTTTCTGAACCTAACAACATGCAAAAATTAAATGTTATGAGAACTAATAACTTGCTGCCCAACTCCCTACCCAGATTGCTCACTATAAATCTGGCCACAACCACAATAAACTCCTATGCTTAAGTAGCAATATGCTTTGTTTATGGCGAACAACAATTTAAAAAAAATCTAGTCACCACTTCTCTAAACCATAGTAAGTATTTTTTAGCTCCTCTCCAGGAGGTTAGGCACAAGGCCAGTTTTATCTTACTCCCACAAGTAAGATGTGACCCAAGGTCGGGAAAGTATGGTTTGAAAAGCCAGCGTCCGAGAAAGTGAGTACTCTGGCCATTAAAACTTGCCTGGGCAACCCCGTCGGCATTCCCCGGTATGGGTGCCTCAGGCAGTAAGCAATAAACTTACTCCTCCCCAAAGAGGGGAGACAAAGCCTGGTAGGGTGGACCTCCTAGAACTGCACAGGACCGACCCATAGACCGGCGTAAATCAAGCCTCGAAGGCCAAGACAATACAAGTTTATGGGGTGTAGTATCCATCGGAACAGATATTACACTTTGATCTTAGCCAAAAACATGACTAAAATAAGATTTGAACCTGGGATCATATATTTAAAATTCCGTGCCAATTAGGATCAGGCCAATCGA
This sequence comes from Sepiola atlantica, assembly GCA_963556195.1. Lineage (NCBI taxonomy): Eukaryota > Metazoa > Mollusca > Cephalopoda > Sepiida > Sepiolidae > Sepiola > Sepiola atlantica. The sequence continues at coordinate 20,367,690 of OY744533.1, read as the reverse complement.
GCTCTCCCCTGAAACATAACAATGGGCGATTGCACATAAACCATGTGTATTGTGATCAATTTAAAATTCTAAACAAATCTAAATACATTCATTTACTAATTGTGTCGTGAAACTCAATCCATTGTCTCAATGCTTAAACGCATTCAAACAATCGATTTACTTGTTGATTAGCATTGCCGTCACGTTGTCAAATTTGATGCTAGCTTTTAGCTTTCATATTTTTCCTAATCAAAATTCCACACGAGTGTTTGGCAACTGCTGTTTGGCATTGGTGGCCCTCATCAAATTATCGTGTAAAGAATTTTAGCACAACAATAGTTTAAAACCTACTTTTAATACGACAGGGCATCTGTATTATTCTAAGAGTAAAACAAAAACATACTAGCTGAATGCATATATCCGCTGGGCCACACTTAACAATTATAATGTTAGAAAATATAACTTCATTTGAACGAATAACATATGTTTTTTATGTATATTCTTCTAGAAGAATATTCGCCCCAGGGCAGAAAAACAGTTTTACACCACTTGTATACCCACTTACAAAGGTTAAAATCAAGATATTATACAAAACCTTTTTTTTGTACGAAATTCTGAACAGATTCCCGAGTTCGACAAGATGCAAATGAAGAAGGTCAGAGGTTACATCGACCGAACCGCTGTCAGAAAAATATCTATAATCAAAAGAGTAATCCAAATAATCAAAATAATATAAATTAAACCTTATGTCTAGAATATGTATTCAAATTTTGAGTAAACTCCATTACATTATTTGATTCTAAAAAAATGTCTAAAATTTAAGGTTTAAGCGTAAGAAGAGATTGAAATTGAAAAAAAATGTTGAATTGGTGTCTAATGACTATTGATGGAATAGAATCCAAATCTGGTATATGCGAATTTTCAAATGGAAGTTTTTGATCATATCATACCCCTTAAAAACAATTTAAACACACTAAAGAAATTAAAATTTGAAGAACTATTTATTAATTGATGTCTAATAACTATTGTCAAAATTTGACAAACATCGGAGGTATCTGTATTTTAACAAAGAGGGGCATCTCTCTTTTTACCCCCTTTGCATAAAACCAAATTAAATTGAATGAAGCTCACATTACGACCTCCTACGCTTAGTAGCCCCGTTTCAAAATTCATAATGATCGGTTAATTAGTTTAGGATTGAATTATGTACATATAAATATGCAAGAATAAGAAAAAAGGAAAACAAAATTTAACACAAGAAATAAATGATCAAAAACGAGAAATTTGCAGGTGTCGTTCGGATGAATGAACATCTTCAGAAAACCTGATGACTTTTTGTGTCTAATTTGTTTTTTTCATTTCTTTTCTTAATTCTTGTATCAACGGCATTACATTTTATAATGTATCATGTATTCTATTCAATATAAAAATATATCAATGTCTACACACCTAACTGTCTATAAATAGGGATCTGAGGGGGGGCATGTTTCGGCGTTTCCTGGAAAATTAGGAACACAAATAATCGCAAACTCCAGAATAAATTGACTGGAATGGACCGGAAATATTCTTTTCATCCAAAGTGCTAAGCATTTATGCACGACATGAAAATATTTGTAAATCAAATTATTTGTTATATTAAAATCGTTGAATTAGAAAGCAATAAAAACGAATAGTTAATTATTGAGAGGCCCTTTTGCAAACAATATGCGAATTATTTAACCTTACGACATCGATCGCATACACATGGACAATATATCATAAAGCTATTAATTTGGCACTTTAATTGCACTGTCAATAACTTAAATTTCAAGACTATAAAAATATACAGATTTATTCCAACTGTGTTTGCATTACTTTTAGGCCGATGTGTTCTCTAGCTTTCTTTAGGTGTTTGTTTAATTGACTTTTAATTGATAAGGTGTTGCTCAGTTATGAAATACGTTGAGAGATTTGGTTTAAATTCATGCAGCTTTAATGTTATAATATTATTGCAACAACATTTCGGCTGATGTTAGCTACGACTTTCTTTTCGGTGAATTTTGTAGAATTCAGGAACTTATATGAAAACTTGGCGTAACAAATAAAAATGTTAAGGAAAAGTCAATTTTCAGGAACATGAAAGTACATGTCATACTAAGATTTTTTTAAATAATAATTAACACCTCTACCTGGTCTATATATGTTAGATAATGGCCTTATGGGAGTGGACGTGTCTGTTGGAGATCGGGTTTGACTTGCGCGATTTATAGCGGAGTCAGCTCGTGCAATTGGTGCGATGTGTTCTCACGATTTGCGGGGACAGTTGACGAGACCTCGGGGTCGGGGGGTTAGGTAACACCTGTGCGTCGATCACGAGGTTTTAGTGACATCAAAGTTATCCCGGTGGGAAAACTAAGTTGAAATTAAGGTTTTGGACTTGGAAGCCGACGAATCAACACGCTTTAGCCATATAGCGATTACACGCTTGGGGATTTCGGATCCCCCAAAATTGAGAGTGAAACGAGGTCTCCCTCTCTACCTTCCCTTACAAGTGATTAGGTGATTAATTTAGAAAATTAACTAGCGTAAGCATCTCTCTCTCTCTGCTACAACGAACTTGCCCAGTATCGACAAGCAGTATAGTAAATTAATGGCTCTGAATTAAAAAGGAGAAGCCTTGTTATCTTTTATCGTGTACGGGGAGATTTGGTGTCAGTTACAGAAATAAACCGCCCGAAAATGTAACAACGACAAAGCGTCTGCAGAGAATGGTGGCGGCGACGGAACAACTAACAATGGCAGCTGGGTTGCAGACAACAGAGAAGAGACAGAAAAAGAAAGGGAAATATCATTCCCGAATTGTGTCTACTGCTGTGTCGGCCGATTCAAAATCGGGACCGAATAGCAAGACCACTCGACGTCGCCGGATCGAGAAACGACATATCGTCCCATTAGCAGCGATGCCGTTCGTTCTGGATTAACAGGGAACAGTTCTACGACGCAAGAGATTCGACATTACAACTGTTGTTTTAAACCTAGCAATACAACATATAGACCTATGGCGTAACGGATAAAGCCATGTACAGTTCTGAGTGACAGTCTCTTTAATGTTGAAGCTTGAATCCTAACTTCATTCGATAATAACTAAGAGTATAATAAAAAAAAGCATACGTACTTAAGACATAAACCGATCATAGCTGACAGAACAAGAATAATCTACCTCTGTGGATTAAAGAAAAAGTTTCGCTCAAAATTCCGTATAGATTCCCAAGCTCTACATTATCTGACTGAAAGAGATCAGATGGTACATCGGTCGAAACGTTGTGAGAATAACATCCGAGATTAGAATAGCAGCCCGAATAAATCAAATTATCGTTTCAAAACTTCCAAACCGTTAATTTCTTAGTGCAAAAGGAAAATAATTTAGTTTTATTGGATGACTATAAGAAAACACTAACCGTTGAGTTATTCATTGACCTCGAGTTAGATTGTTTGGATCAGGAAAAAGTGAGTGTGTAAAGCAACTTGAATATAAAAGCGAAAAATTGCTTTCAAAAAGCGAAAACATTTTGTGCTTTGTACCAACATTAGAGAAACGATAGGTTTCCAACTTTACATAAAGGTGAGTGTAAGATAACTAATAAACTTAACGCAACATAAAATTATTTTGGTTAGGTGTTTAAACCTGCTGGAGCAAATGCTGCTCAAGACGAGTGACTTGAAAAGACTTCCAAAGTTAGTTTAGATTTGTTAGATAGCGAAGGGGGTGTTCATATGGAAGGGTTTGAGTAAAACCCTAAATTTCAGAGGTGATCTAAAAGCGGAAGTCGATGTAATCACGTGAGCGGTCTAATTTTGGCTGACAATTTAAGCAAGCGGAACTGATGGCATTTCTCTGAGAGCCAGTGAAGGTGAGTCAGTCACGTTCAATATGGCTCGGTGTAACGAGATGAGCAATTCGGTTCCACAACGAAACGCGGGTGTATAATGATTTATACTTTCACGGTGAGGCGTAATCTATATATATATATATATATATATATAAATCAATGTATGTATGTATGTGAGTGTGTGCCCTATAGAAAAAATGTTAGCGAATCTAGATTAAATCTAAAAGTGTATTATAATGTAAAATTCACTGGGATAGGTCATGGGTGTATTTCCGAATCTCTAAATTCACTCCTAAGGGGGCTATGGGGCAGATTTCGTTTGGAGGGTCGATTATTTAATCTATTTTCAGCTAAATTTCAACTGAATTATGTACTAATTTGAGAAATGATGCCAATAACTTTTGTCTTTCCTTTCTTCTTTCCCCTCTAACTACCACCGTTTCTACCTTCCTTCCTTAATTAATAGACGCTAATATTTCAGCTACGTCCACCTCTCAATCCGTCCGCCTACCCCCGATCTGTTTTCATGATACCATCCTTCCAGGTATTACCTCCTCCTGTTTTGAGAGGTGTGAAAGTAGTGCAGTATCTGTTCTGTTGTCATGATAGCATCCTACCAGGCATTACCACCTTCTTTTTTAGAGGAGTGGAGGTAGTGTAGTATCTAATTCTGTTGTCATGATACCCTCATCCCAGGTATTAGCTCCTTTTTTGAGAAGTGTGGAGGTAGTGTAGTATATGTTCTGTTGTCATGATACCCTCCTCCCAGGCATTACCTCCTTCTATTTTGAGAGGTGTAGAGTTAGTGTTGCATATGTTCTGTTGTCATGACACCATATTCCCAGGCATTACCTCCTTCTTTTTTTTAGAGATTTAGAGGTAGTCTAGTATATGTTCTGTTGTCATGATATTCTCCTCCCACGTATTACCTCCTATTTTTTAGAGGTGTGGAGGTAGTGTAGTATATGTTATGTTGTCATTATACCATACTCCCAGGCATTACCTTCTTTTTTTAGAGGTGTGGATGTAGTGTAGTATCTGTTCTCCTTTCAAGTAGCAAAAATATTTCTTTGGGTGGGAAGAGTAAAAAAAATTGGGTGGGGGTGAATTTTTTTTAACTAAAAATATATATTTTTTTTTGCATAACTAAAAATGGTAAGTCACTTCTACATTATCCATAAGGATAACATAGAAGCAGTGAGACATTACAGAGTAAAGAGTCTTATTTTTTTCATCTAATTTACATTCGTGTTTACAATGTGTACGCACACACCATGTAAATCCGATGAAACGCTTGAGTCACTCTATCTTGTAATACTCACAAAGACATTAAACTGTAAGATAGTGAAATAATTAACATGCAGTGAGAGAGGCCGAGAGAAATAAACAGACAAGTGAACGATACGTTACTTGTTCAGTTCATTAAAAAGCATGCCTAATAAAAGTGGAATATATCAAACATAACTCAATCCCCAAACTCAGCGATAGTTTAGTATGTATTTTGTAGCATTAAAGTATATAGATAAAGATCTTCAGAAAAAAAACTTTATTCACTGAGATTTATTGTATAGCATGTAAAAACTTATTTCGAAATATCCTTCTCAGAGAGAGTAATCTGGCGTTTAATGTTCAATCCTCACTACATACGATACACATTGATGAAAGACTTAGTAGATATATAACATTTCTATTCGGTTCACAAAGTCTTTTGAAGGATATGTGGAATGGTGTTCCCTGAATAAATAAAGGTTTACATGATGTTAAATCAAGATATCTAGTCGTACCCTATTAGCTATAAAATAAACCTTTGTGTATAGTAAAATAAATTTATATAACATCTCTCTCTCTCTATATATATATATATATATATATATATATATAGCTATATATATATATAGCGATATATAGCTATATATATATATATAGCTATATATATATATATATATATATATATATAGCTATATATATATGTAGCTATATATATATATATATAGCTATATATATATATATATATAGCTATATATAGCTATATATATATATATAGCTATATATATATAGCTATATATATATATATATAGCTATATATATATATATAGCTATATATATATATATATATAGCTATATATAGATATATATATATATAGCTATATATATATATATATATAGCTATATATAGATATATATATATATAGCTATATATAGATATATATATATATATATAGATATATATATATATATATATAGATATATATATATATATATATATAGCTATATATATATAGCTATATATAGCTATATATATAGATATATATATATATATATAGATATATATATATATATATATATATAGCTATATATATATATATATATAGCTATATATAGCTATATATATATATATATATATATATAGCTATATATATATATATAGCTATATATATATATATATATATATATAGCTATATATATATATATAGCTATATATATATATATATATAGCTATATATATATATATATATATATAGCTATATATATATAGCTATATATATATATATATATATATATAGCTATATATATATAGCTATATATATATAGCTATATATATATAGCTATATATATATATATATATAGCTATATATATATAGCTATATATATATAGCTATATATATATAGCTATATATAGCTATATATATATAGCTATATATATATAGCTATATATATATATATATAGCTATATATATATATATATATATAGCTATATATATATAGCTATATATATATAGCTATATATATATAGCTATATATATATAGCTATATATATATAGCTATATATATATATATATATATATATATATATAGCTATATATATATAGCTATATATATATAGCTATATATATATAGCTATATATATATAGCTATATATATATATATAGCTATGTATATATAGCTATATATATATATATATAGCTTTCTGGGTTACGTTATAATTATCTGAGAGTGCAACGTATCAAGTAGATTATTAAGTGTAATATTTGAAGAGAGACACCACACGTGTATGTCATAGTTGATTTAACAATGAATGTAAAATACGTGGGTATTATTTGACTAAGCTCATCGGGTTCAAGCTATGTTTAGGCTCCTGCATCACATTTATTAATAACATTGGGGAAAAGTATAACTCCAGATATTGATATTATAGTTAGTATAGACTAGGCTCTTAAGCCGTGCAACTTGTCTAGGAGAAATAAATCTCAGAAATAACACCAGTCTTCTTGCTTAGCTTATACTGGCATTGTTTCTCGTCCCCCTTGGTCTTATGCATGCAATTAAACTAAGACAATGCCGATCTAGTAGATTTGCGATTGGGAATAGCGAGGTGGGCATTGTCTTTTGAGTTTGAAATAGAAGCCTCAATATTTTCGACGTGTGCTTTTTTGTCTTGTGTTGTATTTTTACTTACCGTAGATGTATAAAGCCTTTATACACCCGTCTTTTCGTTGTAACCCAAATTCTTGACAAACGCACGCGGGCTGATCCTACTACAGACGCGGTTGTGGTGGTCGCCGTAATCATCATCGTTGTAAGTTAGTGTCCATTCGTCCGTTGGTACAAACCAAGCCGAAACTTTATTCAGTCTATTATAGGATGTATCTAAGAAAAGAATAGGAACAGTAAATTGTGTACGCGAGAGAGAGATCAACCGAAAAACAGATAGACAGATAAATCGCCATCTTCGTTACGCTTAATCATACGCGATTGTCCTCACGGGAGAGACAACGTTTCGTGTCCACTCACTTCACTTGTCAGTAGGAAAGAAAGTGAGACCCCTTCTGCCGGAGGTCAGGTGGCTTCCTCGACTTCCGATTTTATGTCCCCCTTTAAGGATGTCACCAAACTCCCTTCATCCGAGAATCTTCTTCGGTATCTTACATGTCTTATGTGTGGAAGAGACTAACTGAAAGTCATATGGTTGTAATACTTTTACTAATTAATTATTATCTTGAAGTGGCAAAAATTGGGTGAAAAGTTAATATAAACTGCAAAAACAGCGTAGTTTAATACATCCAATTCACACACGTCACTAATATATAGTGTGATACCGATAACTGCTACATAGCAGACAACTCTTTCATGAATACCCGGTAGATTTCTTTGATAGACATTATCTTTGACAGAACCGTACAGATAAAACAGTAGTTGCTTAAGATCCGGTGAATGTGAAGTCCATATTTCTACTGAAAATGTCCACGCAGCCATAGCAACTAATCATTTAAACGGTTGGATAGTTTATGCATCCTTTTGAAACCATTATCTATCCCTTTATAATATCTATTCGTCTGTCGATGGCTGTCCTAAACGTCATAATGGGTATTAGGTAGCGCTTAGTATTACTTACTGAAAACCGAAGACGGTTGTCCATTCACGATTTAAATTTGGAAGTCAAGCCAAACATGGACTTAAATTCATGTGTATAAAATATAGTTGGATTGGAGAAAGGATTGTGAATATTATTAACGATTCTGGGGTTACCATCTCTGGTGATTACTCGTTTACTAGTAAATATTACATTCGTATGAATCAACACTGTACAACTTTTTTCACCAGCTTAATTCTGTTGTTGGAATTTTTGTAGGAGGGACAAATTCACAGACGTCATTAATATAGAGATTGATACTGATAAATACCACATGGCACACTCTTCTTTCAGGAATCCACCGAGGATTTCCTTGATAAACATCCCAAAGTGAATGTGATTCTATGGAACTGACTGGATTCGAACTTGGCACACTCAGGTGGTCAGCCGTGCCGTTATCCATTTACCAACCGTCACTTCTCTTTTACTAAGATGTTTGTAGTATTTTTTTATCTCTAAGGAGAAGCCGGCCTTTTCTAAATTAACGTAAATACAACCCTAAAACAAAATGACATCAGATAATCTGCACGCAGGTATACATCTCAATTTTTCCTTTAAAACAATGTTTAAAATTCCCATATATAACCCGCTGGTAATCAACTGGGGAAATACGGCATTGTCACTTACGTAACATTCCATAGAGAACATTACTATTTTGCAAACATTAACTGCAAATTTTCAAAAAATGTGAATATGCAGTGCATTAAGAACTTCGCAAGAGGGAATAACCTTTGCTTCGTGTAACCGTTAATGGATTTCATTTTAGCTTCACGATTTCATTATCGTCCATAAATGGTGAAAAGAAAATGACGAACATGTGGATTTAGGCAACAGATTACTTAAGATTCGATTACAGTAAAAATATAGGGATGTTCGAATTTGACAACGGACACAATTTGAAATGTAACGCAGATATACCGTGCCCCGTTGACTCAGTGTTTTTTTAATATATTAAATATTTCTTCCCCCCTCTCGTCTCGTTACTTTCTCGTATTTCTTTTTTCTCTTCTCTTTTTCTTTTTTTTTCTCTCACTTCTTTTTTCCCCTTCTTTTTCCCTCTCTTCTTTCCCCCCTTTTCCCCTCTCTTCTTTTTCCCCTTCTTTTTCCCTCTTCTTTTCCCCCTTCTTTTTCCCTCTCTTCTTTTTCCCCTTTTTTCACTCTTTTTTTAATTTTCACTTCTTTCTCTCTTTTATCCTCCTTTTGCTTCTGAATTATTTTTATCAAGAAAGTTTGTTTGGTAACTGCCATTCATCCTACGTACTACTAAACACATTGAAAAATACTGTCAAGTAAGTATCTCTGAATTTGACAACGAACCCAATGTTAAATGCAGCATAAACAACCCGTGAACCGTTCGGTCGGTATTTAGTATCGCTCTAACACTTTTAATAAAAGAGAAGGTCCGTGAATGCGGCTCACTTCAATCTTCACGTATGCAAATTTATATTTCTGTGCAGAGAAAAGAAACTTAATATTAATTCTCATAAAAACATAATAATAACAAAAAGAGAATATAATAATCACATATGCAAATTTGATTTTTATGAGCAAAAATGTCGTGGCTAAATCTTAATAACTTTTGATAAAATAAATGAAATAATTTATTTCACTTTTTATAGACACAAATATATATTGCCTTGCTATTAATATTTTTTTGACTAAAATAGAAATTAATCTAAAGATACACGGATGCTTAATTTTCATATTCAGGAGGATGAGACAGACAGACGGAGAGAGGAGAATTATTTTCTTTTTTGAAGTAAAACTTTATATTATAATACTCTTATCGCGTATTTAAGTAAGATTTACTTCGCGTATGTGTTGCGTCGTTACTGAGTTTTATCACGATTAGTTGTTTCTGTTTTTACAATAAAATTAACCTTCAGTGTAAAAATATTAGGGTATCGATTGTTATTGATAGAAATAAATTACTTAGTACTCACCGGGCAACGGCGTGTAGTCCTGCTGGTATATAAAATTTAATATCTTTCTTTAGCCCTCCTGTCTGTGACCTATCTCCCTCTCTCTTTTATTCCTCCTCTCTTTTCTATTTTCTCACTTTCGAATCCTTATCAAGAATTATGTTTGGCAATTTTATTTGCCCAGTTTATTTCCAATTTTCCTGATGATTTTGAAGTTTTATGATCATATTAGACCACCCGTGAGCAGTTGGGTCTTGTTATATCCCCTTCTTCTTACTCTTTCTTACTCCTGTCTCCCTCTTTCTTCTCTTTTCCCCATCTGTTTTTCGCCATCTCTCTTTCCCCCATCTCTCTCTTCGCTTTCCCTCTCTTCTCTCTATCTCTCCCTCTTTTTTCTTTCTCCTCTTTCCATATTCCCCCTTTCTTTCTCTCGTTCCTCTTTCTAATGTACCCCTTTCTCTCTATTTCTCCTATATCTCTCCTATCTCTCTTTTTGATTTTTTTCGTCATAAACTTCCTCCCACTACGTCTTGTATCATTCACCATTGATTTTTGTTATCTACTTCGTGTGACGTCATTTAGTATGCACGGTGGCAAGATACAAGCAAACAGGCAAAATTCCTAACAATATCCACAGTGTTGAGTAGCGTTAAAACGGTTCGTCGAGTAGACGACTCAGGACGCAGCGTTGCCTTGTCTGCTTCTTACTGCCTCAAAAGTGCAGCTTGAAAAATCTTGCAGAGTACAACAATAATGCAAAGGACTGTATAAAAAAGTAGGAAACTGTGGCATGACCACATGACACTTCAAAGAAACGCGAAGAAGAAGAGGCTAAAAGGGTAAATGTTAAAATGATTCTTTTTTGTCTCAGAACTTTGGTAAAAGCAAACGGCGGCATTTCGACTGCGAGTGTGACAAGTCAGTTTGGGCAAACATTGCGAATTTCATTAACGATTTCATGGATGGAATTTTTGTGTGGTAACCCTTTTTTAGAATATCGTGAAACTAATTTTCAGAGATTTCGATTGACAGCGACAATGCCACATTTCACGTGCAACGCGTCTATAGCAAAAAATCTTCATATCTGTCAAGTGAATCTAATCTTTTGCGACATTTCTTTGTTTTCTGTGTTTTGTTCTCGGCTTTTTTTATTCTAACGTTTTAATCACGTACATCTTTGGCCTTGCTCCTTGACACTTCTTGTCATATTCCATCAAACACAAAGTTTACAAATTAAATGAAATCCAAAGCCAATAATTTATATACGGACTTTGAAAGTTAGTGAATACATAAAAATTACAACTTTAAAAATGAAATGTTCAAAAATAACAAAAAACGACTTCGTTTTACTGCTTCAACTCCAAATGTGTCAATATCATTTTATATTGATTCTGACTTTAGAACACCATTCGTATTCATATGATACTTTTAATTTATAAATATATTATAGTATGTAATATATATATATATATATATATATATATATATTTATATAATATTATAAATATTTTTAAATTCTTATGCACATGTTTCATTCTTATTATTAGTGTGTGGGGGTGATTGTTCTGCCGTCACGATTCTAAACCCTAGACCCAAGTCAACATTGTAACTTTTGTTTTAACGCCTAGAACCATGCTGGTAACACAGCACATAAAATTAATCCATGACGGCTGTGAGCCAGAAACACGTGTCCATGGATTAATTTTATGTGCGTATTAAATGAAATTATATATATACACGTAAAAAATACGTCCTATAAGTTGAGGGCGACTAGTAGTGCAGTTTCTGCATCTTAATCACTTAGGAAGTGAAACAATTGGAATAATAAGTAAGCTAATATCAACTAACGCTGCAATCACCTATAAAAATAATTACATAGAAATACATCGTATATTTTGGTGATAAAAATCGCATATATTTCTACACAAAGCGTCTTGGGACAGTGGTAGAACGCTGGACTATAGACATCAACATCGGGGGTTCGATCTCTGTGTAAGTTAGCCATGCTGATGACGGCTGTGAGCCAGAAACACGTGTCCATGCGTATTAAATAAAATTATATATATAATATATATAATATATTATATATATGACAATATGAAAAAAAATAATCCGACGGTATGAGTTTAAAACGGAAGAAGAGGAAGACTTGAGAATTCAACGTTTCGCCCAACTATTGTGTTGGCTTTATCAGACTTACGACCATGTGTGTGAAAAGTTCGAAACCAGTTGGTTCCATAGCACTACTTACACTCATGGATGTTTGGTCTTAAGTACTAAGTACTCAATTCTAAAAAGGATCGTGGAAACCAACGTCTACAACAGATTCGAAGCAGTCGCAAAATTCGTGTCAATCTGCTTCATACGATTTTTTCGTAATGCGACATCACACACACACACGCACGCGCGGAAAGATGTCTCCATTTCGCTTTTCTTACAGACAACAATATACAATTAGTGTACCTTGCGAAGTAATTGTCCCCAAGCGTACCCAAATCCTGCCATCCATCGTAGAACCATTGATTTCGATCTGCTACGTGCTAAAAAGCCCCGCTTTCAGGGAGAGAAAATCACGATCAACTTTGCTTGACGCCGGGAAAAGAATGACAAATACTGCGAATTAGACGCTATCGATTAATGGCCGTGAAAGCGCGAATCTATTCATCGTTATATCACCTTTTGTATTGTTCGTGTTAACCTTTGCAATGCAGGAATTTGTCAGACGAGAAGCCCTACCAGATTGATTATTTACCTCCTTCTCAGCAGGTAGGGCACAAGGTTAGGTGAGGTTTCCAAAAAGCCGATGCGGGAGGAAAAGTGCATTGCCAGCCTGGTAAGCATTCCCCGTTAGGGGCGCTTCATGCAATGAGCATAAAACTAGTTCCTTTCTTAAAGTAAGTAGGTAAAGGATAGGAAAATGGATGTTCTCCCATGAAAAAGAAAAATGGCTAAGGTGCGATTCATTGTAAATGTACCATGTTTTTTTTTCTTTTGGCACGATTGCAAGCCTCGCTCTGTAATGTGTCTTTTAGTTCGTACACACTTAGAGCGATGTTTCTGACGAAGGGAGACAGTTGCTGTTTTCTTAGTCAGCTGATGTTTTGATCAGATGGTACTTGTAGCATTTATCCTCATTCAACTGTCGAATTATCCATTTCATTAACCATTTTGATCGATTGGCTTTTAGCCTTAATAAATGGTGGCTTGTTTCAAAAACAAATCCTGAGAGAAAGCTATACTAGTGGTATAGCTGATAATCATTTGAACTTAGTTTTATGTTTGTGTTACGTCTTCAAAGTTGCATTATAAATAAATAAGACATACACATATAATGAAAAAAGAATAACGTTATAGTACAGTCATACTATGTCGCTAGTGTAGCTTTCTTCTACTAAAATTGGTATCCACTTCTTGCCCAGCGCAAGAATATGTGGTGCACGACCGGAAGGTAGGGATAACAAGCCAGCGCTCACAAATTGGAGCACTTTTGCCATCTGAAACATTGCCTGGACAGCCCCGTCAGTATTCCCCGGTTGAAACGCTTAAGGCAGTTAGTGATAAACTCACTCTTTCACAAAAAGAAAATGGCCGAGAAGGGTTGAAATTCTAAAACAACCTAGGACTAATACCACATCCCGAGAGATAAAAGGCTACCGAAATCGACAAGTTTTTGTCGTATTAGTGTCGATAAAATATTATCAACTGTATGTACTATGTATGTAGTGCTACTCGACTCGGTATTACCTACTTCCCACCATAGGAAGATGTGCCACAAGACCAGAAGGGGGGGGGGTAAGCCAGCGCCTCAAAAGAAAATGCAATCTGGCCTCTGAAAAATTGCCTGTGCTGCTCCGTTGGCATTACTCCTTCTCAATGAGGGAACGCAATGCCTGGAAGGGTGATCCTCATAGAACTAATACCACATCCTTACAGATAAAAGACCACCGAAATGGCC
>OY744533.1:20323554-20348554 GCA_963556195.1 Sepiola atlantica | reverse complement strand
TCCAGACAAGGCACGAAGCAACTTAAGATAATCATGATTAAAAGTCTGAAGGAAACTCCACAACTAATCTAGAACAGACACGAAAGTTTCATAGAAATAACAATACGGTATGCGTATTTCTAGCTTGAATGTTTTCATTATTTTTCTGTTGGAACGCCACCTCGTTTTCATTTTCATGCCGGTTCGTTGTTGCGACATCCGCTAGTCTCTCCCTCTTAGACAAGGTCCAAAAAAGAGTTGCAAACTTATAGGTCCTTCACCATCCATCAAGCTCCAGCCTCTGTCCCATCGCCGCAATGTTGCATCATTGTGCCTATTTTACAAGTACTTCAATGGATTGTGCTCTGATGAGCTTGCTGCTCTGGTGCCCCCACGACGTAAATTCACTAGACCAACCCGACAATCTGCCAAATCCCATCCATACATAGTGAACGTCCGCATGTGTCGTAGAGCTTTCTACTCCAAAAGCTTCTTTCCCCGTGCTGCCAGCCTCTTGAACTCCTTCCCTGCTTCCTGCTTTTATGACGTTACATACATGTAGAAATTTAAAACTAATGTAAACAGACATCTCGCTGCGCAGCTCCTAATTTAGGTGGAACCCTTCTCTTTTTTCTCAGTAGCCCCTTACATCTACAGTGGCGGCATGCCTTGTTTGGGGTGAACTATGATTTTTAAAAAAATTAATTTTTTTTAAAAATTCTGTTTTTCTTCAGCTGTTTACGTTATTCTGCGTAGGAAAAAGTCTGTTTTGTTTGGTTCAAAAGCTGTACAAGTACCTAACTGACTTTTGGAACTCCCTTCTTTCTGATTTAAAATAATCTAACTCGGCTTTTTTCGCGTGCATATATGTAAAAATCTATTAATAATGGAGTTTATGTATCTGTCTGTCTGTCTGAAGCCGAAACTCCAGTATGACTATTTTACTGAAACTAATCTTTTTGAAATTCTTTATATACTGTCATTAAAAGTTGTACAGACACCAGATGGATTTTCCTATTTACATAAGGCATTCCTTTAAACCTTCAATTAAATTCATATTTACAAATATACACTTATAACTGCTATTATCAAATTTACATATGTATTTACAATAATTTCCGATAAGGTTATATTAATAAACATTATTCATACAATTAATTAAAGCCATTTTCATCATAACCGGCGTGTTTTCTAAACAATTTCAACGCGAGTACTGTTAAAATTGCAAAGTCATTGGCTGTTTAATGAGTGGTGTCCTCCCTCCCTCCTGTAATTAAATATGGCGATCTGATTAAGCAGTTAATATGGCACATTAAATATGTAAACAACGCTGCCAAACACCGTGCTCAGTTTTCCATTTTTAAAACTGTCCTAAGTTTGTTTATTCTTAGCCATTATGTTTTAAAACACAAATGTATTAAATCAAATTGTTTAATTAAAATAATAATTGATTTAATAATTACTATATAAAAACGCGCGTGCGCACACGCGCAGTTCAGGTACACTTTTTCTTTCCGAGAATTAAAAAACTTTTCGTGTTTACTGTATTTGATTTCTTAATACTTTCATATCCAATATTATCATTTTTTCACGACCTCAACAGAATTTATGATTCCATGTTTTATTTATTAAAAAAAAAGATGTGATTTTTTTTTCTTTAATGTCAACAAAATAAACTAACACATTGTACTAGAAAACTATACAACTGATTGTAGAATCAAATTGTTTAATTAAAAAAAGGTCATTAAACACCCCCCACACACACACACACACACGGTGTTCACTATATTTGATTTTTTGGTGCTTTTTCATTTTAGGACCCACGCTAACTTTGACCCCGTCGTTACAGTTAGGGTTAGGTTTGTTTTTTTTCCTTTTTAATTAAAAATATTTACATGTATAGGGGGGGAGGATAAAAAAAATTGGGGGAAGGCGGTCAAAAAAAAAATTTTTTTTTTTCTTAACCAAAAAATACTTCTATGACTGGTAATATAAAAAAATTGAGGGGGGTACAAAAAAAAAATTTTCTTTCTTTTTAAACTACAGGTCTTTCTATTTATGGGCGAGGGTACAACAAAAGACGGGGTAGGGTCGAATTTTATTTTTATTTATTTTCAACTAAAAATATTCTTGGTCATAAACACAGAAAATCAATGTCTAGCCACCACAGAAATATGACTGGGGCTCCATTGGCTTACGCGTGAGCCTTCATTTCTGATGCGGCAGCCTAGCAAAAATATGCGACCGGAGGGAGCATATATTTGCTAGTAAGAATAACAAAAAATAATAATACTTCTATATAATAAGAAGAAAAATAATAATAATAAGAAGAAGAAGAAGAAGAATAGCGAACTACAGAAACTTATTATTTTTAGTTACACAAGAAGAATGTCTTCAAATATATGTCAGTGTTTATCAATTTTCAAATAGTAGTGGTTGTGACCCAACGGGTCAGAGATATGTCTAGTATATATAATAAATATACTAATGGTGAGGGAGCAACGCAGAACCTTTTATGTTTCATTCTCGAAGGAACTCGCCACGCTTACTGTAGGGATTTACATTTTATATTCTCTTTTATAAGCAAATTATACCTACTTCAACGCTCAACCAATTATGTATATTAGTTGATTTTCGATCCGTTTAAAATCTACAATTACATGTGATTATGCTTACGTTTTTTTAATATCGTGTGAGTCGTCGATCATGAAATACGTATATACCCTTAGTTGTAACCCATCTACTAGATACCCCGCGCACGGTTATCCTCGTTTGAACATAAACTGCATCCAAGAAAGATTCGACACTTACAAATTTTACTTATTTTTTACAGGACAAATTAACAGTCGAAAGTTTTGGCAACTTACACTCAACTGTGCATGCATTATTAAAATAAATAAATTTATATCAATCCTTGTATTATTTGGAGCATTCGGATTACTGCTCTCATCTTTTTATGTTATTCTCACAACGTTTTGGCCGATGTAACCCCCCACTGGGTCAAACTCGGCAATCTAAACGGAATTTATAATAGAACACTTTCTTTAATCCACAGGGGTTGCTTGCTCTCGTTCCGTCTGTAGAAGTCTTCAGTCAATCGTAATTGTATTCTTAATATCGCCCGAACTTAGGATTGAACTTGCAACCTCCAGATGACTGTGACTTAGAACTGATTATTACAGAAAGATACCTGAGTTTTACCAGATGAACGTGCAAAAGCCCGTAGGTTACATCGGCCGAAACGCTGTGCGAATAACATCCAAGATGAGTAAATTAGTCCGAGTAATCCAAAAAATACAAATTATCAATCCTCATCTCAAAAAATTTAAAAAACATAAGAAACGCCATGTTTTTTTTTAGCAATTCTTTTCTACAAATTGTTGAAGAAGATAATCTTATAATTGACGTATAGATCAGTTCCAATATGTTAAAATTTATTAGTTTATTTTCGATCAGGTTTGCCTACCTAAAAAAATCAACGTTTATATCTCAGTATACATTTTTTTTTTATATATCGTGTACGTCATCGTTTATGAAATACTCGAATAATAAAAATTCAACTGACACCCAAGTCTCTTCGTCAAACGAACTTCATAATAATTACTGTCTGACTAAAATAAAAGAAATAACCTCATTTGTTGAGGTTAAATGAATTACAAAGTTGATGTTCATCAGGACGACAGAAAATGTGGCAAGAATTACGGGAGACAAATCAAACGACAGATATTAACACTAACAAAAGTGAGGAAAGATGTTGTGAAGACGCGACACTCACATCGATAATTGTAAATTCGATTAATAACTTTACTAATTAAACACATGTTGTCACAAGTAACGACTGTCTTATGTTTGCACAACTTTTCCCCGTGAAAATGTTTATAGTATTTTAATAACGAATATCATTATAACTGAATCGTAAGTTCGATCCTATCTCTGACTGCTCTGAATTTATACTCTCTCTATATACTATCCCTACAACTGTATTGATACTCAAGGTTGACTTAATCAACGTCTGTTTTCACAAGGCTTTTTTGTTTTATATTTTGATCCGACAAAATACATGTTATACTAAAAACGCCGAGAGACAAAAAAATGGATAAAAATGATTCACCTGTTCCGATGGATACTACACCCTATAGACCGGTATCGTCTTGGACTTCGGGTTTTGATTCCGCCGGTCTGTTGGTTTGTCCTGTGCAGTTCTAGGAGGTGCACCCTGCCAGGATTTGCCTCCCCTCTTTGGGGTGGAGTAAGTTTATCGCTTACTGCCTGAGGCGCCCCTACCGGGGAATGCCGACGGGGCTGCCCAGGCATTTTTTGTAGGCCAGAGTGCTCACCTGCTCGGGCGCTGGCTTTTCAAATCCCACTTTCCCGACCTTGTGTCACATCCTACCTTGTGGGAGGAAGATAAATAAAATGATTTACCAACGCACACAAAAGCGGTCTTGGCTGGGAGTGGTCAGTTTTTATTGACCAGGCGTTTTAGGAGTGACCGAGTCATTTACACTTGTAAGTGACTGAGACAAAGGACCGGACATAAAAGTGAGCATATTTGCGGCAGTTTTACGGTAGCTAACGGGTTTTGCGACAGTGGCGAGTTTTACGGCAGTTTGCGACTTGAAGGGAAGAAGACCAGTTTGGAGACAACCTCGAGCGAGAGCGTATTCGACAGAGAAAGCGACGAGATAGTTATCTACGGGCAATATTGGGGAGGACCTCTTTTCGCGTTGTCGATATCACACAGGTTTCTAATTCTCAATCGAGTCATGCAAACAATTTGTCTTGTTATTTTTATCGTAGTGCAACAACGAGAGGGATCATCGGGCTACAAGCATGGTAAAATCTTTCTTTGGTTTTGGGATTGAGTTAGTTTTTTTATCCATTTTTATTGTCATGAATTAATTCATATAGTGACAAAATTATCTTACACACGCGTAAATGCACAAGCCGACCGCCGAAATAAATAAGTACTCAATTTTCTTCTTCTTCTTTCACTTGGAACGTTCGCAGACGCCTTGAACTCTCATTCTTTATCTTTCGTTGTCTTAACAAGTTATCTATACTAAATATTATTAGTTTGTCTTTCACCCGTTTCTTCTCTCATTGTAACTTGTTTTACCATTTTCTCTCAGTTTATACCGTTTATATCACTCACGCTTACGTGACTCTCTCTTTACCTTTTAATCTATATGTCGGTCTCTTAACAGTAGAATGTAAAGAATAACCTGATGTGAATAGTTCATTATAAACAAAAAGCCAATAACATTACAAGTAGTTAAAATGCTTAACTAGTAACCAAGAGCAAAGGAGCATAAGGATATAGCAAGCAGAATAAGACCATTTTTTATCTTTGCACTTTTAGTATTTAACTGATTTACAAAATTTCTTTCTTCCTGATTCAAGCAATATAACCCAGGCTAAATGCGTGGATAAACTGTTCATATTTTTCTAGTACATATATGTAAAAAATATACTTATGGCAAGTTAGCTACTTTTATAATCTCGTAATTTAGGTTATAATAAATGATAACTTGTAAAGAAAATGGATGAATTATCAAGAGAAACGTTTAACAGATTTATTTAAACTGAACACAGAATGAATTAATGAATTAATTGGCCGCTGTATGCGATTTTGATATTAAGTCTGATCCGTGGTCTGTGTTTACTTTTCTCTCCGGCAGCCGACTACAATCTCAAGGGCGATAACTCTGAACTCCCGAAATAGTTCATGGGAGATAATTCTGTTTTTCGTTAGTTGTCCTAACAGCTTCACAACGCCGATTGTGTTTCATCCCCGAAGACATTCGTCAAGCTGCATGTAGGGATTTACATTCTACGATTTCTTTTATAAGCAAGCAGGGTCCACACAATCCCCAACCAATTAAAATTATTAATTTTATTTCTCAACTTAACAAAACCCTCTCCCGACTCACACACTCAGCTAATAACAGAAATGCCGAATACTTAAACAAACATGCGTCAATTAGCCAGAGAGGCTGGCAAAAATGTAAAATACGCGTTAATTTAATTCTAGGTTTATCTCAATCTTACTAATTCCTGTTTACGTTCCAGTGTTTTTTTTACCATTTCATGAATATGATATTCTAATTTTATAATCAAACTAGATTCCGCCATTGGCTACAAATACCCAAGTTTCTTCGATGAAAAAATGTTAACATTTTGAGTGAACGTATAGAATAGTGTAAAAGCAAAAGTCCCCGCTCACTCCACCAAATAGTAAAATGGTTTTCGAAAAAAAACAATCGAACTATACCCATTTTTAACATAATGATGGCGGGAGTACTTTAACTATCCGGTACTTTCACTTAGTTATATACATTCTTTTTTATATTCTTCGTTGTTCAGCTTATTTCAAATCTTAACCACGTATTTAGTTACTGCCATGTTAAACTACGTCAATAATAATTGATGTTGCTATATTCAGCAGATATACTCGAATATTTTATATATATTCCTACCGTTATTTTTTTAACGTAGTTCACCCCAAACAAGGCAGGCCGCCACTGTAGACGTAAGGGGCTACTGAAAAGAAAGAAGAGGGGAGAAGATTTGGGGGGGGGGTCAACCTAAACTGGGATCTGCGCAGCGAGATGTCTGTTTACATTAATTTTACATTTCTGCATGTCAGTACTGTCCGGGAAACAAGGGGTGGGGAGGGAGTTCCAGAGGCCAGCAGCATGAGGAAAGAAGCTATTTGAGTAGAAAGCTCTCCGGCATCTGTGAATAGATGGGATTTAGTTGATTGCGGAGTTGGTCTAGTGAATTTACGTCGAGGGAGCACCATTATTTAAACATATTAAAATTTACTTATAACTTCAAATAAAAATTACGGGAATCTTACTTAATTAATATTTGGATAAAATGTATTGCAAATCTCTAAAGTTTTAAATGTTTTAATGGGAAGATGTGCCCTATTAAAGACCTTTAAATCCTCCTAAAAGAAACTAAAATATGGGGAATGTCCATTAATTGATGGCTAATACCTATTGTTAACATGTTACAGACATTATAACGAAAGGGCTTCGATTCCTCCTTTTCCCCCTTTGTATAAAACTAAATTAAACTAAATATAGCCCATTGTAATAATGTATCTTTAAACACACACACATATATATATATATATATATATATATATATATATATATATATATATATATATATATATATATATATGTATATATATATATAAATAAACAAACCTATATATGAGAAAGTATGCAGGTCACTCTTGTTAAGTAGGGTTTCTATTTGGCTAATACTCGATTGTAGTCTTCCCAAAATTAAATAATCTACTGAAACTGATTATCCTGATAAAATATTATGACATTTTTCTCCATAATTGAAGCAAACAACTTTGTTGAGGTACCAAAAATTGTAATACTTTCACAGTCAGTGGTGACAAAAATCGGAAGCGTCGAAGTTGATACGTTGGTTGGATAAAGCCACACTGGCGTGTCTTCTAAAAATACGTGTTTGTGGATGTTAACAGTTTGGTAAATAAATAAATAAATAATGTATTATAATAATACATATTCGTTCTTAGGGGAACAAAGAGTTTTCATTCGGCTAATATGCAAGATTATTCTACCCTTAATTACATCATGCACTGAAACAGATTCTCGAGATTAAATACTTCTGATACGTTTGTTTTCATCATAACAGTATGTAACCTGGCCGAGGTAACTAAACCATTTGATTTTAAAAGAAGTGATTACGGATTATCCGCGGTACAAGCCTTAAGTCGATGCGTTGGGTGGATAAAGACACGCCTATTGATTTATAAAAGACGAAACACGTGCCTGTGGATATTAATATTTATATAAATCACACCCTCCACATATTCAAAGCGAGGATTACCGAATCAGAAATCCAGAGCAGTGTTTATAGTCACGATTTGATTATTTGAAAACAATGACCTTTGTCCGCGAGTCATTGCACACGCGTGCTCCCGTGGTAAATTTGAATATTCACTTTTTTTTGAAATAATCAATATTGTCTGTGATTATATTAGATGGGTTTTTGCACGCGGGAAATGTTACATCAGCTCCAGGAGATATTTCATATACATTTTAAAATAAATTGTTTTGGTATAATATGTTGAATATATGTTATATTTGGAGATTCTGTATGTATGTCTGTATGTATGTATGTATGTATGTATGTATGTGTGTCTATTTTCATTTTTCTCTTTTGCTCTCTCTCTCTCTCTCTCTCGCTCTCTCTCTCTCTCTCTCTAACGCTATCGGTTATTCATGAGATCCTAAACTACTCGACAGAATTTTGCAACATTAGATATGAAGCGTCTTTGACGTCAAGTGTATAACAGATGCATAAATGTGTACATTGCTACTGTTATCACTACTATCTTTTTCAATGTCTTCTACTTTATAATACAAAAAAACAAACATTTATCAGCCTAAATAATATCGGAAATAATTGCAACTAATGCGCCATGAAGCACCCATGGAAGCTGAGGTTAACATAGACAAGCTATATTATACTACTACTATTACTACTTCTACTACTAGTAAAATTGATATTAATAGTAACAGTAGAAGTAGTATTGTGTAGTTTGCACCAATTTGATTAACATCCTCTGGGATGGAAAGGTGTGGATTCATACCCCCATTCCATTAACTATGAATTACTTAGTAGGTCAAATAAGTCTCTCAAGACATAGTTGTGCTCATCCCTGTATTATTTTATTCGTCCTGGATATTTCCTTGCAACTTCGCAAATCAATGTCGCCACTTATAACCTCAATAACGGAGTGGGACCTTGTCGTGTATCTCCGGACGCCTCCGGGATATTTAGCCTCAGGCGATGCCTATATAAGTAAATATGATGAGATCATTAAGAATTTCTTGCGAAGTAAACGTCGTCGATGAAGCCCTACGTTTTGACAACAGCATAGGAAATTCCTTCTAGAAGTATGGGTGTCCTGCTTATAGAGAAGCACTATACATATCCCACCGTATATTGCTTTTGAAGCCAGCAGGTTTTTCATTGAGGCAAAGTTCCGATACGCCCTATTGAAAGCGAAAAAGCGGAAATTACATGAATGCCGTATATGCATTACGGACTGCCCTAACGCAATGGTAGTAACAGACAACCAGCTCTTAATTGGAAGATTTGGCGAGAAGGACCTTACCAAATTACATAACCCACGCCTATTTAATTGAAAAGAGAAATCACTTAGGTATACTTTTACGACCAATCACTGACCAGAAAAGATGCTCAATGGTGCTGATGCTATTTCCCGAAATCTAGTCTTCACAATGGATGTCCTTACTTTCCTATTCTCCACACACCCTTCCACTAAAGACATTAATCTCTCGGACAAAATAGATGCTATGGTGGAATTAGCAACCAATCAAGTATTGACTGATGATTAGAAAGTGATGCAATCCTGTCAGTTGATAACGTAGGTGCATTAGAACCGATCAGACTCCCTGACGAGAGTTCCACAGCGGTGGCTCAATGATGTGAAGATAGAGATTGAACCAACGTAACCAGGGTGTGCTTTTGCCACAGGAAACCTGAACCCAACACGGCTGAACGAAATTCATCGACATAGTGGACATTTTGGAATCAGGCGAACATTACATTTTGTACGTAGAATCGACCCGTCTGTGTCTAAAGCAGCAGTAAAGGCAGACAGTATACCCAACTCTAGTGCAATGGAAAAAGGGAGGGCTCAGTGTGAAGGACGTATAGAACCAGCTAGGCATGGACAGCACACACTACAATCGTTGCCATTTTTTTACACTGATCGATTGTAGACCCACGTGAGTTTCAATCTGGCGTCTACTGCAACGGCAAATGTCTGGCTGATAATGACACTGCCTTCTGCAGTCAACAGTTCAAGCAGTTCATGGACAAGTGGCGTGTAAACTTCCGACCACGCTGTGCATACAGGTCATCAGGAAATAGTTTTAAAGAAAGGTGTCATAGGACAGTGAAGCGGGTTGCTGCACGAAAAGGCTGCCCTGTTATGGAGGATATGTATTGGTACAGCGTTACCCCCACGGATGATGTGTCCGCCTCATTAGCACCTGCCAATTTGTTGTACTCATACCAGATCAGAGTCAAAGGGGTCAATGTTGTGCCCCATCTGAATCACCATGGGGTCTCTGCACTTTATAAAGATGAGGACAAAGTTTGGGTGAAAAATCCACAAGGATGTTGCACGTCGAAATTTAGACCAGGTCGTGTCACTGGAGTGATAAGTCCACAGCTGGTGGTCGTCAATGGCACGCCTCGACATGTTGGAGACGTGTTCCAACGTCTGAGTTAAGCACCGGTAGTGGACCACAATGATGACACATCATCAGAGAGTACTGAATGGAGAGAACCAGATTCCGATACAAGCAGTAGTGGTTCTGCATCTGTAAGTGAGGGGAAGACAGACGCTCCTTGGTTGAGCTTTCTTATTCCATTACAATTCAGTTCTTGGTACATCGGATGTAAGAGAGGAGAAATAACTGTCCCATTACGGAAAAGTACTAGGATAAAGCGGCCAACCACATTTTGTCACTTGTGTGACTATACTATCAGCGTGGAGTGTGACAGTAAAGACGAACACTCACCGTCAGGAAAAAGAATGAGGTGCTTCGAATGTCGTGTCTGCAAATTAAAAAAAGGGCTACTCTTCATAGGTGCAGGTTTTTATGGAGGTCTCTGATTTGCAAATATGGAGATCAGCTGATATAAATGAAGAGGACAGCTGGGAAGAAGCGAGAAGCGATTTGGATTTAAGAGAGAAAGACAAAGAGAAAGTGGGTTGCACGAAATTCGGTTGGAAATTGAATTACAGTCAAAACTTTTTTTTAAATTCTTTTATTTTTTTTGGCACAGTTTGTTAACATCTATCTGCCTTCAAATCCTTCCTCTCTCTCCTTTCTCTGTATTCCTTCTCTCGTTCCCTTCTCTCTTTTCCTTCTCTCTTTTTTCCACTTGTCTATTCCCGCCTTCTCCCACTTATCCTCCTGCACCTCCCTTTATTTCTTGCATGTTTATCTTTCTTCTATTAATCCTATATAAAACTATAAACCAACTTTCGTGAAGGCATTCTTTTCAGAGGGGGCCATTGCTTATAACTATATAATGAAGCATTATAATAATTTACGAATACATCGGCATGGCACCAGGTCTTAAAATGTCCATAACTATTCATGGCCATTGGAATACAATGTGACAACCTTATACGTATCCCGATTATCATCACCAAAATAACGAGGACAAACGTGTCCTTTCCTCTAATGGGAATATATATTTAAAGATTCTCTAAAGCTAGAATGCAAAGGTCCTTTAGCAGTGCTTACATGTAAAACCGCATCCCTTATCGGGCAAGCATATTGATTTAAAATTCCTAACACTATTCTAAGCAGATCAAATCTATTTTCTAACACAATTGAAATAATGACTTGCTCATTTGATGACCTTTTCCCGTTAACGTATATCATTCTATCTGAACTGTATTATAATAATAGATAAGAGAAACAGTGAGCGATTAAAACCTTTAGTAAAGTTGTGAGTTTCTGACAACATGCGAGCACCTCTAACGACCGTATAACGTCCACTGGATTTTAAGGTTAAAAAATGAGTTCTGTTTATGTGGTTTATCTGCTATACCAGGGAAGTAAAAGTAATTGCCTTTCAAAGTTCTTAAAATCGCTGTCGATATCGTTGTTTACTCAAATGTATTTTTCTTGTCTCACTTGTATTACGTAATATGTAGAAGTTGGTCATTTGGGTTTTGACTTCTTTCTTTTTATGATAACAAATTCTTTCTGTTTAGTTATCATGTCCTTTTCCAACTTCCAGCGCGAAAACTTCAAAACTGATCAGCGTAATCTATTTGTATGAAAATACAACAGCCATTGTTACGTCATTATGTTTCTCCGCATCCCCTCTAGGGGCGAGGAAAAATACAGAAGATAAGAGTAGTAATTATATTTTACACGGAGTGAATTAAACGAATGAGAGAAAGAGAGATAAATAGAGAGCAGACAGAGACTAATTTTAGATGTTTTCTTTTTTATTTAAATTAATTGAACTCGCTATAAACAGTCAGTATTCCCTGATTCTAACAATATAACTTCAGCTCAATGGTTCACAAGTGTTCTAATATGTAAACATTAAAAACGGTCTACACAAATACATTCAGGTTTCGGTACAATCAATCAATTCATATACATAATAATTATATATATATATATATATATATATATATATATATATATATATATATCAAGGGAGGCGCGATAGCGCTCTATCCCTTAATATACTTCAAAAACGACCTATGCTAGAAATCTCATTTCTTTGATCAGTCATAACTCAAAAACCAATAAACCAAATTAGTTAAAACTTTGCACCAAATCTTTTTTTGATAAGTTCTATAAGTGTGTAGAATTTCAGCATCATTAGTCAAGGCAACCCAGAGATCCAGAAAGGTCAGGAGTGATTTTGTGTTATCCGTGTGTACGTACGTACTTGTGTGCCACCCTGCATCTCATCAACTATTTAATGGATTCAGCTGGTTTTTGGCAGAGATAGAGGTTCTAGGGTCTAGTTGATGGCATTTTAATTTCAGTTTACCATATACCTTAGTTTTCCAGAAAATTCAAAAAAACCTTTAAAATGACCATTGTGTTGAGGCATAGCCTTTACAAAAGTAGTGACATTCCATGATAAATGCCAGTATACTGAAATCATATGCCATTAATAGGGTTAAGATGACAATTCATATACACTAAATGTACAAAAGCAAGGAAATTCCCAAATTTTTACACTTTTATTGTCATTAAGGGTATGACTACATATCAACCAAACCATTTCATTATCACATCACTACAGTATAAATATCTATGCATGAGTGGATGAAGTGTGTGAGGTGCGCTGAAGAAAAAGTCCTACCAGTAAAATACATAGCCTTGTTGTGCTCGCATACCCTTAATGACAATAAAAGTGTACAAATTTGGGAATTTCCTTGCTTTTGTACATTTAGTGTATATGAATTGTCATCTTAACCCTATTAAGAGTATAGGATTTCAGTATACTGGCATTTATCATGGAATATATATATATATATATATATATATATATATATATATATATATATATATATATATATATATATACATTAGAACAACCCATGCGAGTTAACCAGCGTTGCAATCTCCTTCAAAAGACATTGAAAAGATGAGTATATTTTTATAGAGCTCTACTTTGTGTTGAGCACTTCTAAGAAAATATTGGTTATAATTTCATCTCATGAAATTAATTCATATATATATATATATATATATATATATATATATATATAACTGGGGTATTAAGCACCAACTTTGTTCACTAACTATGTTTCATCGACATAAAAGATCGTTTCCAAAGTTTCTTTGGGCAAAATATATTTGTGATGTATTTTGTTTAAACAAAGGCAAGTTAACATGAGTTCATCGGAGAAGAAAATATATTTATTGAATTGTTTAAAAACTCAGGTAAGCTTTCCACAAGTTTCAGTCACCTGGATCAATAGGCACTATTTCACGGGCCATTAAGCACCGGGGTTATAGTGTGACAAAAAGCACACAACCGTCTCTCATTTTTGACGTTTCCAAGTGAAATGTTGATGCTGATGCACTGTATGTGATACCAGGAATCACAAATGTCAGAATGATTCCAGTTAATGCGATCCCCTCTACCTCATCTGCAGAATTCTTCAGTGTCACAATCCTCCGTAGTTGACAGTGGGCTTCTTGATCGTGGTGTCGATGGTGTCTCCTGTACTGGTATTTTTTACCTTTTTCTCTGCCATTCCCTTTCCCTCTACCACGACCCTTAGATGTAGCAACCTCCTTAGCAGCAGATGTCTCCATGAGTCGGGTTATACTTTTATCTGCTGTGAAGATTTCCACGTATCGAAATCGCTGCATTCTGGCTGATTTCACTCTTGATGCAGATTAAAAGTAGCGGATTTATTTGAAAAGAATTAAATGAATCAGATGAATATTATGAAGTCAGCACGGAGACATGCATGTCTCGGATGAGGGTTCTAGAGTAGTGCTGAGGATGAGGGTCCTGGCTTCTTGTTGACTTTATAATACTTGGCTGCTTGATTGTCAGACATCTGCTTCTTCTTGACCGCCTCATATACAGCAATCATCTCATCTGACTGGCCCAGAGTCCTCCTTCCACTCTGTCTTCTTTTGATAGTTGATAACCATCTGTGAACAAACAATTTATCAATGGGCCATTGGGCACCTGTATGCAAAATAATTAATATCAGTAAATGCTAACTTGTTATTACAAATTTCTGGTTTTATATAACTTCCTCAATAATAAAAACAGGTCAAACTTAACTAATATAGTAACGTTTCTTAATAATTAAATCACTTAAAGAGATTTCCAACTTTTTTTTCCTTCAGAAAAATACAGATTAAAGCACCACCTTTTTCAAAGATTAATATATTTTAAAAAAATAGTAAATTGCGCACAATTATGTGAATTATGCTTAAATGAGTACTAGTACACAACAATTAACATACTAAAAGCATAAAAATCATAGCAAGTGTAATTTACATCAGTTTGAAAAATTGGCGTGGAAATGATAAGCTGTGGAGGCAGACCACCATGACACATTGTATAGCTCTTAAAAATGGAGATCTTAATTAAATCAAATGTAAAATGGTTTGGTACTTATCTCTGACATATCTTAGTGCTTCAGTAGCAATAAAATTATGTTTGAAGACTCAGTGGTTTCGCAGAGAAACAACGTTTTTTTACAGTTCTGAGGCATAAAGTAGTGAAGTATGTTTCAAAATGGCTGTAGATGTGGAGAAAAACCAGCTTCTAAAAATGACTACATTTTTGGCTCTGTACATTCTTATTGTAAGTAACAAAATCTGTGATTGTTCAGTGATAAAACAAGCTTAGTGTTTATTACCCTACAAGTGTCATAATAATGCTATAAATAGGTTTGTGGAGGTTACCTAGTTGCCGGTGCCTAATGCTCCATAGTGATTGATACTCCATGTTACTTTATATAATCGTAGATTCATCTCTTGTAGAGAGCTCAGTATGGGTACAGAACAAAAATAGCAAGTTTTAAATTACAAAATTAAACCCGAAGGAACGAGTTATTTAATTTATTTCACACACTCTTGTTAAAATATCTTAATTCCGATCTCTACCCGCCATCACACACCTATCAGAGGGGATTTCTTCTATCTGCGTTTGCCGATATAGCATAGCATAGCCTCTACAGCAAGTAATGTATTGTATTAGAATACAGTGATAATGCTATTTAATTTGTTTTGTAAAAATAAATAGTGAGAGTATGTATAATATTAGCCTTCAATAAATATTATTTCAAATGCCAGTTAGGGCCTATACCTTGTAAGATGTTTCTACCAATTTTTATCCTTAGGGGCATTTTATATATATATTTTATTGCTTATAAATCATATTTAATTCTATGTATGAATATGTTTAAATATAATATATTATTATTATTTATATATTAGTGTTTTATGCATTTTATTTATTATATCTACTTCCATGCTTACACTTATTGTTGCATGCCCCTCCTCTTGGGCCGCGGCGGTTCTCGTTCTGTATACTACTCATTCTCAATAGGGCCGTGGTGGTACCCATTTTATATGCTGGTCCCCACTACGTGCCGTGGCTTTACTCGTTTGTTATACTCGTCTCTGAAAGGACCGTGGCAGTTCACATTTAATACTCGTTATTTTTCAAACATCATAAATCACATAGTTCATATATTGTTTGCATACCTTTAGTTTTCTCCCTCGCCGTGTAGAGGGTCGTGTCGTCTAGTGGTTGAATACTTTCTTCTCTTCCGCACTGCCGTGGTTCTTCGCCGCTGCAACATAACTCCATGATCGGGTCGGACTCCGAAGACAAACAATCCCTTTAACTTTCAACTTCAATTTTTATTTCAAGAGTTAGTTATCAAATCAAATGGGAGATTTCACTAAGTCGAGAGAGAGGGAGATAGAGAGAAATCACTATTTTATCGTAGTTAGTTAACAATTGTTTTCTAATCACTCGTGGAAGGGGGATCTCTCGCTTTTATTTTCTTAGGGAAATAGTTCCCTTATCTGTTGGAAATTACATTTTAACAATCCCGTCTCATCGGCTTACCTCCAAAACACAGACTGACGAAACTCGCTTCTCACGAAAAACGAGTGACGTCACGGATACCTGTTTCCCACGCAAGGCCTGTGTCGTCACAGAGCCTCTCGCAAGTGCAAACCGACCCTTGATCCGGGGTCTCGTCACACGGTGGCCTTGTCACGTCTGTGATTTCTAACTGTGAGAACAGGCCCCATTCTGCACTCGACGGCCGGTCTAACCCGCGTTAATTCGCGCAAGTTAAACCAACGATTTCCAGCAGATACGTCTATTCCCATATGACAATTATTCAACATTATTACTCATGTACATAAGCATGCTAACCGTATATTACTATCCCCAATCTACATGGCAGTATACAACTTCCGATTACTCAACTGATAATTGATGTCTAAAAATTAGATTTAATCATTATATTTATCATTGTCCACCAAATTATTTATTCTTTACTTAGTCGTGTCGTTAATAGTTATCATCCTATTGGTGCGATTTGTATAATTTGAATAATATTTTTCTATAGAATTTAATTAAGCAGTCTAATATTTTTTTCGAGTTTTAATTTTCGATGGAATATTTCCAAATGCCCTTATCGGTTTGTTATCTTAAACTTATTTCTGTGTCTGCAACTTTAAGTCAACTGGCTCTTTTGTTTTAATTTATTATACAATATTCTGACTTTCTCCTCCAAGCATAGGTTGCATCTGTGTTTGAAGCTTTGAAAAGTGTTAGATCTACACAAAACAGACTAGAAGACAACAGGTGTTAGATTATTGTCTAACCGAATTAATGAGTATATGAACGAGCCTCAACTCAAGAAAATGAAAATAATGGGTTTATCGGCTGATTGCAGACGGTTTCACTGTATAGAAACGTCACACCTTCGCTTGTAATATGAATAAACTTTTTTTATCAAAAAGTTAGTCGACTTCAAATAGTGCAAAGTTATATTTCTGCTTTAAAAATTGTTTTGCTGATCTCAACTTCCTGCTAAACAAACCTACATTGTTTGTGGCTACGAGGATTGAACGCCGGAAAACAACGTAAAATGTGGTAGGCTTTTTCGATGGCGTATCAGTGTGTGTTTACTTTGAGTGAAAAGGTTAGAAAACGGAATTTTGGAGAATAGCTCCCAACACTAACAGAAAATTTAATTTTAAAAAAATATCCTTTACCTAATTTGTAAGTACTGTCACAACATGTGTAAGATAAGAATTCATGGTAATGTTAGATCACCACGATTAAACAATCATTTCCCGGTGTACAGAATACAGAATAAACGCCACTGTAGAATGCATCATGGAATGGTAGACAGAAATCTGTTTGAGTTTTTGTCGAGGTAGAAATAAAAGGAAAACGACATTTTTATGTAAATACTAAATGACAGGAATGAATTCCATTCTCTTGAGTAAGTAATAAAATGTTGTTTTAATTCAATCGCATTCTGTTGGTTTTTGGTCGGTAATTTTTGGCGGGTTGTTCTACAATAAATCCTACAAATATGAAAGACCCACTTGAGTTTTATGGAAAATATGATAATTAAACAAAATGGCGGCTTACAATTCTGAATGATAACCTTTTTTTCACTTTCTATTTGATAACCTATACACATTGATAAAATTTTGAAAATAATCTAGGATGGCTGTGTCGTAGTTAAAGCTGACAATAATCTTTATCAGCTAAGCTATTTCACACTATTCACTTCCACCTATAATATTGTCGTATGATTTTGATATTCCAAAAGTGTATTCTCTTTCCTGTTTTTCAAACGCTACACACTCTGGCGTCACGAATCCAGTCACAAAAATATTAGAGCAAATTTCGCATTTTATTTAAAATGAAATAATACAATCTCTGGCTCATAAAACATTAATATTAAAATCCAATTGTTAAACTAAAAATCGCTTCAAAAACGTTGAAACAATGGCTGTCCTTTATACAAAATGAAGAAAGTATCTTTAAAACGTGATGATTTTAAACATTAACTACTTTAATTCCGTTTAAGTTCTGAGTATGACTGTATATTTCATCTGGTGGTTTGACCTCTATAGAAAAAGATAATGTATACAGATCTAATGTATCCATAATGTTTTACTCTACGATTGATTACGACCCCCGTACATCTGACGAATCGGACAGAAATTGTCCCGCTATGGAGGAATACTAGGGTAAGGCGACTGGCCACTCGCTGTCACGTTACCTTGTCGGCGGGGATTAGAATTCGCCGACTGCAACCCCATACAGAGAGGTAAGACTCCCCTGAAAACGGGTCACCTGTTGGTCGTGGGTGGTGACCAGTGATGTCGTAGGACGGAATCCTGGTGAATAGGCATTCGTACACTTAGACGCTCACTTAGAGACACCCGATCCGATCAATCGGCTTGTCATGTCATGCCCTAGTGTCTATCAATTTATTCCCAACTGTATTATTCAATCTGATTCTTCAAAAATTACAAAATCTTATTTCTCATTTATATTTTTCTCTCAAAATATATACTAGAAGGCGGTGGCTCAGGATAAATCACATTAAGAACAAAGAGGATTATCAGTGCTAATGAGTAATGTTTTCAATGAGTAATGTTTTCAAAGAGTAATGTTTTCAAAGAGTAATGTTTTCAAAGAGTAATGTTTTTAAAGTAATGTTTTTTCTAGGAGTAATGTTTTCTTTTAGAATGGTGTTTTCTGGAAGCAAAGCTGATCCCTCTCAGTAGAGTTCCATTCTAAAAGTAATATTTCCGCTTTCACTGTGAAATTTTCTTCTAAGAGCAATGTATTCTAAGAGTAATGTATTCTAAGAGTAATGTATTCTGGGAATATAAATAATTACTCTACTTATAGAATTATATTTGACAACTATATTTCAAACAACACACAACTAGTGGTATAGCTCTGTCGCTTGTAGTATTATCGGAGTCTTTTCCATCTCGGTTTGGTTATACTCAAAAGTAAGGTCTTCAAAACGTTATGGCTTCTAGGAATATGAATAATTATCCAACCTATAGAATTATATTTTAAAAATTTATCTGATATTAAATAATCCACAGATAGTTTATATTGTATAAAATCAACCAACCCAAACAAAACTCACTGTCATCTGTGTGATCATACGATGAGGCGGGAATAAAGCAATAGAGACGAAAACGAACACTTACCAGCTTCAAACCTTCGCGTGTAGGAAAACAGGGTTTTTTTTCTTTTCAGAAAATAAAGAACCCGTATTTATAATGGCAGATTTTTATGTGGATTTTAAGGCTAAGGGAAGTGAAGTTATCTCCCTTTGTTACTCTCAGTTTTAGGCTGAACTAGTATTTACTTCCCTTCAACTGCACGAAGATGTGACACAAGGTCGGAAAGTGGGGTTGAAGGAAAAGCTTATGCTCCAAGAGAGGAGAACTCTAGCTTTCAAAAAATGCCTGGACAGCCCCGTCGGGATTCCTCGGTAGGGGCGCCTCAGGCGATTAGCAATAAACTAATCCCCTCTCAAAGAGAGGAGATAGCGTCTGGGAGGGTGGACCTCTTAGAGCTGGACAGAACCATACAGAAAAAGCCTACTTAATTCATATGGACTAAAATCTGTCGAGTTGCTAGTTAAGGACATATCCTCGACGCTGTATGAAAAATATAGCACAACCTTAAGATCAAAGACCCCCAGCTGAACTTGACTTATACTATGGTTTACATAGGATTTGTCCCGGGCACTACACTAAACTCAGGGCTTTACGCGCTCTACTACTTTTAGAGCTGCTCCCGCTCCTGCTCCAACGCCCAAAATTGGAGCCGACTCCTCTCACGCTCCTGCATTTACAAAAAGGAGCCGCTCCAGCTCAAACTCATATAAATAGGGAGCGGCTCTTTTTCAGCGCTCCATAATGGAAATGTACATACTTTCACAAACGTTCTATTCTGCCAATGAGTGGTCGAAGGATGGGGTGGTCGTCAAAGGATCTCGTCAATATGGGTGGGGATGTCACATTGAGTGTTAGACCGTAAGATAATATTTGACAAAATATAGCTAATATTTTTAGATGTGCTAAGGGTTATAGGAGAACATGTCGGACTAAGCATAGGATTATATTTAAATTTCGTTTCCTGAAGTATAAAATAGAAAACGAATAATCCCTGAAGTATATTAAAACAATTTTAATTTCCATTACATTAACAGCCTATTTTTCAGGGGTGGAAAATTTGACCCGATATTTTTTCTATTTTTTTTGGAAGGGAATTTAGATTGGTTTTAAGTAAATAAGGTTTTACTTTTAAAAATTATTAGTGATTATTTTCTTTTTAAAAAACATTTCTCTGGAAGCGGAAGACAGCCAGGGCAACATTAATCGTCGTGTTGTTGTTTAATATTTGTTTGGTTTACGAACGTAACTATATTGTATAATGTATATTATTATTTACTACAGAGACACGCGAAAGTACTTTCAAACAAATCAATTTATCCATATTTTTCAATAGTACAATTTTTAGTCGAAAAAAACAATGAAGTTTATTTCTTAAAGATTGAATAGAAAATAGTTTTCATAAGTTGGCCAAAAAATATCAATAAATTGTCAATAAACAATTCAGAGATCCATTTAATGTCTTAAAATTTCATACAAAATATCTGACCTAGACCATGGGAGTTTTAAAAACATTGGGTCAAATTTTCCTCCCCCGAAAAATTAACTGGAACAAGTTTTCCTAGGTCGGTCAAAAACATTTATTAAAATTAAAAATTTGAAAAAAAGGTGAAAATGTCTATATTTGAAATCTCTAACAAAAACAAACTGTTTACAATTTTATAATTCTATAATTGATTTTTTAAGATAAAGAAAGATATCTAATCTACTTTCGGTTCTAAGAAAACAACAAATTAGTCAGAAAGTCTAATTATTTGCTTATTTTAAATTAAAATTCAAGACATTTTATTTGATTCAATTAAGTTTAAACATATATTTAATTGTAAAATAGGGACCGCTTGTTTTTTATCCGCTCATTTCGCTTGGTATTCGCATAAATGTTGGATGAAAATGATTGTTGGTCTGAAATGTATTTTTAGCCCTGAAATAAAATTCTCATTTACTTTTTAAAGTGTTTAGAATTTAACTTTAATTCCAGGTTTTAATCGCTGGCGGTCATGTTGGTTTTTATTTTTGTTTTCCTTGGACTAAAGATTTTTTTTTTTACTGAAGATATTTTTTCTTTTGACTAAATATATTTTTACTGCTTTAACAGTTTATTACACACAAAAACAAACTTTGAACATTGTATTTACAAAAGTAAGTTTTAACGGAATTTGACGCATTTAAAAGAAAACATGAACAGATTAAAACATACTAATCGTGAACTTAAGAATAACAAAATGTCGCCAAAAAGACGACGGGTAAAAGTGTGGCATAAAGTTCAATTAAAATTAAAAGAACAATTGGCTTATTTATTCAATCAGCAATAAACATCCTTGTCATAAATACAAAAAAAAGTTTAAAATCTTTTTGAAAATAACGAAACTGTCCCTATAAAAAGTGTTGCATTTCAACACTCGACGACACCCCAAAACCTGTGTGTTACATAATATGACACCGAAATAATTTCCTTTTGATTTCAATTAAAATTAACTTTTATTCACAGTCTAGATTTAATATATTCGTGTTTTGATTGTTTAAGATCTCAATTTAAACGAATTGGATTTATCGCGTTTTGCATATTCAATTAATGTAGAAACATAAATCAGTATTTACTTTTACATCGACGAGATACTGTTCAGTTTTTATTTTCCTTCTATAGCAAATATCTTTTAACATTCATATGTTACGTATGTATGCATAGACATTTGGCAGCTGTGCTCGTCACAGAACCATTCCTGATCAGGTAATGTTTCGTTTTCTTATTACTGTTACAAAAAATATACGCTGACAAAATCATACCCAAATTTCCCCCGTGTAAATTAGTCTGCAATTCTCTCCATTCGTTGTTGAAGGGGATTTTATTATTCTTGATTTTTTGTTAAACATTTCCTTTCTGGAATTATGCTGCTCTTCTTTTCTGGCTGATTCTGCAAATTTTCTATGCGGCCTGTCATCATTAACATCTCGCGACTTCGTTTTGTTCTTTTTCTTTAAGAGTCGAGTTAAACAAGCATTTGTATATTAACAAGTATTTTTTTCACTTTCGCAAATTACATACCGACACAATCTCAACAGAGCAAAACTGCTTTTGCAGACGCTGTTGTCGTTATTGTCTTTTTATTTGATTTATAATGTCCACGCGCGTACCAATGTTGTCAATAATGACCGCCGTTTTTGAAGTAGTAATTTTTAAAGTAAAATAAAACGTTCATGTCCAAAGGTCTTTTACTGCTAAGAAAGAAGTAAGGTTATTCTCTATTCATTTAAGAAAATATGTAATAGTTATATGAATCTATATTATAAGTGTTTGCCTCTTTGTATATCTCATTTGTTCTCTCTCTCTCTCTTTCTATATATATATATATATATATATATATATATATATATACATATATATAAGAGGGAAAGATGAAGATAAAAAATTGCATAACATTACATAAAATTAAATAAAATTGATACACATTTTATTACATCGGAAGTTCAGATGCCAGGAGTTACACCTTTTCTGTTATTTCTTCTTCAATTTTCAAAGTAAAATGGAACAAGTAATATGTATTTATTATAAATACTACATTACCGAATGTTATCCTCTGACGAGAAGAGGGTTATCTTTGAAAAACCATGGTTTAAGGATTAGTGTAACTCCTAGCATCTGAACTTTCGATATAATAAAATTTGTATAAATTTTATGTAATTTTATGTAATTTTTTATCTTCATCTTTCCTTCTTTAAAATTCATTGCTCTACTCAACGTATTGAGCTTTACTTTATCACGATAGATCACTTTACGATACTTCCCTTATCGTTAATTCTATGATTATTATATATATATATATATATATATTCAATTTTAAATAAATATTAAAGTGTTCTATACCTACAGAAGATGGTTCGGGCTTACAATCTCATCAGTGCAGGAAGTGGTAATTTCAGGCGGTTGTACGGGCTCGAATGCAATTCGTAGATTCAGGCTCGACTCATGAGCCTAACGCCTAGACCGACACGACTGCGAGAAATCATCACAGAATGTAATTGAAATTAAGATACACTTACACAGGATGCGGGGATAAGCGTCATCGTGTCAATAGTGTTCTACACGCGAGCGGAAGTTTGCTTGATCGCACACAACAATATTGTAATTTCAAACAGGGCTATAAATTCTACAAGAATCTTAATCTATATATATATATATATATATAAATATATATATATATATATATATGAGATGAGTTCTAGAGGTCATTAATATGGTAGAAAAGGGGCAAAACTGTAATAGATAAACGTAGTTGACCGATACACACTGTTGACACATGACCTTTCCTTCGCTTTGATTTGTTACTTTTTCTTTTTCTCACATTTTTAGTTGGTCTGTTGACAATTTAAACTCGTGGGTTTTCTACTTTTTGTCTTCATGCAATCTTGAAAAAGGTGTAAAATTATTAAAACGTGGATTGATTGGCGTTCACTGTAACAATGTTCATTTATTTTTATAAATGCTTCATTTGCTATTGAGAAGTTTTTAAAAATATCAGTTTTATGTTGCTTTTGTCAATATATTTGAACTTGATTAATCTCTCTCATATATATATATATATATATATATATATATATATATATATATATATATATATATAGCAAAATCATAAGCCTGTTTTACATCTATATAAGAATAATAAAGGATAATATTTCTCCATCACAATTATACTGATGCAAGACAAATGTCTTAATATATGGCAATATTTATGAATTTTCCAATGAAATCAAAAGAGAATACTTGTGGTTTTGGCCAAACGGGTCACACGTACGTCTACTATATATATATATATATATATATATATATATATATATATATATATAGGCAGCATTTTCTTTTTAAGACGAATGTCGTTGAATATGAGCAGAGCTGCTTGGATCAAGGCTGCAGCAGTGGAATCTACTTGAACCTAACACCAAGATATCCTTGTTCAGAGCACGTCACAACGACATGGCTCAATTCTTTGAGATGGAAGACACGATGACATTCTGCAGTGACATCAACGGTCTGTTGAAAGAACTTGGGTGTGTCACGATCCTGCAGACTGGCGCCTCTTCATCGACTCGGGGAAGAACAGTTTGAAGGCTGTTCTGCTCCACAATGGCAATAAGAAACCATCAGTCCCACTGGTCACGCGTTCAGCATGAAAGAGACCTATGAGACTATGTGGCAGCTGCTTGATTCCATCAAGTACAATGACTTCAACTGGCACATCTGCGGAGACTTGAATGTGGTGGCGCTGTTGTTAGGGCTGCAGTCAGGCTACACGAAATACATGTGCTTCTTTTGTCTCTGGGATAGCAAAAACGACAAGAATCATTGCACGAATATTGATTGGAAAGAGCGGATGGAGCACGTATCTGGTCGATACAACGTGAAGCATGTCGCCCTTGTCGACCCTGCCAAGATTTTCCTTCCACCACTCCACATAAAGCTCGGCTTGATGAAGAAGTTTGTACGGGCAATGGATCTGAATGGGCGTGGGTTTTTATACCTGAAGGAGAAGTTTGGCAACACTTTGTCGGAGGCTAAGATCAAGGCTGGTGTCTTTGTTGGACCGCAAATCCGAGAGGTAAGGAAGGACGAAACTTTTCCGACAACTCTAAACCCCAAAGAGCTGGCAGCGTGGAGGAGCTTCAAAGCTGTGACGGACAACTTCTTGAGGAACGAGCGCGCGAACAACTATGAAGAAATAGTGCTA
>OY744533.1:20301054-20318554 GCA_963556195.1 Sepiola atlantica | reverse complement strand
CTTTTAATGCTGTTATAACCCTTTTTTCTAAAAAGTTCTTCATTTTTGGGGATTAATCTTGACAGTCAATCTGCACGCTCATGTTTTTGGGGTGCGATGTATTCCATCCTAAAATGATAGTTCAGTAGGGTTACACCCTATCGCTATAAACAGTAAGCAGCGTGGGTAGGAATGCCTTTTATTGATCCAAATAGTGTTATGTTTGAAGTATAAATGATCTACCATGTAAAAAGCGATGGTAATTTTTAACCCTGAACACAATCGATAATGCCTCTTTCTCGATCTGACTATAATTTTTTCTTAGCCAGTAGAAGCGTCTTCGAAGCGTGCGCGATCAGTTTAGTAGTACCATCTTCATATTTGTGTCGCAGTGCAGTACCCACTCCGTATTCACTAGCATCAGTCGCAAGAATAATTTCTTTCACAGAATCTTAATGAGCTAAAACTAGATATGAGAGTAGACTTGTTTATTTTCTTGAAAGCCGTACCGCAATCTTTTGACTATATCCATTTTTTGTCTTTCCTTAATAATTCGTTGGGGGCTATTAAATTGTACATATTTGGAATGTAGATCGCATAATATTGGGCCAATACAAGAAACGATTGTAGTTTTGCAACTGTGTCGGGCGCAGGCAAATTTTAATTGCATCGGTCCTCTGATGGTCCGGTTTCCTGCCTTCACTGTCTATCATTTGTCCGCGGTATTTGATTGTTTCCATGAAGGTTAACGCTTCCCTGGACTTAATTAGAAACCGAATTCTTCTAGGCGTTTGAACATAGCTCTGATGTGTTATTGTGTTCTTGAACGTTCTTACTTTTGACTAGAATATCGTCTAAATAGGCGAACTCATGACCCGCCAGCATAGTGTCCATAATTTGCTGGAACAAAGCTAGTGCGACTTTTAAACCGAAAGGGAGCCTATTTAGTTTGCAAATTCCCTCGTGTATTTATGCACAAATATTTTGAGCATTCCTGGTTTACTTTAACCTGCAAGTATGCGTCAGATAGATCGATTTTAAAAAGAAATCTTTCGCTTAATTTAACTTTGAGAAAATGTCTTCTGGCGAAAGAAAGTAAATAGTTATAGTCCTTCAGGCAATTGTTTTACCCGGTTGAAACATTGGCGCACACTCTTAT
Source organism: Sepiola atlantica (assembly GCA_963556195.1). Classification (NCBI taxonomy): domain Eukaryota; kingdom Metazoa; phylum Mollusca; class Cephalopoda; order Sepiida; family Sepiolidae; genus Sepiola; species Sepiola atlantica. Next base: position 20,317,416 of record OY744533.1, on the reverse strand, counting down.
TTATTTATTCATTTATTTATTTTGACGTAGACGGTGGGCGACGCCCAGTCCGCATAGTCTACCTTAGATATAACTCCCATTTTTTCTCATCTTTCCAGTTTCTTGTTTATTGTGTCTAAGGAAGAAAAAGGGACGTTTCCCTTTGGTTTAAAAATTGGAGTGACATTTACCTTAAGTTCAAACTCGACTTCTGTCTGTGTACATAAAAGCAAACCCTCGGAGAAAACTCTGATGTTCTTCTTTCAATTCATTCATGAATTTTTCGTTTTAATACATTTTTCTTTTGTGCACCGTTTATTTCATTGTCCAAAGAGTTTATTAGGAGTTCAAAATAAATTGAACAGTACTATTCAGTCAATTACAAAAATAGATGAATTAATCCCTTGAATCACATATACTTTTGTGTTTGCAGTTTTGCTACAGAAATAAATATCGCACTTTAATTCTCCTTTAAAGTTTATTGTTTCCCTGAAACCATTTAAGCAATTTTCTTAGTTTTAGATAATTTGGATTTTCTCAATTTTCTCCGTGTTTGTTCGTCAATAATATTCATGTCTGAGCCAGAATCCTCTAAAAAGTGATTGTATGATCATTTATATGTACACCTACGTATTTTTGATTTTCACTGTTCTGGATTTCTTTTTTGATAACACAACGTTTACTTTTTCAAAATTGTCTTTTGTAATTCTTGCGGCAAACAGACCATATATGACCCTTTATTCTGCAAGATTCACAGAATTTGTTTTTATACAAACATACACCTTTAGTATGTTTATAATTTATTTTTAAATTTAGGAGTTTTTTGGTTATTTATGTTTTATAGTTTGGCAACACTTTTCCCTCAATTTGGGTTTCATCCCTTTTAACATTAATTAGACGTTGACATTCTTCTGTCACCCCCTGAAAACGGTTTCGTCTCTTGCTAAATCATTGTTAAGAGTTTAGACCTTATTTATTGTACTTTGAGCTGTTAGGCATTTGAATATTTGGTGGGGGGGATTTCATCTATCTTGAATTGCTCAACCAAAGATTTCACTGTGCCTGCGTATGCCAGAACATCCTCGTTATCCGTTTTCACAATGTTTAGACATTTGTACCGCGTGTGGAATCGACTATTACTTCCGTCGAATATCTTCAACTATATATTTATACTTTTATCGAATGTAACCTTCTCGGGTTTTCTGGGCAATATCAAGTTCGTATGTTTTCTGGGCAATATCAAGTTCGTATGTTTTCTGGGCAATATCAAGTTCGTATGTTTTCTGGGCAATATCAAGTTCGCATGTTTTCTGGGCAATATAAAGTTCGCATGTTTTCTGGGCAATATCCAGTTCGCATGTTTTCTGGGCAATATCAAGTTCGCATGTTTGGACATTTGTACCGCGTGTGGAATCGACTATTACTTCCGTCGAATATACTTATATATTTATACTTTTATCGAATGAAACCTTCTCGGGTTTTCTGGGCAATATCAAGTTCGCATGTTTTCTGGGCAATATCAAGTTCGTATGTTTTCTGGGCAATATCAAGTTCGTATGTTTTCTGGGCAATATCAAGTTCGTATGTTTTCTGGGCAATATCAAGTTCGCATGTTTTCTGGGCAATATCAAGTTCGCATGTTTTCTGGGCAATATCAAGTTCGCATGTTTTCTGGGCAATATCAAGTTCGCATGTTTTCTGGGCAATATCAAGTTCGCATGTTTTCTGGGCAATATCAAGTTCGCATGTTTTCTGGGCAATATCAAGTTCGTATGTTTTCTGGGCAATATCAAGTTCGTATGTTTTCTGGGCAATATCAAGTTCGTATGTTTTCTGGGCAATATCAAGTTCGCATGTTTTCTGGGCAATATAAAGTTCGCATGTATTCTGGGCAACATCAAGTTCGCATGTTTTCTGGGCAATATCAAGTTCGCATGTTTTCTGGGCAATATCAAGTTCGCATGTTTTCTGGGCAATATCAAGTTCGCATGTTTTCTGGGCAATATCAAGTTCGCATGTTTTCTGGGCAATATCAAGTTCGCATGTTTTATGGGCAATATCAAGTTCGCATGTTTTCTGGGCAATATCAAGTTCGCATGTTTTCTGGGCAATATCAAGTTCGCATGTTTTTTGGGCAATATCAAGTTCGCATGTTTTTTGGGCAATATCAAGTTCGCATGTTTTCTGGGCAATATCAAGTTCGCATGTTTTCTGGGCAATATCAAGTTCGCATGTTTTCTGGGCAATAACAAGTTCGCATGTTTTCTGGGCAATATCAAGTTCGCATGTTTTCTGGGCAATATCAAGTTCGCATGTTTTCTGGGCAATATCAAGTTCGCATGTTTTCTGGGCAATATCAAGTTCGCATGTTTTCTGGGCAATATCAAGTTCGCATGTTTTCTGGGCAATATCAAGTTCGCATGTTTTCTGGGCAATATCAAGTTCGCATGTTTTCTGGGCAATATCAAGTTCGCATGTTTTCTGGGCAATATCAAGTTCGCATGTTTTCTGGGCAATATCAAGTTCGCATGTTTTCTGGGCAATATCAAGTTCGCATGTTTTCTGGGCAATATCAAGTTCGCATGTTTTCTGGGCAATATCAAGTTCGCATGTTTTCTGGGCAATATCAAGTTCGCATGTTTTCTGGGCAATATCAAGTTCGCATGTTTTCTGGGCAATATCAAGTTCGCATGTTTTCTGGGCAATATCAAGTTCGCATGTTTTCTGGGCAATATCAAGTTCGCATGTTTTCTGGGCAATATCAAGTTCGCATGTTTTCTGGGCAATATCAAGTTCGCATGTTTTCTGGGCCATATCAAGTTCGCATGTTTTCTGGGCAATATCAAGTTCGCATGTTTTCTGGGCAATATCAAGTTCGCATGTTTTCTGGGCAATATCAAGTTCGCATGTTTTCTGGGCAATATCAAGTTCGCATGTTTTCTGGGCAATAACAAGTTCGCATGTTTTCTGGGCAATATCAAGTTCGCATGTTTTCTGGGCAATATCAAGTTCGCATGTTTTCTGGGCAATATCAAGTTCGCATGTTTTCTGGGCCATATCAAGTTCGCATGATTTCTGGGCCATATCAAGTTCGCATGTTTTCTGGGCAATATCAAGTCTGCATGTTTTCTGGGCAATATCAAGTTCGCATGTTTTCTGGGCAATATCAAGTTCGCATGTTTTCTGGGCAATATCAAGTTCGCATGTTTTCTGGGCAATATCAAGTTCGCATGTTTTCTGGGCAATATCAAGTTCGCATGTTTTCTGGGCAATAACAAGTTCGCATGTTTTCTGGGCAATAACAAGTTCGCATGTTTTCTGGGCAATATCAAGTTCGCATGTTTTCTGGGCAATATCAAGTTCGCATGTTTTCTGGGCAATATCAAGTTCGCATGATTTCTGGGCAATATCAAGTTCGCATGTTTTCTGGGCAATATCAAGTTCGCATGTTTTCTGGGCAATATCAAGTTCGCATGTTTTCTGGGCAATATCAAGTTCGCATGTTTTCTGGGCAATATCAAGTTCGCATGTTTTCTGGGCAATATCAAGTTCGCATGTTTTCTGGGCAATAACAAGTTCGCATGTTTTCTGGGCAATAACAAGTTCGCATGTTTTCTGGGCAATATCAAGTTCGCATGTTTTCTGGGCAATATCAAGTTCGCATGTTTTCTGGGCAATATCAAGTTCGCATGTTTTCTGGGCAATATCAAGTTCGCATGTTTTCTGGGCAATATCAAGTTAGCATGTTTTCTGGGCAATATCAAGTTAGCATGTTTTCTGGGCAATATCAAGTTCGCATGTTTTCTGGGCAATATCAAGTTCGCATGTTTGGTATTCTTTTCTGTTTGCAGGGTTACACGTTCTTCATCCGAACAATTGACGCACCTTTTAGTAAATATCGTTTCAAATCGTCTGAAATATACTATAAATGTAACGCCAGAATCAGGTTCGTATACAAATTAAGATAAAGAATTTACAATTCCTTCGACAGAAAAAAATGTTTTTCTTTCATCGGTGGTCTGTTTCAAAATTTGGTCCGAACCTTTCTGTTGTTGCAGTATTTGTTGCTGCAACTCTTGATGTTGTCGTCGTTGTTGTTGTTGCAGTATTTGTTGCTGCAACTCTTGTTGTTGTCGTCGTTGTTGTTGTTGCAGTATTTGTTGCTGCAACTCTTGATGTTGTCGTTGTTGTTGTTGTTGTTGTTGCAGTATTTGTTGCGTGCTTCTTGATGTTGTCGTTGTTGTTGTTGTTGCAGTATTTGTTGCTGCAACTCTTGATGTTGTCGTTGTTGTTGTTGTTGCAGTATTTGTTGCTGCAACTCTTGATGTTGTCGTTGTTGTTGTTGTTGCAGTATTTGTTGCTGCAACTCTTGATGTTGTTGTCGTTGTTGTTGTTGTTGCATGCTCGTACTCAGCATTTTAATCATTTCGATTAATTGTTCCATATTGAAAATACTCAGGAGAACTCGACACGCACAAAAAATAAATGTTTTTTTTTAGAAAAAGTAGTAATAGCACTGAACGTATTATTATTAGTTACTAAAACGTATGCTATTGGACTGTTATCTTGTATAGTTCGTAATGTTTGTGGTCCGAGTTCGAATTTAAATCACGGTCCATCACACATTTTCTTTTTCAATCAAACATTAAAAGAATTCTTACTTTAAAAAAACGTTTTCCTCTTTGACAAGCTTTTTAAAAAATGATGTATTTTAGCTGTACTCAAAAAACAATTCCACAGTAATCCTTGTTCATTAGCGCACTGAGGATAAAAACTGTTTGTTGGATGCCTTTTTTGTACCTTGTGGGTATAAATCTTTCTTGACAGTTTGAATTCGATTAGCAACCACGTTTTCAGTTGATATCTTTAAATCAACGGCAATCGGATGATTTTGTTTACAACGTGACTAGCATATATTTACTGAATAAAAACAAAGCACGCACGTGACTGAACATATTCCAAAATTTGGTTTTCGTTTCCAATCCTTGTTTGCCAGTTAATATTATTGACTTTACCACGTCTCTTAATGGTTCGTTCTCGAAATCCGCGTCGCCAGCTGATATAACTTGGTAAATGACAAAATAACCTGAGTGTAAATGTCTTAAAATAGTACGGTTCATCTAACGTACATATCTTGTACAAACCATAATAACTACAGGTAATCCAATAGGATTTAACAGAATACAATCGAATCCTGCATACTACTGTTTGTAGTCGTATTTATTGTCCGGACTAGTTCACTTATTTACTGACTGAAGGAAGTCCGGTATCCCATCAAATCCAAAAAATATAATATTTTTATTGAATGAGATTCACACCATTAAGATTTCCTGAATTTCAATTCCTTCTTTAATCTCCCTTAAATTCTGTCCGCTTTCTTGACATAAGGTTTAATATCATTATATCTTGATTGGTGTCTTATTATGTGGAATGGTATTCTTTCTATTAAATATTTTTTTTTTTTATTCATTTTACTTCAGTTGAAGTTCGCAGAAATCAAGGCCCCACTTCCTGGGGCTAACACTTGATCTCTATATAAGATACATAGATATTGGAATATTCTATTAAAGTCTTCTTTTATCTCTAAAACGTTCAGTTTGTAAAGAACATTAATTTTCCTATCTCCAATAGATCTGTTTATTATGTTATAATATATCTTTCTTGCGGTCTCTTTGTCTTACCGGATTCGAAGACAGGGATACATCAAGTCTGATTGAGTATCCAGCTAAGTGCTGTTACTTGAGAGAATATGACTGGGAGAAGGTGCACCATTCCTCGTATGCGCCAGTATATACGTGTCGATGGAGTTTTATTTGGGCTTCGAATACTATGTTATTTTGAATATTTAGCCAGGGTTTATTGTAAGGTGAACTATCCTCATGTAAAGTTTTCCTGAGAAATCTTCGTAAAGAGATACCGAATCCAATCGAGTATGGTATCTAGTAGATAATTCAAACTTTCCTTGTGTCTAATAGGTAATTCAAACTACATACATATATATATATATATATATATATATATATATATATAGTCAAGAAAAAATGTTTATATGTTCATCAACGTTTCGTCTTAATGTCAAGACTTACTCTAGATACCTAATTTTGAGAAAAGCATAGACGTCAATATTTCAAAATACGCAGTGCCTCTATGACTTAAAAAGAATGTGTTTCTTCTTTAATTTCAAACAAAATATACACGTTAAAATGCAAATATCGATGTTATGTACAAAGCTTTGTTGGAAATGTGGTATAAAATATATTGTCTGCATTTACATTTTGTTCTGTACGATATTAAATAAACATACATTCGTTCTACTTGATAAAACGTACAACATATTTTGGAATTCTAAAGTCTGTTTCGTTCGAAAATAAAATACAGAATTGTTATTGTATTGATGTCTGATTATATTAATTTTCACAATGGTTTATCAGTTTGGATTAATAATAAGTATTAAGTTTATATTTTTAGTAATTACTAGTTAAACTTTTTAATTGGCTGGTTCTGATATAAATTAATTTATTAACCTTCAGTAAACCACAGTAGATAGATAATTTTGATTAACTTAATAGATTGTTTTGAAAATGTAGAATTTGGGATAAGATATATTTCTCGTATTATTAGCTGGTTCGCGCCCGCAAGTGGTCAAAGGGGGGTAAAAAATGCCCCAAATTGCCCAAATGTATTGCATTTTACACTCGCCACATCGAGTCACATACAGAGGGATATTACACACGCGCAGCTTGTTTATTTTATTTATAGCAAAGCCCTGTAACATGATTAACATGTTATTAAGATAACATTTTAAGAGGTATGATAGTCATTATAATTCAACTTGAGAACATTGTTCAAGAAATCGCGATAAAATTGTCTAGAACAGTAATTGAATTTTTGAGTGTTAAGAACAGTAGAATAAACGCGTTGTACAATAAAAAATTTTTTTAAAATATTTTAAATAGATTCTTTTGATTTTGTGTAAAGTAATTGTTTTAAAGAATTTGATGATGAAGAACCAACTTTGCTGCTATTGGTTAGTTGAAATTAAATGTCGAGTTCACTTTCGTGTGAAAAATGTTTTGGCGCGTATGCACCAGACAAAGTGTAGCAAGCAGAAACGTTAATTCGTAGCAAATCATCTCCATCGAAGATAAGAGAAAATGAGGTGTGAAACTGTTTCACGAGAAAACTTTGTCGAGACAGATGTTACAACAAGTTAGATCAAGATAGACTTTGAAAGTTATATCTTTTCATGGTGCAAAGATTGTAAAACATAGAAAAAAGTATTTATCGTCTGATGCTGAGCTGAGCAAAATATGAAGGACTGTAAAAAGAAAAAAAAAGGATATTTACAGTCTCCTTCGAAGTGTGGTTGCTACCAGATCAGGCTTTCTAAAGATATCGGCTTACTGACTTAAAACGCACCAAACATTGATAGTATTGTTGTTTCTTTTCCCTTAGCAGAACGCAATTATGTTTTGCAAAGCTAAAAACACCAACTTTCATCTATTAAACATACAAAACCAAACACCATTAATAAATATTTAAGATATAAAGAAGTTCAAGCATAAAAACATTTACCAAAATGACCTGATTTGGCATTAAATAACCTAAAAATAGTTGATATGCCGTAAAACAGAACAACCAAACCAAACACCATGAATAAATATTTAAGATATAAAGAAGTTCAAGCATAAAAACATTTACCAAAATGACCTGATTTGGCATTAAATAACCTAAAAATAGTTGATATGCCGTAAAACAGAACAACCAAACCAAACACCATGAATAAATATTTAAGATATAAAGAAGTTCAAGCATAAAAACATTTACCAAAATGACCTGATTTGGCATTAAATAACCTAAAAATAGTTGATATGCCGTAAAACAGAACAACCAAACCAAACACCATGAATAAATATTTAAGATATAAAGAAGTTCAAGCATAAAAACATTTACCAAAATGACCTGATTTGGCATTAAATAACCTGAAAATAGTTGATATGCCGTAAAACAGAACAACCAAACCAAACACCATGAATAAATATTTAAGATATAAAGAAGTTCAAGCATAAAAACATTTACCAAAATGACCTGATTTGGCATTAAATAACCTGAAAATAGTTGATATGCCGTAAAACAGAACAACCAAACCAAACACCATGAATAAATATTTGAAGATATAAAGAACTTGAAGCATAAAAACTTTTACCAAAATGACCTGATTCGGCATTAAATAACCTGAAAATAGTTGATATGCCGTAAAACAGAACAACCAAACCAAACACCATGAATAAATATTTGAAGATATAAAGAACTTGAAGCATAAAAACTTTTACCAAAATGACCTAATTCGGCATTAAATAACCTGAAAATAGTTGATATGCCGTAAAACAAAACGAACAAACCAAACACCATGAGTAAAGATTTTAAAATATGAAGAACTTGAAGCATAAAAATTACCAAGATGACATGATATTGCATTAAATAACCCAAAAAGGGTTTATATGCCGTAAAACAAAACTAAACAACCAAATCTTCGAAGTAAAAATAGAACATGTTTGTCAGTTATAACATCCTTTGAAAATAAAAGATTAAACACGAGGATAATTAAACAACGATATATTTTGTATACGGGATAAGTTCAACTCGTTTGTGTTTCGTGTTAATTAAAAAGTGTACCGTTCAACACAGCAATGTGTGCAAATTGTGCACATTTAAGATAAGAAAAGTGTTTGTTAAAACTAACAAAAATATACTCACGCCAATTGCATATTTCTGCTTGATTATATAATGTAAATGTTGATTTTTTTTAATGAATAACCGTTTGTGAAAAGTGTTTGTTGATGTGCGTTACCCCCTCAAAGGAGAACGCAATACCCGATAGGACTGTCTCATAAAAACGCAACAGATACTACACCACTAAAGAGGAGGGTAGTATCATGACCACAGAACTACACTACCACTTTCATATGAAAAGGGATGGTATCATGAAAAACTATACTCTCACCTTAAAACGAAGAGGTAATGGGTGGGAGGATGATCTCATAACTATAGAACAGATGCTACACTACCCCTTTGAATTGACCATTGGAAGTTAGTATGATAGTTATTATGAAAGTTAGTATGATAGTACATTAATATAAGTAATAGTATAATTTTGCCTTCAGACAGACAGATTCCAAATCTCCATCAATAATAGATTTGTGTGTAATGAATGTTTATTGGAATTTGATCTCATTTAATCTGCATTGTCCTTCAATTTCATTTAAAACTTTGTCTTGTTTATAGCTTTTTCCGTAACATATTCTTGAGAACAAGGGGAGATAAGTCACGAGTTATACTCTGCCCACATCCATAGTATGCACATGTTTGAAGTTAAATAGTTATTTTGTTGATCATATATATATATATATATATATATATATATATATATATAATAGTGTTACACACACACATATGGTTTAGGTATGTGTATATTCCATGTACAGGATTAATTCCTGAACTAACTAACTGATCATTATGACTTTCGGAACACAGCTGCAGTGCGCAAGGATACTAAATGTGAACTATATTTTGTTTTATGAAAAAGGGGGTAAAGAAAGGTTGGAAGTAGTACGTGAAAATTCAGATAGCATAGATGTTTGTGAAATTTAAATAATAGGAGTTAAACACTAATTAATAAATATACCCCAAATATCAGTTCCATTGTAATATTGTAAAGATTAAACGGCATAATATGGCCACAGTGTACGATTTAAAAATTAAGATATTTCCGATTTCCATTAAAGTTGATTCGTATTCATTAGATACCAATTAAGCCAGATTCCTTGAATTTAAATGTCTTCTAAAACTACGTTTGAGCTATTTCCTAGAATAGGTTTGATAAAAAATAAAATAAGGATTCTCGAGATATGTTACACCAAAAACTAATACTACTCAAACGAATAGACAAATGAAGGCAACAAAACTATTGTTCAGAATTGCTTCAGATTTGGCATGAAGTAACCTTGTCATGCCAGACGTGTCATAGGATGGTTGGTTGGTTGTGTTATTCAATAGCGAAACTGTGTCATTATTAAACGATTTATTTGTTTTGCATGCGTAAATTTTGTAAATAAATAGTTAGTAAGCCATAGTTTCTTTTTAACCATTTGATCGGCACTTGGCAGGTACAACCTATCAATTTTATAGTCTACCTGAGAATAGTGTTTACTATATGTGTAAATCAAAATAAGAGATGTACCTATGTATGCAGTGTTGGGTCATAACCAAGACAGTTCGGGCAAAAAGAAAGCTTAAATAGTTGATTGCATCTTGAAAATAGAGAATATGTAAAACAGTTAGAAAAAGTGAACGGTGGATTTCGAGGATCGCTAAGAGTGAGATAGCGGCGAACACCTTACCCACGTTTATTTGCGGCAACTGAGAATTTATCCCGGATAAGACACTATCTAAACCGTAAATAGGAACCTAACACTACTAAAACTCCGGATTTACTACTGGGATTAATTGTAATTTCGGGTGGTTTCACACTCACCAACGATTTCAAAATTATGACCTCACTGTTGAATACAATTAAAGTTCCTATAATATTTTCATCATTTACCGTAATAATTTACTACTAAACAATAACAATACAACCAGTAATAAAATAATAATGAGAATAGCATAATAAAAAAAGATTATGAAGCAAACAATATTGGATACAATTTGACAAAATCTATTGTATTAACCCTTAATATGAGTTTAACTGAAAACAGCAAAAAAGAAATTAAACTCAACTTCATAAGATCTTCCATATCTGATGAAAGCGGACCACCGCTTGAAACGCGTTATATAAAATTATAAAATGATAAAATAACAAAATAATAAATAAATGTTAAAAAAAACATTTTACAAATGTTGGTAGCCTTACTCTTTAAAAATATAATTATATATATACATATATAATTATATATATAATTATATAGATATAATTATATATATATATATATATATATAATTATATATATCATGGACGGGGGGGCAGGGGGATCAAGCCCCCCCCCACACACACTTTTTGACTTGCCCCCCCCTACTTTACGGTCATCAATAATGAAGTTATATATGCATGTGTTTAACCGGGCCCCCCACTTTTTAGGAGATCCCTCCCACTTGTATAACTGTCCCGCCGGTCCTGTATATATATATATATAATTATATATATATATATATAATTATATATATAATTATATATATATATAATTATATATATATATAATTATATATATATATAATTATATATATATATAATTATATATATATATATAATTATATAATTATATATATATATAATTATATATATATAATTATATATATATAAATATATATATATAATTATATAATTATATATATATAATTATATATAAATATATATATATAATTATATAATTATATATATAATTATATATAAATATATATATATAATTATATAATTATATATATAATTATATATAATTATATATATATATATATAATTATATATATATAATTATATATATATATATATAATTATATATATATATATATAATTATATATATAATTATATATATAATTATATATATATAATTATATAATTATATATATAATTATATAACTTTATATATATAATTATATATATATATATATATATATATATATATATAATTATACAAGTCAAAAACACTTCTAAGAAGAACAATTTGTTCTGTTTGTTTTCCATTGTTAACTATACAGATGGATGGGGTTCACATGTGTAGTAAGAATTACTTCTACTTAGTCATTACTGACAAAAGGAGAGCAATCTACCTCCCGTAGATTAAATAACGGGTTCTGTTAGAAATTCCGTAACTCTTTTCTGTTCGAAATTCACGAGTCGACAAGACGCACCAAACGATGGTCAGAGGTTATATAGACCGGAACGTCTTCAGAATATCATAAAAATGGTAGAATCAAATTGATGTAAATATTTTAAATTCAAAATAGAATGTTCAAAATAGATGTTCCACTCAGTTCTAGTTTGTTGCTAGTCTCTAAGAGAATGGTCTTGCAAATCTGAGAATAATCGAACACTCATTTCTAAATTAAATAAACATGAGAACATGAGAATCCAAATAATACAAAAGGGAAGAATGCTTTAAAATGAAAAGCAAAAACTCCAAACATCTGCAAAACCCCGCAGAAGACAATTACGAAAAAACATCCACAACAAAATTTCAGACATGTCTTTCGTTATTCACTCTCATTGTATTCAAGATAATTTTTCTGTATTACGAGCTGTACGACCCTGCGTTATCTTTAGCTTACATGTGTTTGATAAATATGTCTATGAAAAAAGCAAGTAAAGCACGCTGATAGCTGAGGTGAATTATTCTTATTCTTTTAGTAATAGTTATTCACCTTAGCTGATTTTTCTTTGGAGGTAATTATTTAAACACTTCTATATATCACAAAACTGCCGGATCGGATTCGTTTTTAATAAAGTGTAGCGAAGTCCGTAACTCTATAACCAAGTACATGGTAGAATAATAACAAACAAAAATTGGCAATCCATGAAACATAACTTTATATATTAGATTAATGATTTTCTCGTTAAACGTCTTCAACTGTTCTACATCAACTAATCGAAGAGAGTTCATCCGTTTCTTTTCAACGGAGCCATACAATCGGAGTCCTCTGTTTTGAACTCATCGACCTAGACCGTGCAGATTTAGTCATCTTCTGAAATCATCAGATCTAGGCCTGTCTTTAAGACACACATAACACAGATATCGTATCATTCTCATATATTTTTGTATTCGTTTCGCAACTACGCAACTACGGCAGTTGATTAACACACACACGTCGGACGTCTAATCACACTGATGCAGTTGATACACACACTCTTGATCTTCTGAACATACTCCTTTTATTGTCCAAGTGTTCATCATCAGCCAATCGGTGGTCAGAAAAACAGTCACGTGAGGCCTGACGTCATTGCTCAATAATCGTACAAAAAACCACAGCCGCCATTAATCTAATTTCCGCCCTCCCCGTGATCATCCCGGCAGGTAAGACAACACGCGCAAACACGTGGTCGCTTTCTTCCTTCATTCTGTTCGACTTTACAATTTTATATCCACGCATCGCATGGTTTCAATCTTCACCAGCTTAGTATCACTTCCACACATCATTACCTTGCGTACCCATGCGTGATAGACTCTTCCATTAGTCGATAGTAGTAACGAGCTCCTAGTTAGTAATGGCAGAACTTCTATAAACTTACTATATCCTAACATGTGCGACCACGCAACACCTTCTCCTCTCTGGGCCCCAATCCTATAGCCAAGATATCAAAAGTTCTGAACAACCTCAATAGCTTCGCCATCAAAATATATTTTCTTTACATCTGAGTTCTGGTGCTTCTATAATAAAAAGCCCCAAAAATGTTTTTCTTGTCTTTAGTATTGGAGAGGTAAATAAGGGGCAGGTAACTCTTCACAACAGCTCTAGCTTTCGAACAATATTTTTCTAACCTTAACCCCTAATCCTAACCCCCAAAACACTAACCCTAGCCCTTTTATGTCTAATCGACGTTCTGCTTGCACAGTAGGCACATGCGCAACGTCAATTAAAGCCATCAGTTTTGATTACTGGTGACACAAGTCGCATCTCATGGCTACAGTTGCAGGTTTCTGCACCAGAAATTAGTCTGTGTGCTTGCAAAAAATCAATTTGTTTTGCACTGTCTGATGTAAAATACAGTATATCTTCGAACTTGTAAGTTAAGATCCATGATCCTAATTTCAGAGAAAATCGTGTTTAAAATATGTTGTAAGAGTTACCTGCCCCTTATTTACCTCTCCAACACTAAAAGACAAGAAAAACTTGTTCTCGGCTTTTTATTATAGAAGCACCTGAGTTTTCATCAATCTTCATTGTCTTACATTTTTTGCAAGTAAACTGACTATCATCTCTCATCCTCCCTGAAATTCAACCGCACATCTTGTTATCGAATGCTTACAAATACAACACAAGATTAGTAGCATATGACTCCCTTTTCCACTAACTGAGCTGTTCATTTTTTTAAAGTTTCTAACAGACATCTTCGTGCATGTTATCTTGACAAAAATAAGTTATGTAAGCTCTACATAAAAATCGCTCGAACGTGAGTGACCCCCACCACCACCTACATAATTATTGTTGTATTGATATTTTAAAATAAGCCTATGTGTATTGTTTCTTTGTTTTCATTATTTACAAAGCCTAGTGTACAAATTGGTGTTTGAATGCACATATAATAGGCTTATTTTAATGGTTTTCACAATAAATAAGCCTTGGGACATCACTCTTTCGTAATCGGCATTGTCTGTCGATATTTTAATGTATATCTTTTTGTTTATTTCTGCGAGTGTGTGTGTAAATGTTTATTTGCGTGCGAAAAGCGTCTTATTTGGTGTATGATAATATGCTCATGCACGTGTATAAATTTGGTTGTGTGTGAAAATATGGTTTTGTTTTTGTTTTTTTTTGCTTCTCTTGTTTTTTTTTTAACACTTTTCGTTATTTTTAATAGGAAAACTGTTATTCGATTCTCCGATCAGAAAGAAGACAGATTGGCTGCGAACTCTGAACAATCTTGCGTTTTGTTTCCATTAACGAAATCAAGATCACGTCAATTAGCCTCCATCTTGTCGTGCCAACCGAAGACATTTGCAAGATGACAAGATAAAAATAATACGGGAAAATAAATATTTATAATGCCAACGATATTTTCACATTTACTTATTTTATTGTTTATATATTTATTGCCATTCAGACGCAAATGAGACACAATTTGCTTCTATAGACATTTTTTCGGATGATTTGAAGGTTCCCTGAAACGGGATTAGATTTGATAATTCGTTGTATTCAATAAAAAAAAGAATACAAGGAAAGAAAAATAGACTCGAGGAAATTATAAGCGAAAGAATCAATTTAACAAGAATTGCATGAAAGATTGTGAGAGAATCAACCTCCCGGTTGTGACACAACCGATTTGATCCAAGACAGAAATTATAGTGCAAACAAAGTGCTCGATATCCTTTCCAGTAAAGCCTTATACAAATAATAAATAATAAAAATAAGCTTATATTAATTAAGCTTATTATAATCAGAAGTATATCTCTATCTCATACGTCGTTTAAATGTATACGAGTATAGAAATACGCTTGTGACGATCGGATTTACTATGAAACTGCAATACAGTATTAAGATACGTCCGTTTTTATTATTATATATATATATATATATATATATATATATATATATTTTCAAATTAACCCAAATACGCATATATTTCATGCCAAACCTGTAATCATTAGTATGGGAGGAGACAGCCCCTGCTGGTCACACGGTTCGAACCCCGATACAAAAGTCATATTTGACAGTAGTCGAAGCGCGTACAGATGTGTTCACCACGCATTGCCTTAAATTGTAGTTTAAATAAACGTCTAAATGGTAAATTCAGCGGCCATATCAGCAAGCCGTCAAGAGAACTCAATAAGTAGGGCTTAGAGTATCGCATTACGCTATTAATACAGCTTGGTGTTAACCTAAAGTGGTCAATCTAACGAGAGCTTTGAATAATTATGTGTGTGTATGTTCCTTATAGGTTGAACTGTTTAGTAAGAAGATACGGTTTCCACTTAACGTAAAGGATTACTCTTCTATATCGGATAGTGTTTTTTAGATAATCAGTAGTGTTTAATGTTGCAATAAAGAGGTGAAAGCGCTATAATCACTTTTGCTGTCGGCATAAAGGTAAGGTCCTATAAACTATTGATTGCAGCTCGAATTGATCTGGCAATCGGGTTTCGAATCTCAGCATACGAACACTTGTTAGGTCTAGCCACAGGTGAAAATGCGTGATCAAGTGAAATAGCTGACACTTGTATATATTTCTATATATAAAGTTAGGTATTTGTATGTGTGCGTGTGCGTGTGCGTGTGCGTGTGTGTGTACACAGGCTAATCTTTTAAATAAAGATTCATTATGATGTTTGTATATATTCTAGGCAACACGGTCAATAACATGCACCGGGCACATTATTTGTAAATGTTAACATTTAGATGGTGCATATATATGTATATAAAACTATTTTATAAACCGATCATTATAAATTTTGGAATATATATTCTCGACAACACGGTGAGTTACATGGGAACATTTTCTTTTGTAAACTTTACCATTTAGATGATGTTCTCACGCAAACTTTCACCAGTCTGAAAAATCTTTTAAAATATGTTATATAGAAAGAAAAAAAATTAATTAGTAAAAACCATACACTATTGAACTTATGAAATTTGGATATAGAATACCTATTCTAGGTAAGTAATGTGAGCATATT
>OY744533.1:20291054-20293554 GCA_963556195.1 Sepiola atlantica | reverse complement strand
TTAAATATACATATAATGATACTAACCCTTATGTTTAGAATACTTATTCCAATCTAGATCAAATTCCATTACATGGAGTTTATTCTATGAAAACTCAATAGTTCATGGCTTAAGCTTAAAGCATCTTACGAAGAAATTTAAATATCCTGCTGAATCAGTATCTTAAGACTATGGATCGAATTCAATGTAAATCGGAAATATGTGAATGTTCAAATGAGGTGTGTCTATACTTTGTCTCTTAAAACCTTTTGAAATATTTCAAATACCTGAAATTTGAAGAATATATATTAATTGATGTTAAATGTCCATTGTTTAAAATACCACAAAAATCGGAAAAATCGGATTCATCCGTAATGCGTAAAACTATATAAAACTAACTATACCCACCAGACGACCAGTTACATCTATCAGCTGTGTTCAAAAAATTATGATGTCCGCATATTAGTTTAGGAGTGAATCATGTACATAAAATATATAAACATATACACGTACTTAAATTTAATTGCATAGCGACACTAACCACACACATTTGATCGATGAAAACCTATTATTATTATTATTTGCACTCACTAGGAGTTCTCACACAGATCATCGTCAGTGATTGCTCACCAACAACAACCAGTGGTATTTCCTGGAGTCTGAGTGACAACAAGTCTCCCCAGACTTCCAGTGTTCTTCACCTCTTTTCGATAACGATGCGGTATCGCAACAGTCTCTTACCATTGATTTCTCGCTGGTAAGGACAATTGGTCTTCTCTGGGATTTGGGTGGCAACAAGCCCCCCCCCCAAGGTCTCAACACTCTCTGCACTTTTCCAGTGGAGGTCTCGTTTGTGCTGTCCCTCCTCGGCCTTCTCATCCTCCTCGACCCTCTACAAATACGTTGTCTGGTGTCAGCCTAGGCCGGCACCAGTTTTTAAAAAAATCAATTTTTATTTTTTATTTTTAATTTTTTTCCTTTCAATTCCTTTTCTTTTTCTTTTTCTTTTTGTTCTTTTCCTTTTCTCTTCCCTTATTTAAAAAAAAATGATTTTAAATTTTTTTGGAGGGTGGGTGGGTGGTGGAGAGGGAGGAGCTTATAGTGTTTCTTGTAATTTCTGTTTCTTGGTTCATTTTTGTGTAGTGATAACTGAGACCGGTGTAATTTATTGGGTGGGGGAGATTATGAAGTGCTGTTTCTTGCAGTTTCTTTTCCTTGGCTCTTGTTGTGGTGTTCTTCGTGTGATCTTGTTTTCTCCGTTGTAAATTCCTTGTGACTTGTTAGCCTTTGTAGCTTATGTGTGTTAGTTTCCGAATTCAATGATTTTCCTTAAGATTGTTTTGATCATTGCCGTTCTTTGTATGGTTTCAATAGTCCCTTTGATTCCAATTTCTCCCAGTCTTTTCTCCAGTTTTTTGGCGATTGTTCCTAGTGCTCCTACTATTATTGGTATTATTCTAACTTTCTTCATGCTCCATATTCCTTTCAGTTCTCTGGCAAGTTCTGTGTATTTACTTCGTTTTTCCGTGTCTTTGATCTTCACTCTGTGGTCTGCTGGAACGGCGAAGTCTACGATTTTACAAGATTTTTCCTTTTTGTCTATTATAATAACATCAGGTCTCCTTGCTTGTATGAGTTTATCTGTTTGTATATCCATATCCAAGAGGATTTTGTGTTTTTCGTTTTCCAGTACTGTTTCTGGTTATTATTATTATTATTATTATTATTATTATTATTATTATTATTATTATTATTATTATTATATATTCCGCTTTTGACCTGTGACCCTTGGTGATCAGTACCTACGTCTCTGGTTGACTCGTTATCAATTTTATTTTTAAAGTTTAGTGTGAGGCCCAACTATAACGAAATATTCACTGGTGGCATGTGAAGCAGAAAAAGACAAACCTACCGACAGACACGCGTCTATAGTATTAGTATAGATCAAGATTCATGTTCATATAACTTTAAGTGAGTATAGGCCTCCGACATGAAATTAAATAAGCATGTTCATTTTGTTACTTATCAATACGTTGTCTTTTAATCAATCTCCATAGAAATGTCGTTTGATGTAAAAATTGGCGCGCTTCTGATGCATAACACCATCAAGGGAATTTAAATTTCAAGGTGTTATTCCCCCCCAGCGCCATGTCGTGATCTCCACGAAGACCCAGCAAAATATCTATCATAGGCGATTTCGAAGAAAGACATCATTAATGCCCGTGTTTCTACCAGATGCAATGCCTAGCATGCATATTCAGATGTACACACGCCTTGGACAAACATTAAAATGTTACATACATATATATATAATAATCTAGGCAAAGTAAACATCTACAGGATAGTAATCCAAAGCATTTCAACCGGGCTTCTAAAAAGTGCTCAATATCAAATAAAGTTTTTATATATGAAATTTTTATTTACACGGACATGTACAAAACTTTTCGGAGGTTGTGCATGTCTGTGTAAATAAAAATAATCATATATATATATATATATATATATATATATATATATATAT
>OY744533.1:20283554-20288554 GCA_963556195.1 Sepiola atlantica | reverse complement strand
CTATGACCAAAGAGGGGTATTTCATGCAGCCAAGATAATGTATATTTGTCAGCTCGGCGCAGATGTTCGATTCGCTAAACAACTACAGGTATTTATTTATCTCCCACAAAGCAAAATGTGACACAAGATCGGAAAGGGGGATTTGATAAGTCAGCACTCTAGAGGAAGAGCACTTGTGACCCTCAAAAATGCCTGGGCAGTCTCGTCGACATTCCCCGACAGGGGCGCTTCAGGCGATTAGCAATAAACTAACCCCTTCTCAAAGGGTGAGAAGGAAAAGCCTGGGAGGGTGGACCTCCTACAACTGCACAGGACAAACCCATAGACAGGCGGAATCACCCCGCCCCGATAGCCAAGACGATACCGGTCTATAGGGTGTAGTATCCATCGGAACATATACTACACTTTGATCCTGAGCAAAAGGCAGCAGCAACTGTAATTGATGGCTGCATTAATGTATATAATACGCAACATCTGTGGACGTAAATGTTTATTTGAAAGCATCAGCAGCCGAAAATTGGCGGTCGCTTGTCTGTAATATACAATACTACTTAATTATTACTAAACTACTTAACTATTACTAAACTACTTAACTATTACTAAACTACTTAACTATTACTAAACTACTTAAGTATTACTAAACTACTTAATTAAATTGGTATTTTGTCTTAAAAGCAGCAGCACAAATGTCCGAATATTTAAGAAAATGTTATATATATATATATTATAAAATATTTTGAAATACTATAACAAACACTGTGCTATCGGATCTATAAGTATATAATAGTCTACATTCTCTGCGATCCTCTTTCGAAGTAGTCTAGGCTAGTAATACTTTTACAAACATTTATTTACCAAAAAAACAGTAGCATAGCCAGGATGTTCTTCAATCCTCATGTTTTGTTAACATTCTGTCATTGTGTGCTGATGTGGTAGCAGACGATTACGTCATTCTCTTTCACTTAGTAGCTGCAATTATGCTCAACGTAAAATAAATCTCCAACATCAGTGTTGCTCAATGACTTGTGTGTTTTGAGGTATTATTCCTTCATTCTATCACAAGAATGTAAGCTTACTACTACCACCTAAGGCTGTAAATTTAAATTAGAACTGCAACTGAACGCAGTGAAAGTTCTCATTTTACGTCTCATTTCGGACTTCCGCCCTTGACTTAACTTCCTGTACACGTTGTTCTCGTCCTTATACTTCTCATCGATTTTCTATTCTCTTTCGTATTTTTAAACTGTCGAAATTTTTAAATGTGGACTTTTACTAATCTAACCCTAATTTTACACAACCGCATCTTAATATTGGGACAAAACTTTTATAGTTACGGAAGGATCTAATGAACCATGGTATATTTCCATCTCTCCACAATATTATCCTCGTTTAATATTAATATCTACACACATTTATTTACGAAAATCATTATGGTGTATATATTGACCACTCTATCTAATCTCTGCATTGATAAAATTATGTGACCACTTATTGTGTCTGTGTACGTGTGTTTCCTCTACGCATTATTTAATTAGTTTTAATAGTTGACTTATTGAAACACAAAATGCAATAATAAAAAAGTAATGTTCAAGATTCCATATAGATTGCTGAGTTAAAAGTAAAGATTCCACAGTTAACAAATATACATCTGAAGAAGGTCAGAGGTTACATCGGCTGAAACGTTGTGAAAATAACAACCAAGATCAGAATTGTAGTCTAAATAATCCAAATTATCCAAAGTCTTATTAATGGCGGTAATTACTATTCATAAAATAAAAATGACTTAATACTTCTACCCGGACATAGTTAAAGGAACGAGAAAAATCTACCTCATGGATTAAATCAAGGATTTGTTTAAAAAGTCTGTATATGTTCCTGAGTTCGACATATAAATTTCCAAGTAAGAACAAATGCTTCCGCCGAAACGTTGTGAATATAACAATAAAGATAAGAATAGTAGTTCGTAGTCAGTGTATTATTACTTTTAAAATAAAATTAAAATTACTTTACCTTTTTATTGCTGACGGAACGAGAACAATCTACTGTTTATTAAGAAAAATCTCCAGTTCGAAATTCCGAATATTTGCCCAGGTTCGCTATAATAAAAAGGTTCTGAAAATTTCTACCCGAAGAAGTTCGGAGGTTACATCGGCCGAAACGTTGTAAAATAACATCCAACATGAGAAGAGTAGCGATAATAATTCAAATAATACAAATGTATATCTTCATCTTAAAAGTTGGAGGTAATGGTAGCCAAGTGGTTAATGACACGGATCTCCCCAGAAACACTTTAACTTAGGATGTAGGCAACCTTCACGCAGTCCCTCATGTTAGTACTCGATGTCTTTTTAGAAAGAATTATAACTAGAAAAATATTAGAGTAAACCATTGCCAACAATAGAAGCATCTAATTCACACGTAATGAATGAGTAAATCTAAATATGTGTGTATATTCAATCGTCGCGTCTATTTGAAAAAAAAAACGTGGAAGATCGGCAGTCGATATACGGACAGAACTTCTTATAATAATACCTGGACGAATGTAAACACGTTTTTAGCGCTAACTTTTCGAATAGCCCTTTGACTTTTGTATTTTGCACGTCTTTTCTTCTTCTGATACGTAACATTTTGCAGCCTAAACAAAAATCGAACGAGGATTAACAGAACAATCTGCAGACGCACTTGAAGTGTCAAATCGCAGCATGGCAGCAACTGCCCACGCCCCTCGGACAACTACGATCGCCTATGCGTTCCTAATTCAAACCATTTAAAAATGGCGTCTCGTTCTATTCTCCGATTTCTTCTGTCTTCGATCGTTAAGTATGTGTTATTTGAAAGAGGACACATATCAGTGTACTGATGCGTATCGCGCATCGAAAGAATGACCCCAAGATTGCACGAGAAATAGCTCGCACTGTTTAGGATGAATCGGCTTTACATTTGCCGCATTGTAGCAGATTGTTATTTGAGCTCAAAGAAAGTCTTCGACCTGGTTAAATTTGCCCACAGGAAAACGGAAAAGCCGACTACGCAACGTGTGAAATGTTAACGACACAAAACATGCCGGTTATAAGCAGGCGCCAATTGGTACGAGTTCTGTATAAATCGATATTTATATTCGGGCATTTTCTCAGATCGATATAATTCAGTAAGTTCTAATCTGCGCTCTTTTCTTGTTGAAATCTATTTTTTTGTCGCGAGTGAAAAGGATACTTGCTGTGATACCAGGCGTTGCCCGGGCCGCAGATTAGCATGCACGTTTACTCTCATCTAATGTGTCCCGTGATCTGGATGACTGTTGAGGCGCTAAAGATGACCTGACAATCAATTTTCTGCACCCTCCCGATTTTTGCGTTCCTTAATGGTCTACTCAGTGCTAGTCGTGACACTTATCAGATGTTATCCTCCCACCTCTTTCTTTGTCTGCCCCTTCTTCTTCCTTTCTGTACAATTCCTTGCAGGATCGTCTTTGTGAGACCTAATGATTATGACATGGTCGTACCACTTCATTTTCCACTTTTTACGTTGGTCAGTAGTTCTTCATATGACCCGACTGCTAGTATGCGTCGGTTCTTCACTTCCTGATTTTAATATGGTCCCTGTATAAAATGTCGAAGCTCTATCCGAAGCATCTTATCTCTGTGGCATGTATCCTTCTCTCCAAGTCCGCAGTTAGGGCCCGCGACTCACATGCATACAGAAATATAAAAACTGACCAGGGAGCGCATCAGTCTGGTTTATGAGCTAAATTTTATATTTTTGTAATTCTATTAAATGGGTCTAAGTTTGGCCAATGCTGTTGTCTGCGCACTTCTTGCAAGGACTTCGGGTTTGAGTTTCTTTTCCGCCACAACCGTCTCAAATACTTACATGTTTTTATGGCTTCTATTTCCTCGCATCTGACCTTTATGTTCTTGCTGATACGAGTGGTGTAATTGGTCATTACTCTTTTTTTTCTTCGTTGATCTTCATGTCGTCGGCTGTCGAGACTTTTCATTTTCACTACTTTAGACAAATATGGTAACAGAATATAAATTAAATATATGAATAATAGAATGGTGGATTTTTCGTGAATACTTGTGATTATTATATAGAAAGGGTATATTTTGGGGTAATAAAATGAAAATAAAAGATAAACCAACGACAATCAAAATAGATTTTGTACTGTGTGACAACCGATGAACGACAAAAGCCATACGCGAATAAGGGTTAATACGATGGAATGATTGTCAGCTGAAAGATTAAAAATAGTATAGGCGTATTAAAATGATTAATGGAATGAACTAAGTTTTAATACTTTATATACGATTTGAAGACCGCAATGTTGTAATATTCAGGGAAGCAGTCTCGCGATAATTAATTCCACAAATAGAGCGCTTTTGGAAAATAGTTTTGTCCATGGAAATTCCGCCTTGTCCATGGCATATAGCGGATGAAAGGATAGTTTAGTTCAGTTGTGGTACAATGAAGAACCGGTCTTATAGCTTGGTCGAGCACCTTTCAATGAAAATAACGTTAGAGTAGAGAGAGGCTAGCAAACTTTATTATGTGAGTAAGGAGCTATAAGGCACACAGCGACAGGTATGGTTCTCTGTTTCGCTTATTTTTGTTCAGGCTTTGTTAAGATACATGATATAAAGAAACATGAAGTATTTATTTATATAGCAATGCGCAACAAGATACAGATTCGTAAATGCTCATGTGCGAGCAATGAAAAGTTGCGATAAAAGCATGAGAGTGCAAGCGAGTAATCGGAGATTTTTTATGAAGTAGGGGGTCTGTGGTAATAGGAATCTGAGAGGGGGCTAGGTATGTAGTGAGACTTACCATCTCAGCGTTCTCTGCCTACATACCTACCTTTTAATCTGACAAGCATATAACTTCATTTTCCCTTTACGGAGACCATCTCTGGCCTGTCAGGTTCATGGGAAATCTGTAGCGACGAAGATTACCTTTCGATGTTTAAAGAAAATGCTTAAACTTGTTTCTGCGCAGATAGC
>OY744533.1:20228554-20278554 GCA_963556195.1 Sepiola atlantica | reverse complement strand
AAACTATTAATGATCGGTTAATTAGTTTAGGAGTGAATCTTATGCATAGACATATATACATATATATATATACACATATATGATGTTATATGAATAAAAATGTGTGTCTATATATATATATATATATATATATATATATATATATATATATATACACACACATATATGATGTTATATGAATAAAAATGTGTGTGTAATTGATTCTCCCACAGCCTTCGATGGTAGAGGGTCAAACGGCCCGATGTTCGGTGTTTGTAATCATGCCTGAAGATGTTCTTCAGGCGTAAACAGCCGATGATTTATCTGATACAAATGAACGAATTCAGCGAATCAAGCGAATCCCATGATGTGAGTCGAGACTGATTTATACTATATTTAGAAACGCACGAACATACACCGAGGAGGTGTATTTTATATATAATCCATTTAGATGAGCTTCGGAAGGACGTAAGAAATAAATAGCGAAACAACGTTAAATATATTTATGACCGATAAAATAGCGTAACAAAAGCATCATACAACAGAAGACGATTTTTGATTTGTTATGATAAACAATAACAAGAAAATCCAATAAATATATTTACTAAATATGTCCATAAACATTGAAGTAGAGAAAACGATTTCGACATGTCATTTCGAAATACGTAAAATAATCATCCTTTGTACTAGATGTGTGGCCTCATCCTCTCACTTACTGAAAATGTTATAAACAAAAATTGCATGGGAAAACAGAAGTTTCTCTTTTGGCTTGGAACAAAGGGTAGTATCTGTCCGATGCTAAATTTATTCTATTCTGTATTTTGTCAGTGACTGGTACTACCAGATAAGCTGTATGAAGATACCGGCTTCCTGACTTAAACTGCACCAAACATTGATGTGATTGTGTTTCCTTACCCTTTGCAAAACTCAATCATGTTTTGCAAAGTTCAAAATAAAAACATTTTTCTCTACAAAACAACTAAACTAAACACCATGAATAAATAATCGAAGATATAAAGGACTTGAAGTATAAAAACCTTTACTAGAATAACTTGATTTGGCATTAAGTAACCTGAAAAGAGTTGATATGCCGTAAAACAAAACAACCAAACAAAACAGCCAAACAAAACCTTGGCCAGTGAAGGAGATTTTTTTAGAGAGAGGCAATCTTTATTCTTAGTTAAATCCTTTTTTGTGTGAGTTTATTTTTTTCTACATTACAAACTGACCTTGTGTCTAACTTTGCGTTGTTGAGGAGACAAGTAAATAAGAACATAGGTTCGTGAACTTGAAGAAGATAGGGCATTATATAAAAAAAGAATGGCAATGTCCATCCATACGATATTAAACAATTCAATACGACAGGTATTTGGTTAGGAGCAAAGTGTAGTATCTGTACTCGGTCAGTAATTCGAGACATCTTCTCACACTGAAGCAATTTAAAAGTTTCCTCAAAATCCAGAGTTCCCGTTTGGAAGAAATATCTGTTTTAATGTCAGATATTCCAAATAACTAGTGAGCTAAATTATTTTATAACTTCACTGTTAAATTTTTGCCTCAAACGAGAAGGATTTCAATTCCCTGCTCGAGAACAGAACAGCTTATATTTAAAGTATCATTAAACTAAGACATGACATTGTAGTCATATATTAAATTTTAAAACTGAGCTTTCGTCTTACTCTAACTTTGTGGACAGGCAAGTAAATAGGGACAACTTGTTGAGACAAGTAATAATAATGTTCGTGAAGAATCAGAGTTCAAAGTGTCCGCGAAATGAGTTGGTAGAATACGCATGTTCAGAGAGGCCCGAGTTACTATTTTGAGTGAAGGAGTCGTTTTTTTCGTGCAAGTAGAAATTTAGTAGACGTTTGTTTCGGCTGTTGCTTTCGGCTATCGTCGTGTGTGTTTACGTGTGTTTAGATGAATTGTTACGAACGTTACATCGGCCGAAACGTTGTGATAATAGCATTCCAGATTAGAACAATAATAGTTCGAATAATCAAAATAATACAAAATGATCAGACTGGTTTTCGAAATTGAACAAAAAGTGTACATTTTTACAATACATTTTAATACCTAGTTCGACAATACATAATAGTTTGAGGATACTGTGCAAATCTGAACTAGTGTTAACGTATTAAAAGAAGTCTCGTTAGAAAAATAAAACGTATTTCGATTGCTTTCAATTTGTGATAGTAATCGAACGTTCTCTTCACGCAAAAACAATTGGGTGGTGCACAAGTAGCGATTGATGCTGACTAAGTCTGAATGTTTCTATTCTGGTATTTCTTAAATCGGGAGTATTCACCAAGATCTGATCTATGCAGTTTCTCTTAGAAATGTGTTTCGCAGCGAGATTGAAAACCTTTCAACTGGTGATTTGGATCCCATCTTGATGTTAAATCTGAAAAGTGGTTATTTTCTTTAATATAACAGTACTAACGAGACCCATGGAAGTTCCACAGTTGAATCATTCTGTAATGTTGCTTTATACGGATCAATGCAAAAACTTGTAGGGGGCTGTGACATATTTCCATTCGATGGACGTTCAGCGCGAACATAGCCGACGATATTATTGTACTATCTTTGAACAAAACATACACTTCGCTTTGATCCTAGCTCAAAGACAAAGTTCAAGTTTTACGTTCAACACAACAGCGAATGCGGACGCAATTCAAAAATTTCTTATTCTGCGAATAATCTTCCGCGATTGGACGATAACATATTTTTCGAAAAGAATTGGAGGGTGATAACCTGCGTACGAACATGAAATTTATTAGCGCATTATTATATAACTTTATTTCTTCATCTAGACTTATGCGTTGCGGAAGGATGTCATAATTTATATAGTGTTGCCTAGAATTAAAGCTCGGGAGATACGCTGAAACATCCCAGCGAACTATTGGTGCTCGTTCCTGACAGTGGCGATCATCCGTCATTCAATGTTAAGTTTTCGACCGAAGTTATGTACTAAGCATTATACTGTGAAACACAATAGCTATAAATTTATTGTTTCTAAGTCCTCAAGGTTCACTGGCGTTACCGGAAATCAATAAGCATTGCTATGCACTCCTGCTGCAAACCAAGGGAGACATCATTAATTTTTCTATTCTTATTTTTATTTTCTGTAATGTTCTATGTTATTAATGAAATATATTGTCGTAGTTTTATGGATTTAAAGTGTGAACGAAGACCCCACGATAATGTTGTACAACTTTACATCGAAATGTAATATACTTTGCGAAGGACTGTGAATAATGCACTTTCACAAATATATATATATATATATATATATATATATATATATATATAGTGATTATTTCTGATGATTTTGTAATGTTGCAGAGACGATATTGACATAAAAACGTTGTTTGGCACAAGACAAATGAAACGGACCGTAAAAAATATATCTCACAGAAATGTTATGTTATTTGGAAATGTGTAAAAATAAAAATAATAAAATAAAACCATGGTTATTGGAATATAATATAAACCTAACTTATATATATATATATATATATATATATATATATATATATATAAGAGAGATAGATAGGTATACATAGATATATACATATATATTTAAGCAAACATTGTTAAACATAACAGAATTAATGTGCTTTATATTACTTTTTTATTCTTTCAATTTATCTGATGATCATTTTTGTACCAACATAAAAATGAATGTATGTATCATATGTATCACGAACGTTTTCGATTCTTAATGGAATCATCTTCAGGTACAAACAAAATGAACAAAAGAACTGGAGAAAAGAATAAAAAGCAGTCAAGAACACGCATGAGAAGTCAGTTAGAAATCTAAAGAACGAACCAGTGCAGTTCCCGGAGATACGTTAATAATTTAAATTCCGGAGCGCCAAAATCACGTTAAGCATTTGAAAATGTTGTTACTGGTTTAATGCGTAGTGTTATTAATTGTAGTTTGTTTGATTTTAATAATAATAGCTTCAAGTATGTTTCATTTTATAGTTTTAGAATGTATTGTTGTTGTTAGCTGATAATAATTATGACAATACGGTGGTATATTTACAAGGGTGTATTTAGAGAAATACAGAACTATATGTCACGTGAAGTCTGCGTCCGATAATGTGGCTATCACTACTAATAATGACTGCCATGACACTTTATAGTAACTTTATATATAGTTCCTAAAAGAGTTAATCTATTCCGGAAATAGAGTAGAACAACGTCACGCTATAATATCCCCATTTTTAGGCATTCTCAGTATGATGAAAATACATTTTTCAGGTTAATTTCAATGAAGTCCGTATTCTTACGCTTCTTTTTTATGTTCGTTTTTCAGAATCTTTTTGTGG
The DNA here is from genome assembly GCA_963556195.1 of Sepiola atlantica. Lineage (NCBI taxonomy): Eukaryota > Metazoa > Mollusca > Cephalopoda > Sepiida > Sepiolidae > Sepiola > Sepiola atlantica. The sequence goes on along the minus strand of OY744533.1, from coordinate 20,274,238 downwards.
GATTTGTAACTCAAACGTTTCGAACACGGCATCCATTAACTCGTCCTATGGAGTATTGTTCTCGAATATATTTTCCTCGTTTGATTTAAGTGTCTTTTGTGGGTAAATTACGGTCCCTTGATTATGTAAAGCATATTCCTAATCCTGTTATCCACTATCCATTTTTCTCAGTAGAATTTATTAGTCCTAAACATTTGAAAAAATATTTATTCATGTTTAATGATATTTATTCACGTCCTGGTTTGTTATGGGTTAGTAATACTCAACCAATAACCGTTTTAACCTTCCTTGCAAGCATTGTCTCTGCTGACACCATGGAAGATAGAACATTATTATTCAGTGTTATCTTATATACTTGTAGAAATTCTAGAATGCCCTTTTCAATTGGTGTACCCCTCGCTTCATTAAGCGCTCTTTTAAGCGTATCCACAAACCGTTCTGCATGACCACTGCTGCTCGCCCTATACGGATCGATTGTGATATGCTCAACTATAAACGTTTGACAGATATAATACAGTCAATGTCCCTGGAACGTGTGTAGAACTCATCCAAAAAAAAACAATTGTTACTTCCGTAGTTTGTTTCTTACATTTTTATATTTCCGCCAATTTTGTCGGACTCTCCACTACTATTACGTAATAGAAAGCATCCAGTGACCCAGCAAAATCCATGCGAATCCTAAACCACGGTCTGTTAGTTTTGGGCTGAGGTCTGAATTTTATAGGGGGTGTTTTTGCTGACAAAGCAAATATTTGCATGAATTCACTGCATGTTCAATGTCTTTGTCCATGCTCGTCCAATATACATAACTTCTCATTAAACATTTCATTCTCGAAATAACAAGGTGACCGATATGCAATTCCCTTTGAATTATTTTTTGTAATACTGCAGGAATAGCAACTCAATCGTCGTATATAACTAGATCATCACTGATGGATTACATTGCTGAGATTTGTCAATGTTTTTTTATAACGTTTTTATGTTTTTTTAAGAAATTGCCGTTACCTGAACCTCTCTAATGGTGTTATACAACATGTTTCTTACCTCAACTTATGTTTGTAGAGCGGCAATCACTTTGTATTCAAATGGGTTTAGCATAGTTTGGTATCCGTCTAGATAATTCGTCAGCATGACTGATTTTTGACGATGGGAGATACTTTATTTTGTAATTGTAATTAAAGAGAATGGCCCTCTACCTCTGTAGTCTGTTATCAGCATGCGTTGTTAACGTCCTTTTCGAACCATAAATTGTTAAAAGCTGGTTGTGGTCGGTTTGTAATAAATAATATATTCCGTGTAGGATATGATGAAATCTGGGGACTGCAAAAATGATACCCAATGCTTTCTTCTCGATGTGTGAGCAACTCTTTTTAGCAGGTAGTAATGTACGAGACGTGTTCGCGATAGGTTTTAGCGAACCGTCATCCATTTTGTGTAAAATGCAAGCTCGAATGTCGTATGAACTAGCATCAGTAGCTATAACGATTTCTAGATCTGAATTATAATCCGTTGAACATAATTCAGATGTGAGAATATTATTTACTTTTGGAAATGTCAATAGGTATTCTGTCGTCCAAACTTAAACTTTTTACTTCTTAAATAGTTCGTTAAGAGACGCTTGGAATTGTGCGGGTTTTGAATTAACACATTGTAAGAATTTTCATACTCCCCAAGAAAACGTTGCTATGACTACGTTTTCAAGAGCTAGCATAATTGTTATCGGACTCTCTCTCTCTCTGGGTCTTATCTTTGACCATCTTTGTCTATAATTTGACCAAGAAATTTTACTTTTCCATGAAAATAATTGCATATTTTCTCTTTTAATTTGACACGATATTCTTGGATTCTTTTAAATATTTCATCTTAATACGATGTCTGTGGCTCGGTGTTTTTACTAATAATTATATCGAAATGTCATCTAGGTAAACTGTCGCAAATTCTAGTCCGCAAAGTAATGCGCCCTTTACTTGTTGAAATATGGCTGGTGCAAACTTTATCCCAAACGGTAATCTTTCAAATTTGTACAACACTCTAAGGGTATTTATAAAAATAGCTTTTAGGACTCCTCGTTAACCGGTATTTTTTAGTTACGCGTCACTTAAATCAACATTTGAAAAAAGTTTGCCTCCGTTGAGTTTCGCGAATATCTTTTCTGGATTAAGTAGAGGGTAGTGATACTCTTTTTAGTGTCTGTGTTAAAACATCTGCACACAGACACGAATTTCTTTACATTTTTTACGGAAACTGTAGGTGAAGCCAATTCGCTGTATTCAAACTTCGATAACAACCCATTTTTAAAGTATGTCTAATTCTACCTTAATTTAATCTAATGATCCGAATACAACATTTTTCTTTTTAAAAACCGGTTAAATATTTGTTTTTGATTCAAACTTTTTTACATATGTCCACTAGAAAAATATTCCGAAAAAATGTTACTTTTCCTTTCTTTAGCCTTTCTGGTGCAGAATTTTAAGTTTTAAGTTTTTATATTTTGACAGAAAAAATGTATAGGCATACTCCATAATTGAAACTTTCCCACCCAAACAGTGCAAAATTGTTCATCACACACCTTTTCAATTTTAAAGTGTTTCCTTGTAATACAACTGTAGTTATTAGTTCGCCATCAAATTTTATATGTTATCCAATTACGCTTTTGGCTACTTTTTTACTTTTCATCAAAGTTGGCATTTCAATTTTCTTTCACGTTTTAAAACTTATAATCGACACATAAAGTTGCATTATAATATATTTATTAAATATTTTTACTTGTGTACACTTTCTGATATTTTCCACTTCGTTTTTATTAACATTTTTAATAAAGCTTTTCTTTATTTAATTTCTTATTATGCAGTGTGTTCTTTTGACGAATCTTGACAAACGCTTATGAAACGTTGACAGTCCTATGCGATATGTTGGAATGTTGAACAAAATTCATTCTTTAGATTTTCAATTCCGCATCTGTATTCGATACAAATCAATCTACAAATATAAGGCATTTACAATCGTTAGCACTCAACTTCGACAATTTTAAATCATAGAAGCCTTTGTTAACTACGCTAGCAAAAGTCGTGTAGTCTTCGTTGTCTTTCCTTGTAAGATAAATACATTCCCACCTTTTGTAGAAAGAAAGACGTTTTAGGGCTAAACAAATGTACCAAATTTTCGTAAAAGCAAACAAACCTTTTTAAAACTTCTCAGAGTCAATATTATACATGTCTGCGTTTTCAAAATCTTAGTTAAAATTATCAATAGTGCTCCAAATAATGTTTTGTGAAAATGCACTTGGATCTTTACCATTTTGACCCCCATTCGTATATTTTTTTTTCTGTTGAGTAATAAGAAAGTTTTTCTCAAATCTTTTTTTATTCCAGCTTTTCTGTTTTCATTTGTTTCTTTCTACAGTTCTTAAGAGTTTATTGGGACGGGTACGAGTTTTGGTAAGGGCACCTCATGAATCATAAAGTATACAAAAATATAATATGCTAATGCGACTCGCTTGGTTGTCGATAATATATATTCAAAAATTCAGAATAATCTATTAATAAAAAATAAAAATATCATATATATGCACTCCCTTATTTCAATGTTTACAAAAAATATGTATCCATGTAACTCCCCATATGTTTTTGAATATATATTCTAGAATCCATAATGATATCTTCATTTGTTAAGGAGATTACCCCCCACACACATATATATATATATATATATATATATATATATATATATATATATATATAGGGTAATCTCCTTGGCAAATTAAGAGATCATTAAAAATTATAATGTACAGGGTAATCTCCTTAAAAGATGCACAGGTAATTATGATAGGTGGAATATATATATATATATTGGTACAGAAAAATAAGTACAACATTAGTACCGTCGATTTCAAGCTCAGAAGGAATTAACAATCTGGCTCTCGTCAGTTGTAACTATTACGCTCTTAATTTTTATTCTCAATTAATTGAGCACTTTGCTGACATTTTCCCTACTGTATTACAAAAGAAGTTATATATATATACATATATATATACATATATATATATACATATATATATATATATATATATATATATATATATATATATATACATATATATATGATGCACGTACCTAAATTTATAAATATATATTTAGAATTTCAATATGTTTATATGTTTGTATATTTGTATGTGCGGGATTCACTTCTAAACTAATCTATCGATTATCAAGATTTTGGAACACAGCTACTAGAGGCAAAGTGTCCGAATGTAGGCCATATTTAGTTTCCTGCAAAGGTGGAGGACGACTGACGTCGAGAGTCAGATACTTCCAAAGTTATGTGAAATTGTAATGCTAATACTAATTCATGAATATTTTCCCAATATTTTAGCTTCTGGTAAGTATTTTAAATTGTTTTAGGAGGAAAAATTTGGGACCACCATCCGATTTAAAAATTCAAATATATCAGGTCATAATATTTATAAATAAATATTAAATTATGTTTGCACCCAACGACGAGGTATCGAGCTTTTTTGCTATTTTCAGTGTAGAGAAGTTATAATTTCAAACGATAACGAGACGCCAACCCGGTTCACAGAGCCACCTTTAACTTCGCACGCTTTTACTCTATCTCCACGGCCATCAGAGATTAACGCATGATACGAAGAATTTAACTTACATTTATGCTGATTACAACGTAAACATCGAGAAAGAACTTTACGAACTTACTTGGAGTTTTGCATTGTAGCTATGTGAATGTCTATTTTTTAAATATCTCTGTACAGTGCTCAACTTTAATTTTCTTAAAGGGGCATTAATAATTATAAATAACTATTTAATTATGTTTACATAGTGACGACATCATTTCGAACGTTTTACTCTCATCAGTGTAGGAAAGTGATAATTCCAGACGGTCATAAAGCGTGGACGCAGTTCACATAGGCACCTTTGGCTCTGCACGTTTTCACTCCAACCACACGGCCAAAACAGGTTACCATGTCATACGTAGAATGTAAGTTATGGTGATACTTATTACAGCGTAAACATTATGACAGACTAGAGAACTCAACCAACTTACTCGGAGTTTTGCTTTGTAGCTATATATATATAATTATTTAAAAAGTGTTTTGTTCTATTATTATCCACGTACGTATAAGTTTCATCTTAATGGAATCGTCAGTGTGGAAGATAACGGTTCAGCTGATCGCACGATTCGAACCTCAGACCCGAGTTAATTTTTAGATCAAATTTGTGCGCTCCAACAAAAGGCCCAACTTTAACAGCTATGCGACAAGTCGAGGAATAAACTTTACTCATGTCATTTAAAGCGGACAATATAGTCAGCCGTCCTAACAGTGTTCAACAGATCACGTGGAGTGTGGCTAGACGTAGCATGTGTATTCATACCGAGATTTAAAACCTGAACGGTCAGTTACATATAAATGTGATCTGCAGTCAAGCACATATAATCCTTGCGCTAACAAATCTACTATTGTAATTCGAAGAAATTCTACTCAATATGTTTAGCTACATTTTTATTTCTCTATTTGGTAAGCTGAGAAATCTATTCTTTAAAGAAGAGTATTGCTTCATGTTACAATATTACACGGCATTATTAAGAGGGTTTTGTTTTTATTACTTATGTTCTTTCCGGCTTTATCACTATGTACACGGACATTTCTATGTTGACATATTGCTGATCGACAGTCACGTTTTGCAATTGACCTTTCAAGTTTGGCATCATTCCTTGAAGAAATATATACAAACTATTTCTTCTACTTATCAAGCTATAAATAGGTGTATTATAGGAATATCTATCACAAACATATTGATCCATCTATAAGTGTTACTTTAGGGAAGGAACAAAAGAAGTTGATTCACTACTCATTGGCGAATTGGTTTGGAAAAAATTGATTCCGCGACACTTGAATTACAGAAGTATCCTCAAATTATTATTTACGTAGCATAGTTTATGTTGGTATGAACTTATGATAGTGGACACCCACTTAAATTAATGGTTAGCGGTTAAACGAATTGATCTTGGAGAACAAAATGTATACTCTCTTACCTTTTATGCATGCTATCACTTTTTGACTAACTTAAGTAGTTGCCTTTCTTCGTTTAAAGTTGTCTCCCCTGTATTGGAAATCTACTTGGCGATAGTGATTACTCTTAAAGTTGGTGTAGCTTAAATGTGGCAATTTATATAATACGCTGCCATTTAATGTCCGCACGAACGTTAAATAAAGTTCTCACACTTTTAAAAACAAATAGAGATTGCCCTATAAGCAAATATCTTGAATGGTTCCTAATTTAATGTCGATTAGTTAAAAAAAAAATTCAATTTAACCATTTTAGAATGAATTGTTTCTAAACAAAATTATATTTCCTGTCAACGAAAACAGTACGATTTTAAACAAATACTTTTAAAAAAGAACATTTGTTTTATTGATTTTAAGAATATTTCCATGAAAAATATTTTTACGGTAATAAGCCAGAGAATATTTAATATTAAAAAAAATAAAACTGCTAAAATTTTAAATGAATAAATAAAGAGACATATTTATTTTTTTTTTAAATATTTAGCTGACATTGACAATTATTATTACGAAATTAGTTAATTTTGTCAATATTATTCACCCTGACGTACATTTATTATTTCTTAAAAATTCATTAACAGTAGATTATACACATTGGTGTAAAAAATAAACACCGTGTAATTTCCACATGGTATTGCTATTATATCTATGTCAAATCTAAAGCACAACTTTTAAAAATGCTTATGTGTACTTAAATACAAAACGAAATTCCTGTGTACGGACCATTATATCACGGGACTCCTTCCATCTTCACTACAACATAGTCGTCTTCATGTCCAATGTTAACAAATACTTGTAGAGCCATCTTCTTAAGTAACCAATTTGTCTCTTTGTATCACACACTTTTAGCTTTCGTGACGTCACCAGTTCGGCCGTTCTGAGTTCGGTGGGACCCCGATACTGCTCGGGAAAAGTTGCCGCCCTGATGAAGTCGCAGATGTCGAAACGCCTGGTCCAGCGATAATTCACTCTCACGTTGTGTTTGTTTAGATCAGTGAGCGATCAGCCGGGTTGGATCCGCAACTTGGTATCGCTGTGAAGTGAAGGGTCATTTCATGCAGAACAGTTGAATAAAAAGAATTACGTCTGTAACGACGTGATCTGTTGTGGTTTTCTTAAAATAATACTTATTTAAAAAATAAAGAAAAATACTTTACACTTGTTTGTCTACAAAGCAAAGCAGCTCAGTAATATTAAAGTTGAACTCTGCGTGTTTTAGTTGGACCGACGGGCTGTAGTAATTCTGGGCGACTTGATCGTTTGTCAGCGAAAATCTGTTCTGAATTCTGGGCGAGAAAAGAATAAAAACGGACTGATGTGATGTTTTCTGTGGGGGACGGAGGCGAGCCTTTTCGTCCGGTTCTATCGTTAACTAACTCGCTGACTGGCTCACTAACTGTCGTAAGCTGTTCTGTCTTCTTTTTTATCGGGACCTACTTGTCCCGTGGTTGACTACGACGGTCCCCGGCTTCTCTCCAACGGGAGGCGCCAAAAAAGATATATGTCTTAATTCTATATTGGTACTTATGAAAGAACCTTATTTTTCTCTCTGAAAGTCCATAAAAGCGATCCCTTTACACTGCTAACCGAGTTTTTCATTTGTCTCGGTCCGAAAAATAATTATGGCCGTCATTGGCCTTATGTACATCGAGAAGCGTCACTTAAAATATTCATATGGCTTAATTACATATTGACACTCGGGAAGTAATTCTATTTCTCTCTCTGGGAGTCGATAAAGGCGACTCCAGATTTTATTACTCAGCTGTTCACCGTCCTTGTTAAAAACGGCTAAGCGGCAGTTCTCATATCGTCAAGTGATTTCAAAGTGTTCCTTCTCTCCATTCATACTAGCGCTGTATTAGGATATTCGACCCTCGTAGGCTCATGGTCAACTCACACCAGCGCTGTATCTTAGGCCTCAACTTCCGTGGAGCAGTTCGATACTGTCATTTTCTTTTTCAGCCATCGTTTCCAATTTTCTCATAATGGTTTTCATCACCCAATTATAATCTCATTAATCCATATTCTTGAGTGTTTGTTTTTTTTTATCTTGATAATCGATGACTCATGAGTATAAAATGTAGATATACATAAAATAAAAATATACATAAAATAAAGTATTATCAATAGTTGGGTATTTTAAAAAGATAGCCAATCCCTTTTTTTGTTCTACTTATAGTAAATAATTAAAGAATGGGAGACAAGATCTATTATGTGACGTCATGGCGAGATTGAAAAAAAATGCCGGCTGCCCTTTTCCAGCTAACGTTTAATTGGTGGGAGTGAGGGGGTTATGTAATGTTCAGTCTTTTCTAGACGCCAGCCTGGGAGTGAAGTTGATGTCTTTTAAAGTTAACCGATTAACAATCACGGTTTTGCCATATGACATAAAAAAAAACCTATGAACCGTAAAGACCGTGTTTTGTGTCTTTTTGCTAGGATTATGTTTTAGTTCACGTACGTTCGTTTTTTTATAAATGAACTGAAGTTTTCATCAGCTCTGATTTTATAAACTTCGGCGCTCCATGGTACAAGACAGAAAAGTATGGCGATGACTCCCTCCTACTCTAAGAGATCAGATGTAATAAAATATCATACGCGCCATTTTCTTATATGCGCTTCCCACATGAATAGTTCGAATGCAGACGCGATAAATCTCATTTGTTTAAATTTAGACATTACACAATAAAAACAAAAGAAATGTATATTAAATTTAGACTTCGACTAAAAACTTAGTTTAATTGAAAGCAAAAGGAAATTATGCCGATGTTATATCAGGCAAAACATGCTTTGGGGGTATGGCCAACTGTTAAAATTTAACACTTTTATAGTGGTAGCTTCGTAATTTTGAAAATGGCGTTCATAGCGTTTTACATTCGAACTCTACATATAGAGAGTGAGAACGGGATTGACAATTTTTGCCAAGATCAAAATGTAGTATCTGTTCCGATGGATACTGCATCCCATAGACTGGTATTTGGCCTTCAGGGCTTGATTTACGCCTGTCTATGGGTCTGTCCTGTGCAGATCTAGGAGGTCCCCCCTCCCAGGCTTTGCCTACTCTCTTTGGGGAGGAGTAGTTTATTGCTTACTGCCTGAGGCGCCCCTACCGGGGAATGCTGACGGGGCTGCCCAGGCAATGTTTAATGGCCAGAGTGCTCACCTTCTCGGGCGTTGGATTTTCAAATCCCACTTTCTGACCTTGTCACATACTCCTATTGTTGGTAGGTGTTTAATAACATCTGACAAATGTCAGTCACTCCATTATAGTACCAACAATTGCAAAAAGCTGTATTTTTCTTTTATAGTAACGTATTGGTTGTTCTTTCGATTCGGTAACAACTTCTTTTATTGTACCTTTTTATAAAATATACTACGCAACGTGACAAGACAACATCTAATCAGTGGATGTTGTTGTCCACGCTATGTAAGTGAACAAGAACATATACTGTCTAAACACAAGAGGTTCTTAGTTCAAAAAGTAAGTTTAGTCATATAAGTATTCGCTTTTATAATAAAGAATTATTCCACACAGCAAATTCGGCTGAATATTTGCAGAATGAATATAATGGTTCAGTGATATAACTGATTTCGAAAAGATACACGAGTGTTGAACAGGAGTTTTGACAAGCGGTGTTGATCTAGAAACAAGACAGGTGCTCGGTTCAGTTGTGATGATTATACCTTTTCCAATGTAAACTGTTTTATAAAAGAAGAAACACGCATGAGAATATTCTTCTTGGTGGCTGTCAACGAGCTTTTATGGTAAACAAACCCGTTCATAAATGAAAATAATTTACGTAAAAGAAATGCACTTTCATTTCTCAATGCAAAGCTTCAATTGTGAATCTATTTTGCGTCAAATGTAATTGGGTGTTTGCGCTTCTCGTATTCGTCTACATTTGAAGTAAAGTAAATTGTTTCGCTTGGATGATCGACGAAAATGGCCCTAGCTGAATATAAAGCGTCATATAGACAATTGCAGAGATAAGGAGTTTGGTTTACCACGTAAAATAGTAGATATTTTAATATTAGAGTTTACTTCAAATGCTGTCAGAATATCAGGTGAACGTCATTGATGTCATCGATACATAGAGGTATAGACAACACATCTGTCTCTAATATGAACAAAGTCCAAAAATTCCCCTTTTTAAGTAGTTGCAGATCTATCTAATACTGTAAATAAAATAGATTTAACAGTGAAATTTTCGAGGTCTTCTTTCGTGTTCGTGCGCATGTGAAATATGTATTTTATACTACAATGAATATGCACCCTACATTTTTCATTAAGTAAAATATCAATAATGGTAATAGTTAATTCAGGGTTAACCTAAAACAAAGAATAGTAGAGGACGTTTTGTTATATATATATATATATATATATATATATATATATATATAGATAGAGAGATAGAAGAAAAAAGAGTGATAAATATGCGACTATTGTCCAAATTTATTTCAATTGTTCAATACAAGGTGTATTCAGTAATAAAGTAGTGTTTATTATTCTTTCCTTAAGCCAAGGCTTTTCAAAGATCGAGATCTTATCATCAATGGAGAAATACAGATAGATAAGTGTGCTTTCGAAAAAACCAAAGTTCAAATATTTGAAAAATATATGAAAAATATTATTTTTAAAAACGCAGTGAAAGGAAAGTTCCGTAAAAAAGATATGTGGTTTGTCCGGGTGGTAAATGTCCGTTGAATAGATGTCCGTTGAATAGATGTCCGATGAAGTTCAGAAAGCGAAAAAAAAAACCTTTGTGTAGGAGCAGTGTGGATAAAATGTTCAAATATAAGTAAATCCAAACGCACTTAAATGGATTTTTTTCTTCTATCTCTACAATTGCTCTATCTCGTATATTGAGCTAAACCTCTTCACAATAGGTTCCATCTACTAAAGGTTTATATTTGATCATATATATATATATATATATATATATATATATGTCTAAGCACGTCATAGAAAAATAAGATGGTAGATATGTGTATATTAATTTTAATCTGGAAACAAAACTTTCAGCAGTATTTTATTAGCCGCTCACTTGCTTATAAACTTAATGATGAATTACGAACTGATATGTAAGACGGTGTAATACGAAAAAGTGTCCCTAATTAGAGTTTTAACTGTATTACTTTCACGGTGTTACTGTGTGGAAGTTAGTCACTCCTACACCCGCACCGGAATTATCAAGCAAAGCGTAATGGCTGAGCAGTAACATATACAGATCGGTGAATTCTGAATGAAACATTTTTTTCTGGAAGTTTTTACCAATAAACAACAAAAACACATATGAGGCAGAATTCTATAGGTTGCTCCTCTTTACGGAACTTTTCCTATTAAACAAATAAGGGAAAATGTAAGTTTAGTTCATATATAAAGTTTTGACTTAAGAGGAGAATTTCATTTTTTGTCCAAGATTCGTCTTATGTTTAAGACTGTGCAAAATGTAAATACAAATCTCGTTTTTGTTAAATATTCGGGACCAAAAATCGATGGTTGCATTCATTGTAAACAATTATAGAAACCTTTTTCAAACCACCAATTGCCATAACTGATAGAACCTTTCCCGAAAATCCTACGTTTACCCCCTTCGTGTAAACATCCTAAAGACTACATGAATTCGAATAAGTACAAAGAAGATATTGCTAAGACTGCTGCAAAAACGGTAGCTGTTCTTTACTGGGCTAGAAAACCTCTCACACCTATCAGTATCTTATATCTTTTGAAAAAAAATATGTAAGCTAAAAAGCCCCGCACTACTTATTAAGCTAATTCCTCTTTCACATTGTCACAGTGTTGCATCCCTGTGCTGGTTCGGAATGTGCTCCGATGAACTATCTTTATTTGTACGCCCTAAACGAAAATACTTCCAACTCACTCGACTAGCAGGAAAACACCAAATCTTTACTGTATACATCTCTAGATATGACTGAAAATGTTCTACCCTAATAGCTTCTTTTCTCTAACCGATTGGTTTTGGAATCCCTATTCGCTCTTTGTTTCTCCAACCTTTCTAAAATGTAAATGTATTGTCGAACTCCTTAATTAAGTGTCACCCCTTCACCTCTTGTCGCTATTATACTAGTTACTTACGTTTCAGTGACAATATGCTTTATTTGGGGAGAACTAACGTAAATAAGGTCGAAATATTCCTTACCCTTTTCGGTTTCTTACTTATATATTTATTTCAAAAAATATTCTAGCTGCATGTAAAACTTCGAACTGGTTACAGTATGACTATAATAAAAACCCCATTTGCCATTTTGAAAAATTGGAATGCTTATTTAAATGGTTTGGTTTGGTAGTTTTGTTTTACGGCATATCAACCCTTTTTGGGTTATTTAATGCCGAATCTGGTCATTATAGTGAAAGTTTTTATGCTTCAAGTTCTTTATATCTTCAAATGTTTAATCAGGGTTTTTGGTTTGGTAGTTTTGTTTTACGGCATATCAACCCTTTTTGGGTTATTTAATGCCGAATCTGGTCTTGTTTTCTTCTCTTTTTTGTTTCTTTCCCCTTTTAATATCTGTTTCTATTTAACCCATAGTTGGGACCCTAACAGGTACTACCACTCCGGGTCAGGGTGGACCTGGGAGCAATGGTAATTAAGAGGAGGCTCCACATTCCCCAAAGTCCGTAAGCCGGATCTCACCATCGGATGTAGTTTAAGGTCATATCCAGGACCGGGAGTAGGGTAGGAAAAATAAAAATAAAAAAGGGGAGGGAGAAAGGGAGAGGGGCTGTTGTTTTTGTTTTTGGTTTTGTAGAACATAATTAAGTTTTACAAACAAAAAAAAAAAAAAAAAAAAAAAACGTCAATGTAGGTGAATTTCGTCTCAGGGAGCCACAGGGCAGCCTGATCTGGTATCACCAGCTTATTTAAATGTATAACATGAATAGGTATCAACATGTCCGTTGATCTATGTTAGGGGCAACCATTGTAATCTGTTCTAATATGTCCATGTATGAATGAATGAGTAATATGTGTCCTATTTATATTATTTCCTTGGTAAGCCTGCTTTCACCATCTTCAGTGGTGATATATCAAAGATTAAGAAACTGAACCGTCCTTATGTGCCTTACTCCAGGTGGTTATCTTACATAGCTAGTATATACATATTCATAAATGCTATAAATAACTATGAACTAAGAACTATTATGAGCAGGACCAGTGTTCGAGCGTTTCCCAAATGAAATATAAAATAATAATTTAACTTTAAAAAGTATATACTAGAGTATCAATTCTCAAAAACAATTAAGAAAATAACCCATTTCACTGTAAGTATTTATGGAGATTAAGCCATGTTTTTTTTTATATGAAAGTGAAAATAATTATATGTTTTGGTAAATAAGTAAATAAATGCCAGTTTGAAACGAGGGCTACACTACCGCCCGTAAAGCGTTTACTGATAAAACCCCCTTGCAACGATGTTAAAGTAAACGATGCGTAATTAGTATTAGTATCAATCAAGCAAAATAGGTACTACTATTACCACCACTACTACTACTACTAATAATAATAATGATAACTACACCACTAAAAATAAATCTGACAAAGAAATATTCGTAAGCTTGCTATACCGTAAACAGATGTCTTGTTAATTCAACAACTAAGTAATTAAATAACGAAAAGTAAGAAATGAGTTTAGAAAAAGTATTTGCGCACATTTTTTTTGTTTTGCAGGCATGCGAATGGTAACCAGCCGAAAACAATTAGGAAACCGTTATTCTAATATTCCATAAAACTGGGAGCAGTCATTATTTCGATTGAAAGTGTACAGTAGATAACAGAGAAATTATATTATCAAAAATTAAACAGAAACGGTGTTAATGTGATTTTATTTCATGGAAAATCAGGACCCAGTGTTACGGGTAGCGGTTGGAGTAGATAATTATTAGTGAGTAAAAATAGCAGCCATCTTCTTTTAAGGAGGCTTATTTGGGAGAATAAGGTAATCTTGATTAAATGTAATGAATACTGTAAAAAGACAACATGTATAGATAATTTCTGGAAACACGCCTGAGATTTTAGCCTAATTAGATGTCTGAGCAGAGTAGCACATGAAGGTTTAAGTTATTAGGCTATAATGTCTGAATATAATGGGGAAATTCTATTTTACTTTATTGTAATTCAAATATCTAAACTAGTATTAGATTTGATAATTAATAAACTGTGATATATATGTTAAGACATTTTGTTTGCATTACTAAAACTAATATGTCACTATACTTCTACATTATCATTATTATTTATTTTTATATATAAGTATTATTATTCTTTATTATATCCATATAAAAATAAAGATTCTTATTATTTGGCCATCTAATTTGCATATATCATGAACTATAACATGTCTGTTAAGGTATTCCTTTTGAATAACTATAAATAGTAACGCTCAATATTATCCTTACTGATAATATGCAATTAAATAAATTTGTTAGTTTGATATCTCATTTGCATACGTATTCACAGTTAGATGGCGAAATATAGTAAGAATACATATTGGTTTCTGAATTGGGGCATTGTTTACTGAACAAATTCCAGACCCGCACACCCGTTTTTAATTAAAATTACTAGAAAATATATGCGCACACCGGTCGCATATTTTTGCTACTTGTTTTATTTAATTGCTCTCTCTTTCTCTCCTCTCTCTCTCTCTCTCTTTATATTTCTCTCTCTCTTTTCTCTCGCTCTCTATCTCTCTCTCTTTCATGAAATAAAACTTTCTATGGGTTCGAATAATTTAAGGGCAGGTAACCAACTGTTGGAATGGCCACCGGCTGTTCCATCATATTCCATTACAATCTAATTTAATTACGAAACTCAGTTATATAGATTAAAAAACAATGTATAAAATTAATTATATTTGTCATTTTTATTAAGATTATAATCGAGGAAAATAGTTTAAATACATCTGGAAATCTGAAAAAAGCAATCATGAGTGTATATTTGCGAATATTAATTTATTACAAGTTGTAAAACAAATTGATTATATAAATTGAACGACGTGTAGTTTTTTGGGAAGCTTTAGAATGGGTATATAAAGCAGCGGGTATGTAGATATTATAAGTGTATATTTGCGAATATTAATTTATTGAAAGACGCGTGATGTTTGGGAAAGTTTTGGAATGTGTATATAGGAGCTTGTCAGTAAATATTAAAAAGAGCGCGGTCATAACTAATAATATAGTTTCGGCTTTTAGTAGATATAAAATAAGAGCGATCAAAACTAATAATATAGTTTCGGCTTCGGACAGACAGACAGATACATAATCTCAATTATAATTTGATTTGAATGACAATACATAAAAATCAGTCGTCAGGACGCACTTTGAACAGCGCCATCTCTGTTTCCAGATGGTGCCTATAAAACTACCTATCAGAGTCAAACATCGTTACTAATTATTCCCAAAGAACCAATAAGTTAGAACACATTATGTACAGTCTTCAGAGACCATAACTCCTGCACTATATAGTTCACATCATTCTGTCACCGCAATCTGTCTCATTCCTTCTGAAAGACACCTAACCTTGGAGACTAATGTCAATGATCAGACAAGTCAGGTCTTTTTTTATATCCCAAGACAATAACTGGCAACCTAAATCTGATTTATAATCACAATGTGTCATAAAACACCATCAAATGCCAAGTTATTCTACATGGTGAGTCTACTAATGAATACTATTAGTTGAACTGAAAATGTTTTGCATCACCGATTATATCGATCCATTTTAGCGTATCAGCAATTGCTCTTTCTAAACGGAATTTATTTCATATCTCTTAATGACTTATCCTTGTTTCCGCTCATAAACCTCCGATGGAAGCTTTGCGCATCTTCGTATTAATGAAATTGTGTGACAACTTCTCGTATGTCTGGGATATGTGCGTGTTTCTCACCACTGAGTGACGTACACATTGAATAAATATTGTTATCTGTTTACTATTAATTGAATATTTATTGAAATCAAGATGTAATGTGATACAAAGATAAGCGACACTTTGTGCGGAGCTGGATTTCCCCACATTTATTACATTGTGGCTGACTTTGTCCTAGTTTTGAGGCAAGTTACTAGATACATCGCTACACCCGCCATTAACAAAAGTGCGAGTCAATCAATTTTCTAATCCCTCCGAAATGGCAGTTGTTTATAATACCCAGGGTTGACGGGTGCATCGGAAATGTCAAGAGTCAACACATCTGCTAGGTTGACGCCTGTGTAGTTGAGAATAGCAGCTAGTGACTTGTATTCTTACTTTCTGTATCTCTCTTTTTGTTTATGTATTTTTATTTCTCGCTTTCTCTTTAGTTGAACATTTCCCCTCTCTCTCTCTCTCTCTATCTCTCTCTCTCTCTCTCTCTCTCTCTCTCTCTCTCTCTCTTGATTCGTCGCCACGGAGAAACAGGCAGTTGAGGATATTTGTTCACACAGACAAGTCGCGTGCCTGACTGTCGTCTCGAGTTAAACTAATTTCCTCTGTTCTCTTTTACCTTTGTTCAAATTAAAAATCTAGACAAAATTACACACACCAACCCAAAGGCTTCTACTTCAATAGCTGCTGACCTATTAAACTGCCATTGCCTTAAATCGGACCATTTCCCACTAAATATTGAAATTTTCCCACTAAATATTGAAATTTTCCCACTAAATATTGAAATTTTACATTCTACTGAGAATTATGGTGAAAGTATTAGGGGGTCATAATAAATTGGGAGCTATGCAGCGAAATGCTTGTTCACGTTAGTTTTAAATTTATCCATGTCGGTACAGTCAAGGAAGCAAGGTGCAGGGAAGGAGTTCCATAGGCTGGCAGCACGAGGAAATAAGCTATTCGGGTAGAAGGCTTTCCGGCATCTGAGGCCTTCCACAGTTAATGGATGGGATTTAGTTGATTGTCGGGTTGGTCGAGTGAATTTAAGTCGAGGGGGCATCAGAGTAGCAAGTTCATTGGAACATATTCTATTGAAGTACTTGTAAAACAAGCACAAGAATGCAAAAAGGTAACTCTGATCTTTATATGCCGCTTCATTCAGAGACCTTTACTTGTCTCAAAATGCGAAACGTGGGGCAGAAAAAAATAAGGATCAAAACAAGTAAGCTTTGTTTTAGCTTAAATTTATTGTAGTAGAGTACACACGTATTTATCAACCAAAAAGGAATAGCTGTAGTTGACAAGCTCAGCTACTTAGGAAGCTCCTTAAAAAAGGAAAGCAATATGGACTACGAGTTGCAGAGCAGGATACGAACAGGCTCACCAGCATTTAATAAGCTCTGCAAGATCTGTAAAAATAAAAATGTAATTATTAAACCTAAATTAAGATTTTGTCCGCACTTCTATATGGAAGTCAAACTTGAAATCTCAAAATCAGCCTAGAAAGATAATTCGACGCGTTATATTCCAAATGCCTTAGAATGATTCTAGTGATCAAATGGAGCGATCGAACTGCCAACAAGGAAGTCAGAGATCGCACAAACCAACATATTGTATCGTCAATAATCTGCAAACGATGTCTAGGCTGGATCGACACGCGTTAAGATTGGTCCAGAGAGATTTGCAAACTAAGTTCTTCAGTGGACCCCTGATGGGAAAAAAGAAGAGAAATACCAAAATTGAACTGGAAGCAAGCAATTAAGTGAAATTTGATCGCAACGGGAAGAAGCTGGAGGGACTTTGTGGATCTGGCTCCAGACCGAAAACGAGTGTTTACTTTGACTGACTCATGAGTCGCAGGACACGGGACTTCCAAAGTCTAAGTCTAAGTGTAGATAAGAAGACCGACATGCTTATCGCACTTTACGCTACACATAAACAGTTAGCTTCCCAGCTCCCGCTGAAGGGAGCAAAAGCGGAAACGTTCACCTCCTTCCACCAAAAGTCTCGCTCTGATGTTTTGTTGTTTCGATTCTTTATCGATTAGTGACGATAACTAAACAATATTTTCACACATTCCTCAAATCGGCATACCTAAAAATAAAAACAATAAAATGTGTATATCTTAATTTTGGTCTCAACCTTGATGTTATCACAACAATCACAGTCGAATTCGAACAGAGACGTAGAAGTCTCGGTTCGAATTCGACACATCCCTGACATTCATTTCTTTGCCATATGGGTTATTATTCTCCTTTACTATATTCCTTTATCGATCACACCTGGGGTAATTACGTTACATATACAATCAGACAAACAAGGGAGATAAATCTGATTCTTATTGCAGTCAATGGATCATAGAAGTTCTGACTAAAGCGAGTTTTTTTGCTGAATTTTAACACTCAAGCTAAATTTATTAAAATGTTCATACGTTCCGATATTTTTAATCTGTAGTGTGTGTGGATGTGTGTATATATATATATATATATATATATATATATATATATATATATATATATATATATATATATATATATATATTAGTATTGATATTGTTTATGATGAGGTAAGGTGTTATGGTCTGGTGGTAAGACGTTAGACTGAACACAATAATATCGAAAGTTCGATCCTTGTCTATGTTAACTGTTATGGGGTACAAATCACCCCTACTGGAGAACTGATGGTATCAACCAGGTATAATAAATACCACTGGTTGCAGAGACTCAGAGAGACTTTTCATACCATGTTTTACCGCATATTATGAACCCGTTCATCTCCTAGCACATTAGTGGCGTTCTGTATTGCTTTATGATAAATACATTGTTATATTTTTACTCTGTCACTATTTGTGGTTTATTTCTTTGTGACCCCTAGCACGGGTCTACAACATTAACCATGCTGATGACGGTTGATTCTTTTATGTACGTAAAAATTAATTAATTAATAATATTATGATGAAGGAACAACATACATTGAAAGAAAGAGGTAATCACTAAGAGAGTTATATCATGACAAACATTACGCCCCCCCCCCCAATAAAAGAGGAATTAATGCCTGGGAGTATGATATCATGACAGCACAATAGATAGTAAACTACCCGCGAACCGGTAAAAAAAAGTGAGAAACTTAACCTGAGACGATAATATCGTGCGGAACGAATATATATTATACACACCCAATCCATAAAAGAGGAGGTAATGTCTCGGAGAAATATATCATGAGAAATTAAAATATACTACATTACACCAAACGGAAAAGGTAAAACATTGGAGCCCCCCCCCTACAATACGCGCAAAAAGGATGTGGTTATGCCTGATCGGATGGTAGCATGACAACAGAACATATACCACAATACTCCCTGTACAATAGAGGCGGTAATACCTTGAAGTATCACCCCATAAAAAAAGAAGCTAATGCCTGCGCGTATGGTATAGCAAGTTTTACTGTACACGTAAAATGTTGAAATGAAAAGTGGGCTGAAAAATATAGTCGCCATTTTGATAAACAAAGACAAGTATGCAAGCTAAGGAAAAACAATAACTTTCTTTCATATTTTTTTAATTAAAAAAGACATGTTCCTTACCTAGCCTCTTACTCGACGTTTTTAGATGGTCACTATATTTTAACCGATCTAATTTTTATTTTGGCGTTTCACGTTTACGATGAAACTTGACATAACTTTTTTTTTAAAGTAAAATAACCTAGGTTCATTATGTGTAATGCCGACACTTATTCTACTCTAAATAATTTACGTGACTGAAATAGGAATTAACGCCAAATGAAAGGGGAAATAACCCTTTTTTCTAAAGATAGTGGTTAATTAAAAATAACAGTATTTTTTTTATTTAATAAATACTGGGGGAGTGTTGATTACAGACTGTATTATAAAGTGAAAGAAAACATTAAATTTTTAAAAAGCTTACAATTTAAACAGAAAATTCAATTTGTTGGTTAATATTTTAAGTAAAAAACGTTTTTATTTCAGACTGTATATTTATATTTTTTTTTCTCTTTAAATTCGGAAATAAATCACCTCCCTCAAAAAACAATAGAAAATAAAATCTACTGAGAGAGAGAGAAGGGAGAGGAGATGTAGTGATGATTACGCCATACTTTTATTGTTTTTAAGAGTCCAAAACAACCGAGGGAGAGAGAGAGAGAGAGGTCACTTCCCCTTTCTATGGGGACTGTAATGCCTCATCGATATATATTTCCATCTATCCAAGACATATCTATTTCATCTAAATTATCTCCCTTGATATTCAAAAAAGTTTTTTCGTAATGTATTCATTGTTTAAATTAAATTACTTAAAGTGGTTACTGTTAATATCGACGAAACTATTGCAGGTCCACAGAGAAAATAAAATAATAAATAGAAAACAGCAAACATTAGTTAATTATAGACTGTCAAAAAATAAATTAAGCAAATTAGACAGATATTTTAATGTCTGTATGGGTTTCTTTAGTACGTGTTTGAAAATATACTGCTGTATTACTGATTTAAATAACAACCCGTGTTCATAGTACTTCAGGAGTCATAAATGGAAAAAAAAATTCGCATTTATTCGTTAATATATATACACACATATATATATATATATATATATATATATATATATATATATATATATATATATATATATATATATATATAATAATGGTAATAATCCAGGGGAAAAATATCCACAGGGTGGTAATCCAGAGAATTTTAACCGGGTTTATAAAAAGTGCTCAATATCAAAATAGAGCTTTATATATGATAATTTTATTTACACAGACATGTACAAAATCTGCGACACTGGCATGTCGATGTTATCGATCAACAGTTACTATCAGTTTA
This sequence comes from Sepiola atlantica, assembly GCA_963556195.1. NCBI lineage: Eukaryota > Metazoa > Mollusca > Cephalopoda > Sepiida > Sepiolidae > Sepiola > Sepiola atlantica. The sequence continues at coordinate 20,253,442 of OY744533.1, read as the reverse complement.
TAGTAACTGTTGATCGATAACATCGACATGCCAGCGTCGCAGATTTTGTACATGTCTGTGTAAATAAAATTATCATATATATATATGTGTGTGTGTGTGTGTATTAGAGAGACAGTGTTTTTATGTTTACATATGCGCGTTCAGTGTTCCTATGTGTGTGTATGAACCCCTTGACGAATTTAGATGTTGCCCTAAAGCTAAACAAGTAACAATAATCAGTTTGAATGACGCGGTGTTATTCCGCTGTTACCGTGAGAGCATGATAGGAGAAAGCTAAAGCCATTGGGACTACAACATTCACTTGAAATAAGTTCAGGTAACCGTCTACTAAAAATATACATCCACACCAAGCACCATCGATCATAATAGCGCTGTATTATCAGCTTGAATTATTTCAGATTATGGAATACGTGAATAAAATTAGATAGGACGAAATACAGTGGCGCAACAATGTAAAAATATTTTTGAAATTTCTAATTAATCATGGTGGAGTGCTTGCGATGTTTTCATGTGCATGTTTAAATAGAAGTTCTAAAAATAAATTTCTAAAAATATAATTTCTAAAAATTACATTTCTTAATTTGTATTATTTAGATTACTGTTCGCGTCTTCGATGTTATCCTAACAACGTTTCGGCCGATGTAACCTCCAACTTTCTACAGAGGCATCTTGTCGTATTTGGGAAACTAACTGTTAGATGACTGTTTGGTTAAATCCTCCATTCAGGTGATACGGAGAATACAATTAGAAATCAAAGGAGGCGCGAGAGCGCTCTATCCCTTAATAGACTACACGAATGGCCTATGCTGGAAATCTCATTTCTTTGATCAATCATAACTCAAAAACCAATAAACCAAATTAGTTAAAACTTTGCACAAAATGTTTATTTAATATGTTCTATTAGTGTGTAGAATTTCAGCATCATTAGTCAAGGCAACCCAGAGATCCAGAAAGTTCAATCATCAAAGCATGTTATCTGTGTGTACGTGCGTACGTATATGTCACCCTGTATATCATCAACTATTTGATGGATTCAGCTTTTATTGTCATTAAAGGTATGCGAGCACAACAGGGCTATGTATTTTACTGGTAGGAATTTTTCTTTAGCGCACCTCACACACTTCATCCACTCATGCATAGAGATTTATACTATAGTGATGTGATAATGAAAGGGTTTGGTTGATATGTAGTCATACCCTTAATTAATGACAATAAAATTGTAAAAATTTGGGAATTTCCTTGCTTTTGTACATTTTAGTGTATATGAATTTTCATCTTAACCCTATTAAGGGCATATAATTTCAGTATACTGGCATTTATCATGGAAGTAATTTAGACCTGAACTTTAGTTTAATTTAGACCATAGTGGATTTAATAAAGGGTTCTCTTATGAAGTCTGTGCAGATTTTAGAGTTCGATATAAAGATTTTCGAGTGTGACGAGACACACCCGAAGAAGGTCGTAGGTTAGATCGGCCAAAATATTGTTAAAATAACATCCCAGATGAGAACAGTCGTTCGAATAATCCAAATAATACTAATTATCAATCCTCATTTTTTTTAATTCTGAAATATAATTACTTCATGTTTCGGATTTGTTTTAGATAAGGTGTGATAATGTGTATTATTTGGACTACTATTCTCATATGAGATGTTATATTCACAACGTCTCGACCGGCGTAACTTCCGATCTTCCTCTGGTATATATTTTTAAACATGAGAACCTTCTCAATGAACTTCAGAATCTTTATCTGGTAATAGGGAATCTGTACATTATTTCGAAGTGAACCATTTATAGTCATGAAAACTGTATATATGTGACACGATGTGGTATTTTACTGTTGCATTATTAATTGGTTAATTAATTTTATGTTATTATGAAGTAATGCAAACAAAGAAAAGTCAACACACGTGTCGGCGGCAAAAGTATAGCGAATTATTATTTTAAAAACTAAATTGCCATATTTTTATGCTTGAATGATAGCTGGTGTAAACCATCGGTTTTCATTATGAATGACTCAAGTTGCCTTTTCAGATTACGATTTGAAATGTCATTTTTCTCTGGTTTGAATGACACCTAGAGAAACAGACCTTATTTGTCCAAACTCACCAAACAAATGCTGACCCCTTCATATTCTAAATACACTCGTTGAGTTAAAGTAACTAGTTCTACAATATTTCAATTTTTCCATTTTATTGTTTTTTGTGAGAAGTAAATATACACTCAGTGGAATTTTTAAATTGACAAATATTATTACGTTTCGGAATTCCGTAGATGAGGATTAATACTTTATTATTTTGATTTTTGTGACTATATGGGCTCGTGGCGCAACGGATATATGCGTTGAGTAAGAATCAGTTATAACTGACAGTCTTCTGGAGGTTTAAGTTTCCATCCTTATTACAGGCGATACTAACTTTTTTTTTAAAAATTACTTGACACTTCTATTCAGTAATGGCTGACGGAACGAGAACAATCACCCTCGATATATAAAGCAAATTATTCCACTGAAAATTCAGCATCAGTACACCTTATCGAACGTAGGAATTTTATGTTGAACTCGGGAATCTGTACAGAATTCAAAACTGAATCTTTTTAATCCACGGGGGTAGGTTGTTCTCGTTTCGTTAGCCATGACCGGGTAAAAGTGTTAATGATTGTTATTCTTAATTATTATCGCCTTTAGTACGGATTGAACCTTCAACCACCTAGAAGTGTTGCACTCCTTATTAGAGTCGATAGTTACTAAGTATAATATGATTAATCATAACCTTAGTCTCGTCAGGTGTGACGGAACAAAGTTAATCTATCTCCATGGAATAGATAAAGGCTCCAGAGTTAGACATATAGATTCCCGAGTTTTAAAAATACACATGAAGGTTGACTGAAACGTTGCGAAAATAGCATCCAAGATAAAAAAAATAGTACTCCGAATAATCCAAATAATACTACCACGAATGTAAATTCCGTAATTCCGCTGCCTGTTGTTAAAAATACCAACCGACTTTTACCAGAACTATTTCTGGTTTTTTTTTTAGGCATTGTTGCATACGTTGACCCGCCTCACCTCGCCGCTATCCTTAATTGCCCAGCATAGGCATCATAATTGAATTTTAGTTTGCCACCTTGCGGTTGCAATGGCCGGGACAGCGTAACCAACGCAACACAATTATGGTTCAACTGCTTTATTGTCCATTGAGAGGGAAATACATTTTCGTTTCGAATCTAACGTTCTATTTTTACTGATACACTTTCATGCCGCAAGTACGGGTTTCTTATAAATGTTCTTTGTATGTTTTTTGCATCGGCTTACGTTTGACAGGTTGGGGGACGTTTTAGGCTACTCTTTCTCGCTGTGACTTCATTTCGAGAGTTTCTGCTTTCTTCGTTCTACCAATATACAACACGATATTTTATTATTGTTAATATTGTATTCAATAATAGCTCGTTGATTTTATAAGCTCCTAGGACTGACTTTCATTCCAGATATAAAATGGAATACTTATATTTAATATGTTGCAAAGTTTGTAAAAAAAATGGTTGGGACATTCAATCCACTCAGAACGTACAAATCTATTAATGTAATTATTTATCTATATAAGATCCTTTATTTAATTGTCTCCTCTCGGAGACAGAGTTATACAATAGGTAGCATTTTAATGTCGGATAAATCCAGCTTCCCCAAAACAAGCACTGTATATTTAAACGAAAATAAAAATTGCATCAGTCTTGAAAGGTTCATTCTTCACTGACTGAGAACATCAAAGATAAAATGTAGTATCAGAACAGATACTACACTTAGCTCCTAGCCTTTATTATAGAGTGGCCGATGGTTAGTTATTATCGCCTCTTGTAACAAGTAATTGTCTTCTGGTAATCATTACTATAGGCGATACTATGAATATCAATAATTAACACCTGCGGCTGACGGAATAAGAACAATCTACCCGCGTGAATTAAAAGGGTTACATTCCAATTTCATATTGGGTCTTGAGTTTGATAAAAACGCACCTGAAGAAAGTTAGAGGTTCCATCGGCCGAAGCTTTGTGAGAATAACTTATGTAAAAAGAGTAGTCCACATAATTTTTTTAAAACAACAAAGTATATCAGTGAAGGAACAATATAGTGCAGAAAACACTCCTCGTGTAGTAAAGAATATGTGTTTAAATAATACCGTTATTATTTAGAAACCCATTTTTTACACGAGGAGGGCGGAGAACGTTTGTTAAATATTTTGTACCTTCACAGATAGAGTTTTCAATGAAAACTAGTTTTAATAGTTCCTCTGTGTTTAAGGTTTGTAGCGAGAAACAAAGTAAATATTTTTACCTAATTAAAGAATTTATAACATTTGTTTGACTCTTGTTAAGTTGAGCGTGAAAAAAAATGAATGCATTGAATCTGAAAAGGGTAGCAAACCCTCTACCAGACATTATCAAAGCTTCCACTTAAATCAATAACTAATTTTAAGCTCGGTGTCAAGTGAGGCATGATTTCCCACTGAACTGTTCGTATACTTTACGATACTTTAATTTGTCAATTCACGGACGATTTACTAGCATTGAAGTCGCTTCTATTTTATCTGTCGAATTCGTGATCTGTTCCAACAAGGGACAGCTATATCGAATTATGGCTGATTCCTTTCTCCACTTATAAACTAGCAGATTCCATTTGATTGATCGGATCGAATGACGAGTACCAGCTATAGAATAGCATGTACATTTTCTACATCAACCAGCATACAGATTTTACTTGGCAATTTTATTCTAAGTTTCCTTCCTCTTATCTACTTACCTTTCTGGTACCAAAGGTACTAAGGCTTTATTTTTTAATTTTTATTTATTTATTTATTTTTTAATGCAACTTTGATTCCTATATAATTTTATTGCTAGCTACCATATTGCAGAATGGTTCTTGGGTTTAGTGTTTAGATAGTATTATTATTATTTGTATTTATTTATTTATATATATATATATATTTTATTTTTTTTATTGTTATAATTAATGTTATTTGATATGCAAATTAACATATCATACGGTAGTCTTAATATTATTATTATTTTATTATTATTATTTATTTATGTATATATTAGTGAATTTTAAGCTGAATTATTTCGACACTTGATTATAGAAGAAACGGTAATATTATCAGTACCATTGGAGAGCCATGAATATTAAAACTGTCCTGTTTTTAAATCTCCGAAACAGTTACATGGTAAACAGCTGATGATTCCCGTGTTAATATTAGACGCTTAAGGTCTCCTGTTTTTGTTTCACTCTTAGATACTTACCCCCCCCCTTTTTATTTTTTTATTTTAATTTTATTTTATTTACTTATATATATATATTTTTTTTATCTATCTATGAATTTTCCAACGAATGTTAAGTCTGCAATATCTTGGATTTAGTTAGTTGCTCTGGGAATTTAAACTGCATTTTACCTTTTTTTTGTTGTTAAAATGACTTAAAGCTTCTTTAGACTATATATATATATATATATATATATATATATATATATATATATATATATATAATTATTATTATTAATGACAATATATGTATTAGCATATACTATCAGTGCCCTTTTACTTTGCAGTCTCCTTAAAAGATTCAACTCAATGATTGTCAATTAGTGATATCAGAGCAAATATAAGTCAGTTATATTATATTCCAATAACCATTCTTTTATTTTATTATTTTTATTTTTTCACATTTCCAAAAAACATCACATTTCTGGCACAAGACAAATGAAACGGACCGTAAAAAATATATCTCACAGAAATGTTATGTTTTTTGGAAATGTGAAAAAATAAAAAATAAGAAAATAAAACCATGGTAATTGGAATATAATATGAACTGACTTATATATATATATATATATATATATATATATATATATATATATATATTAAAGAAAAATAGTCCTTCTAGACTGAGGTAATTTAAATGTTTGTTACGATGCTAAGTGCCCCTTTTCGGGGAGCTGGATTCCCCCTACGTTAAATATTGGCATTGTATCTAGCTCTGCTAACGTGGCCGGAAGTAAATAGGAACAGCAACAACCACAACAGATTTACTTTTAACAAATGTATTTAATTATTAACAGAAACTCTTGTGTAATTATTGCGTTTAATGCAGACTTTATTTTTGAAAAGTAATAATTCGAAAGTTATCGAGGTTGTTATGTGTAAATATACGCGTTCGAAAACGTAAACAAAAAAAAAACAAATAATGAAACAGAAGTTATGATTTTTTATTTTAAACTTAATCCATTGAATCGCTGGGTGCTCTTATCGATCCTGAACCAGTTTTCGTGACGTTCGACTTGGAAGCGTTCGGCTGTTCTACGCAAACGCCCGAGAGTTGAGGAGCCGATTTATACCAGACGACATTTTTGATACGGTGCTTCGTCCTATTATAATAATGTTTTGCTTGTTGTTTTTTTTTTGTTAGGGTTATGGTTAGGGTTTAGGGGTAGGTTTAGGGTTAGGGTAAGGCATTTTTGAAAGAAACAACAAAGAAAATTAAACATATTTACATGAATTTTTTTAAAGAAACAACAGGAAAATAACATAGCGAGGTTACTGTTATAAAATGAATACTGTATTTTTATTTACAAGGATTTTTTTTGAAGAAACAATTTTTTTTTTTAAGTACCAAAATTACTTTTATCACGACATATTTTTAAAATGTTATTTATTTTTACTTGCTCGCGATGATACTGCAGGGCAAAGCTGTTCGTAATTCATTTTGAGTTTATTTTCTTCAAAAAAACTGCCTGACAAAAAATCCGTCTTCGAAAGCACTTATTTTCACTTTGTAACAAAGTTATCGGCTGCTCACTTCTTCGGCTCGTCAACACTCGGCCGTTTGCGTAGGGCAGCCGAACGATTCCGAGTCGAACGTCACGAAAGCTGGTTCAGGATCGATATCAGTACCAATCGCTGAAAATAATATTACTGCTGATAATAATTAAGAAATCAATATCAAAAAAGGTTTTTCTTATATACGCGGGGCGTTCAATAAGTAATGCCCCTAACCCATTTCCCATAGCAGTAGATTAATGAAACTTGGCACAGTTATTAGTTTTTTTCTCTACATAGGAGCCACCCAGAGTTATGCATTTCTTCCATCGTTTGATGCAGGTCTGGACACCGTGTTTGTAGAACACTCCAGGTTGGTCCTCCAACCACGTGGTAACGTCAGAAATCAAAGCTGCATCATATGAGAAACGCTTTCCTTTCAAAAACAACTTCATGACTGGAAAGAGATGAAAGTCAGAGGGTGCAAGGTTAGGAGAGTAACAAAATAACAGAATCGAATTATAAGTGAATAAGACTGAATATTACTTTATTAGACCCTGTTTAAAAATAGATATGCAATTAAGTTATAGCGTTGAGAGTTTTTAGTCAGGTTTCTGTGAGTATACATACAGTATGTGAAACTGCTTTAATGTATAATTAAATTCCATGAAAAATGCCAGTATACTAAGTCATATGCCCTTAATAGGGTTAAATATGAAAATTCATATACACTAAATGTACAAAAGCAAGGAAATTCCCAAATCTTTACACTTTTATTGTAATTAAGGGTATGCGAGCACAACAGGGCTATGTATTTTACTTGTAGGAATTTTTTTAAGCGCACCTCACACACTTCATCCACTCATGCATAGATATTTATAATGTAGTGATGTGATAATGAAATGGTTTGGTTGATATGTAGTCATACCCTTAATGACAATAAAAGTGTAAAAATTTGGGAATTTCCTTGCTTTTGTACATTTAGTGTATATGAATTTTCATCTTAACCCTATTAAGGGCATATGATTTCAGTATATTGGCATTTATCATGGAATGTCACTACTTTTGTAAAGGCTATGCCTCAAGACAATGGTAATTTTAAAGTTTTTTTTAATTTTCTGGAAAACTAAAGTATATGGTAAACTGAAATTAAAATGCCATCAATTAGACCCTAGAACCTCTATCTCTACCAAAAATCAGCTGACTCCATCAAATAGTTGATGAGATACAGCGTGGCACACACGTACGTACGTACACACGGATAACACAAAATCACTCCTGACTTTTCTGGATCTCAGGGTTGCCTTGATGAATGATGCTGAAATTCTACACACTTATAGAACCTATCAAATGAAAATTGTGTGCAAAGTTTTAACTAATTTGGTTTATTGGTTTTTGAGTTATGACTGATCAAAGAAATAAGATTTCTAGCATAGGTCGATTTTGAAGTCTATTAAGGGATAGAGCGATATCGCGCCTTCCTTGATTAGTTAGAGCTAAAGTGTTTTGATATGATTGTACTTCGGATAAATGAAAAAACTCTCGCATGTATTCATTTATTCATTTAGCTTGAATGCCTACTAGACACCACCTCGAGTGTCTTCGGTTTCTCTGTACAGGGGTTTGTCAGAGACCCCGACATGAGGATACTTTTTACTTGAAGTAAGCCCTGACCAAATATTCAACAAAAATTGTGTGCTGTCTCTTCAGGCCATCGAGTACGTCTCCCGAATTGCTTCGGCCAGGCTATGCGTTACTGAGCAGGCTTTTTAAAGTGACACTGCTCACCATAGATTATTGGATGAGTCTAGAAAACGTTACTAAACAAAAGTAAATGTCTTAAACTCGTAATATCTGAAAAGTTCACGTTCATCGGAATGTTTGATTTTTTTTAGTTTTTATTTATTCTTTTCAAATATGCAAGAAAATTACCCAAAAATATATCATGTTCCTTCTATTTCGAAGGAAACCTAGAAAAATCGTAAATTATCTCTCTCTTGTAGTTTCTGTTTCCTTTCTCCCACTATATTTCTCTTTCTCGTATTATCTGTCTCATTTCTGCTATTCTCTCTGATCTTTCTCGCATTCTATGTTTGTTTTCTCCGAACTCCTTCTCATATATTCTGCACAGTTTCTCGTATTCTCTAAACATCTCTATTGCCTCGTTTTGTCTCTGCCACTAATTATAGAATCAAACTAATTTTAATCTCAAAGTCTCTCATCCTCTCTCTTTTCTCGTTCTGTATCTAACCTTCTCTTATTTCTCACATTCCCTTCTACGTTTCAACTATTATCGTTTTATTTTTAATAATTTAGATCTTAAATAAATCAAAATTGACAATTTGAAAACCGTGACCTATCCAGAACTTTATAGAATTTGCGAGTTTTCACAATTTTTAAAAATGTTCTACTTCTACTTCCAAGTACAAGCTGAAAAATTGACTATTTTCGATTGCCTTTCGAGTTAACTTTGTGATATATTTCGAGCTTACATAATTATTAACTAAAAGCAACTCTCCGTCTTTATCCGTTGGGTTCGCTAATAATTTCTTTTTCACCGTCCCGAAAAAAAAATAGGATTTCAAAAAAATGTGTGAACTGAACATTTTTTAGCAATGAAAATGATTCCCACTCGTAGGAAACGATAATTTTAGCGACATATTATGAAATGCCAAATATTTATGTAAACCGCAAAGGATCAGAACCAGAAAGACTCCAACAGGACCAGAGACAAAACAGCACGAAGCACGACATTATGCTCAACCCTCTCTTCGCCTTTCAAGGCTAGGATAGGTAAACGAATACTCAACTTACGTTCACAAACAAATGTCCACACATCCTTACACACTGACAAAGGCCGCACACGCACTATGTTTCCTGAACTTACACACACGCATATTTATATTGACAGAAAACAAAACACATAGAAATACACACTTCTAACACTTGTGCATTATTACACTATTCAGTAATTCTACAAGCACGATAACTGTTAACGTTTCTGAACGAACATTTTTCTCACTTTAATATCTTTGACACAGCTGTGAATTTGTATTGATATAAATATTTGTTCGTTTACCTGTTTTCACTCTTTTGGTAAATTCATACTTACTCAATGGTTACCCATTCTCAATCATTTATTGGTCCCCCGATTTATAAAATCGGGGGACTTATGTTTTGAGGCATGTCCGTCCGTTCGGATTTTTCTCCGCAACCATCCATTGAATTTCTCTGAAGTTTTGCATGAAGTTGTAACTTTTGTCAGGTTAGAAAGTGACATTCTCCGATTTTTGAAAAAAAATCTGGTTAGCCCCCCGGGGGTCAAAAGGCCCCGAAATGGAAAAAAATGACATTTTTTGCCCCATAACTTTTCATCCATCCATTCAATTTCTCTGAAATTTGGTCAAATCGTGGAGGCAATTGTTCCTAATAGAAAACAAGTATCGCTGACCTTGGAAAAAATCTGGTTCGCGCCCCCAGGGGGTCAAAAGCCCCCAAAATGGAAAAAAATTACCCTTTTCACCAATAACGTTTGATCCATCCATTCAATTTTTCTGAAATGTGGCCAAAATGTAGAGGCAGTTGTTCTGGATATAAAATGAGCATCCTTGACCTCAGAAAAGTTCTGGTTCGCGCTCCCAGGGGATCAAAGGGAGGTCAAAAATGCCCCAAATTTCCTCAAATTTATTGCATTTTACACTCGCCACATCGAGTCACATACAGAGGGGGACCATGCACGCGCGGCTTGTTGAATTCAGTTTTTTTTATTCTTGTCATTTTCTCACCTGATCCCCTCCATACTTATGTGTATGTTACTTCCACAAGTATTACTCATGGGCTACCTCTTCTCGCTCCTCGTTAGGGTTGATGTGCCGCCAGCCGAGTTTGGCCTAGTTCTCGAGGCGCCCACGTTGACGGATGACTCTGCTCTCCCGAGGAAGACTAACGATTATTGAGGCGTATTAACTGGTCGGTCCTGGCTTTTTCAAGTTGTGTTTTTTTTTAAATCTAAATTTAGGGTTACGTATCGGTTCAGAAAGTCAGCGTTGACTGGGGAGGAAAATGAATTGTACATAGCAAGAGTAGAAGGAAAATATTACACGATTACTCTTATATATAAAAATAAAAATCCGTTACCACAAGTTAAAAGAAAGAACAGAATTACAAGTATATAAATATTCGTGGGTGTACGAGGTAAATACCTCGGGTTGGATAAGTTTTCTATCTAGTATCAACGAGCTAATATAATTCTATTCTTCAGAGATTGTTTATAGTTATCTAATCCCGAGCGATTTGAATTGTTAAGAGTTTACCTGGGCTTGGGCAGTCAATCTCTTTCGACTTTCGAATCTCACATTTTTCTGCACTTAACAAGATGTGTCCTCGTTTATATAGCAAGTCGGGATTTTCTGCCGCTGCCCGACCAGAAACGCACCCCTTCTATATATCGTCGTTTCATTTGTTACCCTCTGCTTCACTCACCTTCTCTCATTCTCTCAGGGTTAGATACAAGTTTACTTATCTAACATTGGCGTACGTCTGGCCTTAGTCGTTGACACACGATCTCGCCGCTCAAGTTGACAACTTCAACCATCAACACATACCGGTTAAAATGGGCGACATGAAATTATAAACAATCTCGCCTCATCACGTTTAATTAACATTGTCAATCTGGTCGAAAGATCTACTTTTTGCAAGTTTACTTTGTAACTATTCGTAAATTAATGAAGATGTTAATTGTGAGTGTGATATTTTTATATTTCAAACACACGATATTTGTCTATGTCATATCCAAGCCAGGAACAACACTAAGCGTATTATGTTAATCGAGGAATTATCTGTTCAGTGACGGCCGAGTGATATCCACTAAATTTGGTTTACCTGTTCAATCTAAAATAGAAATAAAGTTTCTTTTTCTTTTTAACAATATCTTCTCGTAATCTGTATGTTTTACGATATTCTTGTCAATTAGATAACGATTATCTTTTTTCGAAGCGATATAATTATCCAATCAAATTGTCCCTTTCCGCCATGGTATTTTCATTTAAACTTCTAAACGGATTATTTTGTTTCCTTTGAGGAAAATAATGATAGATACGATTTTTACTAATAACATTGCTGTGTGAAGAAAATGAATTTAAGCGAGACTTTCTGATTCTTTTTGGGGTTTTTTCAAAGCAAGCTATTAATTATATATAGCCCCACCCGCCAACCTCAGGTTAAATTAAAAGGAATTAAACCATTAAAATGAATGAACTATTTTCTTTTTGCTTTTTCTGTAATTATTTTCAAAATCCATTTGGTGCATTCTCGCAGGATACAACGCTATCTGATCATTAAAAATGTCTGATAAATTACGATGTAGTTAGAATTTGATGATTGCTTTACGAGAATTTGACATCATCTTCGTATAGAGCTGAGACAAATTTATTAGAACAAATATATAGAAGACATGTCAAAGACTTGCCAGGAAGATGGGCTCTCTCTACTCGGCTAGAAAACTGCTAAAATCTACCAGTATCGTATATCTTAACAAAGCTACCATTCCCACATGCATGGAGTACTGTTGTCACATCTGGGCTGGTGCACCAACCATTAGCCTCTTCCTCTTATACTGGGTCTTTAAAATAACCTATAGTCTAATAGGTACTACACTATCTAACAAGCTTTACCCTCTATCTCATCGCTTCAATGTTACATCCCTGTGCTTATTTTACAAGTAATTTAATGGAATGTGCTCCAACGAATGTGGTCACTGGTGCCCCCCTCGACTTGAATACTCCCGATCAACCCCTCAATCTGCATGATCCTAACCCTTTACTGTATAGGTATCTAGATGTTGTAGAGCTTTCAATTCTAATAGATTATTTTCTCGAATTGCTAGCCTTCAGAATGCCCTTTCTGTATCAACACGCTGAAATTCAAATGCAATGTGAAAAGACATCTCCCTGAACAACTCCCTACTTAGAATGCCCCTAATTCACAGTAGCCCCTTATGTTTCAGTGGCAATGTGCCTTGTTTGGGGTGAACAAAAGTAAAAGGCAAGTTCTACTGAATGACATCATATAGTTGACGAATTGTATTGCGACGGTCAATTTTTTAATATCATTTAGCTTGGTGTACGTTGGGTTTTATGGTATGTCAAACGTTGATGGGTTATTTTATGCCAGCACCTGTACAACTGTTTTCTATACGATTGGTTTTAAGATTAATTTTATGTTGAAGAATTCTTTAGATGAGGCTTCATTATTTGTATTATTTTAATTATTCGGACTACTGTTCTCATCCTAGATGTTATTCTCGCTCTTGCCGATGTAAGCTCCGAACTTCTTCAGTTTCGTCTTATCAAACTCTGAAATCTGCATGCAATTTCTAACTGAACTCTTTGCTTAATCCACGGGGGTAGATTGTTCTCGTTTCATCATCCATGGCAAGGTAAATGTCTTAAATAATTCTTAATGATATCCTTGGTATCGCCTTTACTGAGGATTGAATCTTTAACTTTCATAAGACCGTCACTTAGAACTCAATAGTACTTAGTAGTTTATCATTTTCACCACGAGTCCATGTGGAGAAGATCGTAGAATACATAGGCGGAAACGTTGTTAGAATAACATCCAAGATGAGACGAGTAGTTCGAATTGTGCAAATAATTAACGTTCTGTTTTTCTAGACTTATATCTTGCAAACAAATACTTTGTAAAATATAGTTTCTATTTTAACTTTTGATAGGGGCTTGACAGACACTACTACACCGGTTAATAGTTGATCATGAAATAATTTTAGCTAAACGGTTGTCGAACAGTCTCCAAAGCTTCCAATGAGATGATGAGTTCTCGATTGGAAGCCGACAGGAGAACGACGATAGTCATGCAGCTGTTACAAGCTGAGAGATTTCGAATCCCCAAAAATAAGAGCCAGAGTGAATCTCCAATCTTCCTTCCTTTACAAATAGCTAAATAGTTAGGAATTTATTAGCGTAAGCTCTCTCTCTTCTCCAGCGTACTTACTCAGTGTCGACTGGCGAGATTGTAAATAAAATGGCTCTGAATTTTAAAAAAAAGGGTAAAAGCCTTGTCATATTTTATTGTGCGTAAAGGATTTGATTTCATGAGTGTATACAGTTTTGTGTCATTAGAAGATCGATGGGAGAAAGAGATTTTTTTGTAGTTAATGAAGCTGCGAAATAAAGACGGCAAGAAATGTGATAGTACGGAGTAGGGAACATCGATTTAGGTGTCGTGGGTGGGATAAATCGAACACCTTGGCCTAGGTTGTGCGATGCAGTTTAATGTTGTGTCCATGATAAATTCTATTTAAGATGGGCCCTGACGGGTACTATCACTTCGGGTCAGATTGGACCTTCGTGTAATGATAACTTGGAAGTAACTCCACACTCACCACATTACCCGATAACGATGCGAATTCGCAGATTCATCAGAAAACCTGAAATACCGGCCATTCTAATCCTCATCGCCATTTCCTTGTCGAAAGCCCCAAAGCAACACATTGGGATTACTATACACCTGGTACACCAGTGTCGCAAATTAGAGAATGCATAACTACATCGCCACTCTTCCTCAAATACATACTTCCTGGCATACTAGGGGGTTTAGAATCAAATTGACAATTAGATGCTTAAAGGGCTCAAATAGTTCATATGTAAATATTGCTTTAATGAAGCAATATTTATATAATATATTATCTACTCATAGACTAGCAGCCAATCAGAGCTCGGGGAATAGACTGAGCATTCCAGCCTTAATATAAACCGGCTTTTTTAAGTAGTCGTCAGTTTATTTTTTTATAGCTAAACTGGCCATACAGTTTAGCACTGACCAATAAATTAAATGATATAAAAATGTTATTCCTTGATTAGCCCCTATGTAATTATTTACTTACAAATAGTAATTGATCATAATAATTTTTCAATCAACACAAAAGCATACTTTCTCCTGTCGCAACCGTGAGCGTAGTACGTGTGTATTGCAATCCTCCCAGGACAGAGGTATGTAGTTAGCCTAAACAAAACCAGCGGCGTACACCACAAATTAAGTATAATTGTCGGGTTATGCTTGTTTACTAGTCTCAAAATGCAAAGGGCGTTGCAGCAAAATGAAGAATTGAAACAAGAAACATGTGTTTTATAGTTTAAACTGTATTCTAGTTGACATCGACATTTTAACACCATTAATCTCAGATACACAGTAAGTTACCCAAACCTACTTGAGGGATCAAAAACCGGAGCGTCTGCTCACTGCGACATCAAGTCTCGATCCGATCTATTTTATAAGTCTCCTTCGACGAATAACGTAACTCTGAAAATTGTTTTTAATACATTTCCCAAATCAGCATATCTGAAAAGACAAACAATAAAATGTTTATATTTTAATTTTCGTTTCAATCTTTAAATTATCACAACAATCACAGTCGCATTAAAAACTCGACGTCTACCGACATCCCTGACCTACATTTTATTGTCATCTAGATACAATTCGTATTTACTATCCTGCTTTTTCGATCACTCCGGTTGAATCTCGTTACATAATTGTTCATTTAATGAATTCAACACAGGATTCAAAAATGAATGAAATATTCATATGTGCCGAACTTGATCGTCAAGTGAGCTGTAATATCAAAGGGAAGGAAAACGGAATGAGAGAGTGTCAAGTACTATTTGAATGCCACTTATTTCCAGGCAGATTGACTACACAACCTCCTTGTGACCTTTGTTCAGAAGACATAACCACATCACGCCAGATCAAGTTTAACAATTGTTTTAACTAATAGTTATACTGGTAGATGTATCCACAAATAATTAAGGGAAGTTATTTCTTTTGTCCGGATATTATATTAGCAGAACTGTTTATGTTTCGCTTAAATGACGTGACCCCTTGGCTTTCTAACTAGAAAATAAGTGTGGTATCTCTTCTTATACTACACGTCATCGTATTTGAACAAAATCTTATATTGAAATTGAAAAGTTCTCCAACATTTTAAAGAATAAAAAATTATTCAGACAGGTAAAAAGTAACGTTTCTTGCGTTTTGTAACAGTTACGAGTCAAATTGTTCACTCATGTTTTTCTTATTAACTATAATAAATAATTTCCGTATTATTTACAATCAGAAAAATAATTTTAATATGTTTTTTAAAAGCTTGGGTGAACATCACTTTTTATCATAAAATAAACATTTCGTAATACAGCATTTTCTTTACTTAACACAAAAGCTGGTGACAAGAGATTGGCGAGCAAGTGGTGATAGAAAAATAACCAATGTTTTATGTCAGATTTCATTGATTAATAAATATATTTATTTTCACTCGTCCGTATATGTTTCGTTCTAAAAAAAAACGTAAAAAATAAAAAGATTCTCAGGTTATTCATAAAACATCTTATAATAAATACTGGGTAGCAAGGACCAAAGTGCAGTATTTCTTCGGATTCTCTAATTGGTCTTTTCTTTCCTCGAAAGAAAAATTCCTCCTAGACTGAGGAAGCCTTTATTTTGTTCTCATCCAAAGTGTACCTTTTGGAGAGTTGGATTTTCACAAATTACAAATTCGCCTTGTGTCTAACTCTGCCTTCGTGGGGAGGCAAGTTAACAGGACTAAATACTGGGCGCGTCTAGAAAACAAAGCCGCGTCGCTTTTTAACGATTTATATATTAATCAATAATACAGGATACCCGTCATCAAAAATGTCGCCCATGGAATCGTTAATGAAATCTACAATTCTTTTTTCCAATCAAACGATAATTAGTATAAATAAACATCAGTCTATGTCTGATTTGTCGTCAAAGTTTCATTCATGACCGTCAAACGTTCGTTCTTTTTTAATCTTTTCTGAATAATAAAAAATTATTTTTACTTCCAAATATACATTTGATGTTATTTTGTTATGTACTTTAAGTAATGAAAAAATATTTATATTTTACAAATTGACATATGGTATCATTTTGTTTTTTGTCGTCTGAATAATAATAATAATAATAATAATAATAATAATAATAATAATAATAATAATAATAATAATAATAATAATAACAAAATGGTACCAGCCTAGGCTGACACCACACACAATATTTGCATAGGGTCAAGGAGGCTGAGAAAACCGAGGAGGGAGAGCACAAACCAGACCTCCACTGGAAGTGCAGAGACTGCTGGGACCTTGGAGAGGCTTATTGCCACCCAACTCCCAGAGAAGACCAATGGTCCTTACCAGTGAGAAATCAATGGTAAACGGCTGTTGTGATACTGCAAATTTATTTGCGGTGGCTATCGAAAAGAGGTGGAGAATACTGGAAATCTGGGGAGACTTCTTGTCACTCAGACTCTAGGGAATACCACCGGTTGTCGGTGAGCAATCACTGATGACCTGTGTGAGAACTCCTAGTGAGTAAATAATAATAATAAAGTATTATTTTCCAAATGCACACATTATTTCAGTTTTTATTTCATTCAAAGCATTGCATCAGTTTATTTTAGTTTCAACGCGGATCTACTAGCTTTGGAGTCTGTAAGCCATCTTAAAATAACGTTTCGAGTCTGTATAGTGTCATGTCTACCAAACCCAAAGTGCACACAGAAAAGCTCTTTGTGTTGCAATAACTGACTCGTTGGTCATAAGCGTTTCCACAATGGAAGCGCGATGCCAGTCTGTGACATGGACAATAGAAAACGAAATAAAACAATAAGACAGGATATGTAAATTTGGAAAATAAGAATACAGTTTTACATATTCTAACTACATAAATGATATCATATAAATTTGAAAAATGAAAATACATTTTTCATTATTCAAACCACATAAATGCAAATAATGTCATATTTAAATTAGGAAAATAAAATACTTTTTTTAATTGTTTAAACCACATAAACCAAATGACATCATATATAAATTTGAAAAACAAAAATATTTTCTTCATTATACACGACATGAAAACAAAATGGTATTATATGTAAATTTGAAAAATAAAAATACTTTTTTTCGTGATTCAAACTTCTTAAACAAAATACCATCATATGTAAATTTTGTAAATAATTTGTTTTTTATTATTCAAACCAGATTAGCCAAAATACATTATATGTCTATTTGGAAAATAAAAATATTTTCTTCATTATTCAAACGACATAAAAACAAAATGGTATTATCTATAAATTTGAAAAATAAAAATACTTTTTCTATGATTCAAACTACTTAAGCGAAATAACATCATATGTAAATTTTGAAAATAATTTTGTTTTCATTATTCGAACCGATAAACAAAAAAGACATTATATGTCTATTTAGAAAATAAAAATATTTTCTTAATTATCCAAACAATATTAAAAAAATGGCATTATATTTACATTTGAAAAATAAAAATACTTTTTTTTAATTATTCAAACTACGTAAATAAAACGGAATAATAATTAAATTCGGAAAATAAAAATACTTATGTTCATTGTTCAAACATAAACAAAATAACATCATATGTAAAATGAGAATATAAAACAGTTTTCATTATTCAAACCAGAAGCAAAATTACATCGTATATAAATTTGAAAAATAAAAATATTTTTTTCATTATTCAAATCACATTAACAAAATAACAGCATAGATAAATGTTGAAAATAAAAATATAGTCTTGCATTATTCAAACCCAATAAACAAAATGACACTATATGTAAATGTAGAAAAGGAAATTCATTATTTAAACATAAACCAAATGACATATGTAAATTTGGAGAATAAAAATACTTTTTTCATTATTAAAACGACATAAAAAGTGACATCATATGTAAATTTTCAAAATAAAAATACTTATTTTCACTATTAAACCGTACAAACAAAATGGCATTATATAGAATTTGACAAAAAATTATTATTGAAAGCACATAAACCAAATGACATCATATGTAAATTTGGAAAATAAAAGTACTTTTTTCTCATTATTGTACCCAAATAACATATGTTAATTTGAAAAGAGAAAATACTTTTTTTCATTATTTGAACCACATAAACGATATGACATTATATGTAAATTTTGAGACTAAAAATACCTTATTTCATGATTAAATCGACAAAACCAATGTGAATTTTGAAAATCAAAATATTTTTTCCTTATTAAAATGAACTACTTTTTCAGTAGTTATTCTTATTTGCTTTTATTAAATCCTATAAACATTTTGCTTAACTCTTTATTATATCGTTTGTAAAAGTAAAATATGTTAACTGTAAAATTATTTGACTGGAAACATTCCATATTTTTTAATGTGGATGTTTATATTTAACAAACTTTAAGTGTCACATGTAATGGTGATCTGAAACGTTTGCTTGTAAGGATATAGTTGACCATTTTATGGAAAAGTGATCCCATACACTTTTATCTTAATTATGTCATTTTATTTCATTACAATTTTTCGCATATTCCTGCCGATGTATTCATTTAAGAAAACGGTGAAAGATTAACAGCTTGATCAAAAACAGTTTCATGGAACTTCGTTTGATCATAGATTATGTTGTAGTTTTACTGTTGTTGTTATTATGTTGGCCATCGATCGTCAACGTAGTCGCTTCAATAGGAGGGTAACAGCAAAACACAAACAAACGCAATTAATTTTTTTCATTTATTTATCGTTTGTTGCATTGTTGCGATGATGATTCTCTTAGCAAACGTGCGACTAGCTTATGTGTGCGCGTAACGTGGTGGTATTTGATTACCCGAAAGCTTTTGTGAGTGCGGCCTACTTGTTTGACTAGATCTGTAGAAAATTAACAACTGACTGACAGTTTATGTATTTCTTTCCTTGTAAAATATTTACTGTTTTTGTTCTTTTGTGTTCTGGTGAATAATTTTTCATTGCGCATTCTGACACCGACATTGTTTTTTGTTTTTATTTCTCTCTAATCAATATTTTAGGTTTCAATCAGCAAATTCCGTAATTCTCCGATATCTATTTCTGTTAAATTTCTTGAATGTGTGTAGACAGTGGCAGAACCTTGTTTTTTCTTTTTCTTTCTCTAACCTAATTCTTTTGTGTCGATCGCCAAATTCCGTAATTCTCCGATCTCTATTTCTGTTAAATTTCTTGAATGTGTGTAGACAGTGGCATAACCGTGTTTTCTTTTTTTCTCTCTAACCTAATTATTTTGTGTCGATCAGCAAATTCCGTAATTCTCTGATCTCTATTTCTGTTAAATTTCTTGAATGTGTGTAGACAGTGACAGAACCTTGTTTTTTCTTTTTTTTCTCTCTAACCTAATTCTTTTGTGTTGATCAGCAAATTCCGGAATTCTTCAATCTGTATCTTTGTTCAATTTCTTGAATGAGTGCAGACTGTGACAGAACCTTGTTTTTTTTTTCTTTTTCTCTCTCTAACCTAATTCTTTTGGGTCGATCAGCAAATTCCGTAATTCTCCGATATCTATCTTTGTTAAATTTCTTGAATGTGTGTAGACAGTGACAGAACCTTGTTTTTTTCTTTTTTTTCTCTCTAACCTAATTCTTTTGTGTTGATCAGCAAATTCCGGAATTCTTCGATCTGTATCTTTGTTCAATTTCTTGAATGAGTGCAGACTGTGACAGAACTTTGTTTTTTTTTCTTTTTCTCTCTCTAACCTAATTCTTTTGGGTCGATCAGCAAATTCCGTAATTCTCCGATATCTATCTTTGTTAAATTTCTTGAATGTGTGTAGACAGTGACAGAACCTTGTTTTTTTCTTTTTTTTTCTCTCTAACCTAATTCTTTTGTGTTGATCAGCAAATTCCGGAATTCTTCGATCTGTATCTTTGTTCAATTTCTTGAATGTGTGTAGACAGTGACAGAACCTTGTTTTTTTTCTTTTTCTCTCTCTAACCTAATTCTTTTGGGTCGATCAGCAAATTCCGTAATTCTCCGATATCTATCTTTGTTAAATTTCTTGAATGTGTGTAGACAGTGGCAAAACCTTGTTTTTTCTTTTTTTCTCTCTAACATAATTCTTTTGTGTTGATCAGCAAATTCCGGAATTCTTCGATCTGTATATTTGTTCAATTTCTGGAATGTGTGCAGACGGTGACAGAACCTTGTTTTTTTTTCTTTTTCTCTCTCTAACCTAATTCTTTTGGGTCGATCACCAAATTCCGTAATTCTCCGATATCTATCTTTGTTAAATTTCTTGAATGTGTGTAGACAGTGGCAAAACCGTGTTTTTTTTTGTTTTTCTTCTCTCTAACCTAATTCTTTTGGGTCGATCAGCAAATTCCGTAATTCTCCGATCTTAATTTCTGTTAAATTTCTTGAATGTGTGTAGACAGTGACAGAACCTTGTTTTTTTTTCTTTTTTTCTCTCTAACATAATTCTTTTGTGTTGATCAGCAAATTCCGGAATTCTTCGATCTGTATCTTTGTTCAATTTCTTGAATGTGTGTAGACGGTGACAGAACCTTGTTTTTTTTCTTTTTTTCTCTCTAACCTAATTCTTTTGGGTCGATCAGCAAATTCCGTAATTCTCCGATATCTATCTTTGTTAAATTTCTTGAATGTGTGTAGACAGTGGCAAAACTGTGTTTTTTTTCTGTTTTTCTCTCTAACCTAATTCTTTTGTGTTGATCAGCAAATTCCGGAATTTTCCGATTTTTATTTTGGATAAATTTCTTGAATGTGTGTAGACAGTCGTAAAAGCTTGTTTTTCATAAATAATCTCTAACCTCATTCGTTTGTGTCGATCAGCGAATTCCGTAATTCTAAAATTCAATTAAGATGTTATTTTGAGTGCATAATTGAAAAGTACGGTGTTTCATCATCAACATCGCATTTGAAACAGTCATCCTCATTTTTCTTGTTGGTTCCATCTTTTAATCTTTACTTTCTTCCAGTTTGTTTACATGTAATCCCTTAAAATTTCCAACTCGGGAACGTATACTGAATTCTGAATTAAACGCTTCATGCAATGTTAGATTATTCCCATACGTCAATTATGACCGGCGATAAGTGTTGATTTTTGTTATTCTTATTTATCATCGATTGTAGTAAGGATTGAACATGTAACCCCAAGAAGATACCCAGTTAGAACTAAGTGTTAACCTACGCGCTTAACCGTTAGACGTAATGCCTACATCATATAGCTGGCGCGGAATGAGAGCAATCTTCACCCGTGGATTAAATTAAGTGTTTAGCTTGAAATTCCGTACACGTTCTCGAGTTCGAATAACAGTTTTTTCTAATTTGTATTATTTTTCTTTTTTTCTTTTAGATCAGAATTGATAATTTATTTGGATTATTCGGACAACTGTTCTCATCTTGAATGTTGTTTTCACAATGTTTCAACCGATGTTACGTCCGACCTTATTAAGGTGCGGATTTTCGAACCTGATAATCGAACGGAACCCTTTATTTTTTCCACAGACTTAACTTGCTTTCATTCTGTCTATCATGATTGGGTAGATGTATTGAATAATTCGTAATTTTATTCTTAGTGAATCATTCATTCTGAGAATTAACAGAAAAAGAGCCATCTAACCCAATAGATTTAGTAAAGAGTTATGTTCGAAATTGAATACAGATTCCCGAGTTTGACAAGGTCGGAGGTTACATCGGCCGAAACGTTGTGAGAATAACATCCAATATGAGAACAGTAGCCAGAATAATCTAAATAAATTATAAATCCTTATCTAAAAAAATTCGGAACATAATAAGTTATCCATGTTCGAAAAGATTCACTTGAAGAAAGTAGGAGTTATATCGGCTGAAACATTGAAAGAATAGTAACCTCAATAATCGAAATAATGCCAGTTATCAATTCTCATAACTTCCCGAACAATGCTTTTAGACACGTTAATTTTGGGTTGTTCTGTACTACCGACGTTCTAAAAAAAGGCTTTTCGAGTCCTCGAATCCGAAAGAAAGTGCAAACGAAAAGTATTTTGAGAAGAAAAAAACAACAATATTCTACCATTTCCATTAAGATCTCCATCATCCTGTGCTTTTACGAATGCAACTTGGGGATATGAAATCTAAAGAAGCTAAAATGATCCATCAAAGTCGCAACCAATTCACCGTTGCCGCCATCCGGTGAGATACACAATCGTTTTATCTGATCAAATTGCTCTCTCATTACGGACAAAATGCCCAAACCGTTCAATCTTTTCCGAAGCTTAGCTCCTAGGCCATACAGGTAAACAACATAAAAAGTACAGGTAAACAACATAAAAAATGGAACTTTTTCAAATTAATCTTAATGGAAAATCGATGGTATTACTTTTAGATTGGGTTCCATATGTGCATATACGTTAGTTAACGCTAGATTACCTAGTTATAAGCCATTGAATCAAATCCCGATCATCTTTCCTTATTGTAAACATCCAACACGTACAATGTGTGCGATATGCACTGTCATTTCTAAATATGGGATAGAAAAACTCTATCCCTGGGACATGATTACAGGTAGGAAAAACACTGGAAAGTGTGTTGCTACTTACAATTAAAAAAAACTTGGATAAACTGATATGAAACAAATATAAAAACCGTGCAGTTCAGAAAGAGAATCTAAACGTCATGATGGGCAGGGTTTCCTTTGTAACAATGATGTTGTATTATTTTAGTTGAAATAGGAAAGGCCAACTTTCGTAGGATTTCGACCGACACGGTCGAAATCCTACGAAAGTTGGCCTTTTCCTATTTCAACTAAAAGAATAGAACAGACCAAAATACGGGTAAATATGATCAGCAAATACCAAAGACACACAGAGAAAGAAAACTATTAATAGAGTGCTATAGAACTTATTGAACTTCGTCTTGTAATCAAACTTTCCAACAAATTTCCTGTACCACCATTTTCTCTCTGTCCTTATATCTGCTCTCTGAAAACCAACTCCCTGCTTTCCATCAATCCGTTCATTTATCTCAATTGTTCCCTACATATGCTAACTAGTTACAAATATAAAAGTCTTCAATTGTGAAGAGAAGTCCTTTTTTACGTAGATGGGTAGTCACGGCATGCGAAGCATCGCATTCTCTTTTCAGCTGGTAAGAGTCACTCTTTATTGTAACACTCTGACAAGCCGGAGGATATGTTTTCGGTCGAGTGTTTGTTTGTGCACAGCCTAGATTTCATATCACTTGACCAATATTCACCAAATTGAGTGAGAATATCGAGTATAGTCTAGATCAAAGGTCAAAGTCACGGAAAAGATCACACTTTTGGAGATAATTTCGGTTGTATGCGTATGCTATTAATAGCATACGCTAACTATTTAAGTGTTATCATAGCCAACTAGTGTCGCACCTTACATGACCTTGGATTTACTTTTGACTTTAACCTTGAAATGTTCGTTCAAAGTCGAAATTTTGTCGGAATAACAAGTTACATTTTTTTTCTAAATTTTCTGCATGCGTCTGAAAAAGTAAAACAAAGATTGTGGGAGAGAAAAAACAAGGCAAAAAGCTGCCCGAATGCAAGCAAGTGTCCGATTGTAAAAACATCCGGTGTCAAAAAGTCCAGCGGAGAAAGTGGTTTGTGGGTAGACCGTTAGAAGTCACGAGAAATAAATTGAGAGGTTTCAAAGTTAAACTCCAGAAACCAACGTCAATGTTTTACTTTTTCAGATTTAACTTATCTATCCCAGCAATTTCCTCTGATTTTGATCTTTGAAAAGGGGGAAAAATTAATTTAATAAATTGCTTTTTAGCGGAATATACCTTGCATTGAGCAACTGAATTGAAAAAAAATCTGCCGCCGTCACTTTTCTAATTCCTTTTCATCCTTCTATCTATCTATCTATCTATCTATCTATCTATCTATATATATATATATATATATATATATATATATATATATATTATGGAGTTATTATAATGCATATAGATACGGTAACAATTTAAATAATTCAATTGCAAATACAGCGGCTCACATAAATATTTAGTCACATAACTTTTAATTGAAAAATGAATATATCAGTATACATAGAAATACAATTCCATCGCCAGTTTGTTAATAGCCGATAAAGAAACTTCTACTAAAGCAAATTGTTTTAATTTCCCAAGCAGAAATCAAGTCTGCTAGCATGACTTCAATTTTGATAATCCCTCCTCATAAAGAGACTATACGTGTTTTTCAA
>OY744533.1:20218554-20223554 GCA_963556195.1 Sepiola atlantica | reverse complement strand
TCATATACTGTGATTTGGTTAAACTATTCGGATTTATGCAATTACATATGCATAGTTGTTGTGCGGTTATAATTATGTTTTTTTTTATTATTTAATTTTTTAACATAGTTCACCCCGAACAAGACAGGCCGCCACTGTAGACGTAAGGGGCTACTGAGAAAAAGGGTGAAGGTTTAGGGGGTGGGGGCAACCTAATTTAGGAACTGAGCAGCGAGATGTCTGTTTACATTTGTTTAAAATTTCTGCATGTCAGTAACGTCAGGTAAACAGGGAGCAGGAAGGGAGTTCCAGAGTCCAGTTATAATTATGTTTTTTTTTTAAATTATTTAATGGTTGTGCGGTTATAATTATGTTTTTTTTATTATTTAATTTTTTTTAACATAGTTCACCCCGAACAAGACAGGCCGCCACTGTAGACGTAAGGGGCTACTGAGAAAAAGGGTGAAGGTTTAGGGGGGGGGCAACCTAATTTAGGAACTGAGCAGCGAGATGTCTGTTTACATTTGTTTTAAATTTCTGCATGTCAGTAACGTCAGGAAAACAGGGAGCAGGAAGGGAGTTCCAGAGTCCAGTTATAATTATGTTTTTTTTTTTTAAATTATGTAATGGTTATATTTTATAGTTATGCCTCTGTTGAAACAAATAAATTTTTTAAATGACAACGACGACGTGGAGTCGTGTTTGTTATTTTCGCTCTTTAATTCTTTAAAGACAATGGAGTGGATCGTTTCTCGGCTCTGAACAGTTTTTAAAAATATAATAACAACAACGGCGTGTAGACCTGTTTGCAATCTGTTATCACTTCTACAATCATGAATCTTGCGATGCAATAAAACCTCAACTCTCAGCAATGGTATCTGCTAAATCAAAATTTTGGATGAAGGCTTACCGTCATCTTCAGCCTAACCTGCTAAATCAAGTGATTCAAAGATTGCATCTGATACATCTTCACCTCACGTGAAATGTTTAGTTCGAACCAGCATCAAAACGAGAGATTAATTCTGCCTATAACCATTGGTAAGGAAGTAGATCTTTTTCGTGGCTTTGAACAGCCGAAAGTCGTTGGTTTCATGATGTTTTTTAAGAAAAAAATTAACGACGGCGTGAAGTCGTGTTTGTTATTTTCGCACTATAATTCATTAAAGAAAAAGAAGTGAATCTTTTCGTGGCTCTGAACAACCGAAAGTCGTTAGTTTCATGTCGTTAAAAAAACAAAAAAACAACAACGGCGTGGAGACGTTTTTGCAATTTTCGATTTTAGCTCAAGATCAGGAAAAGAGGGAAATTCACACTGTTGGCAAAAACTTTGGTTCGTTTCATCATAGAGATTCGCTACTTGGCGAATATTATAACCAATGAAGCCTCAAATCTTACTTGACGTCCAAATCAGAAAGACCCGTCACGAGTCTAACCTTCCACAAATAAGCAAGACGAGGTTAAAATATATTCTTTAAAATATTATACGGAATGGCAACTTCCGATATTTTTAAATGTTATGTATGGATGTTGACAGTGACCACC
Organism: Sepiola atlantica; assembly: GCA_963556195.1. Classification (NCBI taxonomy): domain Eukaryota; kingdom Metazoa; phylum Mollusca; class Cephalopoda; order Sepiida; family Sepiolidae; genus Sepiola; species Sepiola atlantica. Next base: position 20,222,033 of record OY744533.1, on the reverse strand, counting down.
TAATCAGATAAATAGCTTGGAGTTATAAACGTTTCTGTGACCTTATTTTGTAATACTACATACGATCTATTTATCTTCCTCCCACAAGGTAAGATGTGACACAAGGTCGGGAAAGTGGGAAAGAACCAAAGCTCGAGAATTTGAGCACTCTGGCTGTTGAAAAATTGCCTGGGCAGCCCTGTCGGCATTCCCCGGTAGGGGCGCCTCATACAGTAAGCAATAAACTTACTCCTCCCCAAAGAGGGGAGGCAAAGCCTGGGAGGGTAGACCTCCTAGAACTGTACCGGACCGTCTATGGAATGCAGTATCCATCGGAACAGATACTACACTTTGATCTGGGCCAAAAGTTAAAGTAATACTACATACGATATAGAGAAGTAAGACATATAGAAAACATTTGCTTATACTTACGCTGTCAAGAGGAAATACGCAGTCTCGCGACTGATTTATGTTCTAGTTATATTCAATGTCCATGTAACTTCTGTCATTAAGTCATATACGTGACTGTATTTATTGATGACTTGTTAGATAGAAGAGTTATTGCTAACCCTACAATAAACTGAGTGTGGTGTATTCTTGTTAATAGATCAACAGAAAAGTTAGATAATACTGATATTTTAAATGTACCATCTTAAAAATGGTATTATGTATTAATTCTAATAGTATCATTAAATATTATATTATCATGTTGTTGCTTTTTTTCGGTTTTATGGCATATAATTGATAATTTGCGATTAATAAGAAAAAAAATTTGAAAGAAATCGATTATGTGAATGAGTGCAGTTTCATGAGAAAATATTCAAATTATCAAAGTGTTAATTCAGATTCGTTAGACTGACACGAATCAGTGAGCATTTTTAGGTTTTAAATTGAAATACAAACGCACCGAGTGATCCTTCAAGTCCATGCAAGTGTGTATAACCCATCACAAAAAGATGATTAGTCAAAAGTAACAGGAAAACTCGACGTGGCTCGGAATTTAATGATGAACACTATGTCTTTTTCACTGTGCTCACGAGGCCATAGTACTTGCGTTTTCAAGCGCCCCCCCCCGTTTTACCTCCTAATATGGCCGGTTTGGTTTAGTTTGGTTGTTTTGTTTTACGGCATATCAACCATTTTCTGGTTATTTAATTCCGAATCCGGTCTTTTTGGTAAAAGTGTTTTATGCTTCAAGTTCTTTATATCTTCAAATATTTATTTATGGTGTTTAGTTAAGTTGTTTTGTAGAGGAAAAATTGCTGGTTTTTAGCTTTGCAGAACAAGATTGCGTTTTATAAAGAGAAAGAAAAAAACAATATCATCAATGTTTGATGCATTTTAAGTCAAGAAAGCCGATATCTTCCGACAGCCTTATCTGGTTAATATAGTCGAAAGAAACAAACATTTTGAAAAACTCTCTTAATTAGTGTCTTAAACATTGGTGTAAGTATCATTACATCGGATATAAGTATTAGAAGTTTAAAAGAGTTGTGTCCCCATAGCTTCATTAGAAAGGGACACATAAAGATTCGAAATAATGAGGAGCTTATAGAGATTTAGGGGCCACTGCTATTGTTTTCCCTGGATGAAATTCATACATACTATTTCAATTTCATCAACATATGATAAATTAAAAATTTTCAGAAATGTTCTGTCTCGTTATTTCTCCTAGGCTATGGGCATGTTTATCCATTATTCCATAAACTTTTTTCATATATGAAGTATTACTTACTTTTGTGCTGTATAGATACGTATTGCGAAAAGGGATTCAGAGACAAGCATAGATCGAAAAGATTAGAAATGTATAATTTGTACTAATATCAGCGATATATATCAGTGTATGTCCTTTTGTCTTTTTGTAACTATTTTTGTATGTGTTCAATTCTTTTAAATTTCAGAGAAAACCGACAGTATATTCATCACCAACAGTTTTATTAAATAATACGTTACTTTTATTCGCGCCCGAACTCTAATGTTTCCCGCAGATCTTGCGATGATTAATGATACTCCATCTTTGATCGTCTCTGGGGTCTCTCGTCCACGTCGGAAGGTTCAATCTGGAGACACTGAATTCCCTCTCTGGGACCAGAAGTTGACACAACAAGCACAAAAGAAGGATATCAAATTCGAACTTGAATTGGTAGACGAACCCCTTTTATTCGGCTGTTGGTCTTGCCCTGATCTTGTGGACGGAGAGAGGATAATTGTGGCGCATATTTTAAGGTCATTGTTCTTATTTCGTTTATCGGCTATTCAAAAGTCATTTCTAATCACGTCTGATCACATTGGCGTCGCAGTCAGATTGTCCTAATCTCTCTCTCTCTCTATCTATCTATCTACTTATCTATCTATCTATCTATCTATCTATCTATCTATCTATCTATCTATGTGTTTCCTCTCCCTCTCTCTTTCTCTCTCTCTATCTATCTATCTATCTATTTGTTTCCTCTCTCTCTCTCTCTCTCTCTCTCTCTCTATATATATATATATATATATATATATATATATATATATCTGTCTTCCTCTCTCTCTCAGAACCATAAAACGTAATACTTTCCCACACTTAGTTAATATTTGCTCCGGGCTCAGTGAGTTGTCCCTGCTGACCTTTCGCCTACCTCATTTCCTGTTTTTCTCAAAGCACTTGCTAACCGAACCTTAATTGGTTGATCTACCTGTTCAATATTTAACATGTTTCCGCTCATTACTTTCAACCACGTAAAAACGTGACATTTTGAATAGATAATACTCTAGCAATGCGCAGATTACTTATTTTTAAAGCGTGTTTGGCATAAAAGCATAGATAGAGTGAGATTATGATTTTCCCCCTTGGATGTTATGTAATATAGAAAAGCGATGGATCGCTCTATAAAATGAGAACAGTTTTAAGCTCATAACTTGAGACGTGTGAGTTGCAATTTCTGTCAGTTTTCAGAATATTTTCTTTTAAAATTGTTTAAAAGTATTTTTAGTTTGACTTCTGACATTAATTAAAGAGCCCGAGAACACTCCCTGAAACGATTACACTAGCAAGTACGAAATAAATATTTGATTATCTATATTGTGTGGTGTAACTAATTAACAGAGGATATACGAGAAAGAAGCAGATGAGATGTAACAGGACGGAGGAGAAAAAGAAAAGGGGATGAGAGGGAAATAAATAAAGTGGGGAGAGAGGTATATCCTGGTTTTCTAGTGTATTATAGAATATTTTAAGACCGAACAAATAGTTTAAATAATAAATTTAAAAAATGAGAGATTTGATGGGGTTCAACTCCCATAGTTCCCTTAACCAGGCAGTTTAAGTTTCGGGGCCGCTTCCATTCTCAATTCATATATATATATATATATATATGTACAAAATCTGCGACACTGGCATGTCGATGTTATCGATCAACAGTTATTATAAACTGAGATCTCATCAGGCAGAGTTAGAATCCGATCTTAACCTCAGATCATATTTGGAGAGAAGGTATATCCTGGTTTTCTAGTGTATT
>OY744533.1:20198554-20213554 GCA_963556195.1 Sepiola atlantica | reverse complement strand
TAATAAAGTCATTCATCATCGAAAATGGCCGCGACAGCTTCACATGCTTCCTTTATATTAACGTTTTTACTGAATGAGCCGCGGATGATAAAATTTATCTTTAAAACCTGTCACGTTTGCTGAGTGTTTTCAAACTTACATTTCATTAAAACACCTTTTATTTCATTCGTTTTTCTACTTTTCTTTTACTATAGACGAATACTTATTTCGTATATTTAATACTAACAAACAAAAACAGTTTTCATCGAAACAATAATAAATCGTCATATTTAAAAAAAACTAACCTGTTTACAAAGTAGGCCGTGCATGATGAAACATAAAAACATTACACCTATTGTTGACAACGTAATGTTTTTTTTTAATCTTTATACAATTCTTCGATGTACATCTATTTCGAAATATTCTATATTTACAAATATGAGGATTGTTAAAAATTTATTTAGCTTCTTGGTGTGGTATTTTTAGCGTCCCGTTGTAAAAGTACGATGTCGCGTTGGTAAAAAAAATGCAAACCCCAAAATACAGAAACAACACTCCCGGACGACGAGTGGTGCGTTCAGTTAGTAATATATCATTTCTGATAACAAGGTAGTTTCCGGTTTTATAACATGCATAACTTTTGAATATATACATGTATCTAAAGTTACGTAGCATTCGTTATTGTTTTTTTTTCTAGGGATAGAAACAGAGCTGTTTCTTTTAGTATGTTGTGCACTTCCTTAGCGTAAATAATATAGCATTTGGTCGCCATTTTTAATATAGGGCGTGTCATTATTTATTTTATTTTATATTTATTAATAAATTTTTTTAATTAATGTTTGCCTACATAAATGTCTACATCCATGTACGCAAGAATTAATTAATACATATCTAAACGTAGTAAGCAAAATTAGAACGCAGAACAACAAAACTATATAAAACTATACAACAATCACTTTACAAAAAAATTAAAACAAATAGGAAGCGTGCTTAATGTCCGCTAAATGGTAATTGCAACCATAGAAATAGACTGTAGTAGGCAACTGTTTTCTCATGAGCAAACGCTGTGGACAATGGATAACGGAAGTTTGACGTAAACAAAAATCACTTTCCCAACAAAGAATTCACTTCTGGAATCAAAAGAGGAGAAATATACACACTGAGTTACGGTCGAAATTTATTCGTATAGTCAGCAAGCCAAATAATTTTAAAAGCAAGTCTAGCCTATGTCTGCAAGAGAACATGGAATTCATAACATTCAGGAGCACAAATCTCCTTTTAAACCATAGAAATTAATTCGTCTTCAATTTATTTATCTACCTCCCACAATGTAAGAGGTGACACAAGGTCGGGAAAGTGGGATTAGATAAGCCAGCGCTCGAGAGGTGAGCACTGTACAACTCCTCACTTAGAATGACCCCTATAAACTTGGCTCTAAATTCACAGAAGCCCCTTATGTCTCAATGGCAATATGACTTGTTTGGGGTGAATTAAAGTTTGTTTTTTTTTTAAGTTTTTTTTTCCAGCTACCATAAAAACGGTACTGATATCGATCCTGACCTAGTTTTCGTGAGGTTCGACTCGGAAGCGTTCGACTGTCCTACGCAAACGCCCGAGTATTGACGAGCCGAATGGTACCATACGACAGTTTTGATACGGTGCTGCGTCCTGTGATTGTAAGTTATATTTTCAAGAAATTTTCTAAAAGAAACAACAAAAAAACAAAACAAGAAAAAAGTTACTGTTATCAAATATTTAAAAAAAAATTATTTTGATACGTTGCTGTGTCTTATAATTTTTAGTTATAGTTGCAAGAATTCTTTTAAACAAGAAAACAAATAAAACAAGCAAAACGGAGCGAAATTACTGTTATCAAATAAAAGATTTTACCCTAAACCCTAACCCTAAACCGTAACAACAAAAAAACAAAACAAGTAAAACATTATTATCATAGGACGCAAAATCGTATCAAAATTGTCGTCTGGTACAAATCGGCTCGTCAACTCTCGGGCGTTTGCTTAGGACAGCCGAACGCTTCCGAGTCGAACCTCACGAAAATTGGGTCGGGATCGATATCAGTACCATAAAAATATTCTCCCCAAGATATACGCAACTCGTGTTCTGTCACAACGGCTCAGGGACCCCAATTGTCCTATAAATGTCTGTTTTTTTGGGGTATCATCTTCTTCTCTCTGTTTGTGTTTTCCGTACGTAATAATAGACATTACCACCAATTTAGTTATGTACTAAATAGATCCCAAAATCATCATATTACACTAAATAAACCCATCAATAGCTGCATACACATTATTAAATCGTGTTTCATGTGTACACGGTCCACGCAACGATAATGTTCAATTGTGTGTATAGTCTACTGGATGGATGCGAGTCCAGGAATCTTCACTTTGTTTTTTTTTCCCTTTTTCTCATTTCTTTTTCAGCGTTTACTCATTTTGTTTCTCATCTCTTTTCCCTTTTTCCATTCCCCATTAGTTGTGTGTTCATTCTCCCTCCATCCAACTCTATTTTTACATGCTGGTAGATAATTATGTCCAGTGTATATAATACAAAATTTGCTACGCACAATAGGGTATAATTTTAAAAAGCAATGTTTATTCTTGAATATACTGTAAGATTTGAAATCCATGAATAACGTAATTGATATATTTATATGGATGTATATATATATAAATATATATATATATATATATATATATATTTATATATATTTATATATATATATATATATTTATATATATACATATATTTATGTAAATATATATTTATGTAAATATATATTTATATATATATATATATTTATATTTATATATTTATATATAGAGATATATAAATATATATATTTATATATATATGTAAATATATATTTGTATATATATGTATATATATGTAAATATATATTTGTATATATATGTATATATATGTAAATATATATGTGTATATATATGTATATATATGTGTATATATATGTATATATATGTATATATATCCCTTTTGTGTTCGCTCAATCATTTTTTCAATTCACGTTGCGTTTCCCTCACGTAAATTTGATGGCAGTTGTTGCATAAGAGAGTATATGAGCCGGCATGGGATGTCAGTTTTTTTTTTAAATGTCTTGCTGTGTTTAATGTTTGTTTTATGGTTTGTGATCTGGTTTGTGCTGTTGGGATGCCTAGTTTGTTAAGTGTGTTGCAGATGGATGTGTTATTGGAATGCGTGGGTAAGAAAAGGGTCTGTCTATGAGAGAGGTGTTTGGTGTTTGATGATTTTGTGTGTTGTTTTTGGAGAATATTTGAAAGGCTTTCTTCTTGGCATTTAGTATAAAAACAGTAAGACAAATTCACTAACACTCCAACCATCCCCTTTTTCACTCACAGTTGTCCACATTCCTTTCACTCTCTGCAACTGACTGACTTTTCTCAGCCCGGACGTTGGTTCAGCACTCTTAATAACCACGGCTACTACTTTTTCTCATCAACCCATAATGTCAACCCAATATTTCCATGTACTTGCATGACATTTTTGTTAAAATTATCATCCTGAGGAAGTCTTACAATAAAGACGACACGTTGATGAATATATTAAAAAATATATATTGGTTTTTCTTTTTTCATTTCCCATATATATATATATATATATATATATATATATAATGGGGGTGTAACGCGGACGTATTTCTGTAGCTTAATTGCGTTAAATATATTATATATATATATATATATATATATATATATATATATGTCTATACGAATATTTGAATGAGTATATGTACCCGTGATTTTTTTAGGTATACCTATATCTGCATATGTGAGAGTATATATGCGGCAATGGGTTCGCTCTTAGTGTGGACCTAATAGATCATATCAGATAATCCTATTAAAATCTCGAAGTAAAATCGGCGCTCTTGCGAAAAGGCATTTATCTAAGTTAACTGGTTCCTCTGCGATATATTCTCTGCTATCTTGACAGAACACCCTGTCATTTTAATGCCAGGGTTATTGAATAATGAGTAAATATTTTGCAGACAACATTACCATGATAGGCTTCTGTAATGGAAACAATAAAAAAGAAACTTTATACAGGTAGTGGTCAAAGATTTTGGAATAATTTCTATCCTCATACTACCCGCAGCGTCTGACAAACTCCACCCTCTGTCACATCGCCGCAGTGTTGCATTTCTGTGTTCTTGTTTTCCAAGTACTTCTACGATACGGTCTCCAATGAACGTATTGCACTGTTACACACTTGGCGAAAATACAAATGACCCACTCGACTAGCAGCAAAATTCCACCTCTTCACTGTAAAGGCTCCTACCTAATCGAATAATGGAGGTTGTTGGATGATCTACTAAAATTGGATCACGTGACACTCTCTTTTTGAGAACATGATGCTCTATATTTTTAACCATTTTATTTTCTTTGTCTGACGATCCTTATCAATTTCTACTCTAGTCGAAACATATTGATATTTCTGAATTTTTTAGATAGGTATTAGAAAATTTGCATAATTTTGGTTATTCGGACTACATTTCCCATCTTGAGTGTTATCATCACAACGTTTCGGCAGCTGTTACCTCCGGCCCTCTTCAGGTGCATCTCTTCGGACTTGGGAATATTTCGGACCCGTGGCGCAGTGGATAAAGTACTAAGTTAAATTCAGTTCGAAGTGATAGTCAACTGAGGGTTGAAGGTTCAATCCTCTGTGCGAAGGTTACAAAGAATTGCGAATTGCTGAAGACTTCTCCCAGTCATGGCTGATGGAACAAGAAAATGCTACACCCGTGGATTAAATAAAGGGTTCCGTTCGAAATTTCGTCCAGATTCCCGAGTTCGACATAAATATTCCCGAGTTCGAAGAGATGCACCTGAAGAGGGTTGGAGGTTACAGCGGCCGAAACGTTGTGATGATAACACTCAAGAATAGAAATGTTGTCCGAATAACCAAAATTATGCGAAACATATTTAGTTTCACTAAATTAAATTATGGTTATACTTGTTATTGAGTACGATTACATCAACACAGTAAGATAGATAGGATTGTTAACCCAAACTATATGAATACAACTGCACCTAGAATATTATATATATATATATATATATATATATATATATATATATATAATCACCGATTTCACCCTTTCGACCACTTCTCTATCACCCTTACCCACCCATACATCCCACTCTTAAACCACCTCATTTTTTTCAAATCTTCTCTAAAACCATGACGTTACCAAGCCACCAAAATCACAGGGCCCCCTCTCCTCTTTTTCCCCACCTTCCACTTCTCTGCATACACTCCCCAACACACATCTTCATTCAACACGAACCCAAACCTTCCAACCTACTCATCCCTCACATTCTTGAAGCAGCCACCTGGTCAAACATTCCCCACTCCTCTTTCCCCACTTCTCCACTTCTTCACTCACTGCCATCCACATTATTCCCGCTCACCCCCACCCCTCCACTTTTTCACTTACAACCATCCACATTATCCCTGCTCATTCCCACCTTTCCACTTTTTTTCACTCAGAACCATCAACATACATTTCATTCCACGCGACTGACATCACCAAGCCCGGACGTCGATCTTACTGCTTCCAGTAGTGGCTACTACGTCTTCCCATCACCCTATAATGTCAACCCAATATGTTCACGTACTTGCATGACATTTTTCTTAATATTATCATCCTGAAGAAGTCTTACAAATAAAGACGAAACGTTGATGAACACATAAAAAACATCCTTTTTGGTGTTTCCTTTTTCATTTCCCATATATATATATATATATATATATATATATATATATATATATACTATAAGAATACTTGCCCCATGATAGGTAAAATTAATTTCCTGAACATAATAGTTTTGTACTATATTTAGGTCCCCTTGCTAAGATTAAAATAAACACATAATGATAGTAAATCTAAGAACACCATGTGATATCACGTGTGTAACATATGTTCGCGCAATATATATTGAAGGGAGTTGGCCATATATATATATATATATATATATATATATATGTTCAAATACAAGTATGTACATCTGAAACCAAAGTAAGAACACAATAACAATTAAAGTATGTCAAAAACATTTATTCATCGCGAAACCGATAGGGTTCGCTATGAAATTGTGTCGATGAGAATGTATACAACAAATGCTGAGAATGACGTGTGCGTGTAAGTTGAAGGCAACGTCTTACATACCGTATAGTGCGGTTGAGAGCGCGCACGTGCTTGTAGGTGTATTTTCTATCAAAGGTTAGATCTTAGTTTCCTGCGCGTCCCTTTTTATGTCACGCCCTCTCCCATAACCAAAGTAGAAGTAATACGGGTGTGAAACGCCCCTTGATGAGTATATGTGAAAATGTGTTTAACGGGGTTGGGTAATGCTACAATATCTCGTACACTTCTAGAAGATAACAAAAATCAAAATGTGATTTGTCTCGGAAACCCCAGGAAAGACTTGAGTTGGGAAATCGACCACTACTGCCCCGCTATCTCAACGCTTTAGTCCCGTCTCGCTAACGTTCCTCTACGGCTTATGCGAATTTTGGAATCTGACCCCTATAACAGATTACTGTATATAAAACTATTTTATGTTTTCTTGATATCATCAATCCTGAAAGAGCCCGAGTAAAAATTTCAGGCGAAATATCGATCTATACATGAATTTGTGTTGACTTCATTGCATTCCATTTGTTTTATCCTTTTTTACATGTTATTACACATATGTCTATAAGACCGAACAGTTAGTACACGTATACTTAGTTATTACACATTTTTATATGTTATTACACCTATGCATATAACACGAAACAGTTAGTACACGTATTACTTAGTTAATTTTCAGTTAAGCTGTCTGAATTATTTAAAGAGAGATGGATTTCGGCATTTCTCCAAACAACTTAGTTTTATTCAAACCATGATTTAGTAAACAAAATGGCATTAAACATAGTAAGTTCTGTTTTAGTAAAATAACATTTTATGACGTTAAATGTGTCCAAATACATATATACATGATAGATAAATCCCTTGACCTTTTGAATAGGAGCAAAGTGTAGTATCTGTTCTGATACTAGACTTATTATTTAGTTAATTTTCAGTTAAGCTGTCTGAATTATTTAAAGAGAGATGGGTTTCTGCATTTCTCCAAACAACTTAGTTTTATTCAAACCATGATTTAGTAAACAAAATGGCATTAAAAATAGTAAGTTCTAACGAGTTTCATCGAACACATGACAACTTTACCGGGGAAATATAGTTGTCATCTTTGTAAATAAGAAAAGCATGCTTGGTAAGGACGATCGATAACTCGAGATCATAATTTTCTTTTTAAAGAACAGCGTTACCGTTCTTCTTTCGCTATACTTTAAAAAAGTATTGAACATTTTAAAGGTTTTAGTCCTCGCAAATTTATTTTAATAATTGTTCTGTAAAAACAACGAATAGCAATAGGGATGTATATTATCTGCGGAACATGCATGTATATCCTTGTCTAATCCTGTTCCACTTGTGATCCTATATATGAACACGATATTATTATATTTTTTAAAATTTTCAATTTTCAATTTTCAATTTATAAATATAATGCTTATCGATGTCCGTCGAAAACGTAGACCACACGATATTATATATTATTTTTTATTATTCAAACTACTGTTCTCATCTTGGATGGCTTTCTTACAACGTTTCGATTGATGTAACTCCTGGTCAAATGCATCTTGTCAAACTTTGGAATCCATACGGATTTCTTTAATCCACAGACTTAGATTGCTCTCGTTCTGCCAGCCAGGATCGGGTAGTATTCTGAATGCTATAAGTTTAATCCATATGACAAGCAATACTAAAATTATAATTAAGAATTTTTCTTAACTCATATCCGGCAAAAGATGATGGAACGAACTAATTTATTTCAGTTCAAAATTCCGTACATATTCCAGATTGCGAGATGTTTACAAAGAAGAAACAGACCAGTAATTGGCCTAAGTTACTGACGAAACAGATTTTTTATCAACATTTTGTCATTCTAGTCTAAGATAGAGGATAGTTTTCGACTATATTATATATATATATATATATATATATAATTATTAGTATTTCATTTATCCACATAAAATTTTATAAAAAGATATATTTTTTTATGTATTAATTTTCAGTATTTACTTCAACAGTGCTCGATACGTAAGCAGAGCTAGGTAGTAATCTATGAAAATATATTTAGGGCAATTAAGCTACATAGACGTGGGAGCCTCTGTGTAGTTAATTGCCATAAATATATTTTCATAGATTAATATATATATATATATATATATATATATATATATATATATTAGTTATTTTGGTGTTATTTATACAAACATTATTTGGCTACAGATTTTAAGACATATTTAAATCAAGGTCATTCAAACACCTTTTCATTATAGCTGAATTAGACGTCTGGTATATATGACCGAAACATATTGGCAAATGTGTAGCCAAATAATTTTTGTATCAATAATAAAATGATACCTAATAATCAACTCTATTAATTGTTAAGCAGTTTTATATAGATACAATACTGATTCTTTGTAGTTTATCCAGTTGATGTAGACTGAATTAATATATATATATATATATATATATATATATATATATATATATATATATATAATGTAAGCCTCACTAAAAGTTTTAACATTTATGGAAACATAATTCGCAAACTGCGTATACTTTTGCTGAGGTCAAGATATGTCGATCCGGCTTAATACTCTCTAAGTGCTTGTCTTTGGATTTGCCTCGATATTGAGTCATTTGTTACTGAGACAATCTTGAGTCCTTTTAGGATGATGTATAACTTAGACATTTATTACAGATATTAGTATATTACCCCCCTGCAATAATATTATATATATGGCCTTCTTCTGTAAATAAGTTTCAATTGCTATATATATATATATATATATATATATATATATATATATATATATATAAGAGTTTCTTACATTCAAAAGGCTCTGTTGTTGCAAGTTAGCAATCATCCACCTTGAAATTTGAAGAAAGTGGTATACATAAAGTATACAAGGTATATGCTAAAACATATTTCCGCACTTCTAATATATATATATATATATATATATATATATATATATATAATAATTATCCACGGAGACGTGTTTCGCCGTCTACGGCTTATTAGCCTGCCTAGACCTAACGAGATTCGGAACTATGACCACAGAGACTGGGCACGCACGCTACTACTAGGTCACTATAACTCGCTAGCAGTGAAGCAGGTATATCGTATATAAATGTTGTCATTTATTTATATAGTTTTTTATTTGTTTTTTGCGATATTGATAATTTTACGTATTTAAATATATTTGATAACGTGGAAGCATGTACTAAAATTCTAATAGATAAACATGTCTCCCTATCACCAGTGTGATGCCCCCAAACAAGAGGTTTATATATTTTTACAAATAAGTATCGTGTTTTTTTGTCTATGACTAATCAGTCACTTAGCAAGTAGATAAATACTTACCTATAAAAATATATTTAGATACGTTCAATTTTTAGATTGCCTAAAAAACAATATTATAAATACATGAATATATATATATATGTATGTATGTATATATATATATGTATATATATGCACATACATAATATTTATGCTGTATATAGATTAGAGTGTATCAGATATATATAGATACACATGCAGATATATACATATTTGAATTTCACATTAAAAGTTAAATCAAATAGACAACTCTTTGGGTAAAACACAAAGATAAATCACCAACTAGAAAACACTGGTAGCTCAGTATTCAGTAAGATATGAAGCTGAGTTTACACACACACACATATACATATATATATATATATATATATATATTTCAGCAAGGTTTCCAATGTGTGTCTTTTCAAACTACCTTATTCACGTAACCGCGTGCTACGCACAGTGCCATATCCACATTGGTCGTCGATAACATCAAGACGAATTTCAACTTGACTGCGATAGATATGTCTCAGTCAGGGAGAAAAAAGAAGAGAAAAAAATATGTTTATACTTCTGACAAGGGTAATTACAGCGAAAGTACTCAAGTTTTAAAAAAAAAAAGTTTTTAAAGTAAATAAATAATTTATTTTAAAAAACAAATAATATGCGTTGTCCAGGTTTTCAAAATATTTTTTAAAAATATTCTCCTTATTATTGCCATTTCAGCAACGTTTCCAATGTGTGACTTTTCAAACTATATATATATATATATATATATATATATATATAGATATTATTATTATTATTATTATTATTATTATTATTATCATTATTATTATTATTATTAAATGATGATTTTTATAGTTTACCTACGTACGACGTCGTTCAGAGCTTACGGCTCTCAGCAGCGCAGGGGAATAACAACCTCAGACAGTCAAAGAGACACCTTGAATCTGTAAGCGTTCACTTTGTTCCCTTAAGCCACGGGAGATTGTCACGTGATAACGGAGAAAGTAAGCTATATTTAACACTGAAAGCATGGATATATATATATATATATATAAGAGGTTTATGTAGTTTGCTTGAAGCATTCTTTATTAGTATATAGAAATGTTATACTTAGAAGGCAATAAAATGCAGAAGTGTGACGGATAGACACAAGTTGGAGCAAATAAGACATATAATGGTGGAACAAATTAAATAGTTTCGCCCTCAATACAATGTATACATTAACATAGATATATATGTTTGTGAAAATAAATAAATATATATATGTGTGTGTATGTATACATTGTATTAAGGGTTAAACTATTTAATTTGTTCCACCATTATATGTCTTATTTGCTCCAACTTGTGTCTATCCGTCACACCTCTGCATTGTATTGCCTTCTAAGTATCACATTTCTCTCTCTCTCTCTATATATATATATATATATATATATGTGTGTTTGTGTGTATGAATATTCCCCAATTTATGCCTTGGAAACTTTTATTTAAGAAAATTATTTGATCGAGTTGAAATTTCGCATGGTGGTTACTATTATTAAAGACTATCAGATCCATACATGGAATTTGGAAAAATCCAACGTATTAATTCTTTGAAAATTCCAACACTGATCGAATATTAACTTCATATGCGGAACTCTATTGACTCTAGAGTATGATTAAGTTACGAAGCTTTAAACAGAACCTAAGTTATCGCCAAAAATGGGACTTGCACCTTTTTCGTGATCATTTATGATTTGATGGGCAAGTCCATTCTCTGAGTTTCGATTGGTTGCTAGTTAATGAGTGGACAATCACTCATATAAATATTGCTTTTTTGTAACGATTCCATGGGTGTCATTATTTGGGATTACCCTGTTTAAAGAACCATTTCAATTCCATGGGAACAACGTATGCCATTGCTATTTATTTATGAAATAACTGCCGTGTTTTAGGTAAAATGCTCTACTCGTGTGAAAATCTCCAAATTAAATGTATTTTTTGCGTTTCGTTTTAATGGGATGGTTTCCTTCATTTTTGACATTCTTTAAGATTTCACTTTCACTTTCCTATTCTTTTGATTCTGAAGGGGAAATTACACGCATAAATACTCACCTTCCAAATTTCCACCTTTGAATTATTCCATGTTGGCATTGAAGATGAAGGAATGCTGCCATCTCCATGGTGACCTTATTTTGCCACCCAAACATGAGCATCTCGGCGGAGAATTTTAATTCGTTTTCATGAGTGAACGAGTTTTCTTTTATGATTGAGTTAACAAAACGAAATATTTCAGTAATACACTGTCGAATTAAAGTAAAATATATTGATTCCTGTTTGAAAAAAAAAATAATTAATTTGAAGTTGTGAGAGTGACGAATGCAGAATATTAAGAGCAAAGTGTAGTATCTGGTTTAATACTACATTTCGTCTTTTCTGTGCTCGGTAAGTGAAGAAGAATTCTATCTCCTACCAGGGGTCGGCAACCCCCGGCCCGTGGCTACACCCGGCTATCTCTCGGCCTGCCAACTTAAGAGAGTGACTCTGACTGTCGAATTAATATCGAATAAAAATACAGTGGTTCGATTCAGGTTTACCAATTTAAGGCAAAAGGCTAAGATTTCTACAACTTTAGAACTAAACTGAAACATACGAAGCATATCCTATATATGCTTTGAATAAGTATGAGATCGCCCCATTTGTAGTGCGCCGTTCAGTTCACATCTGAATGCCTCGATGTATGGTCAGTTTTACGTAATTCTACAAACTCGCAATCAAGGTTATGGTCAAATACATAAAAGTTACCTAACTTTATAACGAATGGTTAGTTGTGTATAAGCAATGGTAGCTCTCATATATTACATACGTGTAATAGACTTTCGCTGTTGTTTTCTACGACGATAAACTATATAGCCAATTGATTCATCTCTCCAAAAGGTTACCGGTCCCTGTTCTAGACTAAAACAATTTTCTCTAATTCTAAAGTGGCCCTTTTGTTAAGGGTGGGTTTCCCCACATCATAAACCGACATTATGTCTAACTCTGCTATCGTGGTGACGCAACTAAATCGGGAGAGGATGTGACACGAGTTTGATTTTTTTAGTATCGGGGAGCAAAATCAGGAAGTCTATACAAATAGACTCAATAGACATGTTAGCATTCTCTTGTAAGGGGCGCTGTAATTGACGGGTAATTAAAAAAAAAACTCCTTCACAAAAGAATGAGATTATGCCTGTGGGGATGGCTTATCCCTCTCCCGGAGAGAGAAAAACTATACTTCACTCTGTTTTTAACGCTAATGTTAACCTATAGCTCGAATGCCAAGGAAGATG
Organism: Sepiola atlantica; assembly: GCA_963556195.1. NCBI lineage: Eukaryota > Metazoa > Mollusca > Cephalopoda > Sepiida > Sepiolidae > Sepiola > Sepiola atlantica. Next base: position 20,200,761 of record OY744533.1, on the reverse strand, counting down.
ACTGTATAAAGTTTTACATATACCGGCCTACATCAGCCTCGTATATCTATTAATTTCTCAATCTTCTGAGGAAGCCAAAAAGATAGAGAGAGGGAGATAGAAAGGGGGAGAGATTGAAATCACTAATGAGTTATATCTTGTAAACACATATCATTATACGTCAACGCCCATACGTATCAGATACATTATTCAGGCAGAGAGAGAGAGAGAGAGAGAAAGAGAGGAATGAAGGAGATCGAAATCACTAATTAGTTATGACGTGTCAACATATGTCATAACAAGTCCGAACCCAAACGAATTCTCCTTTGCTATCACCCTCTCTTGTTGAGCCACGTGACGTCATATCCGTGTTTCAATACATTCCCTCAACCTCAATCATTTTCACTCGGGTCTATCAAGTTGACCTCTTTTAACCCCTACATCGGTTCCATTTCCTGTTAATTTCAACTAACTAAATGTTATACTAGACGATGTTCTCGTTCAATATCTAACACGTGGACAACTTTGTCCGATATTCTTATAGGTTTGCCAGTGTTTAGGCAAATGACGTCATTACATGAAATACGTTCGACGTACTGCTCCACAGAGGTGGAACCACATTAATGTAGAGATGAAAGTAAAAACAAAGCCTCGAAATTAAAGTACGTTATACAGAAACCCAATTTAAATATTGTCGTATATTTAAGGTCGTGTTAAGAGTAGGTCTCATGTAACTGTGACGTCACAGGCGAAGAGTGGAATATCGAACGGGACTCTCATCTACGCGACAAAGGACATCTCGAATGTTATGAGACACAACGTTCTCCGCCTGGGGAAGAAGAGGTTTTCGTTCGAATCGCGATTTGGTACTATCGTTCACGAAGATGTCTTTATTGGAAATATTATTTGATTTGAGCGACCACTTCTCGAGTGCATATGTGTGTTTGTCCGACCCAGATAACAGCAATTATTCTTCCTTTGTCAGAAAAATCGCTCATGAAAAATGAGGATCAAATGACAAAATAAGGAAAGGGAGAATTACAGGGCTTCCGAAAGTAAACCTAAAGTCAACTTTCTACTCTCCTTATATCTTGTAATTTGAAAGAATATTACTGTTTTTAAAATTCTTACTTTATCCTTATGTTGTAAAAGATTGAATGTATGGAAGCTATTAGCATCGAATCATATTATAAATAGAGATTAAAGCATTACCTTAACAAACTTAATTATTGCTTTATACCAATTTGATTCAATTAAAAATTTAATGCCCAAAAGTACCCTAATATATAATTTCAATTTTATAAATACTATTCAAACATAATAATTTGGTAAATATAATGGCATATGTAAAGAAGAAAAAGTTCATCAAAAATGAAATGAAAAATAGTCCCGGGCAACTCTGGGAAAGGGACGGCTAGTTTAGTTCTTATTTAATTTTTTTTAATGTAAGCAACAATAATATTCAATAAAAGTATGCAGAATCTGAGTATTAAAACAGGTTTCAATTAGAAATGTTAATTTCACAATATAAATCTTTTCTAAGCTTCTAACTTTTGTTTTGTATTATCTATTTTTCAAATTCGCATTTGAATCTGTAAAAATGTAATTCGGGGCGCTGGAAACCTATCAAAAATAAGTTTAATATGAGAACGGTGTTCATTAAATAGATTATGTGTTTGCTATAGTATTTTTTAAATAAATTGACATTTCCGATTATTTTTAAAGAATGGTCCAATAATAGCACCCCCAGTATTGAATTTCTGCATTGATATATAACGGCATATGATTAATCGATAATCAATAAAACAAATGATTTTCTATATTGGCTACTAGAAGATTTCTTATCTAAGATATATATGTAAATTGTGTGTAATGGACACTTCAAATAATTAATGTTATTAAACCCAAATGCGATGGAGTTTCCATGAATATATTTTGATCAACATTTTTAGCATAGACAGAATTCTTTCGTAGACAGACAGGAAATATTTTAATCAACACATCTGAGCAATTTGCATAAGTATGTACGTTTCATTATAATTATGTATATATATGCATTTAAAAGACTATATATATATATATATATATATATATATATATACTTGAAAAAATGCCTCACAGAACGGGTATAGGCAATATTTATAGCCTTGGTTTTTATTTATTTATTTTTTTGGGGGGGAGGTAGGGTTTGATTTTGGAAGAACAACCCTTAAATGGCGAAATTTACA
>OY744533.1:20111054-20193554 GCA_963556195.1 Sepiola atlantica | reverse complement strand
GAAACTATGAAGGAATTCCTAAGTCAATATTTCTTCAAACTGGCTAAAATAAAAACAAAAAGCTAAAAGCTAAAACATTGAAAACGACTGTTATATAGTTCTCCTTCCTCCTCTTCGTCTTTATCGTCTTGTCTTGTTTCTCAATCTTCCACTGCAACCAATAATACATCCCTCACGCTCGGTCGCTTCCACTGGTGTCCTGGGCTAATTCCTCTTGTGTTGTTTGATATGGGGTCGCCGACTGTGGAAGTATTCTCAGCAGGACAGCGTTGACGAAATTTCCGATTCCCTAAAAAGACTGGTGTTGTTAATATTCTTAATGTAAAATATAAGAATATATTTCCGTGAAACTTTTAGTTCGAATAACAACAGTATGTCGTTGATTGTGGGTTAATACCTCTTGTGTTTCTGGCCTAGGTGTAAGTTCTAACTTCGTCTCACTAAGGTACTCGATAGTAGGTGGTTAAGTTTTCAGATGGCCGGACGAGAATCATCTACTGTTCCGGGTGAAGTAAAGCAATTTCTGAAATCTCTACAAAAACTGCCTAATCAAAACTTTATTCGAACCATGTAAAATCGAAATTGTCACGCATTATATTAATTGGCAAAGTTACTAGACAGTTTCTGGCAAAATTCCTCTTACCTCGCCTAGAACTATTTTCATTGGTTCCTTCACTTTACCGGAGTTTCGCCTCTGTAAGTTTCTCCCGTCAACCACGGATGCTCGTCCTCTGAAAAAAACCGGCCGTAACCTCAGTAGTGTCAGGCAGTGTGACTCTTCAGCTCTCACGGCTGATATTTCGTTAAAATGTGCCTTCCAGGCTGCTTGAAATCGTCTCACCTCCGGAAAATTGCAGCCGGTGACAGCGGTTGACCCCTAACGTCTAGCCCTCACTCGCTGCGTCGCTTTACCTTCAAATAGGAAATGACATTATTGTTGTAAATCGTGAAAACAATATTGTCTCAATGCATTTTAGATTTTATAAACTCTGTCTTTTTTGTTGTTGTACACGACGTGGGCCCCAGAATATATACTAGTGTCTTGATCTGTTGCTACTCTTCGCTTTTGGCTAAGATCAAAGTGTAGTATCTGTTCCGATGGATACTGCACCCCATAGACTGGTATTGTCTTAGCCTTCAGGGCTTGATTTACGCCGGTCTATGGGTCTGTCCTGTGCAGTTCTAGGAGGTCCACCCTCCCAGGCTTTGCCTCCCCTCTTTGAGGAGGAGTAAGTTTATTGCTTACTGCCTGAGGCGCCCCTACCGGGGAATACCGACGGGGCTGCCTAGGCAATTTTTAAACCCCACTTTCCCGACCCGACCTTGGGTCACATCTTACTTGTGGGAGTAAGATAAAAACTGGCCTTGTGCCTAACTCCTGGAGAGGAGTAAATCAATACTCTTCGCTGCGTCCTACTATTCTGCCACAAAAGCAAAACTCCACTAGAAAATAAGGGTTAACGAGGTGGATGGATTGTCAATCGAATTATGAAGAATATTTTGACAGCGTTTAAAATGGTGCAACGGAATTAACATAATTTCGTTTACCTTGGGGACGATTTGAGGTCTATAACAAGTATCTGTTGACATTGTATTTGAAGACACCATGTTGTAGCCCATAAAGAAAGTAGTCCCATTAGTTTAGAAAGAAATTCCTTACATTGAAATTTAGTTTGATATGAGACACACGGAGGAACAAAGGTAATGTCCTCACAAGTCTAGTATATAAGCGAGTTCTGTGTATCTCTTAGAAAGAGGATAGTTTTTTTAAGGAGCCTATAGGGCATCTAATCTTCTGCAGCAGAGTGAAAAGACCCTTGCTGACAAGATCAACGTTTTTGGTTAGGTCTATGACAGCAATATACAGCGGTTTTCTCTGTTATTTGCATTTCCCTGGAGCTGTGGTTTATCTACCTGCTCTAAACAATCATTGTGCCTAGGGGTATATACGCTCTGCAAACAACTGCAGCCGGTTGAAGATAACACGGGATAAGTACTTCCCAACAATACTAAGGAGTCGCCTCAATCATCCTTATCCTTGTACAGACTTATAATGCTTGCCTCGTCATCTCCTGTACACTGTTCTTTTCTATCTAGCATTGCTGCAGTCGCTGGTAAAACAGGATTGTCTTCTTTCCCACCCTGATGATTTCAGACGTGATGCCATCTCTTCCTGGAGTTTTGCCGCGGATTAAAGAGTCGATGGACTTGTTTAGTCTGCTAATGTCTAGCTCTCTTTTAACAGATATATGGTTCTCGCGGCAGCTGCATCCGTGACAATGTTTTCTCCCGAGTTAAGTTTCTGGTAGTGTTTAGCCAAAATCTCATTCTGCCTGCTGCAGTCTAAAATGATGTCGCTGGAAGTTGATCTAAAGGATATAATCTTGTTCATGGTTGGGTCGTGGGGCTTCTGTTAACCATTGTACGTGCCAGGAATGTTACCAAAGTAAGGAGAGAAAGCTAGATACTCTCACGGATGTTTAGCCAGTAGTCATTGGCACAGCGACGTGCGATCTGTTTAGCATCGTTTCTGGCCTTCCTGGCTGCAGCGACTCTTTTCTCAGAAGGATTCCTTTTTGTAGTTGACACACGTTTCTCTTTTGGCCTTGAGTGCTGGCTCTAATTAAGTAACGCCGGCTTCAAGCAAGTCTGGGTTTTGGATATCTCTCTTGTCAAAGGTGTTCACTGCGGAGTTGTATATAGCATCACCTATGTGGACCTATCTATCTTCTACATTGCCAGCAGGGAAGTTTTGAGAGCGTTCTCGATGGTGTTGGCAAAGCACTCGCACATGACCGGTATTGTTCTCATACATCTGTTAAGGCGGGGACGATTTCTTTTTGGATTGATAAATTCACTTGAACGGAAGACGAGTCTTACTGCTAACCATGAAGTGATCAGTGTCCCGGTCAGCATTGTGGTAACTAGGTTTCGTGAGAACTCTGTTCAGTGAGAATCTCCGTGTTATGACGAGGTCAAGTTGGTGTTAGAGATGAGATAGGAGGTGCCGCCGGATACTCGATGATGTGACCGGCTGGGGGAGAATGTGTTGCTAATGCAAAGGTTTCTGTAGGAGAATAACAAAGAGCTTCTATCCGTTCTCGTTGAGCTTGTCGACGCACAAAATAACCGATGCAGTTGGGCCAAGAGTCATAGCCACAACCCACTCGTGCATTGAAGTCACCAATCCGACACAATTGTCGTTGATCTCGGTGTTAATATACTCATAGAACTGGTACTCTGTCTCGGCTGAAGAGTAGAGTTGGAAGCGTCAACGCTCGGGATGTTCACTGAGCCTGAGTAGGCTGACAGACGGAGAAAGAAGATTTGGGCTGTGCCGTTGCATCTACAATGGTCAGTAGCGAATTCATCCGTTAAGAATCGAACGACGCAATCTTTTTTAATCACGTACCTTTCTCTGTTAGTATTTCTGTTCCCTGTGGGTGCCGTTTGATATAATTTTTGTTTCGTGTAGTGCAGCGACGTCGATGAGGAACTTTATGAGCTCCCAGTAAATTATAGTTGTTGTTTCTGGAATCAGACCTGTTGTAGATCATCAGATAGGCCAGAACACAGTGTGCTAACATTCCAGATTGCTACTCGCACATTTAGTGGTCTTATCTTTCTGTTTGTTTAGTGCAGGGTCTTCAGTATGTTTGTTGGTCTTTTCCCTAGCTCCAAGCACCCATTGAAGCTCGCAGACTCTGACGGGTTAGCACATTTCTGGCTGGGGCTGTCCAGCTTGACGCGGGCGGTAGCTTACTAGTTCGATTGCGACTGTCACCCCCACCGTCGGACACAAGCCGTAGCGCCAATCGTTCCTAGTGTATAACTCATAACTGCATTGTTCCGTTTTGTTTTTCACGCTGTAAAGTGCAACACTGCAGTACCCTCTCCAGGGCGCAATATTAGGCAATTGGTATGGAGATTCTGAGCTGCCCATACATCAGTATTCCCCTCTCGGCCTTACTGATGTGGTTCAAAGGCGAGCTGAGCAAGACATTTGACACCAGCTTAGATGCAGGACTTGTCGGAAAGACGTTATTTTGATACCTAACCGTCATAGGGGCTCCACTCTTGATTTAGCTTTTTCGTTTGCTCTCATAGCCTTTTCTCCTTCCAGGGATACCCACAAGGCAGTGGGGTCATAATTCAATAGCTGGGTTTGTCGTGGTTATTGAAGTTCTACATGGAACTTTCTGTCATGGCCGGTTATCTGCGTCAAATAGATTCATACGCCCAGTGGGGCTGTTTAACCACACTGCCCAATCACATGGTTTAGCTCGCTAGCTAAAGCGGTTTCCCGGGGCATGGCACTTTAATCCATCATGTGAGAGATTTATGAGATAAGTGAGGACTCGTGATACCGCCCACCCTAGGATGCAGATTGCCGAACTTTAAAGGTACTTCTACCCAGAGCCCTTAATATATCCCCGTAGATTAAATAAATGGTTCAGTTCGGAATTCATACAGATCCTAGAGTTTGACAAGACGCACCTTAAAAATGGTCGGCGGTTAAATCGGCCGAAAGAGGAGAAAGATGAACAATAGATTAAAGCTCAGCCGGGCACCATTTCACTCGTATAGAAACTCTCGTACGAACACAAAAGCAATTCGCATTCAAACATCATCAAACATGTATTATTTACAGCAATCTAGATTATTTTTTTACATATTGGATGTTATTCCCACTGCGTTTTGGCCGATGTAACATCCAACTTTTTTCAGAGGCATCTTGTAGAACTCTGGGATCTGTATGTAGTTTAACCAAAACCCTTTATTTTATTCACATCTTGTTCTTCTATCTTGTGCCAGCTCCCTCAAAGCTGCGGCTCGGTCTTGGCAAGCAAGGATCTTGTCTCGCCATCAAGGTCCGCTATGCCCCGCTCACCATTGGGTGATTTGAACCACGGGCACTCCTCTATGACGTGCGTAACTGTTTGTTCTGGGTGGCCACATTCACAGGCAGCACCCTCTCTCAGGCCCCAGTCTCTCATTGTGGCAGAAAAACGGCCCACACAAGTTCTCAGGCGGTTCAGATTGGTCCATTGCCTTCGTGGCAGCTTAGCCCCTAGTGTGTCGTTTGGGTCGGTTATGAACCTGTGCAGTCGGTGTTGGTCAGCCTGTTGCCATTCTTCCTTCCAGTGGTCTTGGCTCACATCTGCTTTGACAGTACGACAGTACTCTCTAGCAAACCTCATCTAAAAAATTCCGAAGCATAATTCTCAAACATCTCTAAAAAATTTCATGCAGAGGTCTGTTGATGCTCTGATGATGTTCGGGACCCATCCATTAATTGTATGCTCCAAAAAAACATTAATACGTCCAAGTACAGAGAAATATAATAAGAAAAAGAAAATAGTTTGAATACGATTTGATACCACAGATCCTCCACCCATTTGATATTATATTTTAACCAGGTCGATTATTGTGATTTATGTATGTAGATCACTTGTGTTTTTTCATTTGTATTCTATTTGTTTGGCGTGTAATTCACAAGACGCGCGACAGATCAGAAAAGTATTCCGTCGTGTGAGAACCCAGGCGCGTATGAATATCTGATTAAACTGTATTAACATTTGAAAGTGCCAAAGTTAAATAATGAGGGAAAAAGCACTCATTGCATTTGGAATATTTTGATTCAGTTCGTAAATTGCGTGTTAAATCCAAACGTCGAAAAAAAACAGTTCACAATGGAACAAGTGTAATCGTATCAACGATACGCCATTTTTTTTATTTCGCCAGCTGAAAACGACGGCGGAACCTTTCACTTGATTGGCTTTCCATTGTCACGCGCGCAAACGCTCGCACTGATCGGCGCATGCGTCGTGAATAAAACAATTGAACAAAAACTAAGGTGAAATACAATTAGGCGATCCCTTTTTTCGGTACAAGTGTGATAGATTTCCTTAGAGAGCTTTTCGAAGCTGAACAATTGATGAAAAAAAAAGATGATGATGAAAAACATTGAAGTTAAGGTAATTGAGATTCTAAAATATTTTTCTTAATTCGAGAAGCTTGTTAAGATTTGTAAATGTTGGATTAAGATTTCTTGTTCACAGGCTTTGGAGAACGTTCGCTTCGGTTTGATTGCTATACATCCAATTTGTCTCTGACGCAAAAAAAAATGGGCAACAAACATTACGTTCGAAAATAGATGTTTACCTGGTCCGGCTCAGATCGTCGGTGATGTTGTGTACCGTAGATCATCAGGCGTGTCAGGTCTTCGAACAACAGAACATTATTCAGGTGACCTTGCTGATGCTAATAAAATACAAGCTTTTGATCAAATAAAAAGCCACAATATAGCACCCATAGAGAATAACGCTAGAAAATATAATTAATTAACAATTAGCTACAACTAAGTGTAGTTATAAACCAAGTCAATAATAATTGTTTAAAGTAGTGAATAATGTTATTACGTATCGACTCTCGATTGGACAAAAACCGAAATAAACTTTTTGTCAACCAATTAAAACGCAAAAAAATATTTAATCCGAATTCCAGCGCGCAATATAAAATCTTAACACACAGCTTACTTTCCTTTAGTCTTTGTATTTTTTCATACCTGATTCAAGTATGTTTGTCTTTAAAACCTTAATTTGGCCCATGGACTTCGTGAGAAGCTACGAAAGACTTTAACGGACTACTAAAAACAGCGCCAACATATGTTACATATCTGAAGTCGGTGTACGGAAAAGTTGTCGATGAAACAGATGCACCTGGCGATTGTCAAAAGATAAAATCATTATCGGATGACCAAAAAGTTATTTGAAATAAAATAAAACTCACAACCAGACAAGCACCTGCACAGGATGAGGCAGCTATTTGATGGCATGAAGGTCAGTTTTGATAAGAAACACTGTACCAAAACATCAAACACCTGCAGCGGAAGAAGCGACATAGACTGATCAATTGTCATAATGTAAAATCATGTCGACAAAACGATATGCACCTGCAGTTGAATCACTTAAACGGTAAGAACCCAATGTCAAAAGAAAGTAATATGTCGGAAGGGTTAAAGGCCATTTTACCAGGTGCAATTGTATCATGCCAAGAAATTTGTTGAATTGTCAAATGAGTTCAAGCCGCCATCGAGTGCAACCTAGATGAGGTCGTCGAGGTGGCCAGGAAGTTGTTATATAATAACAACCGAACATTGAAAGAAGTCAGTTGACGATCGAGCCTCTGAGAAGAATCAACCGTCTGAGTCCATGTGCACAAATCCTCTCCAACCACCACCCTCATCGTCACCAACAAATAAAGCTACATCTTATATTTTCATAATATACATGTGTTGTCATTTTTATTAAGCCCTGCATAAAACTACACGTACACAGACCGTTAATCTAACACACGCGCAAACAAGTTAGCACATACAGTCGCTCACTACCAAAGCAGGCACGCTAATAAATACACTCATGTATCATCATGCCTATTCATTTACACATACGTAAAATAAACGTGTGTACTTTATTTCTGCTTACAACAGCTTTTTCTCTCCAGAACGTTCTCGAATTCTTTTGCATTGTCTTAATTAATTTGTCAATAAAATGTATTACTTAGATTCTGTCTTTATTTATTTTGAATTTGCCTTTCCCTTTATATTATAATAATAAAACAAGGAAACGTTAGACTATATGTGTGATGTCTCTTTTTTGGATATAATTGAAAATATAGGATAAACATACATTTAAATCCTACATTTATGAACAAATAGTCTGAGCAAAAACAAACAAGAGACTTCTCCAAAATACATTATAAATAGGTAGCAATATATCTATTGATGTATGTTAGGGACAACCTTTGTAATCTCTCGTTATATGTCAATGTATTTCTATGTATGAATGAATGAATAAATGAATAATGTGTGTAATATTTGTATTGTTTTTTGGGGATGTAAGCTTCCATCATTTTTGGGGATTATTGATAAAAGATGAAGAAATTACATCATGCCTTATGTTCTCATTCCGAATATATTCTTGTACATAGCTATGATGAAAGCAGTCTTCCTGGAAATAAGTCAATGTGTTGGACGATCATTGACTTAAAAACAACAATGTCAATGTGAACGATTGCTGCCGTCGCAGTCAAAAAAAAATAGCTACAAACACACACCCCAGTACATAAGAAAACGTGGGCTCATCAATAAAACAGGATCATGGAGAAGAGTAGAGAGAAACAAAGATCACAATAGCAGTTAAAGTACCAATACACTTTCAAAATGGCCGCCATGAGCACAGCCACGCTGACAACCTCGGGTCTGCTGCTGCTGCACCCACTTTAACATAACGGAAGCAGTCTTCCCAAAGAAACAATACAACTAGGACACATACTACTCATTCATTCATACATGCACATACATTCACATATTATAACATATTACAATGACTGTCCCTAACATACATCAATGGACATATTGATATCTATCTAAATTTCGAAAAGTTATGTAATTTTTAGAGAAAATAAACAGATATAGCGAATTATGAATAAAGATCAGCCCACTTGTCAACAATTACCTTCGCAGACTCAAATAATTTTACCTATCATAAGTCAAACTCAATCCGTGGAGCCTGTAGTTTCTGATAAAATAATTCATTATAACAACGATAAACTATCATGCAGAAGCCTGAGAAAAGAGAGTGCTTTACACACTCTCGTATCTACTAGCTAGGGCGAAGAAGAAAATAAAACCTGCCACTACATTAAAATCAAAGTAACACTTACTGGCATAGTAGCTCCAAATATTTATTTATTTTTGCTTTAATTAAGTAATATTTATATATCTTTTATTCATGGACTAGCAGCCAATCAGAAGCCAGAGAATTGATTTGTCTATCTGAGCATCATGGAATGTCCCAGCCTTCTTATAAACAAACTCTCTGTGTTTCTGTCTCGGTTTATTTGTTTTAGGCTCAAATGGTCAGATTGTTCAGCACTGACTACTAAATTTAATAACGTATTTACATAGATGCTATACATAATAAACGCATACACAAATGACAAAATAAGGCAAACACACACACACACACACTTCTGACACTAATCCCTTTTCCTCTATTATACAAGCAAAAAATAACTAATAAACTTCACCCGTACAAATAATTTTCATACTTTGTATCGTTAGAAAGATATCAGATGAATATCCATTCCAGGTCGGGTAAAATTATTACACGAACAGAACAGTTTTGCACCACTTTTATGTCCCCTTATGTTTATTAAAATCAATATATAATCATACTTAACATTATGTCTAGAATCCTTATTCTAATTTTTATTAAAATTCATTTCATTATTTTGATTCTAGAAAATGTAAAAATTTAAGGTTTAAGCTTAAGTGCTCTTCAGAAGAAATTGAAATCCAGGAAATATTGGTGCTAATGACTATGGATCAAATTCAATGCAAATCTGAAATATTTGAATTTTCAAATAATGGTTGTGTACATATTATGCTCCCTAAATTACTGTTAAAATACTAAAAAAAACTGAAATTTGGGGAATATTATTGATTCATGTATAATACCTATTGTAAAACTTACACAAAAATCGAAAATATCAGAATTTTCACAAAGTGGTCTCCATCCCCTATTTGTCCCCTTTGCAAGAAACTAAATATAGCCAACATTGCTCACCCTTACGCCTACCAGCCGTTTTTCCAAATTGATAATGATCGGTTAATTCGAGTTAATTCTATACATTCAAATATATAAACATATATACATACCTAACTTTTATTTACGTACACTCCTTGAATGTTAAGATTAACAAAAAAATAATGTGCCCATATAACTCATCGTGCTGTTTAGAACATATATTCCAAAAGTGATAATGATCTGTTAATTAGTTTAGGAGATTATTCTGCACATATAAATATATAAATACCAATCTTTATATGGAGAGAGATGAGTATGGTGTGTTTTATTAATCATGTTTATCTGGGCAACAGCGCTTATAGTAATACGCCCACCATCTGAAAAGCGAATAAAGGAGAAAGCTACCACCGCCAATAATCGATGAGTAAAATTTCGTAACATTATGTTATAACGTAAGAAAACAAACAAACATGTTTTAAAATAAACTGTACATAATCACACTAAAATGCTAGTTTTATAGAAATGAGAAAAATATATATTTCACTTTTTACCTCCGGTGGTTGCATCAAACATGCCTGATTATTCGCCGTGCAGCTGTCGTTCGATATTATCGACATTTTTATGCAGCATTATTTAATTTCTACAATTCTTTTTCTTCATCGGGTAATAAAATACAGATTTATTGCACAAATTCACTTATTCACTCTTACTGTTGCAGAAAAAAAACTTTTTTGTATCTCGTCAAACTGATTAAAGAGTGACAAATATAAGTTGAATCACTGTTTGTTTGTTTTTTTCTTTTTCTATGGTTTATGCTTGATATTACTTTTTACTAAAAAAATACTTAAAATTGAATAATTAGATTGAGAATGAAACAGGTGTGAAATAAGTAATTTAAAGGAAAAGTAGTTGAAAATACAAAATCGTTAGTTAAACTTGAGAAAGTAGACATGGTTTTTCACCAGCAAATATAAGGCAGTCATTATGTCATTGCCGGTGGGTCGCCCATGTCTCAACTGCTGTTCTCCGACAACGTCTCAACCTGAAAGTATTTTTGATATGTCTTGTTGCAGCGATGTCTTCGATGGTTCAGGCTAGCAGATCGTTATTGGGTGGATAAATAAAGTCGCTGCACAATACTCCCTAAATCGCTGCCTATGTGTATCGTAAGCCTATTGGTGAGCACCCGAGAACGTGGGCGACAACCATCAGAGAGCACTTGGCTGAGCTCTTAGTTCAACAGGTTGAATCGCAATTGGTTTACCATTTTGTGCAGCCTTTCACACGTCCGGCGTCTTCGATGGTTTCGCCATGCAACCTGTCGTCAAAAAGGGGACATTGATTCGCTGGGTAATTCTCCCTAACTTTCTGTCTGGGTGGCGCAAGCTTATTGCTGAGCACCTGAGGAGGTTAGTGGGATGTGGTGCAGGCTATGGAAGAAGCCGGCTAAATCCGACGTGACTAAATGCTGTTTCAAGAACAGCAGTCATAATCAACAAGACAAGACATGACAGTAAAACACAAATAGGTCAAAATATAAGTATAAAAATGATTTTGTTTAATTAACTTATACGTCATCGCTTATCGAGGCTAAATGCCACTTGAGGATAAAGTTAATGAGACGAATACATAATTATCTAAACGATGATGATCATATGAGAGTTTTGAAAATGACGGATTGGATTTTTTAAAATTCATTATTTATGACTAAGTAATATATAATTATAAAACTATAATTATACGTAATATATAATATATTATATAATTACTAAAATTATACGTAACAAAAAGTATATGTAATAATAATTACACGTAATATATAAGTATAATATATTATATAATAAAAAAATATTATACGTAATATATAATTATAATACTATAATTATACGCAATATATAATTATAATTCTGAGTAATGTTATGGTGTCAGTAATGAACGTGTTAAATGTGTGTATATTTAAAAACATCTGATTCAATAAATACATAAAGACACACCCTCCCATTTGGGAATTCTAAACATATAATATTTGCATTGAATTTGATCCGTAGTTATTGGACACTAATTACACTGGTTTACAAAAAAAAATGGTCTGAGGCAAGAATGGGGATATATGTTTCTTGCTAATTTGAATGTGCTGAATTCAAATTTATAAATAGTTTTGCTCTATCACCTCTAGTTTTCTGTCTGTTAAATAGTCTTATTTTAGTATAAACAAAGAATAAATGTGCATATTTCAAGAGTTGCAGCAGATAAAACAGGATAGATAAAGAACACTGATTGAATAAATATACTTGGATGACACAATTACTAGTACCACAGATAGTCAAAAGTGTGTATTCTTAGAAGATCTGGTGTATTTTGTATCCGGGATGTCACGCAAGAGCATCCAGCAGATGTATCCCATCATGCCAGGGTTCCATTTGCCTTGATAGTTGCTCTCCATTTTCGTAATGTATTGGTGGAATCTTTTCCATGCTCATCACTCACTGCTCCAAGGTTTGGCGGGAAGAAGTTGAGGTGGGAATGGAGAAAATGAATCTTGAGTGACATTCGGCACCCCATATCTTCGTAAGACTTTAGAAACTTAACTGCCAAAATCCGTATTGATATATAACGATATATATATATATATATATATATAATGTAATGCTATCACTTAAATTTAGTGCACAATAACTAAAAAAAAAGCCTTGAAGGCATATACGGCTTTATGTACCGTGTATGCACAAAATGCACACTATACATATCTAAAAAACTAGAGGTGATGAGTAAAAACGGATTCCAAATTTCAATTCAGCACCCCCAAATTAAGTGAAAAACGGGTATTGTTCTGCTTGCCTCAATTTCTTTATAAATCACTGTTAAGAATCAATTCCTTGAATTTTAATTTCTTCTTAAGACCGCCTTAAATTTGATGGTTTTAGAATCTAAATGATTAAAATTGAAATAACGCCACTAGTTTAGTATCGTTATATCCTGGTTTTAATTTCCGTAAGAGGACATAAAAATAGTGCGAAAATGTTCTGTACGGGGAATTTATATTATCTGTCTTGGGACGGGTATTATACTCGTCATTTTCTTTTATAATATGTTCTTGAAACCATTGCATTTTCCCATGCCTTTGCTAGCACCTTTTCCGCTACACAACAAGAATGCGACTGCTCAGGAGACCCTGGCCAACGGGCAATTCCTGTTAAAAAAGTATCTCGACATACTAAAACAACCTCTATGTTCACCTAGTCTTGCTCCATATGATTTTTTCATCGCAAACTACAATGTCTTGGTTTTATCGCCGTCCAATGAAATTCGGGGATACTTTAGTTATAGTCGCTCGATGCGTAGGAGGCGTGTTTCTGAATTGGCTTAACACCCAATGAACCATACCTTTGCAGATTTTACCTTTAAAATGAATGGCTCTCAAAACAATAACCAGACTCATTCTGAAATTAAGAGGACCGCTATAGATAAAATAAGATACGATTTTAACGCAAGGGTGCACATTTGGAAATATCCTCAATCGGCGATAGAAATCTGGGACTTAAGAATGCAGTGTAAGGTTTCTATTTAATTCCCGATGGTAATTATCAATTTAAATCCATGGATGTTATTCTAAGATCGTATTCATAGTTAAACACTGCCCGCTCTAGTTCCTGGCATATTAGAGTCCTTGATTCTATTAACGCCTCATTGCTTATTAATTTTCTTAAACCAATGACTATTTCTCGTTTTTTTTTTTTAAATATTTTGACGCTTTTAAGTTTTAAGTGGGTCAGAAAAACAGAAGGTGACTTTATGATGACTCAGAAAAACTTATTTCTTCTGCAATATTATTCTTTTGTCAATACGTGAGTGTCAAGACCATTCGAAATTATATCACTTACTGATGAGACAATCACCACAGTGGCCCTGCATCATTGTACGGCGATAATACAAGGATTGTTAGACATGCATGACACAAATTGCTAGCAACGTTAGGCATACACAGAAGTTTATTTTGGTCAAATATGGTTGGATTGTAAATAGGATTATAGATGTTATTATTAGTGTGAAACATTGTGAGATATTTCTTCAACTCATTGCATCTAAAAGTAAACGTTGAGTGTTTTTTTTTTTTTTTTTATATCATCGTTTTCCCGATTGCTTGTTTTTTGGAGAGTACGAAATTATTTTTAACCCGGATTCTGTAACCTTTCTATGACATCACATACACTTTGTTGTATCCATACTACCGTTTCGATGACTTTAATTATCAGTGTTTTTATGTCGGTGAAAACTTGATTTAGTATGCATATGTATGTGTGAGTAAAGTTGTTTCTCTCTTTATTACGATTCCATGGTTGGTATTCGTTGTGTTTTTTACTAAGGGTTACAGATATTGTCAATTTCCGATTAACAACACCATGAGATGATTAGAAAAAAAATAGTTAAATGGACAGAATATACTTATCCAATTAGACGACTCATCAAGTATTTGTTAACATTGGACTTGAAGACGGCGATATTGTAATAAGTCGGGAAGCAGTTCCGTGCTATTTTGTTTCACAGATAGAATTGTCTAGGCAAGAAACTTCGTTCATGGAAGTTCCGTTTGGTTTTAAGTATACTGACAAAGATAAAGGAACGTTCGTTGCTATCGTTGTTGCTAGACGAGTTCTTGCTTTGAATGCTTTACGAAGGTAAACCAAAGATTAGAGCACGGCCGAGCACATACCATGAAGATAACGATAACGATAGAGTAGAAAATGACTAACAGCGTATCTTCTGTGAAAACGAGGCATCAGGGAAGAGAAAAGATTATTCCTTACTAGATTGTATCGTATGTTCATTTATGATTATCGCTTTTAATGCAGATTGTTTCAATACATAATGAAATTGAGTTCCTCCATAAATGAAGAAGAACACGTCTATTACAGAAGAGTAAATTGACATCACTTCAGCAAATACACTCGTGGTCTCATATTCTATTATCTTGCATGTGTAACTTCCACCGACAAATCGATATTCCCAATTGCGATTGTGATGAACATTCTCAAATATGTTAATCGATAGATAATAACTACAGAGCTGAAACGTTAAACTTTAAAGATTCTCATTAACGCTTCAAATTGATGGCTCGAATACTGAAACTTATATGATATACGCATGATTTCGATACATTAGCTCTAAAGACAATTCATTTTGCGTTAAACTTAGAGAAAGTTTTGGTATAAGTTATTAACATTTATAATCATGTGAGACAATCAAATTCTAAAATGGTATTAAATCTAAATTATATTTGAAGTGTATCTTTCTCTCTGTCCGAGTTGAAATGTCAAACAAAGCGTTATACGAAAATCTAACACGGGGGTTTTATTGTGTAAAGTGTTATGAGGAATGTAATTATGGTATTAATTGTTTATTACACGTTCTGAAAGTGAAAGTGTCGGTCTACGTTCACGCTGCAATCCATAGACAACAAAGACAACATGTTATTTTATTGATCACACGACTCAGTAACAAGACTGAACACACCATTTTATAATTAAACAGAGTTCGAATGCGTGCGTGATTTTCGCGAAATTCTGATATAAGTATTGACGAATTATAATATTGGATATTCTGATTCTATAAAAGAAAATAAGCAAAATGTGGTTAGGAAATGCAAGTGAATCCCCTAAACTCATGTTTGCTAGGAAACACACGTCGGCAACAAAAGACGGCATAAATGCGCTTGTTGAATAAATATACATTTATTCAAGGTTTGTCTTCATGAACTCTAGCAAAAACAGAATAAGCAGACAAAGAATACATGTCCCGAAACAATAGAATGCACATAATTGTAACATTTGCAAGGCAGTCGTTTAAACCACACGATAATTTACTCACAATCGACACCTAGAAGGTGACTTCACATATTCTACGACACCGAATTGGGAACGAGCTACTGGGCACAGTTTTGTATAGTACCCTGAAACAATTTAATTGTAAAATGGACCCTTAATTTATAGCCGATGTGACTAATATTGACAATAGTTGTGCACATAAAGAGGAGTATTTACCAGATAAAAATAGACTGAGATGCTTAGCATGTTGTGCATGCCCATCTACCAGAGTAACAACGGTTTCTCTTCACAATTGTAGATTTTTATAGTTTGGAGTGATCTGCATATAAAAATAGAAAATTAGCATATGTGGAGACCAACTAACATAAATCGAAGGACGAATGTTAAGCAAAGAGTCGATTTTCAAAGAGCAGAGAGAAAGTAGTAGTGCTTGAAATCTGTTGGAAAGTTGGATTGCCTTTGTAACCTTTTCTTTACTGTTATATTACAGGTTGAACCTACCAGAGGGAATGTAGTCATCTCGTCGAAAGAAAACAGCTTGATTCTCGTTTGAACTTTGAATAAGAAGTGACGTATCTTTCTCTGTCGTAATGACAGTGGTGGTCATCCTAGTAAAGATATAGCAGCAGAAGTGACGTATCTTTCTCTGTCGTAATGACAGTGGTGGTCATCCTAGTTAAGATATAGCAGCAGAAGTGACGTTTCTTTCTCTGTCGTAATGACAGTGGCGGTCACCCTAGTTAAGATATAGCTGGAAGAAGTGACGTATCTTTCTCTGTCGTAATGACAGTGGTGGTTATCCTAGTTAAGATATAGCAGCAGAAGTGACGTATCTTTCTCTGTCGTAATGACAGTGGTGGTCATCCTAGTTAAGATATAGCAGCAGAAGTGACGTATCTTTCTCTGTCGTAATGATAGTGGTGGTCATCCTAGTTAAAATATAGCAGCAGAAGTGACGTATCTTTCTCTGTCGTAATGACAGTGGTGGTCATCCTAGTTAAGATATAGCAGCAGAAGTGACGTATCTTTCTCTGTCGTAATGACAGTGGTGGTCATCCTAGTTAAGATATAGCAGCAGAAGTGACGTATCTTTCTCTGTCGTAATGACAGTGGTGGTCATCCTAGTTAAGATATAGCAGCAGAAGTGACGTATCTTTCTCTGTCGTAATGATAGTGGTGGTCATCCTAGTTAAAATATAGCAGCAGAAGTGACGTATCTTTCTCTGTCGTAATGACAGTGGTGGTCATCCTAGTTAAGATATAGCAGCAGAAGTGACGTATCTTTCTCTGTCGTAATGATAGTGGTGGTCATCCTAGTTAAAATATAGCAGCAGAAGTGACGTATCTTTCTCTGTCGTAATGACAGTGGTGGTCATCCTAGTTAAGATATAGCAGCAGAAGTGACGTATCTTTCTCTGTCGTAATGACAGTGGTGGTCATCCTAGTTAAGATATAGCAGCAGAAGTGACGTATCTTTCTCTGTCGTAATGACAGTGGTGGTCATCCTAGTTAAGATATAGCAGCAGAAGTGACGTATCTTTCTCTGTCGTAATGACAGTGGTGGTCATCCTAGTTAAGATATAGCAGCAGAAGTAGCGTATCTTTCTCTGTCGTAATGACAGTGGTGGTCATCCTAGTTAAGATATAGCAGCAGAAGTGACGTATCTTTCTCTGTCGTAATGACAGTGGTGGTCATCCTAGTTAAGATATAGCAGCAGAAGTGACGTATCTTTCTCTGTCGTAATGACAGTGGTGGGCATCCTAGTTAAGATATAGCAGCAGAAGTGACGTATCTTTCTCTGTCGTAATGACAGTGGTGGGCATCCTAGTTAAGATATAGCAGCAGAAGTGACGTATCTTTCTCTGTCGTAATGACAGTGGTTGTCATCCTAGTTAAGATATAGCAGCAGAAGTGACGTATCTTTCTCTGTCGTAATGACAGTGGTGGGCATCCTAGTTAAGATATAGCAGCAGAAGTGACGTATCTTTCTCTGTCGTAATGACAGTGGTGGTCATCCTAGTTAAGATATAGCAGCAGAAGTGACGTATCTTTCTCTGTCGTAATGACAGTGGTGGTCATCCTAGTTAAGATATAGCAGCAGAAGTGACGTATCTTTCTCTGTCGTAATGACAGTGGTGGTCATCCTAGTTAAGATATAGCAGCAGAAGTGACGTATCTTTCTCTGTCGTAATGACAGTGGTAGTCGTCCTAGTTAAGATATAGCAGCAGAAGTGACGTATCTTTCTCTGTCGTAATGACAGTGGTGGTCATCCTAGTTAAGATATAGCAGCAGAAGTTTCGCTGTATTCCTCTTTCCTTTGGTTCTATAAAAAGGTATAGATTAAAATACACCAATTCTATCCTTGATCTATTACGCCATGCTTTATGTTACTTTATTCTTTTACAGCCTTGCAAAATTATATATTACGCAACCTTCTATTCGCCCGCTCCCGGGTTAGGTGGAATAGAGTTCGAAAACGACGTCAAAATCTGTTATGTTACGAGAAATATATAGCTATTTTTTTCTACGTGTCATTTTTACTTTCTGTCAATAACGTCATATCCTAAATACGTTGTTCTAATAATAACTTCTAATAGGTATCTCCGTTTTTTTTCTTAATTTAACCTGATGCGGAAGAGTCCGTTTATAACATACTCAGTACGAAATATTGCTACAATATTCATCTTTAATAATGCAGAACGTATTTTCCGGCGATTGTTTCGTATAAATTAAGCTTTTATGTTGCACCGTTGCCACTTTACTATGAATTTATAATAACAAAAACGTTATAACTTCTTGGTAAAATTAACTCTAGAGTATATGTGTTCCATTTGAAATTTTCATTATGGCAATGAGGCACTCGAAGAAGGCTGGAAAGTTAAAGGTTTTCAAAGCAGCAACAAATAATGTGGTGAAAGCAACTTTGAGACGGGGCATTCTTCCAAATGCCATACGATCACCCGCTATTTACAGACTCCAACCGAGAGCTCTTTTCAGGATTCTGGCTGTTCCATTGAGTGCAGTTGTTTGGATTTCTCTTGCACTTGGTTCACCAGGTATACTTGCTGTATATGTATGTTTCTTCGTATGTCTATTATAACCTTCCAAACTCATATCAAACATAGATCGTCCGATTTCTAAAATAATTGCGCAACATCAGGTGTCGCTGAGTACCAAAAATTAAGATTTTGCCTATTTCAAATTGAATTGTTACAAAATCAAATAAGACATGATAAATACAATTCTGACTTTCTCGTTATTCGTTGTAAAATGTGACCACTCCCCGAAAAAAAAACAATACCAACGATTAAAATGTACAATCCTGTATGTAATAATAAAACCATTTTTTACTTAGTGCTATGCCTGATTTGTCCACCAAGTTTCAATTATGAATGCCCAACAGACTTTGTCTTGTCGCTGTTCAATGTCAGTCATGATCCAAACAAAGCGCTATGGTCGTTAATCAGTTTTCGACAGGCTTGCGCGACAGAAGATCTTATGTCGGAGATGGATAGAAGTTTCAGAAAGATGGCGTAACTTGCCACACTTGAAATACCTCGTTGGCATTGTGTGCGTGAATGCTATCTTGATCGTCTCATCAGTTGGAGTTATGATGCGCAATCGGCTTCACACTAATCGGTTCTCAACCCATCAGCATTTCGTCTGTTGGGTGATCTCAAAGATAGTGTTTATCAATGCAATTCCCAGACTCGTCTTGAACTGAAAAATACTGACAAAATCAATGCAATGTCGAGAGAGAAGTGTGTCAGAGACACTGACAATTTTGCATGTCATCGCCAGGTGTGTTTGCATATGTAGAGTATATCATTGAACGGTGATAAAACAAAGACTGTTGGACATTCATCACAGAAACCTGATGGACAAGTCAGACAGACTATAATTTATTCGTAGAAAATACGGTTTGATTATCGAATAGATTGTGAGTTTCATTAACGCATTGCATTTTTATTTGGGAAGATGACACTCTGTATTTATATTTTACTGATAATTATGTTTACATTAAGAAATAAACGACTAATAATACACGGATTTACAATAAATAAGTTTAATTTTGACCCTTAAATGATTTATTTCTTATACTGGTCTGACGTCAAAGATACTGATTACCTATTTAGCGGATGTGCTGCTGCAACATCATACTAATACCTACTCACACTTGCCAACGGGCTCGTTGCAGATGTGAAAGAAGTTGCAGTTTGACACATTTACATTGAATGTCATATTAAAGTGGTATTTTGTTAAAATCTGTCATATTTAAAACAAAAAAAAACATTTACGGGTTTTAAAAAATTCGGTTTATTTGTTTTAAATAATATTACTCATACGGTAAGCAAAAAGGGAAGGCGATAGTTAAGCTATTGTAGACTTTCCACAGGACCCTATTAGTTATAGATAATACAAGATGAGATCAAGCAGATGAATACTTAAGGAACAGACTACTAAGTCGAAAAATTTAGATTAAAAAATTTTTTTTTTACATAGTTCACCCCAAACAAGGCAGGACGCCACTGTAGACGTAAGGGGCTACTTAGAAAAAAAAGGAGACGGTTTGGGGGTCAAACTAAATAAGGAGCTGCGCAGCGAGATGTCTGTTTACATTAGTTTTTAATTTCTGCATGTCAGTACCGTCGGGAAAACAGAGGGCAGGGAGGGAGTTCCAGAGGCCAGCAGCACGAAGAAAGAAGTTATTGGAGTAGAAAGCTCTCCGGCATCTGGGGACCTCCACAGTGAATGGATGAGATTTAGTTGATTGTCGAGTTGGTCTAGTGAATTTACGTCGAGGGGGCACCAGAGTAGCCAATTCATCTGAGCATAATCCATTGAAGTATTTGTAAAACAAGCACAAGGATGCTACATTGCGGAGATGGGACAGGGACTGTAGCTTGGTTGACAGTGAAGGACCTATTTGGTTGGCGACTCTTTTTTGGACCTTGTCAAGGAGGGAGAGAGTAGTAGATGATGCACCAGCCCACATGTGGCAACAATACTCCATGCATGGGCGGATGGTGGCTTTGTAGAGATAGAGGATAATGTCAGGTGTGAGGAGTTTACTAACACGGTAAAGTGAGCCCACCTTCTTTGCTGCAGACTTGGCAATATCTTCAATGTATTTGTTCTAATTCATGTTACCTGCATGTTTTTAGATGAAAATTAACTTTTTATAATAATTGCAGATTATGATTGATGATGAAGTTGAGATAACGATTATCGAAAAAAATATTTTTAAGTATGTTTATGCTCAGATATGGATTTATTAACTTTTATACGATAATTCTTTATTTGTTATTTGTTCTTTTACTGTATGTCAACCGTTGTTAGATATTTTTGTAAAATAACAATGGGAGTTGGTGTTGTCAACTTGAGAGGCCGATAATAATTAGAACAAACTGGTTGTATATTAACAAAAGTGTATTTACAGGAGTACAAAAATAGTATGTACAGAAAGTCTGCGTTCGATAATGGGTCTATGGATTCCACCAATTACTGCCACGATACTTCGTCGTAACTCTAGTAAGAGTGTCTGTAAGGGATTATCTATTCCCGAAATAGGGTACATAAACATCACACCATGACAGCAAGTCAGCTAGTTTTGTTAGCGTGTGATCTTTAGTGCATACGATCAAATAACGTCCAAGGACGAATAGCTGTTTAGGTAAGGATAAGAAGTTGAGGATGTCAACATAGACCTGAAACCTGAGAATGGAAATGATTGGACAGGTGGATAAAAAATGACGAAATAGAGAGAGAGAGATGGCTTTGTATTTAGTAGAACAGTGGATCCGAGGTGGAAATTATACTGTCAAGACGTGTAAAAATATGAGTTATAAGACCGAAAGTAAATGACTCCGTTCATCTTTCTCCTAGCTCAGTGTAACCCTTTCATCTATAATACAATGCTAACTTTGTTCAACATGAAAAATATATTTACATTTGGTTATTTATTTATGTCTGTATAAAAATAAAGATCTGGTTTTAGTTATATTTCACCTTTTACTCAACGCCATAATCCAATGAGCAACGAACCACGCAACGTGGAAGATTCGAACTGATATGACAAGATAGTCGTCAAGGCGAACAAGCAGAGTTAAAAAAGACGTGTCGAGAGGGAAACCAAAGAGCTGATTAAAGGCGCACCCACCATATAATAACACGTTTATGTTGAAACCTTCTTTGTGATTAGTGTGTCATTTAATTTCGTGTGCAAACCTATATAGTGTAAGAACATTTTCTGTGGACTATAGTTTTTATTTAACCTATATATTGCGCACTGACAAGTATTGCCATTCTCGGTGAGAGTGGGCATTGGTGCAGTGATAATTAAGAAGTGAGTCAACACTATGTGTATATATTTATATTTATGTATGCATAGGATTCACTACTAAACTAATTTACCGATAATTATAAATTCGGGATCACAACTGCTAGGTGTGACGGTGCATAATGCGTGATATATTTAGTTTTATTTAATTTATGCAAAATGAGGAGGTAAGTCTTTCGTGAAGAATCAGATACTTCCTATTTTTGTAACATTTTAACAATAAGTATAAGACATTACTTAACAAATATTTCTTCAAACATCAGTTTCTTTGAACTATTTTATAGGTTATTTAGGGGCATATGGCACAACCTCTTGGATATAAATTCAAATATTTCAGATTTGCATTCATTTTGATCCACAGAAATCAGTTATCGATGAATGTAGATTCCTGGAACAACAATTTCTACTTGAGAGATTTTAAGCTTAAATCTTAAATTTTAGACATTTTCTATAAGCAAAATCATGTAGTTGATGATTCCGCCATCAGATTTAGTGGCATTCTATCTTGATTTTATTCTTGGTACAGTGACATCAAAGTAATCTAACAACTGTTCTTTTCGATGAATTAATAAAGCCGTCCTAGGACGGCTATTCTTCAAGTGATGTTTTATTAGCGATGTGTTGAACGCGCAGGAAAGTGAAAATGTTTAGTTTTAGAATGTGTTTGTTTCGGTAATCGTGCTCTGAACTGTTTTATTTTACTAACAAACCACCAATTGCTGAGGCC
This sequence comes from Sepiola atlantica, assembly GCA_963556195.1. NCBI lineage: Eukaryota > Metazoa > Mollusca > Cephalopoda > Sepiida > Sepiolidae > Sepiola > Sepiola atlantica. The sequence goes on along the minus strand of OY744533.1, from coordinate 20,171,070 downwards.
AAAAGCCACTCAACGATAAGGGTTAACGAAATGCAATGATTGTCAGTTTAAAGATCGTAATCAACAGTGATGTGCATGTGTTTGTAAATGTTATTGTATATACAATCGTCAAAAACCAATGCGGGTTCGATTCCGAAACTCGGCATATTAATTTTAGATTGCGCTTCTTTTAGAATTTTCTGGTTTTCTATGCAACACCAATCGAAAGAGTTACTGTTGCCAAGACGCAAACGCAATCAATAAACAGATGAGTCTATCGACAACTTCGGATGGCCAGATTATTTTCTTCTCAAAATAAACATATGGTTCGGTGCCATTCTTCTGCCATTCCTTTTTTCGCTCATACGACGAGACTTGATTCGTCTATTTTTCTTTCTTGTGGATTTATTTTCAGCGTCCAATCAACATCCTGCACGTCATTAGCTGGTTGAAGCATGTGACGCCTGAGAACTGATACGAAATTAACGGTGAACGCATTAATCCTTTGTGCTGTGTGCCAAAGATCTGTGAGAGTTCTTTTTTTTTAAACTTGCTATTTGTAGGAGTACGATGCCGAAAGAAAGTTAAATTGGTGAGAAAAAATAGATTTGGTTCATTCATCATCTGAAAGATATTAGTTTATACAATTCTTTGGCCTTATGGAAAGAAATACAGCCGTATTCTAAATAAACAAAACGTTTATTGAGAGGCAGTGACAACATAAGTTGTGTAGCCAACATGCCAGAAGCTTAACCCACTTTTGCTAGCGAAGCAACATGTTGGAAGATGTCATTTTGAGAATCCGTAGTTGTCCAAAAATATTTGTTGACCTATCCGTTTCTAAATCTGTCGGAAAGGGACTAGATTAGCTAGGAGAAACGTGTAATATCTGTTCAGATACTACATTTTATCTTTTCTGTCCTCGATAAGTTCAGGAAAAACAATCATCGACTGAGAATTGTTTTATTTTTATCCCAAACCAAGGTGTCATATTTATTCGAAATAGGACTTTTTCCATATAAAAACCGATTTTGTATCTAACTCTGCCCTCGTGGGGAGGCAAGTAAATAGAGACAACAAAAATAGATGCATTCACTTAACGCTAACTTACACTTCTCTCTTATATAAAGTAAAATCTTACTTATGTTTGTGTGTCTGCATTAAAGTCAGAAACTACACAAGATACACTTACATATATATCATAAAGATATAGGTGTATTTGCGTTATTCGCAACAGCGACAATGTGAGAAAAAAACATAATTAAACATTTTTGTTAATTTTTTAAATCCAATAAAACACATCTTAGAATAGTTAGGTGCGCACACATGCACACACAAACATATATATATATATATATATATATATATATATATATATATATATATGTGTGTGTGTGTGTGTGTGTGTGCGTGCGTGCGTGCGTTTTTCTCTTTTATTGTTTAAATACAATACATTTAGTCACATCTGTGACCATATAGCTCGAGTCATTATATTAGTCAAAAGCAGTCACCTGGAACCACAACCTCACTGCACATATGCCAGCAGTCGCGGGTATATGGGAAGCGGGCGATTAGTCGCTGACTCCGGGCATCTCATTATATTCAAACTATATCCCTTTCTCATATTTCTCAGTACTACGATTTATACTTTGGATCATACAACTAAAGGGTTGGCCCTGTATCCTACTCCTGCTTTTATCAGATATATATATATATATATATATATATATATATATATATATATATATATATATATATATATTGGTATATATATATATATATATATATATATATTGGTATTACTGTCAGAACACTCTTAAGGACTTTATAAATACTGTTCAAATTTAATTCATTAAATCGCCATTTTTCCCAACCAATACTAAACGAAAAATTCCACGTTTAAATGACACCGGTTTATCGATGAGATGATGGTTTCACCATTTCTTTTTCACACTAAAAGACGTTTTTATTGCAAAATACCCAAAATAAATAAACACTTCGATCAAATTTCGTGATAAACTATTGAACCCGGACCTCTTCTATGGATTTGCAAATCAATAGCTTCAATAAACACAAATATACAAGCACATCGCACTTTATTAACATTCGGTTCGGAGATCTCTTTTAAGTCATATCTTCAACCCAATGTCGCTTCATATAGAAGATAAAGTAAACTATTTCAACTCATATTAAGCACAAACGTGCTACCGTACCCTTGTTTAGTTACTAGTGTTCAATTAATAAAGAGATTTTTTATGATATTTCAGGTTTTTGATTCGTTATAACTTCGTCTCATTTCTGTACTTTTATTATTTTTTAAGAATAAATAACCTATTATTTTTTTAATTAAACCTTTAATTGCCTCCACAGAATATTTAGCATTAAAAAAAGCTTATAGATTTCAAGATTTATTAAAATTTTTATTGCATACATAATTTTTTTTTTTTCATGGTAAATTACCTGAATTTTTTGTTTACCATACAAAGTTTTTTGAAACAATTGTAAATCCGATGTCTTGCTTTGGGTGGGTATAAATTATACAATGATGTAATAAATCTTGACATATATAAATCAAGGGAGGCGGGAAGCGCTCCATCCCTTAATAGACTACACGAATGGCCTATGCTAGAAATCTCATTTCTGTGATCAATCATAACTCAAAAACCAATAAACTAAATTAGTTAAAACTTTGCACAAACTTTTTATTTGATAGGTTCTATAAGTGTGTAGAATTTCAGCATCATTAGTCAAGGCAACCCAGGGATCCAGAAAGTTAAATCATGAAATCATGTTATCTGTGTGTATTGATGGATTCAGCTGATTTTGGGCAGAGATAGAGGTTCCAGGGTCTAGTTGGTGGCATTTTAATTTCAGTTTACCATATATCTAAGTTTTCCAGAAAATTCCAAAAAACCTTAAAAATGACCATTGTATTGTGGCATAGCCTTTACAAAAGTAGTGGCATTCCATGATAAATGGCAGTATACTGAAATCATATGCCCTTATTAGGGTTAAGATGAAAATTCATATACACTAAATGTACAAAAGCAAGGTAATTCCCAAATTTTTACACTTTTATTGTCATTAAGGGTATGCGAGCACAACAGGGCTATGTATTTTACTGGTAGGAATTTTTCCTCAGCGCACCTCACACACTTCATCCACTCATGCATAGAGATTTATACTGTAGTGATGTGATAATGAAATGGTTTGGTTGTTATGTAGTCATACCCTTAATTAATGACAATAAAAGTGTAAAAATTTGGGAATTTCCTTGCTTTTGTACATTTAGTGTATATGAATGTTCATCTTAACCCTAATAAGGGCATATGATTTTAGTATACTGCTATTTATCATGGAATTTTCGATAAACTTCATGCATTAGCCCTTCAATATCTAACTTCCGATCTTGTGTCACATTATCTCGCGATGGATACGAGGGTAAGTACCGTGAATTCGGAACGTCTCTAGCGTCCACTTCAATTGTTGCTATCGTGTTAGTAGCTATAAAGTGTTTATTCACGCATGTGTCGCTTGGAGACGTGCAACTGTTGGTCATTGTATTTCGAAACTTTTTAATTATAGTGAAACTCACAATACGAGTATAGTCCTCTTAAAACTTTCGCACCACACTCGATTTCATTTTTAGGCGAACGATAATATATTAATGAAAGTCAAACATCTTCTAAATCAATGTATGTTAGTATTTGCCCACTTATCCGCAGTATATTAACATCAAACGTAATATTTGGAAATAGTGTGCATATATAATAGTTTGCTAAGACAGAACCAAAAACGTGCATGCTTAATTTGCATACTTGTTTCTTAAAATATTTCTAAGAAATTACTATTCAGTGGCATTGATTCGTAATTTTATTGTTCTATTTCTTATATACATATATGAAATAGTTTTGTAGATATTATTATTATTATCATTATTATTATCATTATTATTATCATCATTATTATTAATTAAAGCGATTTAATGAAAAGAAAGCATTCCAAAAAAATTTCAAGGGATGTAATTGTAATTTTGTTGTCCTGTTTTCATACATATACGTGCTTGTTTTACTGAAATAATTATTATTATAATTATTAGTATTAATAATAATAATACTAATAATAATAATAATAATAATAATATTTATTCAAGCGGTTTAAAACCTGTTTGTTGCTAGACAAATTTGAATAATGGAAGAAAGTATTCGCTAATGGGCCGAGAGACAAGGGTTCTATATTCGGTCTATTCATACCAAAGACTTTAAAATAGCACTTGATGCCCTCTTGCTAAACACTCGGAAGTATAAGGTCGGATCAAGGGTAAGTGGAGTAATCTTTGGAAAATAGTGGCTCGATCTCTTACACCTCGGTGTAGTACCTAATGAAAAGAGAGTGGTCAGCTCACCCACTTTAATTTTACTATTGTCTATCTCTAAGTTAATAACATGTGACTATGTTCATACACAGTAAATTTCCTCAACATTGGAATATACATAATAACGCCATGAAAAATATATTTTTATTGTTTTCTCTAAGTGATCAAAATGTGTAATGAAAATCGTTTCTTCTTTTTTACTGTAAAGAAGAGCAGAGCTCGATTAACTGTTGCTCGGAGGGCAGTAAGTTTTTGCTAGTATTTTTATAAAACCTCATTGCGATTTTCATCTCTCTTTTACACATAATTATTCCACTGTTGACTTGATATACATCTCGAGCGGTTTCTCTTGTCGTTGGACTCGAAATTTAATCGTTTAGAAAAATGTTTTCTTATCTTGGAGAATGTTTCAGCTGGACAGCTATTTCCTTTCGAACATTGGCAGCTGCTCAGAATAGGTGGATATCGGATGTTTGTGGCTTACATGAGATGCTTACATGAGTCGCATAGGATTACCACATGCTAGATCCTGAAGATATTAATGTCATAGAACTATATTGAAGCAGAGAGCACAGATAAAAAGCCATGAAATATTTATGAAGCAATCACGCTAACGTTGTCATGAAACAAATTACGCATTACTTACGGATGCTGAATTGATACGAGTTTAGTATCCATCTCTAAACAATTGCTATTAAGTATGAGAAGTTATGCGAAACGGTATTAATAATTATTACATTCTATCAATCTTGTGTGTAAGCAATCTCCTAACAAGTTATTTGCTTTTTGTTTGTCAACCTTCTAACAATTCCAGATCACAATGTGTCATAGTCAGTCACTCGGCGCTTTCTTCTCAACATCTTTGTCGCACTCTGCCTTTTAAAGCAGAAGAGCTTCCTAATATGCAAATCATAGTTCAGCATATAATCCTTGCCCCAGTCATGCGCCTTACAGTTATAGCAAATAGATGAAAGAAACAGTGGAGGCTTTAGATGGGGTAAGTCACGGCCATCGAAATAGTAAACTAAGACATGTTAACTGGAGAATGATGTCATGCTATAAAGTAACAAACGAGATATTACGAACATTCAGACTATGGGAATTTTGACCCCTCCCTCCACTTAAAAATTCATAAAAATTAAGAGAATCAACCGGTTTTAATGAAATGTTCAGTATTTATTTAATAACGATCTCGTCAAAATCTATAATTTTGTGCAAGCAAGAAAAACCTTTGCTAAAGTTATAACACAGCGTACTAAAAAAAACGATGAATGTATTTTTATGAAAAAGCCCCTAAATGCAGTAGTAATAGAATCGATAGAACTCGAAAGAAAATTAAATTCTCGAATTAAATAATAACATTGCAGAAATAATACGACGCTGTGTTCTAATAATAAGAGCTTTTTAAAAAGCATTAGAAAACTTTAAAAATTGCATTTAAAAAAAAGATTCGATTTACACTGAAACTACATTCAATATAATTTTTTTTTAAATAAATTCACAGTGATTAGGTAATTGTTTATGGATTAAGGAAACAAACAATTAAATAAACAAACGAATTATGGATGATTTAAAAATGTAAACAAACAATGAACAAATGTAAATAAGAAGAAAGGAATAGCACCATTGTAAATATGTGACGGTACCTGTGTTTCGTCAAATGCTGATGTCTCGCTTTTTATGTCCTCATGTCAAAAATTACGTTCACATACTTGAAGAAATAATTTAAAAGACAAACATAATAATTTAAACTTTTGTTAAAACCTAGGAAATGTTAGTAACCAAACATGCACCATATTAAATTTGTTCAAAAATCGACATTTAAATAAAATAGTAGTAGAAACACATCCAATAAATGTCATCAATCGTGTATGTATTGTTCTACCAGTATTTTGCTAATTTAATCTATATCATCAATTAATGTCATGAAATTAAAAAAAATAAGAATTGAAAAAATTAATTAATAGAACATTTATTTAAATAAATTAAAATGTGCGCTTTTCTTTTTGAAAAACGAACTGTTTATTTAAAATCTCGTAAAGTTTTAATATCTCGCTTATTTCGTTTGATTTTCGCATTGATTTTAGATTAAATTTATTAATTAGTCTAACATTGTATTTTTATCTTAAAATAAAATTCTAATTTATTTTTAAAAGGCTTAAAAATCGAATTTTCATGCAATGCCTAAATTGCTTACGACCATATTGTAATTTCCTATTTTCTTTTGCGCTTGACATCTATGAAAAGGAAATAGGTTTTATTTTATTTTATTAATACAATATATGTTATCTTCGCCTTCCCTCTCACCCGCTTCTATTGTATCTTTATATTTCTTGTTGGGTCCCTCTATTCTCTACATTTATTTTATTTCCTTTTTTCATTTTTTTCATTTTTCACCTCATCTAATTTCTATTTTTTCTATAATATTTTTCAATTATTTGTTCTTATTCTCTTCATTCGTCTAACTATTGCATTTGTTTAATTCTTATCAATTGAAAAGTCATCTTTAAATTTTCTCACAAACTTCCATCATTTCCATCTTTCAACTTTTCCTTTATTATAATTTTCTCTTTTTATGTTTCGAATTTTTTTACATCACGATTAATTAGTATTATTCGCGTTATTAATACTACTGTTTTCATGTTATTATCACGACGTTTCGGCCGATATAACGTCCAAAATTCTTCGTATATCTCTTATCGAATTGTTTATGTAATTTTCTACAGAACCTCTTATTTAATCTACGAGGGTTGCTTATTGTCATCCATTTAGCATTGACCGGGTATTGATTTACTCCTCTCCAGGAGTTAGGCACAAGGCCAGTTTGTTATCTTACAAGTAAGATGTGACCCAAGGTCGGGTCGGGAAAGTGGGGTTAAAAATTGCCTGGGCAGCCCCGTCGGCATTCCCCGGTAGGGGCGCCTCAGGCAGTAAGCAATAAACTTACTCCTCCCCAAAGAGGGAAGGCGAAGCCTGGGAGGGTGGATCTCCTAGAACTGCACAGAAAATACCCATAGACCGGCGTAAATCAAGCCCCGAAGGCCAAGACAATACCAGTCTATGGGGTATAGTATCCATCGGAACAGATACTACACTTTGATCTTAGCCAAAAGGCCAAGGACCGGGTAAAAGTCTTAAGTAATTCCTTAAATTAAGAAAATTACATTTCACATTTTCAACAAATATCTTGCGATACTAGTTTTCCACGTGTTGAAAAATGTTCAGCTTAATATCTGTCGCGCTGTGTGCACCACATACTCTGCGCCTGTGTTCTTTGTCGCCAAATACCCAATCATTCAACCTGCCATTTCTATTCATAGCCCACAGGCATTTTAATTAGTTCTCTCGCCTTGCGCTATAAAAGATCACATTTGTCCGTCAAATACCAGATGTCATCTCGCCATTAATCTCTCTTCGCACAGCCATCTTACCATCGCGGAAAGATCCAGAGATTAAATCGTACCTGAAATGGAAAATAGCGAACTAGGCAAACGAAAAGGGCGTGCAATAAACTGAAAGCTTATCAGTCATTCTTGTAGACACGGCTGGCCGCGTTTTAGTTCTGCAGAAAGATGTTGCATAATCCTTTATTCGTCAGACAATGACATACTTTATAATACAAAAGTTAAAGGCTTAAATTTTACTGAATAATATCAAAAGAATGTGTTAGATCAGAGTTATCTACCTTGGAAATATATTTCGGTATGATACGAGAGTGTGTAATCTCGTTGTACCCTCGCGGTAGCAAATAAAACAAAACAAAAAACAATACTCCCCCTTTCATTGTAATCATAAACTATCTTTAAGTTGTGTGTGTTGTTAAGTGATTATTCCTGAAACGTAAGAAACAATACACAAGCAAAAGGGGAGATCAAAAGAACACAAACACAATGTTACTTCGTTGCTCGTCTGGTGCGTACCGAGAGTGACACGTTGCAAAGTATTTATTTATTTACAAAATGGTTCAAGTGGGACAACTCCCAAATTCAAAGCCACAATACTACAGTGTGTTATCTCTGATAAAATTCAATGTAAGATGTACATGTTCTAGGCACTCGAATATATATCGGATTTCATACCTCTATAGCATATACGTTTTCTTATTGTAATTACAACACTTGTACATTTTGCTATTTGTTGGTTATTTCTCAGTGTATTGTTTCATGTATTACCTGTCTTTCTTACCTCCCTTTCATGTCTTTCCACTACGAACTGTTAATAAATTAAATGTATTTGATAAATAAATGTTTCTCCTTTCATCGTTCTCTTCCAGCACATAAGTGTGTTACCAATGATACTATCCACGAATAATGTATCCAGCTTGCGAGGATAATAAACATTCCAAGCACGTGGTCAACAAAAATAATAATGTTTAAATATTGTTTTACTGTGCAAAAATGTCTGGTTCCTCCTTATAATACATTCACGGCAAGAACTCGTATCTCTACAAAAACTGGAAAGAAATGTCCTTTCTTTCTCTGTGTGTTTAACAGGAGACGACATTTCCATGAACATAGATTATTTTTAAGAACATCCACTATGTAACATACATTATCGTGACTACAAAAATAGACTGTTTCAACTTCCATGAGTATTTATTCGTGATTAGAGCAACATGATATAACCTTTCTCTGGGCAAGCATTGTTATTAGTTTACGCCATGGTGTAGATAAGTAGTAAATAGTAAATTAATTATATTATATTCTGTGTATTCTCTATTCAACGGAAGTGACAAACCTTTGGGGTTATTTAATAGTAAATCACTCATAGTATACGGCTAACTAGCAATCTCTTCTATATTGCCACGAAATAAATGATTATCTTGAAGGGTTACTAACCCATAGGGGTCAGTAAGAATAAACAAAAAGTACACGTGTAAACAATGGGCTCAATCGCAAGTCCGCTAAAAATGTCCGAGGTTAAAGTAGTTCTAAACAGTCTAGCAATCATAATACGCATACCGACAATAAGTTTAATACAATTGCAAATGAGTGTCACAGACTTCAAAACCAAAGAAATCGAAAACAGTCTAGCAAACTGAATACCCGTACCAATATTAAGTTAAATACACTCTTCAAATGAGTGTACATAATGACAAATTGGTCGTAAACAGTGGAACAAGCAATCACACAATTAATCGCGAATATACTAAAATAAGAAAAGGAAAAATTCAACTTCTCATACGCCACAAAGGAAACGCCATGCACTCTCAAAGTTTAAACGTTTCTGTTGATTAACAATAGACAACTTTTAATTCATAAGATTGATTTTCCAATTGGTCACTCAAATAAGGAGAAAATTACCATAATTCCTAACTGTAAAATCATATCATAAGAGCTCCGAATATTTGATACGAAAATTATTGCTTTAATGAAGCAATAATCATAATAGATTATTGTTGTGGGGTACAAATCACCCCTATTGAAGAACTAATGGAAGCAACCATCTATAATAAATACCATGGTTGCAAAGACTCAAACAGAGGAATTCCTATTCATGTTTTACCGCATGGTAGGAATCCGGTCATCTCCTACCACATTTAGTGGCGTTACTGTATTGCTATGAATAAATACATTGTATATTTTAACCTGTCACAATTTGTGGTTGTTATCTTTGTGACCCCTAGCACGGGTCTACAACAATTATCTACTTATGCTGCCAATCAGAACTCAGGGAATCGACATGCTCATCTAAACAAAATGAAACATCCAAGTCTTCTTATAAACCAACTCTCTGGGCGTCTCTCTCAGTTCATGTAGTTCTAGCTAAATTGGAAGAATACTCAGCGCTGACTACTAAATTGAATAGTCACTTGTTACGAAAGCGTTAATACCATATATTATTGTCCTTCTTTCCCCTTCCCCGCAAACCGCAAATATAAGTTTATTCTCGTTTGTCAGAGACCTCTATGTACTCCTAATCTAATCCCCTGAAATTCATATTAACATTTTTGTAATTCTTTAACTTTCAAAGATACAGTAGAACTTCACCATTGTTATTTATGATACCCCTTCACAAAAACAGACTCCGCGATATCATTGTAAAACACAACAATACAAAAGTATTACCATCATTCGATTTTCCTTAAAATCTTCGAAATAAAAACATAGAACCGCAAATATAATAAAACAATTAATTACTCATAAAATTTCACTTGAGAAATAGTGGTTTGATCTTGGAATAAAGCTTTGTGTCCAGTTGCATCCCCGCACAGAAATACAGAGAAAATTACAAAGACAACATATTAATTTTTAATTTTCTAGTATTTGCTTGCATTACATTTCCGTTTGGGACACTTTTTTTCTGTGCGTGCACGACATACTGTAAATAAATGAAATGTATATCGTGACAAAATAGTTTCCGTTCTGTCATTCACTTTCGACACACGTGCGTGTCATCAAAGACAGCACTGACAAAATTTTACACGAGCATTTGCGGTTGATCTTGGTATAGATCGTTGTTTTCAATTGCATCCACGCACAAACAGACAAACAGAGACACGACACATATAATACAAAAGTAATACCGCGATTAGATTCATCGTAAAATTTTATTTGAGAAAAGGTTATTTTATCTTGGATAGGGCTTTGTTTTTAATTGCATCTCCGGACAGGCAAAACTAAAGGACAAGATATGTATATAATACTAGCAGGAAGATCCGACGTTGTTCGGGATTCAATGAGGATCACAACTATGTAGTGTTTTTCTATGCTCAGAACACAATATTACTTTCTTTGTTTTTACTGCCCCCTCCTCGCTTTTCGAACCTAATATAGAATTAGTGTTTTATACAGATAATTTAAATTTCATTAAAATCGAATATACGTATTTAAAGTTTTAAAGTGGTTCTGTCCCCATGGGGTATTTGGAAGTGGAGGCATGTACATATCTAGTTCATAGATGGAAACGTAGAGATTTGTGACCACTTCCATTGTCTTCCCCGTAAAATTTTATAAATATTTAACTTTAATAAAAATAGAATATATTTGATGTTTTAAGATAGTTATTTCCTAATAGACCACTTAGGTTGCACTTAGAGATTCGGTAATACTTCCATTGTCTTCCCCAGTAAATTTTACATAAGAATACACTTTTAGATTATATGTCGATTATCTAAATGTTATTCTATAGAAAGCACACAAACATTACATACACAGACATTTAGCTTTATATATAGGCTTCCTTTTTCATTTTAATGTATAAAATGTCCTTCTTACCCCTTGTATTTTCGTACACGACAAACTGTCACTAAATGTAATGTATATGTAAACAAAAAGCCTTTCTCTTTCTATCTTTCCGATCGATTTTGTTATTTTGTCTCGAATAAAAAGTTGATGTTTCACCAATACAAATGAAAAGTGGTGGGTCCATATCTTTGTCAACAGTATGAGTGCATAAGTAAACAACATAAGACCGATATTAACTGGACCTTGTTTTGTATATAGTGTTACGTTTCATAGCAACGCACGTGTTTGAATCTATTTTCCATCACGAGGCCGCCATTTTGTTTGTTTTGTTCGTGCGGATAACACATGATCGTTTGAAGAAATGAAGAAACGGTTGAATTTTACATATATACGCATTTCTTATACCTTGGCGTTTTTGACTAGCGAAAAACTTAAGTATCTGCTTTGATACAACACTTCATCTTTTCTGTCTTCGGACAATACAGGGAGAAATACTTCTAGACTGAAGCAATTTTAGTTTTTTTTGCCAAATCGAAGTGCACTTTATTGGGGGGGGACTGGATTTCCCCCACATTAAAAACCAACCTCGTGTCTCACTCTGATGGTTGTTTAGTTTTACAGCATTCGAGTTATTTAATGCCGAATCCGGTTATTTTGGTAGAACCTTTTATTCTCCGAGTTCTTTATATCTTCAAATATTTATTCATGGTGTTTGCTTTGGTTTAGTTGTTTGTTATTTTAAAATAAAATTATTGTTTTTGTTTTCAGCTTTGCAGAACATAATTAGGTTTTGCAAAAAAGGAGGAAAAAAAAGAATAACATCAATGTTTGGTGCATTTTACACCAGGAAGCCGTTATCTTAATACAGCATAATATGATAGTAGCCCTTACTCTGACCTTGTGATGAGGCAAGCAAATAATCACAAGTTACATAACAAAAGTAAGAGCGCTATACGAAACATGATATATAAATGCGATGAAAATCACATTATTAACGGAAAGTCTACGTGAATTGTCCTAACGCAATCGAAATACATGTATTACAAGGATAAAAATATACAGAGAGATGTGTGGGTAACATTCGAGTAAATGTGACATTGATGTGCGTAAAAAGAATGACAACACATTGATACACTAAAAATAAGTATTCATAAGGTACACTGGTGTAATCAACGCAAAGTCAGCTACGTCCTGATGAAGGATCTTGTCGATAACGTAGTTAAAAAGACGGTGGGTGGGAGATCGACAACTTGGTGGACACTGAAGAATTCTTATGCTGGATGTTGCGAGCAGAAGAAGGATTTGATTGGAACAGCGTTATAGGTGTGAATGCCAGAGAAAGATGATAAGTTGTCGGACCGCATCAAAGCTAGAAAACAAAAGAATATTTAAATTCGCACGTGGGTAGAATGTAGATATAGTTCTGGTTTCACGAAGTAGAAAAGTGCATGTACCGTTGTCTAGTAAAGTTTCAGGCAATACTACTTGTATCTTATCCAATTGACATAATACTTTGATAAATATGTGCTAAACAAAAGAAGGGTCATTTTTTAAAACATACAATGTGTAATAACAGGTGCGATGATATCTCAATACGTGACCAACTATAATTGGTCATACAGTTTCGGTGACTTGGCGCCACCAGCAATTTTTGTCACCGGATAGATGGTATTAAAAATAAAACAATGTATGTTCATCCCTGCAGTTTCATAATGTCTTATTTTGCGTGTTAAAACGGACGTTGCTTGATGTTAAGTAAATTCGAGATATGCTATAAGGCAAACAAATTTGACCACGAAATTCTTTGTTTGTTTACATTGTTTACAATGCGCTACACGCTCAGCACTGAGATCTTCAACACTTTGAATGTAACTCTTATTCATAATGCCATAATTCGACTTACATTCTCCGGTCCTATCAACAGGCAACGTTTCCTATTTACTTAGGTCGGTTTTTGATGTGGAAGGAATCCAACTTCCCCAAAAAGGGCACTCTGGATTGAAAAAAAAGTAAAAATTGCCTCAGTCTAGAAAGACTTTATCTTTGACCGAGGACAGAATACACTAAGTGTAGAATCACAATAGGTAATACACTTTGCTCCTAGCCAATATGACAAGGCGACTGTTGTGTATTTCATTGACTTCACTAAAACATTCGACTCCGTTGATCCCGATAGTCTTAGGGAGGTAATGAGCCATGACGGATTTCTCCCCAAGCTTCTAAATCTGCTGAAACCTGATCAGTCAGAAATTCGAACGGATGTCTTTTGTCACGATTTACTTACCTCCCCACGAGGGAAGAGTTTGTACACAGGGTCGGTTTTTAATGTGAGGAAAATCAAGCGTCCATAAAAGGGGCACTCTGGATTGAAACAAAAAATTTAAATTTCCTCAGTCAGGAAAGGAAAATCTCGTTCGCTGACCCAGGCCAGAAAATATTAAGTGTAGTATAAGAATAGATACTACGTTTCTCTCCAAAAGGAAAATTGAAAGAATAAGAATTCTTCAGTGTCCACCAAGTTGTCGATCTCCCACCCACCGTCTTTTTAACTACGTTATCGACAAGATCCTTCATCAGGACGTAGCTGACTTTGCGTTGATTACACCAGTGTAACTTATGAATACTTATTTTTAGTGTATCAATGTGTTGTCATTCTTTTTAAGCACATCAATAATATAACAGATGCGATACTTAAACCTCGCAATTCCTTCAATATTCTGACGCAATCAGACGTTCTAAGTTGGTACATGTCCAAGTTGTTTTCATTTAAATCACTTCCATTGTTTATATATTATTTCCTCTTTAGCCGAGTCTATACTCAATGTCGCCATCTATTGAACCAAAATCTACGAATTAGTTTTTGCTTTGTAGTCGGTAGTTCTCCATCTGTTATATTACTGATGTACTTAAAAAGAATGACAACACATTGAGATATCAAAAATATAACGGTATATTTGTATTGTCGTGACGGTGAGTGATAGTTGTTTGGTAAGAGGAAGATGTACGCACAGGAATTCGACGGTCGATCTTTCTCAGTCCAATCGTCAACCAACTCCCGATATCAATTTCGCGTTGTTTTTATATAACAATTTATTACCATCTTAAACGCCACCATGGGACAACATTCTAACTGTAACCACGCCCTCCCAGGGTGTTTTATTTGGCGACGGAACTTCAATCATGTGACAATCGAACATATCTGTTTATCTTCTCTCGGGTCATGCCAGGAGAAAATAAACAAATTTGTATGACTCGATTTCACCTGCTAGTATTATATACATCTCTTGCCAAATGACCTTCCATACTTCCAACATTTCTCGTTTTGACAATCGATCTTGTTATGTTGCTTCATCACATGAAGGTGGTCGCTGATGTTAGGTGCCTTATTCTCATTCAAATGACCTTTTAGTTATCCGATAATTATCTTATCTTTTGACAATCGCCGTGTACATCTTAGCTTGTCAACATGACTTTTCCGTACACACGGCGTGGATATTTAACATTAACGCCTCCACTAATTCATGGAAAGAAGCATCAAATTAATTCATTCATTCATTACGTATAAATTAGATAATTCTATTGTTGGCATTCGTTAGAATTCTTTCTAGAAAGGTATCGGGTACTTATGAGAAGTGACCACGGGAAGGTTGCCAACATCCTAAGTGAAAATGTTTCTGTGGAACGATCTTAATTCGAACCCGACACACACAGGCTGTCAGTCCGTGTCGTTAACCACTTAGTCACAGTCACTTCCCAAGAATTAAATCAAAGAGACCGAATAAATAAGTGACTCCGCATATTCGATATCAGACAATACTTTTTTTTGTGTACGAACCGAAAAGAAATAGAAATTAGATCCACTTGGCGAAGCGAACTTAAATCGTTTTAAAATATTCATCTCGTCAGATAAAAAGTCGGGCGCCAACTTTCGAAAATTGTAGCGAATAAGAATAAAAAGAATTACAGGTTATTTATATTCATCTTGAATAATTAATGTTTTTTCGTGTGTAAATATGAGCAGAAATCTAAAGTGGCAGATAAAAGTGTGAAACCAAAAAGTTAAAACAAGTAAAAACACTAAAAAAGTTACAAAAAATACGATTGGGCTCATATCGAAGATAAGGGTGCTTTCAAAATAAATACACTGAATTCAGTTTTATTTATGCGGCATCCGTAAATATACAGATACGTTTAGACTATTATTATAAGTATTACGTATAGTTATATGATAATCAAAATTTAGGTCGTTCATTTGTTGCTATAAACAATCATTGTTGAGATATTATTAAACTCTGATATATTTCTAGAAAGTCGGAGTATGATTATAAAATAGTTGGGCAATCCGTGACTGTTTTAATTTTATAAAAAAAAAACTAGTTGGACGCCCCAGCGTTGTCTGTGATCGGATGAGAAAGTATTTTGCACCAAGTTACTATAATTGTATAAACTTTGTATGTCATCCGCCAAAGATGGTTATGTTTACGGTCGAGTTTTCCCGTTGGTGTTTCACTATGTTTGCTGTGTCAACATCACTTGACCAATCATTACTAAACTTGGTCAAAATATCGGTTATGGTTTAACTTAGAGCTGTTTCGATTCTGGGATATCTAAGCGACACGTTTGGCGATAAGTTCGGTTCTGTTCATTGTCGAGACTCAGTATTTGACCCATATTGTAGCCAATGATGTACTGCATCTTATATGACATTGAGCGAGAGATTTGACCTTAAAAAGTTGGATCATGACCGAAATGTTGTCTTAATTTCATCAGTAACTACCATGCAACATTCCGATCAAATAAATTGTTTCTTGAAGCGCATAGCTTTCATAGCATAATTTCGGGAAATATTCGTACAATATGACAGAGGAAGGCCCAGATAAGACTTCGGCGCATCTTTTTATTTTCCGGGGTAGAGGGGTATGCAGTCTCCCGACTGACTTATGTTCTCGTCCTTACTAATTCCCATTTTATAATATTATTGTTTTGGAGTTGGGCTGGCGTAGGAGAAGGTGTCAATGAAGTGTCATGAATTGAAATAAATATATCAGTGAATTTATAGTTCTAAGCCACTTCTAGATACAGCCGCCGTTTTCCTGCCTTAGCACTTGCGCACTCGTGCCCCAAGCTCTGAAGCTGTCATGAATATTTATATTCTTACATTTTTATATTTTGTAATATTTTCTCTTATAAATAAAATAAAACATCGTATTTTTTATGTATGTCACGTGCGAACGCAACCCCCACGGTATTTTTGTATACGCTTGTTGTATCAAAATGAAATATACTTATCTAAGTACACAGGGAAACATAGTTGCATAATTTATATCCTTATGTTGGTCTATCTCTATTTTCGAGTGATAAATACAACTAAATACACTTACCCGGTTAGAACACAGATACTAATATATTACTGTGACCCTTTTGATCTTATTGAGATATACTTATCTACATGCTCTAGGGAACAAAGTATTAGTTTATATATATGGGGATATGGGTCTACCTCGAAACGATGACGTTTTACGACGTTATTATATCAAATATTATAATACTTATGTATTAGACGGAGTTAGTGTTCAGGATATATGAAGAAAAAAGTGATATGTTATAAGTATATATATATTAATACGCTAAGGTGTGCGTACGCTGTGTAACAATAACATCTACATGGAAAGCGGTGACTTTAGCACTGAGCTAACTAAATGGAGTTGCTAAATAGATCAAAATTAACTTAATTAAACCATTAACAGACCCGGCTCGCTACTGTTGCTTTAGCGTGGGAGGAGGAGGAGACGCGGAAACGCTTACCAAATGGGCCGGTTTCAGGCTTACGATATTTATTTATTATTGTTTTTTTTTTAATATTTTAAATTTCTTCTTCTTATTCTTCTTATTATTATTATTGTTATTATTATTATTATGTATATATTAATACGATAGAGTGTGTGTTATTTACTTTGTGTGTCACGATCTGACACTCCTATTTAAGAAGATTTAGTATTTACTTTTGCCCCTGACAACGGGGGGTAGGGAAAGGGAAGAGGGGGCGAGTTAGAGGGGAGTGGCGACCGATGGTGACTGCTGAAGAGACAGCTTTTGCCCTGGCAACCGAGTAATATAAATAGATATATATATATATATATACTTCCATCTCGTCACGCAAAATTTTGGTGAGTAAAATACGTGCATATTTCTAGCCACCGGATAATATTAGTAACAGTAAATAATACAAATTGATGTAGAAAACACTGTGGAATTTCCACAGGGTCCCGCTAGTAAATTATAAAAAGCCATCTAAAGATATTTTTTTAATATCAGCTTTAATTTTTTTGCCCATCACGTTTTCGTCTATATCTTTCCCGAGCTGAAGGCCGCCATTTTAAGTTTTGTGTTATCAATTGTAATATGCACGACGGTTGGAAGAAAGAGAAAAAGGTAATAGTTAAGACGTAGTTTGATTTATATATATATATATACATTTTATACATATCACGAGAAAAAGTGGATAAGAAAACATATAAGATTGTACTTAATATGATATAGCATACAAAGGGATACCAACATAAATCAGTACAAAAGAGAGAATACATTAGAGTCTATTTGCAAACCAATAGACACATGTGTTCCGGGGTAAAAAATAGAGAAGATATTGGAAAAATATAGAAGTAAATATGACTTACATTTATGTTGGTTATAGTGTTCTGGCAGTATAATTAGTACGTGTGTTTGGCGGACGCAGTGTTAGAAGCTGTGAAAACTATACAGAGATAGGCAGCTTGTT
Organism: Sepiola atlantica; assembly: GCA_963556195.1. Classification (NCBI taxonomy): domain Eukaryota; kingdom Metazoa; phylum Mollusca; class Cephalopoda; order Sepiida; family Sepiolidae; genus Sepiola; species Sepiola atlantica. The sequence continues at coordinate 20,152,751 of OY744533.1, read as the reverse complement.
ATATAACGTCCCATGCCTTTGAAAGACCAACCAGAAAAGGTCAGCCGTGTTTTGAATTTCATACATGCATGTTACAGGTTTACAAAACATTCATGGCAAACCGCAATATTAACTGAACCAAAACAAGAAGTATTACGGGGCAAGGCAGTGATAGTTTGAAAATAGTCACCTTGTATTTTAGGTTATGGAATGATAAAATAAAGAAAATCAGGAAAGGTTTTGTACTAATTTCCAAAAATTTATGATAACATACGTGGCTTGATGTTTTGGTACTTTTGCAGTTTTCGGACCGTGCTGAAATATAACGTTATTATTTAGAAAGACATTCTTAACATGTAGAGGATGGTTTGTTAAATATTCTGAACTTTCACCTAACAATTTCATAAATAACTTAATAAATTTGGGAAACTTAAACTCTCGCCGGAAGTTATATTTCGGAGTAAGTTTAATAACGGGGGCTACATCTGAACCTACATTGTTTGCTGCTGACTTATTTCTAAACCGAGTCGGTTAATATTCCGGTTTGCCACATTCGTATATAAGAACATAGTTTCCTAACGTTGGCAAGAATAATTCCAGAGGATTTATCGGATATTCGTTCCAAGGAGATAACTCCGAAAATTCTAAGCTAACACCTGATTGCTATAGATAAAAGTTTATATAGTCCATAGAAATGACCAAAAAAGTATCTTTAGTGTAGGTTGTTGCTGGTTGTTTTTTTTCTTTTATGTGAGTCTGAATATAAAGTCAAGTCGTTATTTTAGCAATTCGGTATGTTCTTATCGCATCATCTGTTATTTGCGTATAACATGTTGAACATTTAAGTCTCAAAGTTTCTCTTATTTTATTCCAAAGTTTGTGATGGATTATCTGTCACTCTTTATCACTCGCTTGTATCTATCATGCCCTTAAAATGGATGTCTGCGTGCACCCGATAACAGTGCGTGTTCGTGATTCATCTCGACTTTTGCGCACCCGTTATTCGAATTAGACTTTGTTATCTGCTTTCCAGTCTTCACTTTCCCTATCTACAATTGGTTATCGGTTTTCCCGGATCTTCACTCCAAAGATTATTTTATTTGTTCATCTAAAAGTTGTCTATTACTAAATTTAATTATTTTGAGACTTTTTTCTCGTAAGCTGAAAAATCAATATACGTTACAAGATGTATAGAGTGACTCTAAAAATAAATATACGTTACAAGATGTATAGAGTGACTCTAAAAATAAATATACGTTACAAGATGTATAGAGTGACTCTAAAAATAAATATACGTTACAAGATGTATAGGAGACTTAAAAAAAAACACTCATTGTATCGTTAATAAAATTCATAGGCTTTTTCCGCAATCCAACCATATTTAGTTCAAAGAAGCTTCACTCAATAACTGACTTGTCCACCAAGTTTCAGGTATAAATACACAACAGTCTTCTCTAGAATAAGGTCATAAGACTAGTTTAGTTTCTTACTCTTTTATTCATCATCTTTAAAAGAAACAATACAAATAGGACACATGTTACTCATCTATGCATAAATGCACATACATAGACATATAACAACATATTACAATGGTTGTCCCTAACATACATCAATGGACACATTGATACCTATCTATCTCCCTTTCCCAAAGGAAGTTTTTCAAGTGGAGAAAAAAACGTGGTTTAGTTAGTATTAAAATAGTTATTATTTTTTATCAAATGAGTGGTTTAAGATCGAAAACAATTCAGAGACTCTTGTGTTCCTGGCTTTTTTTGTTGGCATTAGTCTTATGTATGTCATGCGTATCATTTTAGTAGAAGTTGCTTCCGATGATTTAGTTTGAGTTGGTGTTGCTTCCGTTGGAATGATTGTTTGTAGATTGGTAATTTCTTGTTGTGATTCATGCACAAGGATACTTGTTTATATTAAAGCTTCCCTGATTTTGATAGGTTCAATTTGCCTTGCATTTTTAGACTTTTATTGATTGTGTGTTTCCATAGTGTTCTTCGTTGATCTGTTTTCTGATCATTAGTGGTGGCATTTTTTTTTGTTACAGAATTGAGTGAATTTGCCGAGATGTCTCATATTTCTTAGAATGGGTCGTCCTGTGCCATCTATTTTGATCATATATTGCTATTATGGTTTGATTTCAACCACTTTCCAATTCTTTCCCATCTAAGAGAGTTGTTTTCTGTAAGGTTTTAGATATGAACAAGAGATTTGAGTTCTTACGCGTGATCTTTCCACTTTCTGCTGTGCCTTTTTGCTAGGGATCTTTCTCTGTTGATGGTAATCACTTGCCAGGTTGAGTGGGAACATTATTTTCCGAGAAGTGTGATGATTAGATTTCTGTTTGGACGTCCAAATAGTATCATTGCTAGTGATGTTTTTATTTGTAGATCAGTGCTCTCTCTGTAAATTATCATTGCCCTTTGGAATCCAGCAACATAATCGATAACAATATAGGTAACATTAATTCCACGAACGGAAAAGTTTTGTGCAAATTCTATGTATGCTTTCGAAGAAAAAATAAAGATATAATGATATTGAACCTTATGTTTAGAATCATTATTTTAATTTTGATTAAAATCCATGATATGATTTTGATTCTAGAAAATGTCTCAAATTTACGACTTAAGCTAAAGGAGTTAAAATGAAATTTAAATTCACGGAATCTTGCTTAGTTGGTATCCAATGACGATGGATTAAATTTAATTCTAATCTGAAATACTTGAGTTTTAGATTAGAGTTTGTCCCCATATTATACAACTAAAACTCTTTAAAATACTTTTAAAAATGTAATTCATAGAATATACATTAATTGATCCCTAATATCTATTGTTAAAATTCAACAAAAGTCGGAGTTATCTAAACTTTTATGAAGGGCTGTCACTTCTATTTCACAAAATTTGGAGGTATCTGAAATTTTATGAAGTGCTGTCACTTCTATTTCAAAAAATTCGGAGGTATCTGAAATTTATGAAGGGCTGTCACTTCTATTTCACAAAATTCGGAGGTATCTAAAATTTTATGAAGGGCTGTCACTTCTATTTCACAAAATTCGAAGGTATCTGAAATTTATGAAGGGCTGTCACTTCTATTTCATAAAATTCGGAGGTATCTGAAATTTTATGAAGAGATGTCACTCCTATTTCACAAAATTCGGAGGTATCTGAAATTTATGAAGGGCTGTCACTTCTATTTCATAAAATTCGGAGGTATCTGAAATTTTACAAACCCTAGTTCAATTAAATTAAACAGTTTAGGTGTAAAATATCATAAGTTTATTCGAGGATCAGTTTCATAACTGTTCAATTTGCGCACCGCCTGTGACACTCTGGCGGACACTCTGTCGAATGACACCGGTAACATTATCCATTGGAGAAGTGATTTTCTGCTTGAGTTCATCAATGTTTGCAAGAAGAGTGGGAAAGCACAGATCATCCCCTTCGCATATCCCCATGAACAGAAATCAGACGGGCACAGATACAGTGACTGTGGTGGCAATCTTATCAGAAAACTGTGTTCATCTCTACTATACAGTATCCATCTCTCTGGCAGATTTTAATTGAGTTTAGTACGTACTGTCTTCTTTCAGTGTGGTGGGACCCCACCCCGTTTAAAAATGAAGTTCTCATATTCAGTTTTGATGAGCTCATAAATAAGCCATTTCTGAAGCATTATTATTATTATTATTATTATTATTATTATTATTATTATTATTATTATTATTATTATTATTATTATTATTATTATTATTATCATATTTTTATTTACAATATACATATAGACCATTCTATATGATTAGGTGTAAACAATCTTATAACCGATGGAAAGTTTGTGAAATGGAAGACGGTTGTCGTATTTGAGAATTTTAACTCTAAACCTAACTTTAATCCAGTAAATAGAGGTGCTGTTTATTTCATTCATTTTTGAAGGGTACCAAGGAAATATTCGACTGATACGAGATAACTAAAAGACACGGAAGGTGGTATGATATCAGCTCATCCTATTGGATTACATACGTCCATCTCGGCTCGAAATTCAAGGAATATTACAGATGACGATATAACACATCTTTGGAAAGTAACCATCGAAATTGATGTATATGCCTTTTTAATTCACATTTTTTGTGGCGTATCTAGTTTGTTTTTAAGAGTTCACAACGTTTCAACCGTTGTACTTTCCGAAGAGTACAGCGGCAGAAAAAATTTATTTGTGTATATGTATCTTTTATCATTCATTGAACAACCTGGTTATAATGATTTGTATAAAAATGTAGTTTTTATTTCAATTGTATATACTGATACGTTCTTGTAAAACGGATAGAGAAAGACGGGGACATTAACTTAAAAACCCGTTTAATTCTCTTCTACATTGTGACTTGTTATAGCTGGCAAGTTGGGTCTGACTTTTGTCTCTATCTCCTCTCTGTTACATTGTTCTCTTCTGATCGTTAAATCGAAAAAGTGTTTAAGCAAAAATGAAGAAATCGAAGACAAAAGTTTTTTTTCATATAACTTACAATTTATTGCAAGTAAGATGTCGACATGATCTTAGCGCGCTACGCTTTCTCGTAGCAGCCAACTCCCCGACTCCATTTCAGGATGAACAAAAAGCGAAACGTCTTCTGACTTCGATCGTTGAGTCTGTGCTCACTCTATCCCGATCGATGACGTAACTTTGCAACAGGTTTTTAATACATTGCGCCGTCGGCATACTTCAAAATGAAAACAATACAATGTTTACAATTTCTATGTTAGGCTCAACTTTGCAATTATCAAAGCAGTCGCAGTCGTATTCTAAACGCGACATTTTCCACCCCCGGACACACATCTCGTTATTATTTAAGTCATAATTCCTGTTCGCTATCATTCCTTTACTGATCAGACCGCTGTCAACGCGTTACACCTATTCTTGTATGAAAACTACTCAAATGAAATTGTGTCAAATGCGAACATACGATTCTTGCGAATATCTTCCGCCGTAATATTGCGTGGGAGATTCTTTAATCTCCACAGATTATCCGTCGTGTTCTTTGACGACAGAAACAGCACTCAATGTGTATTCATTTGTATTTACAAATCAATACACACACACACACACACACACACCCACACACACACACACACACATATATATATATATATATATATATATATATATATATATATATATATATATCGATCGTGTCACATGCAAGTCTGTGTGACAAAGGAGGAACGCAAATATATATCCATAATCGGACGTTTCCTTTCTTTTTTTCCCCTCTTTGCTTTATACGCCGATTAAAACCTTCTTTCTTTCCTTTTTTAACCCCTGGTGTGGGATGTGTTTTCTTACTTTCTTTCTCATTTCCTTAGGGCTGCGACGAGTGTACTCGTTCAATTTTATTTTTAGTCGCTAATGTATTTGATGTCTTTAACATCAGGCGTCATTTTTGTCTAGGTCCCTCACCTCACTGTAGTCAAATGAAAAAAATAAAAGTAAACAGTTCATGTTTTATTACAACTTACGATAGTACGGTCCTATCATATTGAAATTAAAAACAACAAAAGCATTAGAAAGACTTACATCGGAAAGCAAATAGCAAGTCAGTTAACCCCCGTTGTCCTAAATTAATTATGAATGGAACCTTTCCATTTTAAATAGTAATTCAACGGTGTTCTTTTGTTTCTCATGGCCATCAGAGATGATAATTTGTATATGAAAAAATAAATCACGTGCATAATTCAATGGTTTGATCTATCAATCTATCTTATATATATATATATATATATAAGTGGGGGTCTGATTAACTCTGCTGGGAAGCCATGAAATTAAATACTGTCTTGTTTTTAAATTCCCGAAACAGTTTTTCAAGGTAAACAACTGATGATCCCTTAAATAATGTTAGAAGCAAACTAATATAATAACCGAAAAAGTTCAATTGACTTACATGAGTGATTTTCCACTGAACGACTTGGGACTTAAGGTTTAAAAAAAAAAAATTTAATATAGTTTTAATGGTTGAGAAACTTCCAATACTATATATATATATATATATATATATGAGAAAGGAAGGATGAGGGTAAGACGAAACGTTGATGAATACATAAAAAACATCTTTTGGTTTTTCCTTTTTCATTTCCCATATATATATATATATATATGTATATGTATGTATATATATGTATATGTATGTATATATATATATGTATATATGTATGTGTATGTATATGTATATGTATATATATGTATATATGTATATATGTATATGTATATATATATATAGAGAGAGATTTTACATTTTGTCTTTCTTTCACCACATTTTTATTTCCTTCTTTTATATCGAATTATTCTAAACTTTGTTCCAAGTGCTATTATAAAACATTGACCGCGTTCAACACTCTAGTTAAATCAAATCAAATCGAGTAGAATATTAAACAAACTTTATGGGAAAAACGAATAGGTTTTACAACGGAATCTCCGATAAAAAAAAAACATCAGTACGTTTTCATTCATGAATGACACATTTTACGAGATTCTTGTTTTAGTATCCACCGTGAGAATGATTAGTGTGAGAGAAATGAAGTTATAAAACTTCATTCACCAGCGGCGGAATATCAATGTCTATGTGTACAAAGGAATGCAGACATTATAACCACGTGTTCATGTATTGCACACATCTTTCAGTGTATGATATCCGTCGGGAATGAAACACAAACATGTCTGTGAAGCTTGTCATGAGTATATTTCATATGATATATATATATATATATATATATATATATATATAATATATATATGTTATTGTTTATTATCTATGTATGTATACGTTTTGTCCTTTTTAATAATCGGGACTCATCAGCATAGAGATATGACTATTCACTACCGGTCATGCGATTCGAAACCCCGGATTACGAGTATTTTGCAACTCAAATCCGACGCCTTAACCACACGGCCAATTTTAAATAGCGAATAAACTGTGATAATTTTAACACTTTATCGGCGGTAATAACGTCTGAGAGCGTTCTACTTCTTTTTAATGGAAGGAACGATGCATTTAAAGCTAGTGACGCCAGGCTGTGTTAATACTACACTTACAGTGTTCTACGTTTTCAAGGAGCGACAAATAATAATAAATATTTGTTATTGTTTATTATTTATGTACGTATACGGTTAGTCCTTTTTAATAATCGGGACTCATCAGCATAGAGATATGACTATTTACTACCGGTCATATATATATATATATATATATATATATATATATATATATATATATATATATATATATATATTTATTCTGGTACAGAAAAATTAGTACAACATTCGTACCGTCGGTTTCAAGCACGGAAGGTCTTACCCATCCGGCTCTCTTCAGCTTCTGTTGTCATCTCATGACAACAGAAGCTGAAGAGAGCCGGATGGGTAAGACCTTCCGTGCTTGAAACCGACGGTACGAATGTTGTACTAATTTTTCTGTACCAGAATAAATAAATATTATGCTCTTAATTTTTAACTTTGATTCTTAATTAATCGAGCACTCTGCTGGGATTTTTCCTACCATTCTACAAAGAATTTAATATATATATATATATATATATATATATATATATATATATATATATATATATATATATATATATATATATATTCAGAATATGAGTGATGGAAATAAAAGTTGTACAAATACAATGTTTATCAGAAGTTCAAAAGCAGCGTGGGGCTTTGTTATTTTTTATCCATGGACTTTCAAAGATCAATTCTTTTCATCAGATTATAAACATCGTTAATGTAAATATTACCGGTAACATTAGACTTTGAAAATTATATATATATATATATATATATATATATATATATATATATATATATATATATATATATATATATATATATACACAATTTTGGCTAGAGAGATCATAAAATAAGAAAGGTCAATGTCACCAAAAATGTTGTTAAAAAGATAATTTTGTGTAGAATACTCAAGACACTCATACGTTTATGACCATAATTCATTTTCTGAATTTATTTCTCTAACCGATATATTTAGCTTTCTATTATTACGATAGATTAGTATTTAATGGTACATAATTTTTGTTAAAATATTTATTTAACGTTATATATATATACATATATATATATATATATATATGGGAAATGAAAAAGGAACAACCAAGAGATGTTTTTTTATGTATTCATCAACGTTTCGTCTTCATTTGTAAGACTTCCTCAGGATGATAATTTTAAGAAAAATGTCATGCAATACATGAAAATATTGGGTTGACATGATGGGTTAATAAGAAGTAGTAGCCACTACTGGGAGCACAGGACCGATATTTGGGCTGAGAGAAGTCAGTGACAGGGAATGAAATTAATGTGGATGGCTGTGAGTGAAAAAGTGGAGGGTTGGGAGTGAATGAACTAAATGTGGATGGCTGTGAGTGAAAAAGTGGAGGGGTGGGGAAAGAGGATGGGAGGGGGAGGCTCTGTGTTTTTGGTGTGTACGTAGTGTCATAGATTTAGAAAATATTTGGAGAAATTAAGGTGATTTTAAAATGAGAGTGGTGGGTGGGTAAGAGTGTGAAAGAAGTAGTCGAAATGGTGAAATGGGCGAGGGGAGAGGGGAGATTTTGTTGTGGTTAGATGTGAAATTTTTGGAGAGTAGGAGTATTTGACCAGCTGGCTATGTCAGGAATGTATGTGCGGGGGGCGGGGGTATATGCGGGGACTTGTATGTAAGCACAATTGAGAGAAAAATATTACTTATGTATTCCTCAACGTTTCGTCTTTATTTAAAGACATTCTCAGTATGATGTCTGAAGAAAATAACACAAGTACAAAATATTTCAAACAATTGTAGTAGGAGAAGTGGATCTTAAAAGGCCGCTTATGAAAAGAATAAATTATAAGATACAAATAGATGGTGGCAGTTGGAAATTGCGTTAACAGTAGAAACTGTTGGGGGAAATGGTGACGGTTAAAGTTATAAGATCATTAGACAGAATACAATTTCGATTAAAACCACTTTGCTTGCTGATTTTTTTTCTTTTTGTTTATCGCAATGATTTTATTTCCGTATACACCGTATTTCCGGCTTTTGATCTCGATATTAGGTATTCGCATGGCTCTATCTAACGTTATTAAAACACAGCTGACCGATATGAGTGTTCGTAATGTGGCCTACAATAAGTTGTATTTATTTATAAAAAGTCGGTTAATTACTGTTGGAGTAAATTCAGTACATATAAATATGTCAACATATACATATATTTAACTTTATGTATAGATATCATTTAATATAACATATATACATGTATATATATATATATATATATATATATATATATATATATATATATATAATATAAAGTTAGATCCAGTAAGCATGTTTTTATTCAACTTTCAAATTGAAGTGAATCTCATGTTTCTGTTTTGAATCTGCAGACATAAATTATTTAACAACGTAAGTGTTATTATTTTTTAGTTTTAGTTTTCGGATATTTTCGTACACAGTTTTTAGACTTTGCTTCTTAAGAGTCGCAATATATATATATATATATATATATATATATATATATATATATATATAATGTGTGTGTGTGTTATATAATAACTAAAGAATAATATAAACTAGTGACGGAACCAAATAAATCAAATTAAATAAAGGTCGAAAATTCAACCAAGTTTACCGGTTCGACATGCTTTCTGCTAGAAAGTTCACAAATTCACAAATTTGAAACGGTGACTGTTTACATTGGAGGAAAACATAAATAAAAAGTAATAAAACTAACTCCGTTAATAGTCAATTATAAAAAGGAAATGTCACAATAAGTAGTAATATTATAAAACCTGTAGCTAGAGAGGGAATTTGAAAATAGAAAAGGTGAAAAGATAAGGAGTGATATATAGGAGTAGAAAGAAACTTATTTTTTCATTTTGTCTGTTTTAACAATTTAACAGGCTTAGCATATTCATTTTTTTCTAATTCAAATATTCTAACCCGAGCTCAATGAGTGACCCAAGGTGTAAAATTTTTCATAACATGCATATATATATATATATAGTCTGTGTGAAAAATTACAAACGGAAACCAGGTTAAAATGCAGGAGAAAAACAAAAAGAAGAAATTTGACCGGTATCGTTCGTGTTAGCAAACGTCTTTAGAAAAAGTGCAGATTTGGAAATAATTTCATTTTGAAGGCACACACATGGGAGAAGGAAAAGATCATCCGATTGGATCGTATGAGAAGACTTTAAGTGACATTAAAATATGATTTGACAAGTAGGTGACACATTCTTCTTTATTTCTTCTTCTTCTTTTTATATTTTATTTATTTCGTTTTTTTTTCACTTTCACACCTACTGAGCTAGTATCGGGAAGGCAGTAGGCCGAGCGGGTAAAGGCGATAAGAGGGAAGAAGGCAGATGAACTAGCCAGGATAAACACACATAGGAGTGGGCATGAAATTGATACACCGAACGGGAGCCCTCAAAAATTAATCGGAATATATCAGAGATAGGTCTGCTAATATATATATATATATATATATATATATATATATATATATATATATATGAGAGAGAGAGATAATGTGATAGTCAGTGCTCAACTCTATCATTAGTTGAGTTACAAAATAAGTAAACTACCAGGAACCCTAAAACTACGGTTTAAATAAAGGCTAAAATGTTCCATTACGCTTAGATGAGCGAGTCCGTTCTCTAAGTTCTGGTTAGTTGCTAGTTCATGAATTGGCATTCTAGGGTATAAATATTGCTTCATTCAAATATATATATATATTAACAGTGCTACCCGGCGTTGCTCGAGATGATAAAAAATAAAGTAGTAGAAATTAAATAGTGTGTGTAACATATTTATATAAAAACTTTAATCTCTCTTCCTTTCTCTAGCTATCTCTCTTTCCCTCTCTCCATTATTTCCATCTCTCTTTCAACCCTCTATTTCCCCTTTTCCCATATGATTTAGAGACGTGCTCTTGTCGTATCAACGAACTAAATGTTTAGAGACGCGCCCCTGTTGTACCAAAGAACTAAAAGTTTAAAGACGTCCTCCTCCAACTCTTTATGACGTCATTTCCGGATTAGTTGTAGGAATGACACGACTATTAAGGTAAAGTCTGGGAGAGTGGACCTCCTCCTTCATAGAACTCGTCTCATACCGACAGAATCAAGGCCGGTACCGGAATTTCCCCAGATTAAGCGTATATTCATTTTTCATCCCCTCCTCCGCAGCCTGCCCATGATGTCAGTTGCGGTTGAATTTTAGGGAATTATTGGCATTTTTTTCGGGAATGACTTGTAGTTTGTTTGTTTTTACAAATTATTGAATGATATCTGTTACTATTTAAATTAATACGAAATTAAATAGAAATTAAACTGAAAATAGCTTAAATAATCGACCCCCAACGAGATCTGCTCCATAGCCCCCATTTGATGTACATTTAGAGATTCTGGACTACTATCATAACTTTTATCGGTTACTTTTAAATAAGAATACACTTTTAGATGTTATCTAAGTTCTCTCTATATGACACACACACATAAATACAGACATTGAGTTATATACATATATATATAATATATATATATATATATATATATATATATATATATATATATATATATATATATATATATATATAAGGTTTTGACAGAATAATAGAAACGTCTTGAAATTTTAAATGAATTCATTTTAATACGGTGTAGCACGCCCATTTGCATTAATAACTGATTGGATGCAACGTGGAATGGATTCATACAACGCTTGAATTGTTTCTATGTCAATGTTGTACCATTCTTCAGCTGAATCCATCTCTAGTCCTTTTAATGATAACGGAGAGGGATATCGGCTTATCATATGTTTTTTAAAATACACCAAAAACTCTCAATAATATTTAATTCTGGGGATTGTGGTGGCCATATTAGATGTTCTACGTCATTTGAATTATCTTTGTGCTATTTAGTTACAGCTTTTGCCGTGTGAATGAGAGCATTATCATCCTGAAAGATAGCATTTCCGTCTGGAAACATTTCTTTGGCCATAGGATGAATTTGGTCACCTAAAATTTTCAAATAATCTTGGCTATTGATTCTTCCATGGAAGAAAAACTATTAGACCAGCGGATTTCCTAGATTGAGCTCTCCAAATCATTACCGATCCACATCCATGTTTTACAGTTTGAAGAAGGCAGTCTGGATCGAATGCTTGTTTCCGCTGCAAACATACACACGGCCAGATGTTTAAGATATAGTAAAGAATGATTCATCGGAGAAAATAACAGTCTTCAACTGTTCTGAGGACCAATTTCTTCCGTTTGTACACCACTTTCAACGTTTTTTCAACATTTCTCATGGCAGCCCTTCCAGGAGGTCCAGCATTGTGAAGCTCACGACGAACAGTTTTTGTTGAAACTGGATTATCCACACAATTGACAAATTCTGTTGTAATTTTTGGTGCCGTGGTTTTGTGCTCTTTCCTCAAAATCCTTACAAGGGCTTTACGGTTTCTTTCCGACAGCTTCGGCATTCTTCCAGAATTTTCTTTAGAAAAAGATTTGCCCCTTCTTTTTAATGGGCTGTTATCACCTTCGAGACAGTCCCAATCTCAGTCACTGCCCTTACGGTAGCACCTGCTATACGGGCATCAACAATCTGGCCTTTTTTTAAATCAGTCTTATAATTGTTCTTATTAATATGTACTACGTGAACTAAAAAAATAAATTTGACCAATTAATTCATGACAAAAATAACCATTAAGAAAAAACAAATGAAACCAACATTTAAGTATTTTTCTAAATTTTTATAAGTGTTTTAAAATTGATTCAAAATTCCCAATATGTTTTCTATTATTTTGTTCAACTCCTTTCTATATATATAAGAACCGAAATATGTTTAGATAAATCTGACATGTACAAATAAAGTCGCTAGACCTAACAATACAATAAAATAAAGTTAGATTTTTACTCTGTATTATCAAAAGACCTAATCATGACTGATTGAAAAATAGCACTTTCAAATTTTACAACAAAGGCATTTTAAAAGACAGGAGAAAGAGAGAGAGAGAGGGGGAGAGAAACAGAAGTCACATGAAAGAGAAGAAAGTTAGAATCCTATGTTATTTCCATATTTACAAATAGCAGACACATTTTTGGAAACGTTTGGAGAAAACAAAAGATGCAAGATTGCAGATGTCCATGTCATCTTCGCAAAAGTTTTAAATAATATATTTTACTCGCGTTTAATCAAGTATGTTTACAATAAAGATGAAATAGAAAGTTCCACTAATATGTACAATTCTCCGTTTCTTTTCTTACTCTCTCTCTCGCTCTCTCTCTCTCTCTCTCTCTCTCTCTCTCTCTCTCTCTCTCTCTCTTTCTCCTGTCCTTTAAAATGTGTTTGTTGTAAAATTTGAAAGTGCTCTATTGTTTAAGACAATGTCTGTCAGGTGTGTCAAACTTTTCAAAAGCAATACCTGCTTTTATTTTCCTCCTTTTCTTTTATATTCAGGGCCATAAAAATAGAAGTGGTTATAGAGGGTGTTACATCATTATATTAAAACTTCTATCTCTCTACCTCCGTTCTATATTTGTCTCTTTCACCCTTTCCTGTTTCTCCACGCTCATCTCTTTCATCCCTTTTTCACTTCTGCCTAGCTTATTCTTTTCTCTTGTTTTAATTTATTGAAAATAATAATAATAATAATAATAATAATAATCTGATGTACATGGATGACCTAAAACTATTTGCAAAAAGCAAAAAGGAACTGGAAAAGCTGATAAATATGACCACAATCTTCAGCCAGGACATCCAAATGGAATTCGGAATGGAAAAGTGTGCACTACTAGAAATAAAAAAGGAAAACTGGAGACAACAGAGAACATAGAACTCCCCACCCAAGAGAAAATGAGGCGCTAGGCGAACAGGATAGTTACAAATATCTTGGAGTTCTGGAGGCAGACGCCATCAAATCTACGGAAATTAAACAGAAGATTGGAAAAGAATATTTACGAAGAACAAGAAAACTCCTAGAAACGAAATTATATAGCAGGAATCTAGTAAAAGGAATAAACACCTGGGCAGTAGCACTAATAAGATACTCTGGACCATTCATAGGCTGGACCAAAGAGGAACTCAGGCACCTGGACCAGAGGACCAGAAAATTAATGACCATGCACAATGCACTACATCCAAAAGATGATACGGACAGACTCTACATGAAAAGAAACGAAGGGGGGAAGAGGACTGGTAAATATAGAAGAGTGTGTGGAAAACTCAAAAAACGAGCTGGAAAAATACATAACTCAACACAGGAAAATCCTTATCACTGCAGCAAGAGACACCGTCCCAACGAACAATATGGGAAGCACCGAAACACGAAACAAAACGGGAAGAAAAGAAAAATGGGAAGAAAAAAAAAACTACACGGACACTTCAGAAGACTGACAAGTGAAGAAACCAACGAAAATAGGTGGACATGGCTAAGAAAAGGACACTTGAACAGAGAAACGGAATCCTTACGGATGGCTGCACAGAACAATGCAATCAGGACGAACTACATTAAAGCTAAAATAGATAAAACTAAGGAAAACAGTAAATGCAGACTATGTGGGCAAAGAGACGAAACTATAATCATATAATAAGTGAATGTAGCAAACTAGCCCAAAACGAGTATAAAAACAGACATGACTGGGTGGGAAAAGCAGTACATCGGGAACTGTGCAAACAATTCAATTTCGAATACGCAGACAAATGGTACAAACATAAGCCAGAAACAGTACTGGAAAACGAAAAACACAAAATCATCTGGGATATGGATATACAAACAGACAAACTCATACAAGCAAGGGGACCGGATGTTATAATAATCAACAAGAAGGAAAAATCATGCAAAATCGTAGACTTCGCCGTTCCAGCAGTCCACAGAGTGAAAAGCAAAGAAACGGAAAAACGAAGCAAATACACAGAACTACCCAGAGAACTGAAAGGAATATGGAACATGAAAAAGGTCAGTATAGTACCAATAATCGTAGGAGCACTAGGAACAATCCCCAAAAACCTGGAAGAAAGACTGGGAGAAATTGGGATCAAAGGAATCATTGGAACTATACAAAGGACAGCAATGATCAAAACAGCTACAATCTTAAGAAAAATTATTGAATGCGGAAACTAACCCGTATAAGCTACGAAGGATCATACGGAATCTAACACAGGAAGAAAACAAAAACTAACGAAAGAACACACCACAAACGAAGAAACAGAAAATGCAAGAAACATCACTTAATAAGCTCCCCCCTCCCCCAATAAACTACAGCGGCCTCAACTGACACAACACAAAAATGGACCAATGAACAGAAATAGCAAGAAACACTATAAGCTCACCCCACCCCACAATAAATAAATAAATAAATGTATAAAAATAAAAAAAAATTTAAAAAATTAAAAAGTAAAAAAAATATTAACATAGGGTCAAGGAGGATGAGAAGACCGAGGAGGGAGAGCACAAACCAGACCTCCACTGGAAGTGCAGAGACTGCTGGGACTTCGGGGAGGCTTATTGCGACCCAAACCCCAGAGAAGACCAATGGTCCTTACGAGCGAGAAATCAATGGTAAACGGCTGTTGTGATACTGCAAATTTATTTGCGGTGGCTATCGAAAAGAGATGGAGAATGCTGGAAATCTGGGGAGACTTGTTGTCATTCAGACTCCAGGGAATACCACCGGTTATCGGTGAGCAATCACTGATGACCTGCGTGAGAACTCCTAGTGAGTAAATAATGATAATAATATAATGTAAGTCATTCATCTTCCCTTTTATATAATAGATAACACTAAAAATGGTTGAAAAAACGCCCTCTCTTACGAAACATGGCCAAGTTGACTCCCAAAGAATGTATAATTCTGTTTCTTTCAGATATTATTAACCCAGGGCACGACGATCAAGAATATATCAATCTTGTGGGTGTTTATTTCGTAGCTTTTGACTTTTAGCTGGACTTACACACACACAGACACACACACAGACAACTGCCCCTTATATAATACATGTCATTTTTGTACGAATAAAGTAAATAACGTCTGACCTCATTTCTGAGAAATTGTTTCGAAAATAAAAATGAACTATTGAAAATCTCACCATATGAGTTAATTTGATTGTCTTAATTTGTCTAGTAATTTCTCTGCCTCCTCTCTCTCGCTCTCCTTCTCTCTCTCTCTCGCTCTCCTTCTCTCTCTCTCTTTCTCTCTCTTTCTCTCTCTCTTTTTTTCTCTCTCTCTCTCTTTCTCTCTCTTTCTTTATATATATTTTTTGTTATACATTTATATATATATACACACACTTCCTATTCATTTTCTTCGTTTTTTTTCTCGTAAATCATGTTTACTCGCTTTCTTTTATTGTTTTCTTATACATAAAGTCAATCCAGTCGAAATGCTGATATGTAGACGTTTGGCGCATAAAACATCATTTGTGTTTTGTCATTAATATTCGACTTTGTTTTTACATGAACAAAAATTAATTTCAAATAATTTTCTAATACTAAATATTTAATCCGCATATGCACTTATTTTTTTCGTGTTGAAACACAGAGGAAGTAGGAAGTGTATGTTCAGACAGGAAAAGTACTCGCACACATTCCTGCCCATTTTTAAATATATCTTTATAGAAGGTATTTTCCACGTCCGTCTAATTTAAACATCCTAATTCTTATGCTCGCCTTTGTTTCCATTCGTTACTCGTAACGTCCTCGAAACAAAACACTGACTTAGCATTCCCTTTTTTTTCGGTCAACCATCTAATTTTCTGTAATATATCTTTAAAGAATAGAAATGTCCTAAGCAAATGTATATGTGATAAGTATTTGATCCTTAAATCGCTATTTGCGTTAGCCGTTTTGGCTTCATAACTGCTAGCAACCGTGAACATCACTTGGGCCAACTCAGGTCACCCTCTACTAAAGGATATGAAGTCACTTCACAAAGACTCGACTCGATTCAACTTCTCAACAATGTTTTTATTATATTTTTCGGACCCCACGAGTAAATATCACCGCCACAAACAACAAAAGTTACATTCATTAATAACTCGTATTTCTTTTTTAAATTAATTTATGACACGTGTTGCTCTAAACGATTACCTGTTTTTTTTTTTTTACTTTTCTTTGTGTTTATTTTAACACACCAACTTAATTGTTCTCGCTCTCTCTCTCCTCCGCAAGGAAAAC
This sequence comes from Sepiola atlantica, assembly GCA_963556195.1. NCBI lineage: Eukaryota > Metazoa > Mollusca > Cephalopoda > Sepiida > Sepiolidae > Sepiola > Sepiola atlantica. The sequence goes on along the minus strand of OY744533.1, from coordinate 20,135,545 downwards.
GACAATAAAAACATGAGAAAGTCACCACACACTGATCACTATCCAACACATAGATTAGAAAATACAATCGTTTCTTTTTACTTTTCAGAAAATCACCAAACATCAAAACACATTCTTACTTTTTGCATATACACAAGAGTAATGGTTGGAAGTAAACAATTATTTTTTTACAAAAAAGTGAAACCAAAAAATCGCGCGCCAGGGCGACAAAACAAAATGGACACAAACAACTGTGTCCATTTTGTTTTTTCTTTCCTTTGAAGTGTGCATTTAAGTGTGCGTGTGTGTATCAACTCTTGTGTGTGTGAATTTATCTTTAAAAGACCTACACTGTTTTCTTTGTTTTCCATATCTTTTTTCAGACAAAACAGCAGCGTGTTTAAATTCTGTGTTTGTGTGCGCCTTTCAACACTCAGATGTCTGTCTGTTCTTAGATGTTCGTGTCCTCCCGTATTTGTCTTACTAACTCAGCTCTGTCCTTTTATTCTTTGTTTCTCTTCTTTCCTACCTCTCCTACAATCTCTCCTTTCTCTGAGTCGTTCTCTCTTTTCATATGTTCCTCCCTTTTTTCGGTTCGTTTATTTGGACATTCGCAGCATATCTACCCGAGATCGTATTTGTAATATACAACCTTACTGGTGAGTGTATAGAGTTCATTATGCAGGCGAGCTGATCGTCTTCCTGCCGTCATCATCATTCTGAGCCCAGCCTGCTTTTTTATTCATTGATACAAAACCACACCGACACTTGTTAGTTAGTTTATTAAAAAGATGTTTTCAAAACGAGAGAACAGAAGCTACGCATGCGTGTGTGAAAGAGATGAGATTAAGAGATATCACTACATCAGTAGACACTTCGCCTTCTGTTCCAATTTATGGATACGGCACGGAAACACGTCTTTCCTCGTTCAAGTCTCGCTGGCCAAAGGGGAAGAAAGGGAGTCCTGCTCTGAAATTCCAAGTTTAGGTAATATCTCTGTGTCATTTTACTTCAGCTGAAGTTCTCAGAAATCTAGAGGTTCCTTCCTGGGGCTAACATCTGATCTCTATATGAGATACATAGATTTCGAACATTCTATTAAAAGTATCCTTTATTTCTAATATGTTATAATGTATCTTTTTTATGGTTTCTTGGTCTTATCGGATTCCAGGACAAGGACAATAATTCATCTAGTCTGGTGGAGTATCTAGCTAAGTGTTGTTACTTGAGATAACATCACTAGCTGAAAATGCACTATTCCTCGTATGAACAAGTATATGGCCGTTCTGATGGAATTTTATTAGTTCTGTGAATATTATGGTATGTTGAATATTTGGACAGGGTTTACTTGGAAGGTGAAGTATCCTCATGTCAGATTATCTTGACAAACCCCTGTACAGAGAGACCGAAGACACTTGAGTATGGCGTCTAGTAGGTAATTCAAACTCCCCTAGTAGGTAATTCAAACTCCCCTAGTAGGTAATTCAAACTCCCCAGTAGGTAATTCAAACTCCCCAGTAGGTAACTTCGGTTCTGTGTCATCATCTCACCCCAGACATGAAACCTTTTCCATGAACACGATTACTAATATGCAACAGAAGTTCTAAGAGCGGTTCGGCCGTCATAAATTACTTACGATAATTTAATAAATATGAATAAAACTTCATCTGAATTCAGTTGTAAGGGGGGTATGTTCACATATCCTTTATCAGGGGAGAATTTCCTGATCCAGTACAACTTCTGTTGTTTTCTAAGAAAATTGTACATATAGAATAGGCTATTAGTTTTCATGTAGATTTGTCAACCTTTGTTGTATAAAGTACACACACATATACATTGACATACACACACACACACATATATATATATATATATATATATATATATATATATATATATTACCAATATAAACGCTCTTAATATATATATATATATATATATATATATATATATATATATATATATATATATATATAATTTCAGTATCGATTCAGCAAAAGTATAAAAATAAATATTCAGTTAATATTTTGCTGCTAAAGTGAATTTGGTATTGCTTTCTGTTTTTGTGTTTACGCCGATGATAAACTATTAGGATGGTAATCCCATATATATTTATTTCAGTATTAAATCAGCAAAAGTAAAAAATAAATATTCAGTTATTTGAATATCTATAAAAAAAACAGTTTAAATGTTTGTAATTACTGCCTTTTAAGTGGAAATCTTCTTTGTTGTACTTAACCGTGATAATCTCTTGTGTATGATTGCCATTTCGTATCATTTATGTTAGCAACTGATCCTTTTCCGATATCCCAACCATTCCAGACAAGACTTTATGAAATCGAACCGAAAAATTAACTAGGACACCGTTTCAAGTACATATTACACGTTTGCTCTATCCTATATAAAGTTATTGTTACTTATTTGCAGTCTGTGTTCAGGTGTGTAAAATGTATTTCTCATATCATTTTACGAAGTTCTATAATTATTAAATTGAATATGTATTTATTTATAGCAGATAAAAAGTACACACCTATCAGACGATTTCTATATTTGCTTATTTAACTTTATTCGTTACTTTAAATAAATAAAGATCGATTTAATAAATATACTTTTCAACAAGTAAAACGTAAATAATTGAAACGGATCACATGCCTCTTAATATTGTTGCATGCCTTTAATTTCTCGTACATTCTCTTCTTCCTTGTGGAGGGGCGCCGTCTCGATGTCGTCTAGTGATTGAGTACCCTCTTCGTTTCTGTACTGCTGTGAATATCGTCGTCCGCTGTGTCTGCAACAAAAACCTTCATACCACGATTCACGAGGCAACAATCTTTTCAAATTTTGATTTGTTTATTTCAGGCGTCAGTTTACCGTGGATCTTGGAGATGTTTCTCCAACGTTAAGGGAGAGACCAAATTACTACTCCATCGTAGTTAATTCCTAGCTTAAGTCCTTAGCCATTCGAGGAGGGGGAAGAAGAATCTAATGCCTGTATTCTTCTAGGGAATTTAATTCCCCTAATCATTTGAAGGCTACATAGAGAAATCGTCTGTTCGGCTTGCTTCCAAAACCAAGACTCCAAAACTCCGTTTCCCACACAAAAGCCCCTGACGTCACATATCCCCTATGCACAAGTGCACCTTGACCCTTGACCTGAGGTCTCGTCGACGTGGTGGCCCTGTCAACGCCTGTGAGCTCCGACTGTGAGAACAGCTTTATTCTGTACTCAATTGTACGGGTTCACCCGCACTAAATCGCGCAAGCCAAACCAAACGACCCCCCACACATACGTCCGGCCTCACACGGTCATTATCTAACATCATTATTATGTCGTTATATACTTACATAAGGGTAACTGTGATAGTCTTCTTTTTGATTTGAACAAAAAGATATAATACGCCTGGTTTTCCGACAAGAGTTGTGTCCCTTACATCAATTTTGGTTCGCTGAGCTTACATGGTAAGTAGCAAAGCAGCATACTGGAGGTTTGTGCATGCGGCTCGTTAAAACAGATTTAATATTTTTTTTTAAATAATGATTCAGTTTTGTGTGCTATCTTTTAGTTTTGTACTTCTGTCTTAAATTACGTGAATTATATAATGAGTTTTATTTGCAAGTAGATTCAGGCATTTTTTTTTTTTAAATATAATTATCTTTCGGCAAAGTTTAAATATTAGACTATAATAACAGGTGTTCGGTCGACGTTGTGAGTATTTTTTCTTATCTCCGCTTTAGACAACGATATGACTGCCTTCGTTTGGACGGTGATTTCAGAGACGATGTAGATGGAAATGTATTAGATGTCAGTTGTTCGTTTTCCAAACGTTTGTTTTGTCGCATCGCAATGTATATTTTTTAAATCGAGAACTGTTTGGCTTTCTGATGAATTCAGATAGATGAGATCCGATTTTGACCTACAAATACTGGTTGGTCTTTTGATGAACGAAACGAAACCGTAAATGTACCAAAAAAGATTGTTTTGAAAAAAAAAATGATTCGTAAAATGAATAAAATCTTGGCCTTTGGAATATAAGTAAATCTTGTATATTTATACATGCTCTGTTGTTACAAGTTGACAATCGTCGAGCTTTCAATTGGAAGATGGTTGGTATACATAAAGAATAGAAGTTATATGCTAAAACATATTTTTGCGCACCTATATATATATATATATATATATATATATATATATAGGGAGATGGATATGAAAATTATGGAAGGAAATATATTCTGAAATGATGGAAAATGAAAAAGAAAAAACAGATTATTTATATATTTATCAACGTTTCGTGTTTATTTCAAGACTTTCTCAAGATGATTGATTTGTAGAAATAAGATACAAGTACAATATTTGAGAATATGTGGTGCATTTGTGAAGTAAAACATGTTTTGTTCTTTTAAAAAAAAAAATGTTTTCCGTAAAGAATCCAAATGTGGGCTATATTTAGTTTAATTTAGTTTCATAAAAATCGGTTATGGATGGATTAGAAAACCGTCGGGAAAATGCAAATACTTACCAGTTTCGTTTGAGTGATGTAAGGAAGTTTTAGGGGACACAATATGAACACAACCTCTGCTTTGGAAATTCAATGATATCAGATTTTCATTCAATTTGATTCATAGTCATTAGACAGCAATAAAGCAAGATTCCCTGAATTTCAATTCCTTCTCAAGACACCTTAAGCTTAAACCTTAATTTTTAAAATTTACCAGAATTAAAATCATGTAATGAATTTGATTAAAATGATAATACGGATTCTAGACATAAGGTTTAGCATCATTATATCTTTTAATATTTGTAAAGATACATACAAGTGGTGCAAAATGTTATGAATAGAGAATTGGTACGGGTATTTTTCTAGTGAATATATAATGTGGACACAGCCGTCTATTTGAAAATTCCAATATTTCGTATCTGTATAAAACGTGATCCATAGTTACCAAAATCGGAGATATTTGAATTTTCACAAAAGGGCTTCTACTTCTCTTTGCTCTATTTCCATAAAATAAATTAAATATATCCCACACTACCCACACTTACACCTAGCATATATGTGCAAAAATTCATAATTACCGGTTAAGTAGTAAAGGATTGAATCCTGTACATATATATGTACATATATATATATATACCTAACTTTATATAAATAGAAATGTTGGCACAACCTTCCATTTGTTATTATTGTTGTAATTATTATTACTATTTTTTTCAAAATTAGAGACCAATCAAGCAATATTCTCTGGGTGTTAATTTCTTCTTAAACCCGCTTTAACTTAACCATGTTTTGAATCAAAATCATTTAATAAATTTTTTTATCAAATTTGGAATAAGTATCTAGGCATAAAGTTTAGTAACATATATATTTTCATTTTCAACTTCATAAAGCGCTTATTTTGTTTTATTAACAATCACGGAGTTTAGGCGCGCAAGCTCTTGAGTTGTTGAGTTCGCTGTTTTCATAAGGAATTGGCATTTCAAACTGGCTCCCCAAATTTCTCGTTTCGAACGAACAGGAATCATTTTCATTGGTTAAAAATAGTGATTTAGTACATTTATGTGAAATCCTGTTTGGGGACGGCGAAAAAGAAAAGAGTAAGTTAAACGAACAGAGAAAGAAAAAGAGTAGCTTATATGATCTAGTAACGGATAATTTATAAACTAACATCCTCATCTGAATAACTCCCACCCTTAAAACTTAAGATTTACTTTTTTTAGGCAATTACGTGTGAACACCCTGTAAAACTTGGTAGAAAGAAAACAGAAACAATTATTTTAGAATGTTGATGAAAGATCAGTTTAGCATATGAATTTCACGTAAAATAATCCTCCATTTCCGGGCCATTCTAGATTTTTAGAGCAGTTAAAAAATATTTTTAGCACTATCTCTAGGCCCGAATCGCAAAGTCGTAAAACCATACGTAAATAGAGTCACCCTCATCCCCAAAATCATACAGGATTTATCTCTCAGGGCAATTTTTTTTTTCTTAACTGCTCTAAGAAGGTGTAATGGCCTGAAAATAGGGGGATCTTTTTACGTTAAATTTATATGCGACATCGATCCCCGGCCCAAATTTTAGATAATAGTTTTTTTTATATCGTGTAATTGTTCAGGGTGTTCACACGTAATTTCATAAAACGAGATGATTCTCTATTTTTTTAGATGTGTAATTTAGCGGAGCCTGTTAATCTACAATAATACCCTAGTAGCTTAAGTTTGTAAAAGTGCGAGAGAGAGAAAAGAGAGAAGATGAAAATTAGAAGAGAAAAGAGAGAAAATGAAACAGAAAATTAGAAGAGAAATAAGAGAAGATCAAAGAAAAAATAAGAAGGAAAAAGGGAAGTTGACATAAAAATGTGAAGAGAAAGGAGAGAACATGAAACAGAAAATGAGAAGAGAAAATGGAAAAGATTAAAAAAATAAGAGAAAAGAGAGATGATGAAAATAAACGAGAAAAGAGTGATGACAAAAAATGAGAAGCGAAAAGAGAGAGGATAAAACATGAGAAGAGAAAAGAGAAAACATGAAACAGAAAATGAGAAGAGAAAAGAGAGAAGATAACAAAAAATAAGAGAAAAGAGAGTAAATGAAACAAAAAATGAGAAGACAAAACAGAAATGAAAATATGAGAAGAGAAAAAAGAAAAGATGAAAAAAATGATAAGAGAAAAGAGAGAAGATGAAAAAAATGAGAAAAGATAGAAGATAATAAAAAATGAGAAGATAATAGAGAGAAGATGAAAAATGAGAAGAGAAAAAGAGAAAATAAAACAAAAATGAGAAGAGAAAATGAAACAAAAAATGAGAAGATAAAAGAGAGATGAAAAATATAAGAGAAAAAAGAGAACCTAAGAAAAAAATGAGAAGAGAAAAGAGAAGAGAAAAAATGAAGAGAAAAGAGAAAATAACAAACAATTGAGAAGAGAAAAGCGAGATGAAAAAAATGAGAAGAGAAAAGAGAAAATGGAACAAAAAATGAGAAGAAAAAAGAGAAAGTGATAAAATTCAAGAAGATAAAAGAGAGAAGATGAAAAATGAGAAGGGAAAATAGAAGATAACAAAGAAATGAGAACAGAAAAGAGAGAAGATAAAAGAATAAGAAGAGAAAAGAGAACAGGAAACAGAAAATGAGAAGAGAAAAGAGAGAAGATAACAAAAAATTAGAGAAAGATAGATGAAAAAGATGAGAAGAGAAAAGAGAGAAGATAACAAGAAATTAGAGAAAGATAGATGAAAAAATGAGAAGAGAAAAGAGAGAAGATGAAAAAAATGAGAAGAGAAAAGAGAGATGAAAAAAATGAGAGGAGAAAAGAGAGAAGATGAAAAAATGAGAGGAGAAACGAGAGAAGATGAAAAGAAATGAGTAGAGAAAAGAGAGAAAAGAAAGCGAACGCAGCGATACTAAATAGGTGTTTAGAAGAAAATCGAAATTTGTTTACATTTAAAGTGGCGACGTTCATAAAATTTGAAAATTCCTAAAGTAGGATGTTTAAAACGTACTGATTACAGTGACGATGCCCTATCTGGTAATCCATCTTTGTGTTTCATTTCAAATCAATAAGACAGCATCCGTTTCTTTGTCACGAAAAAAACATCAGTCTTTTTTGAAGTTCATAAAAAAGGAAGCTTTTTTCTTGTGTCGATTTAATTATTAACAAAAAAGAGTGATTCTTGTAGGTCAAATGAATTCAACGTTTGTTTTTAGAATTCCCATGCGACTAAACAAAGAAGTTTATTTGATTCTAAATATTTACATCAATCTCGTGTTGTCAACGATGGAAATATATTGTTAACAAGGTGGAATGAAATCGATGTTGAAAAGTATTGAAAGTGACTGTCCAACGTTACCCCTATTGTCAGCAGTGTTGTAGCTTTTTTCTGCTGGTTTTCTAAATCGTAAAACGTTTTCATATAATGCTAACATTATTGCAAACTAATTGAACTGAAAAATACCAAACACTGTTTTATACATGTCTCTTTAAAATTTAAATATGGGAGAGACCAACGATGCGGGTGAACGTAAAATGTTACTGTGACAATAAAGACGAACACTCACTGTCAGGAAAAAGAATAAGGTGCTTCGCATGTCGTGTCTGTAGATTAAAAAAGGGGCTCTTTTCATAGGTACAGGTGTGTTATAGTGGTCTCTGATTTGCACATGTAGAGATCAGCTGATATAAATGAAGAGGACAGCTGAAAAGGAGCGAGAAGCTATTTGGATTGGAGAGAGAAAGACAAAGAGAAAGTGGGTTGCATGAAATTCGGTTGGAAATTTAATTACAGTCAAAACTTTCTTTTAAATTCTTTTATTTTTCTAGCACAGTTAGTTGACAGTTACTAACTTTTATAAGCTACTCACTGTATTTCTCTATTCATTAGCAACCCTTTCTTTTTCATTTTCTAAGTAGTAGTTTACATAAGGTTGTCAAACTCAACATTGTCGACCAATGAAAACCATTTCTGCGTGTTTAAAACGACCCTTTTTAGCGGCTCCGTGTGCTAGAAAATAAATTAAAATAATTCTGACAACCAAAATCTCGGGCAGATAGAGAGAATCCGGCTAAACCGGAAAGAAGACCAGAACGCAGAAGACTTTTCCAGGATCCCTTCTTGGCCTTCAGCTAGAAGAAGCAAAATGAATACTTAACTACCACACAAAAGTTTCTGAACTCGCACACACACCTCACAAACTCACGAACTGCAAACATATTACAACACTGATAACGACCGCATATGCGAATGACTACTAACTCTCTCACTAACACAGGTGCTCACATGTACACACACTGACAAAACAAAGGAAAACAAATACGCACACACGATGTCACACTAATTATTACTCACACGCGCATATTCACACTGACAAACATATAGATATACACACTTCTGAATCTCGTGTCTTCTTACACACTGGAACATTCTCTATCAAACACGAATACATTAACGTTTCTAAACGAACAAGTACTTACTAAAAATATCTTCACATTAATGTAAATTTTTAAACGTTTTGTTTTGCTGACCATGTTTTAATATTTTAATTCACAACATGTTTGTGGATTTAGCTGAATGATATTCGTGAAACATAGGGTTTGAAAGTCTATCAGTGAAGCGTTTTCACTCCGACTTCAATGGGACCGTTAAAGGTAAATTTCACGAAATTAAATGCAAATAATCGATTTCTTGTTTTAGTTTTAAATGATCCGGCTCACAGATCACGCGACGTTTTCTCTCCCATCTCTTCGTTATGCTCATCACAGCATCAAGTTCACATGAATTAAATCCCGACGCAAATGCGAATTGTGTCTTTTCTTTTATTCACTAAAATCATGGCCTCCGTCCAATCTTGAGAAATAATAGATACCCACTGTAAAGGTGGCTGTGCGTGTAATTGTGAAGCAAGGGTAGTGCAGTCCTAACCCACACCTCTTCTGAGTCGACACTACTTGATTATAGTGGCAAGGAGAAATCTATGACGACTGGAAACAATGCCAAGCTAAGCGGAGAACACACACAGCACCTGGTATTTCCAAACAGTCACACATTTTAGTACTGACCAAGCACAATTGTGCTTAACTTCGGTGTTCAAACTGATACCGGTGTGTCAACCTTATTATGCCGTATATTAGATCTTCTATATGGAAATCAACTTGATTTGCATAACTACATCTGCGGACTTTAAAATAAAGACACCACGAGATCGTCTCTGCTAACACCGCTATTCGTAATCAATTGTGCAGTGTTCGAATCTTCACTCGCTGATGTAAACATTTATTGAATCTTCAAATTTCACGCCATGTGGAAGTGACGCAAGTACAATCCACTTCTACCGCTCAATTCTGGTTCAGGATCATCACGTCCCTCATACACTCTTATCATTAAAGATTTTCTTCCGACGCCATTTTATAATATTATATTACTTATCAGCGTGGGTATTGGTACTTTTCCAAATAGGCGAATGTCGTCTGTTACCTTAGCCAAGTTACATAATCCTTTATGAATAAGTAACATTTGTTACTGACATTCAAACGTTACAATTTATTTCCATAAACGTGTCTTACATACATGTAAGTTTTGTATAGCGTACGTTTTTACTCGTATGCGACCATTTTGCGAGCACAGCTCAATAGTTTATAATGTGCTCAATCCAAGTTTGCGTTGATTTTCCAAACGTGTTTTCAGTGACGACGTCATTTTCTGTTCTCACTGACCATTGATTACCACCACGATTTTCAATGTAATCATGTCCACTTCAAGTCTTACTGAGTATGTCCAGGAAACGTTTTATTGTGGGTCTGGTTGGAGTATTTCTCCCTGAAAATTCCCTTCATAACTGTCGTCGAGTTATGTCAACTGATTTTGTCGCAAAGTAGACTTCTTCAATATTGATCCTCTCTTACACTGAATATTGTGTTACCCGTTACCCCTATACATGATTCTGTTACGGCCCATTCTTGAGTATGATATTCTAGCAACAAATCATTATCTACAAAAAAGATAGTTTACGCCTGGAGCGTGTTAAACCGTTGGAAACCAATATAGTGATCGGACCATACACGTTTATCTACAATGAGCGGCTCAAAACACTAAATCAGTTCTCACTTGAACAGTGGAGGGTGCGCGGAGACGAGATTCTGGTCTGCAACATCATCAAAGGGATTTTAGAATTCACCATTCGGGGAGTTTTTCACTCCAGCGCCAGGTCGCAGTCTTTGTGGCCATTCGCAGAAGATGTACCACCGTCGCTTCCGTCTCTATAGAAAAAAAGCAGTATTCTCTGTCCGGGTGTCTGTTCCGTGGACAGCTTACTAAAATAGGTCGTGATTATAACTTTAAAGTGGCTTTAGACTAACATTCAAACGATACGCGGATGTAAATATCGTCTACTTGTTGCTTTACATGGCTGATTGCACATTGCTATTTTTTGCAAAAGAAATGTGTTTCGATTTGATACTTTACCGTTTCACCTGAAAAACAGGGTTCATAATGAATAAAAATGCGGAAAAAAAGTGGGAAAATAGAATTCGAGGCGGTGGGATTGAACAGACGTGATAATCTGCCCAAGATTATTAGAGTGCTCAATAACATGTGTAAGAGTATATGTATTTTTTTTATTTCACTGAACATTATACAAAATATCAAATAAAGAATTGGTTATATCTCGTATCTGTAGCACTACGGACTGAGTTTCCATGAAACGGAAGATCAAACTAATGCAGTGTGTCCATTGAAATTATATATATATATATATATATATATATATATATATATATATATATATATATATATGAGGACCAAGTGACCTTTATAATTGTAATTTCTCCGAACTATTTTTTCATTTTAATTTAAAAACTTGGTCCGAGGAACGTCAGCTGTTTTCCAGCTGGAGTTGAAAGATATCTGCAAATGTGTAGCCAAAATATGTGCATAGATTAAAAGTAAAACTCTCAGTAATAATATATTTACTTATATTCAGCACTAATATATAAACAAGGTAAAGATTCACTAGATAAACTCCTATGAATAATATATTTACTTGTATTCAACACTAATATATAAACAAGGTAAAGATTCACTAGATAAACTCCTATGAATAATATATTTACTTGTATTCAACACTAATATATAAACAATGTACGGATTCACTAGAAAAACTCCTATGAATAATATATTTACTTGTATTCAACACTAATATATTAAAAATGTACGGATTCACTAGAAAAACTCCTAGGAATAATATATTTACTTGTATTCAACACTAATATATAAACAAGATAAGGATTCACTAGAAAAACTCGTATGAATAATATATTTACTTGTATTCAACACTAATATATTAACAATGTACGGATTCACTAGAAAAACTCCTATGAATAATATATTTACTTGTATTCAACACTAATATATAAACAAGATAAGGATTCACTAGATAAACTCCTATGAATAATATATTTACTTGTATTCAACACTAATATATAAACAAGATAAGGATTCACTAGATAAACTCCTATGAATAATATATTTACTTGTATTCAACACTAATATATAAACAATGTACGGATTCACTAGAAAAACTCCTATGAATAATATATTTACTTGTATTCAACACTAATATATTAAAAATGTACGGATTCACTAGAAAAACTCCTAGGAATAATATATTTACTTGTATTCAACACTAATATATAAACAAGATAAGGATTCACTAGAAAAACTCGTATGAATAATATATTTACTTGTATTCAACACTAATATATTAACAATGTACGGATTCACTAGAAAAACTCCTATGAATAATATATTTACTTGTATTCAACACTAATATATAAACAAGATAAGGATTCACTAGATAAACTCCTATGAATAATATATTTACTTGTATTCAACACTAATATATAAACAAGATAAGGATTCACTAGATAAACTCCTATGAATAATATATTTACTTGTATTCAACACTAATATATAAACAATGTACGGATTCACTAGAAAAACTCCTATGAATAATATATTTACTTGTATTCAACACTAATATATTAAATATGTACGGATTCACTAGAAAAACTCCTAGGAATAATATATTTACTTGTATTCAACACTAATATATAAACAAGATAAGGATTCACTAGAAAAACTCCTATGAATAATATATTTACTTGTATTCAACACTAATATATAAACAAGATAAGGATTCACTAGATAAACTCCTATGAATAATATATTTACTTGTATTCAACACTAATATATTAACACTGTACGGATTCACTAGAAAAACTCCTATGAATAATATATTTACTTGTATTCAACACTAATATATAAACAAGATAAGGATTCACTAGATAAACTCCTATGAATAATATATTTACTTGTATTCAACACTAATATATAAACAATGTACGGATTCACTAGAAAAACTCCTATGAATAATATATTTACTTGTATTCAAAACTAATATATTAAAAATGTACGGATTCACTAGAAAAACTCCTAGGAATAATATATTTACTTGTATTCAACACTAATATATAAACAAGATAAGGATTCACTAGAAAAACTCCTATGAATAATATATTTACTTGTATTCAACACTAATATATAAACAAGATAAGGATTCACTAGAAAAACTCCTATGAATAATATATTTACTTGTATTCAACACTAATATATAAACAAGATAAGGATTCACTAGATAAACTCCTATGAATAATATATTTACTTGTATTCAACACTAATATATAAACAATGTACGGATTCACTAGAAAAACTCCTATGAATAATATATTTACTTGTATTCAACACTAATATATTAAAAATGTACGGATTCACTAGAAAAACTCCTAGGAATAATATATTTACTTGTATTCAACACTAATATATAAACAAGATAAGGATTCACTAGATAAACTCCTATGAATAATATATTTACTTGTATTCAACACTAATATATAAACAAGATAAGGATTCACTAGAAAAACTCCTATGAATAATATATTTACTTGTATTCAACACTAATATATAAACAAGATAAGGATTCACTAGATAAACTCCTATGAATAATATATTTACTTGTATTCAACACTAATATATAAACAATGTACGGATTCACTAGAAAAACTCCTATGAATAATATATTTACTTGTATTCAACACTAATATATTAAAAATGTACGGATTCACTAGAAAAACTCCTAGGAATAATATATTTACTTGTATTCAACACTAATATATAAACAAGATAAGGATTCACTAGATAAACTCCTATGAATAATATATTTACTTGTATTCAACACTAATATATTAACAATGTACGGATTCACTAGAAAAACTCCTATGAATAATATATTTACTTGTATTCAACACTAATATATAAACAAGATAAGGATTCACTAGATAAACTCCTATGAATAATATATTTACTTGTATTCAACACTAATATATAAACAAGATAAGGATTCACTAGATAAACTCCTATGAATAATATATTTACTTGTATTCAACACTAATATATAAACAATGTACGGATTCACTAGAAAAACTCCTATGAATAATATATTTACTTGTATTCAACACTAATATATAAACAATGTACGGATTCACTAGAAAAACTCCTATGAATAATATATTTACTTGTATTCAACACTAATATATAAACAAGATAAGGATTCACTAGATAAACTCCTATGAATAATATATTTACTTGTATTCAACACTAATATATAAACAAGATAAGGATTCACTAGATAAACTCCTATGAATAATATATTTACTTGTATTCAACACTAATATATAAACAAGATAAGGATTCACTAGATAAACTCCTATGAATAATATATTTACTTGTATTCAACACTAATATATAAACAATGTACGGATTCACTAGAAAAACTCCTATGAATAATATATTTACTTGTATTCAACACTAATATATAAACAATGTACGGATTCACTAGAAAAACTCCTATGAATAATATATTTACTTGTATTCAACACTAATATATTAAAAATGTACGGATTCACTAGAAAAACTCCTATGAATAATATATTTACTTGTATTCAACACTAATATATTAACAATGTACGGATTCACTAGAAAAACTCCTATGAATAATATATTTACTTGTATTCAACACTAATATATAAACAAGATAAGGATTCACTAGATAAACTCCTATGAATAATATATTTACTTGTATTCAACACTAATATATTAACAATGTACGGATTCACTAGAAAAACTCCTATGAATAATATATTTACTTGTAATCAACACTAATATATAAACAAGGTAAAGATTCACTAGATAAACTCCTATGAATAATGTATTTACTTGTATTCAACACTAATATATAAACAATGTAAGGAGTCACTAGATAAATTCCTATGAATAATATATTTACTAGTATTCAACACTAATATATTAACAATGTACGGATTCACTAGAAAAACTCGTATGAATAATATATTTACTTGTATTCAACACTAATATATAAACAAGATAAGGATTCACTAGAAAAACTCCTATGAATAAAACGTCACCGGAATTATTAAAGAATACCCGTAGCAAGACGGGTAAAATTCATTCTTCTAAGAGAACAGTTTCTAACTAATTTAATATCTCCTAACAAAGATTAAAATAAATGTATAACGCTACTAAACCTTGTGTCTAGTTTCCTTGTTCTAATTTTGATTAAAATCTATTTCATGATGCTGTTCTGGGAAATTCTCAAAATTAGTATTAATCATGAATTAATAAATATTCACTGAATTCCAACTTCATTACAATATCATGAATGGATTTTAGCCGGCACAATATAGGCACAACCTCCCATAAAATAAAAATATTACAGATTACTCATTAAACACAAATGTAGCAGGATTCCCTGAATTTCAAGTTATTCTTAAGACAGTTTTTGCTTAAGCCTTATATTTTAGACATTTTCAAGAATAAAAATTACATAGATCATGATCAAAATTAGTATAAAGATTTTCGCCATTAGGGTTAGTAGCGTTATATATTTTAATCTTCGTAATGGGACATAAAAGTGGTGAAAAACTGTTTTGTTCTGGGAAATTGATTTTACCCGTTCTGGGACAATTCTTTTTCTTATATATATATATATATATATATATATATATATATATATATATATATATGTGTGTGTAATTAGAGTTGCCGACTATTTACTAGATAGTCGTAGGTTCGATCTTGGCTTGTGTTGAGTTCTAGCCCTACTTAAGAACTGTGATACAGCGAAACATTTCGTCTGTGAATAACTATATATATATATATATATATATATATAGAGAGAGAGAGAGAGAGAGATTGTAAATTAATTAATATAGTTTGTTTGATTTGTATATTCAACGGCATCAATTATTAAATTACAAGTTCTATTATAAATTAACTATTATGTTTGATTAATTGAATACAAGTGTCTACTTATTTGATTGATTGAATACAAGTTTCTACTTAATCCAGACGCCATATTTAATATGTTTACAATTAACCTAACCCATATGTGTGCGTGAAGACTGCAGATAAAAATACATGAACAGAATAAAAAAGGTATTCAACCACACGAGGTTAATATGTGTTCCAAAGAGATAAATGTATCGCCATTCAGCCATGAATGAATGGATAGAAAGAAAAAAGAAAAACGAATAAATAACGAAATCTAAAAAAAAGAAACGAACAGGAGCTAGAAAAGAATAGATGATAAATTCATAACAAAACAGATAGCCGAGACCGGCATGCATAGCGAATTGTATAAACACTTCGTAGTGTTGGGTACTCTCTGCTGCTGCTGTTTTTGTTATTATATCCGACTATGCCACTCGTTCGTGTTCTTCATTTTTAATTGACACCGTTTCGAGGAAGAATGTTATCCTTGAAGAGAGTAGAGAATTGCTAGCTAATTAATCAGTTTACGACTATAAAGCGAGTCGTATATATGTATGAAAATGTGCTCTTAAACAAAAATAAGCGAACGTCTCTTTTCTCTCTGTCTCTCTCTCTCTCTCTCTCTCTCTCTCTGGGTGTCTGTATGTCTGTCCGTCTCTCTCCCTCTCTCTCTCTCTCTCTCGCTCTCGGTGTCTGTCTGTCTGTCTGTCGGTCTGTCTCTCTCTCTCTCTCTTTCTCTCTGTCTCTGGGTGTCTGGATGTCTGTCTGTCTCTCTCTCTCTCTCTTTCTCTCTGTCTCTGGGTGTCTGTCTTTCTGTCTGTCTGTCTCTCTCTCTCTCTCTCTTTCTCTCTGTCTCTGGGTGTCTGTATGTCTGTCTGTCTCTCTCCCCCTCTCTCTCTCTCGGTGTCTGTCTTTCTGTCTGTCTGTCTCTCTCTCTCTCTCTCTTTCTCTCTGTCTCTTGGTGTCTGTATGTATGTCTGTCTCTCTCCCTCTCTCTCTCTCTCTCTCTCTCGGTGTCTGTCTGTCTGTCTATCTGTCTCTCCCTCTCTCTCTCTTTCTGTCTGTCTCTGGGTGTCTGTATGTCTGTCGGTCTCTCTCCCTCTCTCTCTGGGTGTCTGTCTGTCTGTCTCTCTCTCTCTCTCTTTCTCTGTCTCTGGGTGTATGTATGTCTGTCTCTCTCTCTCTCTCTCTCTCTCTCTCTCACTGTGTCAACTCTCCGGAAAACAAATAAAGAACCAATTATTCAATAACGAATCATCTTGCGGCATTTTTCATATATTTTGAAGTAAGGTTGAGTTTTATCCAGTCCGAAAAAGCTTCCTTTAAATGAGCTTGATAGTTAAGCTTCTATAACAATTCGACCTTACCCCTTTTCCAGAACTCCAAAGACAATCACGTAACGGCCATCATCAGTAACATATTTAAAGTTATAACATCTCGATTGACCACGGTCACACTTATCATCTAATATTGTGTCATATTTTCAGCATTTGAAGTTTTAAATATGAGATCGTTGATAAGAGATGCACCAATAACTAACATAACGACAAAACAGCCAAACCAAACGCAATAAATATTTGAAAATATTAATATTTTGAAGCATAAAAGATGTTAACAAAATGACCGGATTTGGCATTAAAAATCCCGATAAAGTTTTGATATGCTGTAAAACAAAAGAACCAAACCAAACACCATGAATAAATATTTGAAGATATAAAGAACTTGAAGCATAAAACCTTTAAACAAAATGACCGGATTTGACATTAAATAACCCGAAAAAGGTTGATATGCCGTACAACAAAAAAACGATTTAACGTATGGGATTCTGAACCCGCTCCCCGAGTAAGAACCAGCTTCTAAGACACATCTCAACTGTGTTGTACGCAAACACGCTCTGACGTTTTTTCTAGCTTTTCATTTTTTTGTTTCTCTACATATCAAACACACCCGGAAATCATTTTTGTTTATTTTGCAAATAATATAATAAACAGTGTGCGCATTCCATCAATGCTTTATTCATTAAATTCCAAAGGTTGACCTCACCTACTTTTTGCCAGTATTCACTCACACCATCCCCCTCAAGGACAATCTTCTTGCACAAATCAAATAATAAAATATCAACAAATTTATAAAGGGTTCTTCTGATAAAAGTTTCCAGGAATTAACGCAGATTTAATAAATTAATATTGCAATTCATACAAATTAAGTTATATACATTTTACTCAAACACATCAGAAAGTATAGAGAATTTAAAGGTTTTGGGGCGATAGAATGAGTCCAAAATATTTCGCTTGAAATAAACTCAGGGCTGAGCGTGTAAGTATGAACAGGTCAGCGAGTGTGTATTTTTCTCTCAAGAACACACACATTCCTTATGTAAAATAAGCACTACTTTAAAAACAAGTAGTGCTTATTTTACATAAGGAACGTGTGTGTTCTTCATACAGCTAAACGTCGTCATATCTTGCTGCAGTGACGGTTAGTGAATACTAAACTGCAGATAAGTTTGTTTTTTTTCTTTTATAGTGGGATAATAGGCTCCCAGCGGCTTTGCACTTCGTTAGTAACAGATTCTTTGAATACTTTTGATGGAGATATATTTTTTCTCATTGGATGAAAAATGTATATTCTCTTCTATATATTTTATTTCAATTTTGAGCCGATTGTGTACAACATATGCAACTCTTTTTATTTTTGTAATATGGTCTACCGTTCGCAAAACCGCGTGCCACGAACCAGTCGCCCCACCCTTCTTCACGTTACTGGGTCTGTGCGTGTTTGGTGTAAGTGAACACAGTCGCATATTATGGATTTTTTATGCCAGGTTCAAATTATTTCGGATCTATTGGGTTAAATTGGGCCCTAATACAGTTGAGGAAGGCATGAAACCGCAATCTCCTAATTGAATTAGAGCATTATGTGCATAGTTTAAACATGTTGTTTCCGCATTACAGACCCGAAGTAAGGGTTTTATGCCCCCAGATAAACACTCAAACTAAACTCATTTACCTGAATAAATACACTTTAAATGTTATAAGACCAAATTCATCCAACATAGATATGGCGTAACGGTCAATATCGTTGGTTCAGAATCAGATCTAACTGACACTCTTCTGGGGGGGGGGGGGGAAGTTCAATCCTTTCTATATGCGAAAATGTCTAAGTATTACATAAATTAAAACTTCTATCCGGTCATGGCTAACGGAATCGGAAAGATCTATCCCCGTCGATTAAATAAACGTGTTCAAGTGCGGCTTCCAGTGTTCAACATATTCATTCCCAAGCTCAGATTCAATGTTTTCATGTTCAAAAGATGTACCTGCAAAATTTTGGAGGTTACATCGGTTAAAACCTTGTGAATATGAACACAAGACGGGGATAATAGTTCGAATTCGTATTTCCTGGCATTTGTAAGCCCCGTGATATGCATACTGTGTACTCAAATTGAGATTTACCGGCATAAATCGTCCCAAATAGTTGGCAAGAAACTATTGCTTTAATCAAGTGATATTTATAGAAGAGATAATCCACTCATCGGCTAGCAGCCAATTAGCAACCAGATAAGCATAATGGAATATACCAGGCTGCTTATAAACAACATTTCTGAGTTTCTATCCCGATTTATTTACTTATAGTTCAACGTGCCAGACAGCTGAGGATTTACTACTAAATGTATTATATACATTGACGAAATTCTGAGCAAAACAAAAGTACTAATAAATAATGAAATAAAGTTGTTCATGTGTGTGTATGATTTCTATGTGCGTGTGTGTTTGTTTGATGGATTTTGTTTGCGTAGTCTTAGGTATATTTTGACGAATTGTGACGGGGGCCTGAAAGATCCAGTATCTGATTGGATGAACAAAACCGCATGACAGGATACAGGACATATTTGACGTAATCAAGTTAAGTGAATCTGGCGGTGAAAAAATTTAATCATCATAGTCTACCTGAAATATACATATACTTGTGTTCAAAAATAATTCGACGTAATATATCTATCTATATAAAATCAGGTATATGTGTATGTTTAGACATTTCTATGCACAGGATTATCTCCTAAACGAATTAACCGATCATTATAAAATTTGGATCACAGCTATTATGCTTAAGAGTGCATAATGTGGGTCATATTTAGTTTAATTTAATTACATGCAAAAGAAGTAAGGAGGAAGCAGAAGCTCTTCGTGCAAATGCAGATACCTCCTATTTTTGTAGAAATTTAAATAATATGTATTAGACATTAATTCATAAATTTGCCACACATTTCAGTTTTGTGGGGTATTTTAAAGGGTTCAACGTTTTCCCATTTAAAAATTCAAATATTTCAGCTTTGCATTAAATGTTATCAATAGTCATTAGACACAAATTAAGCAATCTCCCCCTAATTTCAATTTCTTTTTAAGACCTCCAAAGCTTAAACCTTAAATCTTAGACAATTTCTAGAATCAAAACAATGTAATGGATTTTGATCGAAATCAGAATAAATATTATAGTTATAAGGTTCACTAGCATTATATGTGCATTTAAATCTTCGTAAAAAGACATAAAAGTGGTGTTAATCTGTTCTGTTTAGGGAATTCATTTTACACCTTCTGATGAAAGTATTCTTCTCGTTAAAAGATTCATTCATTTCGCATGAATCGGATGATTCTATTGTTGGCATTGGTTTCCCCGATATATTTCTAGTTAGATTTTTTTCTAGAAAGACATCGGATACTTACAAGAGGGGCCATGTGAAGGTTGCTAACATCCCAAGTGAAAGTGTTTCTCTGGAACGAACTGGATTCGAACTTGGCACACCCAGGTTGTCAGTCTGTGTCGTAAAGCACTTAGACACCATCACCTCACAGACATGCAATAAGTGAATGTTTATGGATAATTTTTATTTTACAGATTAATACTATTACATACTATGAAGGTTACTAATTGAAAATGACTCTCAGAAAAACGAAAAACATCTTTATAAGAGAAAAAGAAAACAGAATTATTGGATTGACTTAAAGGGACATTTTTTATCTGCCAAAAAATAGCAGGAAACATCTATGTTAAGTGTGAAGCCAATTAGTACGACATACAAAGGAAAAAGTCCCCGTGTAATTTGGATTTCGTCTGACGGCGAGTCTGGAAGAAAAGGCTGATGCAATAACCTGTTGGGTGCTG
Source organism: Sepiola atlantica (assembly GCA_963556195.1). NCBI lineage: Eukaryota > Metazoa > Mollusca > Cephalopoda > Sepiida > Sepiolidae > Sepiola > Sepiola atlantica. The sequence continues at coordinate 20,114,508 of OY744533.1, read as the reverse complement.
AAATCCATCCCTTTTATACAGCTTGCTATCTGCAGCTGCTATTGACGCCTCGATGACACCTTATTGGTCGGCGAAAAAGAAAGACGAACGCAGAGAAATCAAATCGTATCTATCTCTGCTACACGCGCTGAAGCTATCGAAAGATAAACACCCGCTTTTATTTTATTAGAAGAAGAGCCGAGCAGTAAACAGGGTGAAATCCAAGAATGGATGTTTACAGGTTGATGTGTGGGTATCCAAAATTATTATATAAACTAATTGATTTTAAAATAGCTACGAAATTATGAGTCCGGTAAGATATACCAGAGTAAGGTAGGAGGTTAAATCGGCCGAAACGTTGTAAGAATAACATTTTATTTTTCCTTTGGCATATTCCCCTAATTTAACACGAAGCCGCCGACTTCTTCCATCAGTTCATACATTTCATACGATTTGGTCGGAAATTAAAATAAAGTAATCTGAAAACAATGATTTATATGCACGTCTACGCTATTTTTTCGAGAGCTCATTGTGATGTGTTAGAGTACTATTTCAGTTCACCTTTGTGTATTTCTATTGCCAATATACTTTGTGTGTGTGTGTGTGTATTTTGGTTCTTTTTTGTTGATGTATAATTTGACAAATTCGAAAACAGACCTAGGTCCTTATGAATATCGGAGAATTAAGTAGTTGTGTGTCTGTTCATTTTTCTGACCAATTTTCCTTTGTTCTGCTCTTCATAATATGATGAATATAAGAGCAAAACGCAAGTCCTAATGAATATTTTTTTAAATGTTCTATTTTACCGACTTACCTAACTCCATAAGTATTTGCTAATTAGATAAAAAAAAAAAATCATTAAGACTGACGAAAACAATCGCAATAGAAGTGAGAAATTAGTCTTGCCTTCATGATTTATGTATGCAAAAATTAGTTTGCAAATATACACATGTCACATCTTAATCAGCATTGCTTTCAGATTTTTCCCTTTCTAATGTCCAACTAAATTACCAGTCAGATAGAAAACAATACCTCTTTTAGGGAAATCTATAAAAATTAAAGCAGTCTTTGTCTATGAGTTTGACAAACTGGGAAAAACGTCTTAAACGGCGGTGTATATGGCATCAATTTAGAATATAATTGGAACTACAATGTTTGCGATGATTACAATTTTGGTACCGTCTACGTCATTGGTCGGTTCATTAGTTCAGACGTCTCACATAACAAATTGTTACAATGTCCTTTGTTTGTAATCTAGGTTTGTCTTAACATCTCTAAAATTTCTCACAAAGGTCGCGAGTCGTTTTTATATAAAGACTAGAAGAATTTCCTTTTCAGGACGCGCATAAGCAATAAATATAGCATTAGTTTTGAATGTTAAGTTATTTTCTTTATTTTAAGGTTATGGTGCAGTTTCGGTGGCACCTCCTAAATGCTGAAGTGTCGAATAAATGTTATGCCCACGTTATCATCTTGTAGCCTAAAATACATATTCTATAATTTTTAATGATAAGTTCAATAGTTTGCGCGCGCACCAATTATTTTAAAAATGAATAACTAATGCATTTGAAATAAATGTGATTTACTCATCTAATATATAAAGTTAAGACGATTTTCCCATGTACCTTTTTGAAGAATAGGAAAATAACCACATGCATCACAGGCTACTAAACTCACCAGTATATTACGCTTATTTACTCGGGCGTGTTTTAGTAAATTTGTTATTATTTTTCTCGAGCTAACACTACAAATTACTTTTAGCCCACCATCTTCGATTCTCCTCAAAACATACTCCATATAGGTGGTAGCAAATACTTCCCCCCGCTAACACTTCGGTACTGACACTCTCCCTATTGACACCGGGAACTAATAAACAACGTCTACTTTTCAAAAAAGTGTCCGTTAATATTTACGATTAGTCTGCTACATAATACAAAATATTACGCACACATTTCATGGAAGCTGCCGCTTATCTCGCTGATTATTCGAGAATATCAGATTACGTTCTTTCTACCTATTACGTATACATTTATACTCATTCCGGCTTTTAGAGAATGCAATTAACAGACATAGTTCCTTGCAGTGTTTCATTATTCAACATGGCGGCTACAATTTCTTCAGCGACTCGGCTTCCGAATTAAGTCAATATACGACAAGCTACGAGACAGACTTGCATAAAGTTGACATTTCTTTAATCCTACACCTTTCACACGCATAATATCCGAAAATTGGAACAAAAAAAACATCTATTTATTCGTATAGAAATGACCCAAAACGTGTGACTGGTGGACCCAACATTTGGTCGCCTTTCGGATCGTAATATAAGCGCATGCCAGCTACATGCTTAGTTTTACTGACCTATTTTTCAATAGATTTTTGAATCGCTTTTTTTGGCTAAGTGGTTATCACCATAGATCCTAGACCGAAAACTTCAGGGTTCGACCCCAGTCGACACACACACTTTGTTTTTTACATTGTTAAACTTTTGCCTACGAGGAAGGGAGGATTATGGGCTGGATTTTTTTTTTTTAGAAATCAATGTAATAGGTATTACTTTAACTATTGTGAATATCATCATTTCTCTTCGAACACACATGATTTATTAGTGCTCTGCAAACCTCTTTAATTATATTTGTGTGTTTCAGTAGTGCTCAGGAGGCATACTCATTTTTCGTTTTACTTTCCTCACAAAAAATGGAATTTCTATACAAAGATAGCAGAAGGGGGATTGGATTTAATAGGGCCCTGTAGGCCTCTTTAATTTTAAAAGTGCTCATTATCATAGATAGAGCGGGTGTTTGAGAAAATACCGGTACCATGGGATGGCCAAGAAGACTCCTACAACCGCGTCTCCTTTCTTTCTTCTTTCACACGTCAACAATTCCAAACCGACAATTATTCTAAACATTAAATGTGTACGTTCTGTCGGATGTTGACAAATTCTAATTAATTCTTTTTTATTTCTCCCGGGCAACGCCGGTGGACGGGTCCAGCTAGTAATGATTATAAAATATTTATTTCGTGTATATAGTCAAATACAGGGGCAATGATTATTATTAAGAAACTGATAGGTATTTCCCTTTTGATCTAATAAATACAGAATATTTAAATAAAAAAACAGGAAATCAAATTACCTCCCTTTAATTACTGGAACTCTCGAATAAATAAATCAAAAAAAATATAAATTATATAAATTCTGCATGTGACAATAATGGATAGTGAGATATTTGCGGATGAAATAAATTAAGTATTATTTAGATTATTCGGACTACTAATCTCATCTTGAAGGTTATACCCACTACGTTTCGACCGATGTGGCCTCCCACCTTCTTCGGGTGCGTATTGTTTAACTAGGCAATATTTATGTAAAACTCGGCAATCTGCACAACATCTCAAATAGAAGAACCCTTCATTTAATAAACGCGGGGTAGATTGTTCTCGTTCCGTCAGCCACGACCGAGTAGAAGTCTTAAGT
>OY744533.1:20088554-20106054 GCA_963556195.1 Sepiola atlantica | reverse complement strand
TATATATATATATATATATATAGAATGTACGTGTATATATGTGTATATACATATATATGTATGTATATATATATATATATGTATGTATATATTTATATGTACGTGTATATATGTGTGTGTATGTGTATATATATATATGTGTGTGTATATATATGTATATATCTGTGTATATATATGTATATATATATGTCTGTATATATATATATATATATATATATATATATATATATATATATATATATATACTTTAGCCAGATAAATCCCTACGGGAATAAAACGCGGACGCCTCTGTGTGGCTTAATTGCCATAAATATATTTTCATAACTTATATACAAGTTATTAAGATCAAGTTTAAACGTAAAGATTTACGTAGACATGTTAACGCACGTTTCGAAACTTCTTTTATTTTTTCATCCGTTTAATGCATTGATGCTTCTCGATAGAAAATTACAGAAAGAATAAACACATATCGGGCGACGAGCAACATATAGACAAGCAGATGAAAAACTGTTTATGATAAGCATTTTCCAAGAGATATCCTGGCACAGGATGATCAAAAGACAAATGTATAAAACACGTATCTAGTTTTTTAAAAAATCCTTTATACTTCCGTAAGATTCGACTTTGTAAAAACTACTGACTTAGTAATGATTATTCTGCCTATCCCATTCTTTGTTAACCAATCAACTTTGCGTATGAAAAGACAAACTCGAAAAACAGTAAAATCGTTTAATAGTATTTAAATAGATTAACAGTGAGAAGATAACATCGATTATAAAAACTTTGTTTAAGCATTTTTACTAATCAGTGTTTTTTTTATTATTTGCTTGAAGTCTTTTAGAATACGATTTATTTGCGCTTATTAAATTGTGCAGATTTGTTCTAGTGTTGTGACTGACGTATCTGACCGGTGCTTAATCTATTGCCAATAAAATGTCGACTTAACTAGTCCTGCATATTTATCACCATATAGCGTTGCTTTATAAACCATAATAGTATGTATAGAAATTGAAACTATGTGTAAATCTAAACGGAAAGTCTGGTTCAATTATATCTGATAGACTACAATCAACAATGAATAACAACATCGCTATACAAGTAATTAGTGTCTCTGTATCCGCGGAACTACAATAAAATACTGAACAGTTTCAGGCTTGACCGGCTTTAGTGAATACAACTACGTATTTGACAATAATAACCGTCGTTATATTTCTTTATACAGATATATGTCGTCTAGTCCAGGGTTCGAATAACAAAAACAAATGAGTAAAGTTTTGCAATAAAATAAGCAGTAGTTTAGAGGCAAAAAGACACGAATAATTTAATTATCTAATTCATAGTAAGAATCTAAAAAATAAAGAAAAGTCAGTCGAATTCTCGATGTTAGACCGCTATAGCATTGCATCTGACAAATTTATATTTGATTCTGTCTACCCAGTGAATAACGGAAAATGTATGTTTTTGTTATTTACATAAATACAGCCATTTCATCATTAAATATTCTATGCTACACGATAAGTGTTTCTGTAATAGACACTTACAGAAATGCAACGTTAATTTTCATTTGATAATCAACAGAGATGATTATTCAATGAAAATGCAGTCTTTGTTACAAATGAAAAATTCACTACGGCGTCTAAAAACACTGGTTACGTATTTATTCACCTATTTAACTTTATTAATTTATTTGCACAAAAAATACGTTTAAAGAATTCAATTCAATTTGATTTTTTATGAAATTAGGTACGTGTATATGTTTATATATTTGTAGCTGTGTGATTCACTTCTAAACAAATTAACCAATCGATATAAATTGTGAGACGCACCTACTAGGCGTGATGGGCTCAAATGTAGACTATAAACGTATTTATTTGTTTTTATGCGAATAGGAGTAACCCTCCGTCAGAATTCATATACTTCCGATGTTTGTGAAATGTTAACAATAGGTATTCAACATCAATTAATAAATATTCCCCAAATTTCAATTTTTAAAGGGTTTTAGGAGACGTAAGATTGACACAACCTCTTATTTAAAAACTCAAATATGTTAGATTTGCATTGAAGTTGATCCATTGTAATTATAACAGCAATTAAAAAATATTTCTTGAATTTAAATTTCTTCTTAAAACCACTTAAATCGGAGACATTTTCTAGAATTATTATAATGTAATAAATGTTGATCAAATATTAAATAAGGAGTCTAGATATACGGTTTAGTATCATAATATCTAGATTTTAATCTTTGTGTGGACGGAAAAGTGGTGCCAAACTGTTCTTTTAGGGAAATTACTTATACCAGCCATGGAATGAGTATTAATCTAATATATATATATATATATATATATATATATATATATATATATATATATATATATATATATATATATATATATAATATTTTCTTTGTCGTACAAAACTTTAAAATAGTATGTATATATATATATATATATGTATATATATATGTATATATATATATATATATGTATATATATATATGTATATATATGTATATATATATATATATGTATATATATATATATATATGTATATATGTATATATATGTATATATATATATATATATGTATATATATATATATATATATATATATGTATATATATATATATGTATATATATATATATATATGTATATATATATATATATGTATATATATGTATATATATATATATATATATATGTATATATATATATATAATATGAGGTAATAGAAGTTGAAGGAGAACAACGAAAGTGAGAGTGTTGGTAGACGTGATCTAGAGGGGTTAGGCGGATAGATGGTTGAGATCAGTGTGATCATTAAGGAGGAGCAATACCCGGATCTGTTATTTAAAGAGGGTATGGGTTTTTAGATCAGAATGGCCTTCGATATCCCCAGGTTACCGATATTTCTAAATAAGGCAAGGATACGGGCATGGATAATGCGTTGTGTGTTGCCGCCAGATAAGATTTGCTTGTAGAAAGAAGAAATGCTAGTGTGCAAGTGTTCTTTGATGCGTTGGTGCAGAGGCCTGACAGTGCTACTGATGTAGAAATTCTGTCGCTTAACACATTGTAGTCTGTAAACCCTATGAGTGCGAAGGCAAAGCCCAGAGTTAGGGATGGAGGAATTGGCTAGGGAGGAGTGTTCAGAGGTGTGATCACTGTGTGTGTTAGCTAGATGTTGATGAAGAGTAGTACCTGTGTGGGTGAGTTGAATGTCAAGGTTCTCGTTTAAGTATTACATTGCGGATCGCGGATGTAATGCTATCGCTAAAGAAAAGGAGTTTGAGGAAGCAGGTTTTTGTAAGGGTGTGGTATCTGCGTCTTTTAGTGTTACTGATGCTGGCTACAGTAGAGGGGGGACGCCGTTGGTTAAGAGGGTCTGCACCATGCTTTATATACCTCGCTCCTTTGTTACTGCCCGATCCCAATGATCTCAACCATATATCCGCCTAACCCCTCCAGATCTCGCCTATCCATGCTCCCACTTTCCCTTTTCTCCTTATACCCTTTCATTTATGCCCACTTTCTCTCTATCACCTCTTAACTCACACCCATCTTCTCCTACGTATATTTCCTTATGCACCTTTCTTGTCGATACTCTTCCCCACAACTTCTACAACCTCCTATTCACAGACTAAGCCACCAACACTTAGACTTAGTTCTCATATATCATATTTAAAATTAATGACTTTCGTTCACTATGCAATAAAATAGTAAATAACCTTGTAATTAGATGTTGTTTTTAATTATATATAAACCCTTTCCCCTTCCTTTCTTTTTTTAACCACTTCTCTGTTCCACAGCATTGACCCTTGAGTATAACGGAATAGGTAAAGGTTTTGGAAGACTAATTCTATCTTGCCATGCATTAATTAACTATACTTAATTATCCTCCTTTGACCATCACTAACTCTAGCTATCTTAGATCTGAGCTATTTACTTACTTAATTATCCCCTTTCAATATTTGATTTGCTTCCCGTCATCACCATCTATTGATCCGAATCTATTTTTCAATTGCAACACTTAACATAAATATTAAACAATTTTTTTTTTAATTTAAAAAGTAAATAATAAATAAATAAAAATAAAAAATGAAATAAATCTAAATAATTAATTTAGTTAATCATAAATATTTATAATCTTGATAATTTATAACATATATTAACGATTGCATTTAATCTTTCTTCCTCTTCCAATTTTCTGCGAGCATTGTCTCCATTTCTGCGAATCTCATGTTTTAAATAGCAGCGCCCATTTTGGTGTTTTTTCTAAACTCATACAGCTGATCCGATTTTGGGTTTTCTTTTTGAAAATGAGATAGTGTTACATTCGAAATGATTAAAGTTTCTACCATTCCGGACTTTTAAATATTTAGCAGTAATCCCCACCATTTTAAAATTTACTGTCTTTATATTTAAAATGGTTGAAATATAAATGAATTGATCGGAGATTTACCGTCTCTTGTCATTTATTTTTGTTCATCCCATACTTCACCTTCCGCTACTCAACATTGCATTGATCCTGCCTCAGAATTCTTACCTTCATACTTACTTGTTTACCAGCAATGTTTCAAGCAAACTACTACGTTATATATATATATATATATATATATATATATATATATATATATATATATATATATATATATATAGTAAGTAAGGAAAGTTCTATTCATATTCCCAAAGTATTTTTTTAATTTTTCTTACAAAACATTTTCAAAAAGATACATTTCAGTGCAAATTATTTTACGAATCGAAACCAATATCATTATGTCAATATTGGATTTGTCCACCTCAAGCTCGTCAGAAAAGTACATAAAAATGTCTGAATTTGAAAAAATATACAACGTTGTGTGATATGATAGACAAACGTTCAAAAGGAAACTTTGAACTCACGAGGGTCAGATGTGGGTCCAAAGTTTCCTTTTGAACGAATGTCTATCATGTCACATAACGTTGTATCATTTTTCGTACACTTTTTCCTAATGTGTTTGTCATACTTGTATTTACATCTTTTAAAATTATGAGTTTAGGTATTCGTTTTACAAACTTATCTCTTTGTTGATAAAAATCTATTCTTTGAAAAGCCATGTCTTAAGGAAGGAAAAAAATAAATTTTCCTTAATTGAATATACCTGGTTTTGAACATCTGATGACTTAATAGATATTGTTTTTTCACAAACTTTATTCTCTCATTTGATTTTTCTATATAATTGCTCTATATCGAACATCACTTTTTTCATGATAGTTTCTAATTTAAAGGTATAAATTTTACCTTTATATTCACATATTTTCTAAACATATATGTATGTATATATTATGTGTGTGTGTGTGTGTACTTAGGAAGTATTTTGTTCATTCGTGCAAACATTGTTACAAATAACAGAATTCGTCTGTTTAATTATACCTAATTTTTGTTTTTCAATTTTTCTAATGGTCTTTTGCTGTATTAAAATAAAAAAATGATACAACAGACGTTTTAGATTCTTCGTAAATTCATCTTCAGGAGTAAAAAGCAAATGAACAAAAAAGCTAGAGAAAAGAAGAGAATTTTAAAACATAGCGGAAGAAACGAACACGTAAAAGAACGTTATAACATTGTTTCAGGAAAGACGTTAACATTTTTAATTCAGCGACGCCGAAGTAGCATCACAGAATAAAAACGTATTACGCAAAGCATTTTAAAATGTTGTTACTGGTTTAATACGTTATGTTATTAATTGTACGTTGTTGTGTTTTTATGAAAGTAGCTTCCAGTATTTTTTTTATTTTTTAAATTGATTTCGCAATGTATTATTTTAGTGTTAAGTAATATGTGTCTTACATCAGAAGAAAGGCAGTTATGTTCTTGTAGATGTTGGTAAATTGAGCTATATAAACATATATAACACCCAGGTCTTTCTCATTGCTTGAAAAGAATTAACTAGTTATCTAATGTCATTAATCTGCTGTCTTGAGATTGGGGCCGAAAAACTTATCTTTGGTACTCCATACTAGTCGAGGATACGCCCTTGGCGATCAGTCTTACAGAGGGCGGGCGCCGTGGTAATAGCTGGCCCGGTTCCGTCGGGCTTAGGAATTTATAGCTGGTCTACCAGTGAATACCGACGGAGCTAATGAGGCATTTTGGGGAGCTAGAGTTCATCAGCTCTTGTGCGCTGGCCTTGTGCCATATCGATCCGCTGTATGTAAGTAAATACCTGAAGCCGAAATTAGATGCAGAAAAGAGGGAAGCCAGAGGGAAAGTCCAGTGATTGTGAACAGCAGCAGTTAATTGCCTGTGGCAACAAGTCTATTTTTAATTTAATATTTATTAAGGCAAATTGAGTCCCGTCAGAGGATAAGCGCTGTCCTGGTCGAGTTTCAACACTTTTTCGACAAATAAGCAATATAAAGGTTAGCAATCTAAAAGGAAAGTATATAAGTAATATATATATATATATATATATAATATATATATATAATACATATATAATATATATATATATAATATATATATATATATATATATATATAATATATATATATAATACATATAATATATATATATAATACATATATAATATATATAATATATATATATAATACATATATAATATATATAATATATATATATATAATATATATATATAATATATATATAATCTATTTATATATATAATATATTATATATTATATATTTATATATATATATAATATAATATATATAATATATTATATATAATATATATAATACATTATATATAATATATATTATATATAATATATTATATTATATATATAATATATATTATATATAATATATAATATATTATATATAATATTACATTATATATATATATAAATATAATATATATATATAATATTATATATATATGATATATATATATATGTATTATATATAATATATTATATATAATATTATATTATATATATATGTGATATATATATATATATATATATAATATTATATATATATATATATATATTTATATAACTTTCGATATTGATTTTAGTAGTCTGTCGTTTTACCCCCAGGCTATGATGCCTTGCATGGAAATATGTACGATTTTTATCACGTAAATATTTCATGTATTTTTTTATGTAATAGTTCTATTGCTGATTGTAGCGTGTGTTTCTTTTATACTACAATAAACAATAAAAACAATTACCTAAAAAATACACAGACACACATATATATATATATATATATATATTTAACTAACTTAATAAATATAGAGATTAGGTTTACAAGAAAGAACGTAGTAAACAAATAAATAATATGTCTTTGTTGATGTTAACTTCAGCGTGATTTAAATAGAACTAGCTGAAATAAGTTCTAACCTTTATGCAAATGACTTCTGATCATGCAGTCCGATTGACGATATCTTAATCGATTCTACATCATATTTCAAAGCGCTGTCCCTTCGTAGGTCATCAGCGACCGTGCCAATTCGTCGGTTGTCAAATATGATACCTTGGCATTGCAACAAGCAAGATTGGGGTGAAATGAATCACTCATATATTGAACACATTTGAAATCAGTGTTTTTAAAAAAAATCAATGTTCTTGATCGTTCGGTAGCTTTACTAATTACTAGACCACCCGTGCGCTATTTATGTTAAAACTTGAATTCACCCTAGAGAAGGCACATTGCCACTGAAACGTAAGGGTCTACTGTGGATTAGGGGGCACAAATAAAGGGGGGGGGCATCTTACGTGAGAAGTGTTGAAGCGAGATATTTGTTCACATTACACTTAAATTTCTGCATATAGGTAGAGTCATGGAAAAAGGGAGCAGGGATGGAATTCCAAACGCTGGCAGTTCGAGGAAATAAACTATTAGAGTAGAAAGCCTCCACAGTGAATGGATGAGATTTAACTGATTGATTAATCGGGCGTATTTACGTCGAGAGTACATCAGAGCAGCCAGTTCATTGGAGCACATTCCATTGAAGTACTTGTAAAACAAGCACAAGGATGCAACCTTGCGGCGATAAGACAGGAGTTGGCGCTTGATGTATAGTGAGGGACCAATTAGATACACGACTCTTTTGGGGGGGCCTGTCTAAAAGCGATAGGCTAGTGGGTGATACACCAGCCCACATGTGACACCAATACTTCATGGATGAGCGTGTGGTGGCTTTAAATTAAATCTGTATTTTATTTGTTATGCATATTATTAAGTAGTTATGAAAATCTTATGTAATTACCAAATATTTATGAGAACCCTTGGTTATCTGATAATAAACCATCCTATTCTCCATCTCTCTTTCTTCCTATCTCCCCGTTTTTCTCTATATTCTTTTCTCCCATCTCTCTCTCCTATATGTTTGTAAAATTTCAAAAGGTTTTCATGAATAAATCATTTCGGAATTTCCAAATACTTATGAAAATCTCTTTTGATGTCATAATAAACCCCTTTCTGCCTTTATCTCTCTTCCAATCTTTCTTCTCCCCCCTATCTCTCTTCCCTTGTCCCCCTCGTTAGATTCAACTTTCTCTCTCATCCTATTTCTCCTTTCACCCTCTTCCTTCTCCCTTCCCTATCATCTTTTTTTAGTGAATTCCAAACAATTTCCAAAATTGCTAATATTTATTAAAATATTTTGGAATTTCCAAATATTTATGAAAATCGCTTGTGATATCATAATAAGCCCTCTCTGCCTCTATCTCTCATCTCCTCTCGCTTCTCCTTCCCCTCTATCTTCTCTCTTTGCCTTCTCTTCTCTCCTATTCTCGATTCCTCTACCTCTCTCAATTCTATTTCTATCTTCCTCTCTCTTCCCGCCTCCTCACTCTCTCTCTCATATTTTTGAAATTCCAAAAGGTTTCTGTAAATATTTGAAAATTCCAAATAATTTTTAAACATTTTGAAATTTCCAAATATTTATTAAACTCTCTTGTCATAAAATATATTTTATCTTCTTTATCTCTCTCTTCCTGTTGTCTTTCCTCTATCCAATCTCTCTCTCTCTCTCTCATCATATGTCCTTCTTCCTCTCTTCCTTCCTCCTCTCTCTCATCTTTTTTAAATTCCAAAAGGTTTCCGTAAATATTTGAAAATTCCAATTTTTTAAAAACATTTTGGAATTTCCAAATATTGATGAAACTCCCTTGTAATGTCAGAAAATATATTCTCTCTTCCCAATCTCTCTTCCTCTTCTCTTTCCTCTATCAAATCCCTCTATCTCTCTATCTCTTCCTCTTTTAAGTTACCAAATATTTATGAAAAACACTTGTGATGTCATAATAAACCTTCTCTCCCTTCTTTTATCTCTCTTCTCATTCCTCTTCCTACTCTCAATCTCTCGACCTCCTCTCTCTCAAAGCTTTTCTTTCCTCTCCTCTCTTCCTTCTCTTTTATTAATGAATCTCTTTGAAAATTTCAAAACGTTTTCATAAATATTTGAAAATTTCCAATTTTTTAGAATTTTCAAATATGATGTCATAAAATATATTCTATATTGGTCTATTTCTTTTATCCTTCTCCCTCTCTCTCTCCCTCTATCTTCCTCCCTCTCTCTCTCTCCTTCTCTCTCTCCCTCTCTCTTCCTCTGTCTCTCCCTTCTCTTTTACACCATTCCATTCCTCATACGTCTTCTCTAATCATTCGCCAGTTATTCACATCCATCACCATCTAAGACATCCATCTACTGGTGACAAGTGTGCACGGTGATAAGCAATCGAGCACAATAACATCACCATCAGTGTTAGTAGAATGTACATTGACGTTTAGAAATGCGATCTCTTCGTGCTGTTACGCCGATCGCATAAAAAGGTGAGAGTAAATCGTTTGTGTTGGTACGAACACGTACTGCGTCCAAACGACAACAATGTTGTTTAAACGGGGTTTAAGATAGTGGACCTTTGAAAAGGCCAAGAGAATGACAGAAACCACGTTTGTTAGATATCCTTCATCAAGATCTCAAAACGGTCAGACTTCATGCTCTGCAAGCTTTGTAGTGTGGATGGTGGAAAGAGAGTGCAGCGCGTTCCCACGCCGCACGTGATGAATGCATAAGAGGATGATGAGAAAGTTATTGCATTAACGAAAGCATAAAATTGTATTTAAAATATATAATGTATTTTTATGTAATCATTTTTATTGGTGATTGCAGCGTCGTTTTTTTTTTTTTTGCTTACTATTATTTCGATGCAGAAAATTGCATTATTTTCGCCCTTAACTTTATAGGACGTATTTTTCGTTAATATATATATAGATTGTTTAAAATTAATTTTATACGTACATAAAAGTAATAATGAACGCGTGTTTCTTACACACAGTCGTCATCAGCATGGCTTACTTAGACAAGGATCGAACCTTCGATATTAATGTATATAGCCCAGCGTTTTAACCACTGGACCAACACGCTTGTCTAAAAATATATATTATTTTGAACCATAAACATTATTATTATTAGTAGTAGTAGTAGTAGTAGTAGTAGTAGTAGTAGTAGTAGTAGTACACCTCCTCCTTGAGTGTTGTTGGTAGAGGGGCTTGACATGGTAATTTCCATCTTTACTTAGCTTCTACCTATTTATAGCTTGTAAAAAATATTTCGTATTCGCATAAGAGAGTAAGTAACTACAATAAATGTATTTAATACTGTTTTTATTAGCAAAATACTTTAGAAATTATGTTTATAGCAAAAATAATTCGCTTCGAACTAATGACGAATACCTATTACATTTTTTCTTTCAGATTATAAAAACAAAATGGCACTTAGTTTTGAAAAATATATACATGCACTGTTTATCTTATATCATGTTATGTTAATTTCTGAAAATTTATTATACACGTATTAAGTAAAAATAAAATCATTTAGACTTACATGAGATTAGAATAAAAACAAACTTATTCTGCTCCAACAAGGCATGTTGCCACTGGGACGTAAGCGTCTACTAGGATTAAAGGTGAAATCTAAAAGGGAATCCAAAGTGGGGTGTTTTTATTTACCTCCTCTCCAGGAGGTTAGGCACAAGGCCAGTTTTATCTTACTCCCACAAGGTAAGATGTTGCCCAAGGTCGGGTCAGGAAAGTAGGACTTGAAAAGCCAGCGGCTGAGAAGGTGAGCACTCTGGCCATTAAAAATTGCCTGGGCAGCCCCGTCGGCATTCCCCGGTAGGGGCGCCTAGGCAGTAAGCAATAAACTTACTCCTCCCCAAAGAGGGGAGGCAAAGCCTGGGAAGGTGGACCTCCTAGAACGGCACAGGACAACCCCACAGACCGGCGGAATCAAGCCCCGAAGGATAAGACGACACCGGTTAATAGGGTGCAGTATCCATCGGAACAGATACTACACTTTCTTCCTAGTTGTCCAGCCAAATGTTTTTCACATTACATTTCAATTTCTTCATGTTAGTACAGTCGTAAAAAGAGATAGGTTATGAAAAAGGCAAGCGGTCCAAGGGAAGAAGCTATTAGAGTATAAAGTTTTCTGGGACATCTACAATGAATGGTGGATGTTGCTGCTAGTCGAGATTGTCGGGGGTATTTGGAAAACAAGCATAGATATGGAACATTACAGCTTGGTGGGCAGTGCCTGGGTATTGGCATCGTAAAAAAGTGTTTCCTTAGTAATGTGTAACCTGCCTATTTCTTTTTTGTTAACCAATCACATGTTTCTAAAATTCCAAAACCACCATAACATTTTAATAATATATCGATTCATGAAAAGCCAGAACTGTTATCATCATCTAGTTAATTTCAATCTCTGCGACATTACTTGAGCCCCCCACCTGTCTCTCTTACGTTTACAAAAATTCTCCAGGACGGACGGACAGACAGACAAACAGACAGAGAATGTGCTTATCATATTATAAGTGGACTAGCCAAAATAGCCTCCCTACGGCCGTTTATTTTTTCTAGGCTGCCGCGTCAGAAATGAACGCTCACCCGTAAATCGATGGGGCCCCAGTCATATTTCTTAGGTGGTTAGACATTGATTTTCTTTGTTTCGGACCAAGAATATTTTAGTTTAAAAAAAAGAAGAAAAAAAATTTCGACCCCACCCCAAATTTTATTTTACCCTCCCCCATAAATAGAAATATCGTTATATTGTCCGAACTCTTGCGTATGCTTTAATACATGAAAGTTAATAATCTTACCGTGTTAGCTTCTTGTACGAGCCCCTATATGGTTCTTTCAGGCTAAAGAAAATTCCGCCTGCAAATAAGTTCTAGCATAGTTTAAAAAAGGACTTAGTCAAAATAAATGTGTTTAAGACAGAGGATATTTATTCGTCTTGATCTTCGTTCAAAATCACTGACGCGTGGGTTTGGAGGGAAGACAAATGTCGCTAGTCATATCTTATCAGTGCATTTTTAAAACAACATGATTCCAAAGAGCTGCTCTTCTCTTACTCAGTCTCACTTTGAGTCATGTGACGTTACATCATTTTCAAACAATTTCCATAGCCGAGTAAAAACTAACCTCAAGTTAACCCAAACTGAACTTTCATTTCTCTATTATTCTCGTGTAACCGTCGGATATTCTAGTGAGTTCACTAGCCAAATATTTAACCGAACTTCCTCCGGTGTATTTTGCTGTAGTTATCAACTTTATTCCACACTAGCCGGAAGAAACAACGTTGCTCGAGATTGAATAAAGATAACTACTATGTACTTTTTGACTCTGCTCAGGACACTATATTACTTTCTTTGTTGTTTTACTTCTCGCTTCGTCCTCTGATATAGTCCGGTCTTATATTAGTGTATTATACATATAGTTTAAATTTCTTTAAAATCTGATATATGTATGTGAAGTTTTAAGGGGGTTCTGTCCCTATGAGTCACTTAGAAGTGGGTGCACATAGATTGTCGGCACATAGAGGATAACGTAGAGATTCGTAATTACTTGCATTGCTCAGAAAAGTTTATACGTATGATTTTTTTTTTAAATTGGATATATTTGAAGTTATGCCCTCACAGCCCTCTTAGGGTGCACTTAGAGATTTATGAACACTTCCATTGTCTTCCCCGATGAATTTTACATAAGAATACACTTTGGAAGTTTATGTAGACTCTCTAATCTTTCTTTCTGTAGGATACACACACACAGATTTAGTTATATATATATATATATATATATATATATATATATATATATATATATATATATATATATATATGTAGGACTAGATTGGTTTAAATTCGGGTTCTATGACTTCATCTTTCTAGTATCCGGTTTATTGTTCTTATGTTTATTTCTTTTAGGGAATTAACACTTCCAGTGTAGTAAGGTTATAGGCGGGTTTGTAAAAAATAAGTTTAATACGGTAGATGTTTTTACATAAGGCACAGTAAGCACAAATTGAGAGTAGGGGAACATTCTTTTAAAAGTTATTAGAATAGAGTTATGATGACGTAACAGCATATGACGTCATGGAAATAAGTGCGTGGCAGAGGAACGAGATCAATTGTTCCTTTCGTGCGTAAGAATTCAAAGTGACCATACGTTTTTTTCGAAGTCCACCATGCGTACGGAGTGGGTCGGGAAATTGCATCTCACTGTGCATTGCTCTAAATGGCTTAAACAAATAAAGCAAACCCCAGAAGAAAATCATTGCGTTAACTGTTGTCGTTTTTTTATTTTCCCGATCATAATAGCAAGATAAGAATCAGGTGTGTAAAGCGATTAAGCAAAAGGTTAGATTAGTAGAAAATTCGATTCGATGTAAACAGACTAAGTTTGTTAATACGTTGCAGGTAATGACGTCATTGGCAGAGAATCGAGATTGGTTTTGCTTTTTGAATGTACGACGTCAATGTTACAAGACGTTTTTTTTTTAGATATCCACCACCCTACGAATGTGGTTCGGGGAATTGCAGCTGATTTCGTTGCTAATTGCTGAAACAAGTAAACTAAAACCCAGATGCAAATAATGCGGTCATTTGTTGTTGTTTCTTTTATTTTCTTACATAAATAAAGAAAAACGTTGAGAGACGCTAATCTCAAGACAAACTTACGACGGGTCGACAACACAGAACTGCAGTCAATACGCCGGTCAAAGATGCTTTCTTGCGGTGTTGTATTGAAGAACACCCTACACTATGTTACACAAGGTAAGGTTAATTATACAGTAATAATTAACCAACGCGTTTTTATTGAGAGTATAAATAGCTAAGTGGGAATGTGACTCGGCCACTTTACTGGGCTACGTGTCATTTAAGAAACATAACCAGAGAGTCCAAAGACAGAGACTATGTTTTCCCTCAAAACTCAAATGAAGATATCGGGCCTAAACATCTGTAATCTCTGTATAACTTTATTCCATGTCTAAATAATGTTATTTTGTTAGTCGAATATTCTTTGTTTATTAATTTATTCGATATTTTATCGCTGGCTAGTGTCTTATCAGGGATCACAAGGAACAACTCAGCCCTCTGTTCTGAGTCAACTCACGCCATCGGGTTGCCGGTCTGTAGAGTAAGCGCTTAATATCCATCGGTAGCCACTCAGTCATCGTTTGCTAATATCAGTTGGCTGTCCTTCGGGAAAGTTGACCGGCCATCCATTCTTTAACTTGTCAGCCGTATCGACTGCGTCTATCATCTTTGTCGCCGCCTCCAGCTGCTTAATTGGGTCGGTCCAGTGAACGCCAGACATGCGTCGCTCGATTGGAGTTTTTTTTTTTGTGTCGGTTGGATGTGGTAGTCAATCAAGCCTCTGTACCGTAGAGCAAGGCCGACAGCACGCTGCCGTTGAACGAGTCGGCTCTGATACACGGATCTATCGTCCTTTTGCTTGTCACCTTCGTAATGGAAGCGTAACTTATAAGGGCGGCCCTCCTGCGTGACAACTCGCGACTTAGCTGTGCTCCGTGCTCAGTTCCTGATCGTGGTTGGCATAGCTGTCGACATGTTTGACCTGACAAGAAACGACGACGATGGTGACTTAATCTTGGCTATGTTGATCTTTAGATTTGTCTCTTACATTTAAGGAGATATCTGTCTATCGATGCTGTCTTTTTAAAAACAGATGTTGTTTAAAAGCGTTTTTTTGTTTAGTTTTGACGACGTATATAGACGTCTGAAATTATCTATCCGATATGCTGTATATTGGATTTGATATAGAGAAACATATAGTAATTAAGGATAGACAACTTTTGTGTCAAGCAAAAATAAAGTTAGGTAAAAATGAGAGGTCAAAGCGTCTAAGGAACGTCCTAATTAAAAGAAGCATCATTTTGTTCTGTCAGAAGACATTAAGTGCACGTGTTCATTTCGTCTGGCGTCTTGTACATGTATATGTGTGCAAATTGGATAAGCATAAAGACGTGTGTACATTAGCGTTCACTTTTTTGCAAGTGAAAGAATGTGTATATAAACTGTGTACATACGTTCGGTGAGCAGTGTGTGTGTTCTTCGCTGGACATACAGAAGTTAGCGTGTCTTTTGTTGCGCTGGTGATACCAGATCAGGCTGCCCTGTGGCTCCCTGAGACGAAATTCACCTACATTGACGTTTTTTGTTTTTCTTCTTTTTTTTTTTTTTTGTAAATTTAATTATGTTCTACAAAACCAAAAACAAAAACAACAGCCCCTCTCCCTTTCTCCCTCCCCTTTTTTATTTTATTTTTAGAACTTGAAGCATAAATCTTTTACTATAATGACCAGATTCGGCATTAAATAACCCAAAAAGGGTTGATATGCCGTAAAACAAAACTACCAAACCAAAAACGATGATTAAACATTTGAAGATATAAAGAACTTGAAGCATAAAAACTTTTACTATAATGACCAGATTCGGCATTAAATAACCCAAAAAGGGTTGATATGCCGTAAAACAAAACTACCAAACCAAACCTTTCGTTGCGTTTGTCGAGGGCCATCGACCAAGTTCTGATGAAAGCTGTTAAGGATATAATCACGTACTTTCTCTGTAGAAAGAAATAGGAACGAGAACGAAAAAAACGCTGTGTGCTTTTTTTTTTAGTAGGCGCCAGTTTGCCGAACTGAATATTTCATGTGCTGTGATTGGTCGAAAGAAACTGCTGAACTTTCGTCTAGTCAAGAATATATACGGAAAACAACATTCACTGCTGCTTCTAACAATTTAATGAGTTTTATAGAATAGTGGCTCTGGTAGAATTGCTGTGTTAATTTATTAATATGTTCGATATAACCATGGGAGTCTGACACAACGTGTTTGATGCGTATGATGCAATTATATATTATGTGGTTTTCAGATTGAAAGGCTGGTTGTTATAGCAGTTTAGGTATGTGTACTTTTCTGTCGTTGTAGTTGAGATCGATGGAGATCATGTAATTTTTAGAACGCATTATTATATTTATAAATGGAATAAAAGTGTATGAATATTCAATGGTAAATTTAATTTTGTGGTAGCAATTATTGGCATATTGGTGAAAGTTCATTAAATTGTCTAGTAAATATGGTATATATGAGTGTGTAGATATATATATATATATATATATATATATATAAAGATTGAGATAGAGAGAAGCCATTTTGTCTGTGTCATATGTTTTGACCCATAACAACGCAAATGAGTCCATTTACTCTGTTTTATGATTAATTTCTATCAAAATCGGTGTTGGCTACAGCCCGAGTCGTTTATCAGTTCCAGTCAATGGTTCAATTATATTGAATGCATTGCTATTTATTTCCATTGTCGATTGCAAGAGAATAAAAGGAAATTACATAAAACTAACTATCGATCTATCTGTCTATCTATCAACAGACTTACATATGTATTTTCTTATCCAATTATTTCGAGAAGCAAACCCTCATTTAGAAAGATTTGTCGTATGATAATCTTTTTCTTTATAACTTTGCAAGTTCTCGCCGGAGAAATGAGTTTTTTTCATCGATGAAATAAAGATTGTGCAATTTATGATCAATGTATCATTACTATTTGTTATATCGCTTTCGGCTAATTGACTATTTATTCTTTAGTATTAAATATATAATAAAGAAATAGTTTTTTGTCGATTTTGGTCATCGATAGTATTCTGTCTTACAAAATCAATATTTCATCATGACAATCTGTCAATCACAAGAATTATCGGTCAATCTACTTAAAAATAAAATATAAGATTCCAATCGATTTCATCGATTAAATACAATATCAGGTTGGATGTGTACTTTAACAAGAGACATTTTCTTATATTCATCGTCAATGTTTATTAAATAATCATCTATAATGACCAATCAATGAAATATATAGAAAATGGCAATGGCGTTCACATTCTGATCTCTGAGTAATGTGCTAAAGCAATTTTTTTATTTTATTTACATTGAGACTTCTGAAATACATTTTAAATACAGCAAGGCCAATATCCAATGACAAACTATCCTGATTTGGGTACTTTGCATCTTATATCTCCCAACAGCTAACCCCGATTTGAGACCATACATATGTATATATATATATATATATATAGTGTGTGTGTGTATATACATATACAGGGTCGGGCAGATGAATTGGAACTAATTTAAAATGCTATTATCTTTTTTTTATTTTTGATCATAG
>OY744533.1:20073554-20081054 GCA_963556195.1 Sepiola atlantica | reverse complement strand
ACATTTTAAATTAAATTCGTGGATAATGTGGAAACAAGTGAGAAAAAGAATAAATGTATTAACGTATACAATGGTCATGAATAATGAAATAAATCCGAGACTAAAAATCGCAATAGAAAGAAAATCCTTTCTAATAACATAAATATTACTCATCGAAATGTTTTCCTTTCTGTAAATAACGATAATAAATAGTATATAATAATAAAAATTAGTAACAATAGAAGAAATTCCATGTGATACGCTCCAATACTCTGTAAATATTCAAACTAATATCTCAAGTCAGCTTTATAAAATAATCTATATAATAAAGTAAAATCGATTTTACGTCTGCATCTAGACATAATAGATTAATAACCAAAACCTTTATATGATAATCTGTCACGAAATCTCAATAAGCCGAAGTCTTCATGAGTGTTTTCAGAAAGTATGCTTTACTTTTGTCGTCTTTCAAAAATGTGTCTCCCAAATACGGCTTCCAATGATAAGGTTACTGTCATTTTAATAACTTTTATTATCTACTTCTCCTGTCACCAGAATCACCGGGTACTAATTGTTCATGGCATAATAATGATACGAGCACCTTTTATTCCATAATATTAACATACTCGCTTTAATATTACTGCTTATACATATTGACTGCTTACTTTTTACATGCACTACGGATTATATACATCATAAAATTTATGTAATAAAAAATAATATCAGTATCGTGGCTCTCCAGCATAATAGCGATTACTAATAGCGATTACTTATTTAGAACTCGGATTTTATTCGAGAATAGCAGATTACAGGCACATACGAACGTTTCACATTCGCATTCCTGAAAAACAATAAATGCCCGCAAAGACTGTAGACGTTTGCATCGGTAAGCTTTTTACATTATTTTTTCATTACAGTTACTTCTCTTAATAAATACTTAATTAAAACTATTTATTTTCTACTGCCTGCGAAGGGCGTGCTATTTACACCGAAACTTAGAAATTCACTTTTGATTTTCTTATTTACAATAATATAGGTACTTTCTGATTTTATTTTCAGAATTAATACTCTAATATTTACTTATCTTTTTCTTGACCGAGGACAAAACAGATGGCGTGTAGTATCAGAATAGAGATTACATATATTTTATTAACGCATTTTTTTGCGTTTATTTGTTCTTCATTTACCGTTATCTCTGTTTTTTACGGTAACAATATTTCGATGACTAAACTAGAAAATAAGACTGTAGTTATATATCACATTTCGAGTTTAAAGTATTTCAGTGGGTTATACAAATGGTTTATTTAAAAATATATAATAATTATAAAATTATTTCTTTCACAAAAGCAGACACTGATATTTCTGGAATATTTAAAATGTGCAAGAAGTACGAAACTTTATTTAACACTTTAAAATGTTTTCAGTGTATGTTTTTTAAACCAATATACATACATATACGTATTTTAATTTAAATTAGTTTATATAAGTCACAGACTTTACTTATATTCATCGAACCTGATACAATGTAACATATCGTCATCTAAGAAAAAAGTCCATAATACTAGCGCATTTACTCATTCAAAAAGTGTTTTTTTCTCAGATTTTATACGTAATACTAAATTGGTTCAACCCGGCAACACTTTTAATGCCCGCCTCTGCCCGCCTCCAACGCTTCCCCCGATTTAAATATTTGCCGATTTTACAACAATTTCTTTTCGGTTGATTTTTTAAAAACTTATCAAAATATAATTAACGTTAAAGTGTAGTATACTATACTTTATCTTTTCTGTCCTCGGTCTAGACTGAGAAAAAATGCTTACATAACACAATGTATTTATATATTAGAATTGTTTAAGAAATAAAATTACAAATAAATAGTATAAGTTAGCTTGTATACATAAAAAATAAAAATTATCGAAAAGAAAAAATATTGAAAGATCGGCAAATATTAAAATCGAGGGCAGAGTTAAACACAGAGTTTTAAATATGGGGAAAATCTATCGCCCCTAAAAATGGACATAAATGCACATTGCCGCAGTCTAGAAAGATTCTCCTTCATTGACTGAAGACAGAAAATATATAGTATAGTATCAGAACCTATACTACACTTAAACGTGTATTTGTTTTAGTACCAGAAAATAAAAATAAATCCCCCAACAATTTATTGAAAAGTCGGAAAATATTCAGAGTAGACGTAAAAATGAATTTAATTTTTATTTTTATATTCAGGGTAGACGATTTTTTTTATAATGGTTTTTATTGATTGGTTCATTTGAGTCACGTGACGCAAATCATTGATTTTAACCAATATACGCTCAGCATGTCATATCGCCTTTTTGAACAAACTTATCTGTCACCTTATCTACACGTTTACCCAATTTTTACTATCGCACACATCATAGTTGGGAGGGCGGGTTGGTTTTAATAAATAAAAGCGCTTAAAAAATTATATATATATATATATATATATACATATATATATATACATATATATATATACTAATTTTGATTTTGATTCTTAACGGTCCCAACCACGTAACTTTCCAAATTTTAATGTTTAATTTCTTTTCTTTTCTCCCCATTTCATTCTTTCCAAATATGATCTAAGTTTAAGATCTGATTTTAACTCTTCCTGATGACAGCTGTTGATCGATAACATCGACATGCCAGTGTAGCAGATTTTGTACATGTCTGTGTCAAAAAAATAAACATATATATATATATATATATATATATATATATATAAGAATACAATTAAGAAGTGTATAAACTATTTGAGGAAGGATAGATTTTTTACTTCTCGAATTTAGCTTTTTTATCTTTAAAAATTATCTGGTTCTTAAGCAGTGAAAAAACTTACAATTTTAATATTTGCTCCAGGTCCTGAACAATTATTCACATGTTTCTTTTGATTTTTTTAATTTGAATAATTTTTAATTCATGCATAAATAAAATAAAGTAAAAGAATGCAGACCCCATGAGGATGTTGTCACGCGTTAGATCGAAATTAAATATACGTAACCAATGATGCAGTCATAGACCATCACACCCATATATATTCTATCAGCAAAACTCTAGAACTTGTTTGTCAACACGCAACAAATAGATAACAGGTAAGAATTGTTCTGTGTTTTATTGTAGTTGGAAATATTGAATATTATTGTCTTGTGAGCTAGACATTGATCGATAACTCTAGGTGAAAGAAGTAACATTAATCTTTTGTTATTCTTATTAAAAATTGTAGGACATTATTTACTGACCTGCTGGATAGCCTTACATATACAGATAGCAAGATAGGTGTGTTGATAGATTTTCAATATATATATATATATATATATATATATATATATAATCCAGGTAAAACATCCACAGGGTAGTAATCCAAAGAATTTTAACCGGGTTTATAAAAAGTGTTCAATATCAAATAGAGCTTTTATATATGATTATTTACACAGACATGTACAAAATCTGCGACACTGGCATGTCGATGTTATCGATCAACAGCTATTACAAACTGAGATCTCATTAGGCAGAGTTAGAATCCAATCTTAACCCTAGAACATATTTGGAAAGAATATATATATATATATATATATATATATATATATATATATATATATATATATATATATATATATATATATATAATTAGTACATGTATTGTATTAGTTTCTGTAGATGTAAATCTGTTGAAACGAAAGTGTTTATAAAAATGCTCAATAACAAGTAGAGCTGTTTATAAATATAAATTTTTATTTATACAAACATTATTGGTTACATATGTGCATACATGTTTCGGTTGTACTCTTCGCAGAGAGTGAACCTCTTCAGACTAAAGACTCCAGAGAAGTGGAGTCTTTGGTCTGAAGAGGTTAAAATTCTTTGGATTACTACCCTGTGGATGTTTTACCTGGATTATTATATATATATATATATATATATATATATATATATATATATATATATATATATATGTGTGTGTGTTTATTTATTTATTTGTTTGATATGCCTCCTTGGGCATCTCTACTTTAACTATCTTCTCAGTTCAACTGTTAAAAAAATAATAATAGTATATATTTATATATAAAAAAAACAAGTTTGTCTGTATGTGTGTATGTATGCATGTGAGTCGCGGACTCACAGTTAAATGGTTAATCAAAGCAAGACTAGCCGCGGATTTGGAATCAGCAACTTCGATCCGATGTCCATATCGATGCCAATAGTTAATTCAAAGTTAAATGTACGTAAAAACATAAGAAACAAGTGAACTACGGAGATTAGAAAGGAACTTTCGTTTTACTTCCGGTAACCTTGTAACCTTCGCTTTCCGTTCTTTTTGTCTTATGGTCCTTACATTCCATAAGCGATGTTTCTGACAAAGAGGGAAGAATCGCTATTTTCTGGGTTGGAATCTATCCATCTAACACTTATCGTTGGCTAATTTTTTACCTTGAAGTAGTATTTTTTTAGCTCCTTACATCAAGCGGCTTCATGCCTTGTCTGGAGCGATTACCATAATAAAAAATGTTCCAGAATTTTAGTTTTCTTTTACTAAGCCGACCGACTAACATACTTCTGAACCTGTTCATTCCCAGTCAGCAAAATAAATATAGAAACGTATAAAAATAAGCCAATTGATTCTTTAGTCAAAATCATCCTACGTATTAGACATCCTTTATTATTAAAATGGAATATCTGTTTCTTCATTTATTTTAGACAGCCGAACTCTTTTAGATCGATGTGAAATTGTTATTAGTCTGCTGAACTCATGAAAAAAGTTAAAATATGTTTGTTTGATTGGTTGTGATGTGACTAGAACACTAGGATGCTCAATTTCAATGACCACTTCTTTATTCATTTTCCAATAACTCTATATAACTTTACGGACCGTTTATAACCTACGTTTCTGCTTAGAACTGTATTTTATGTACCCTATCTAAATGTGATTGCTGTTTGTCTTCTGTTGTTTCTTTCTGATGTTTATACTGCTGAAGAGTCGCACGTATGAAAATTACAAGATATATATTTCTATATTTGGTTGTTTATATGTAGACGAAACATCCGTAAAGTTATGTTGTTTTTGCTTTTAATGAATCAAGTGGTGGTCATTGGAAGTTAGCAGTCTATTGTTCATTAATATATGCTTTGTGATGCCCTCAGATGGAGAGCGATATATATATATATATATATATATATATATATATATATATATATATATATATATATATTAATATTATATATATTAATATAATTATCTACAGACACGAGTGTTGGCGTTATACGACCTATCAGCATGGCTGAACCTAACGATATCAGGTTCAGCCACGCTGAGTAGTCATATAACGACGATACACATGTTCATATATATATATATATATATATATATTATATTTATATGTATATATATTATATTTATAGTTATATATATATATATATTTTATATTAATATATATATTTTATATTAATATATATATATATATATATATATATATATATATATATATATATATATATATATATATATATATATAATCCAGGCAATGAAAAACATCCCCAGGATTGAAATTCAAAGAATGTCTTCCTGATTAGATCTCAGTTTATAACAGTTGTTGATTGATAACATCGACATGCCAGTGTCGCAGATTTTATACAAGTATGTGTAACTAAAACAAATATCATATATATATATATATATATATATATATATATATATATATATATATAGTATAAAAATATACCTACGCAAAATAAGCTTCCCATAGAAAATAATCAAGCATTTAGCGAGAATGAAACAAAAAAATTTCTGTGTAGCTTTTTTCTATAATAAGCCGCGTCATTATCCTCGGTAATGAAGCAAACTAACTTGCCATATGTATAGTTTTATTCTATTACTAAATTTATGTAATGGCAGCTGTTCAAGTAAATACTGAAACAATAACTATATCGATGATATACTATTTTATAATAAAGGTATACATATGAAATATTACATTATATATATACAGGGCTTTATGGAAGCAGTCTGTTAGGAGAGCGCTCTCGGAGAAAGCTTATCTTTTTGAGTGAATGACTCATTTTTTTTATCCGGCATGTGCGTGGGCGTGTCCGGCTTCATTTTTTCCGTCGCTTTATTGACGCTTCAAAATAAAAAATATTCAAATACAAATTCAAGAAATCACAATATTTTAGGTATATTTTAATTTATTTTTCTTAATGGCTTAAGAAAATGTAAGTATTTTCCTTTTTTTATTCGTTCTGATGTTTGACTGTCTACTAACATGTGTTGAAATGTTAATTCATGACTTTCATTATTTTACCGGAAATATATATGGCTGATTTAAACAGTTGCTAATCAAAATTATTTTTGAAGCCCTAAGCCCTTTGATCTTGGCCGCCTTGTGAGTGTATTTTTGTGTAATCGCAAATACGGTTAAAAATGTTTGGACATTTATTATTCCTTATTTCACTGAACGAATTGTCTGATACAATCACGTCCGAGGTAGGTACATTTTCTGATAAGATCATGCTCTAGTCTCGACAGGAAGGCAAATAGAACCCATACATATTGAAGACAATGGCTGAATCCTTCGAAAATCAATTGCAGAATGTAAGGGAATGGAGACATAAACAGATAGTTATATTTAATGGTACCCAAGAGAAAGCTCCTTTCCTTTAATGATTACAATAAACCTTACCAAACACCAACTGCCATGGCTGATAGCGCCCTTGCAGAGAGCCTAACATTCAAACTCTATGGACTAACATTCACATGTAACAGGAATTGGAATAAATACGTAGAAGATACCGCTAAGCATGCTGCAAAAAGTTGGATTCCTTCTATCGGGATCGAAAACGTGTCATACCTGCCAATATCCTATATCTCTACAAACCAACCAATCGCCCATGCATCTTGTAAAGTTGTCACATCTGGGCTGGTGCATCAACCACTAGTCTCTCCCTCTCAGATAGGGTCCAAAACGCGTCTTTTACACAGTTCCAGCCCCTGTCTCATCGCCACAATGTTATATCTCTATGCTTGTTTTACAAGTACTTCTACGGAATGTGCTCCGACGAACTTGCTGCAACTATGCCATGTCAACGATAACATTCCTGATAAACCTGACATGCAGCACAATCACACCCGTTCACTGTAGAGTTCTCCGCCTGCCGGGAGTATTTCTACTCTAATAGCTTCTTTCCTCGAATCGCTTACTTTTAGAATTCCTTCTCAACTCACTGTACCACATGCTGAAATTAAAATGTAATGTGAACAAGCGTCTTGCTGCACAACTCGACACGTAGGTTCCCTCTATAAATTCGGCTCCCAAATTACGTCTCAGTGACAGTGTGCATATGGTAAATTTAATTTTGAAAATGTACAGATGTAAACTAGTCGATCTCTCGACTCCGCGGGGTGAAAATTTCTAAAAATGATCTTTGAATTAGACGTTTTTGTATTAGTGCCTAATCTAACTATTTATTGGTATTTGAATACTTTTAATATAGAACGTCACTCTATCG
>OY744533.1:19996054-20068554 GCA_963556195.1 Sepiola atlantica | reverse complement strand
TCTTACAAACATGTTTTAAGAAACAAAACAAAGAAAATTGGAAGAAAGCGAAAACTTAAATAGGTTCAGACAACTCTGCGTTGCTTACCTCTATTTTACCAAGCTACTTGTCCCAGAATGACCAACGTCTAACGCAAGCTCATCGGACGTCCGAATCCCATGCTGGCTGATTTGAAAAAGACCGCTTTTGAGCAAGCAGGTGGTGTTGAGGCAAGACAGTTCCCCGTGCGCATGTCTTCCGGAAAAGGACGGTGCTGAAGACAAAATGTCCGCTTCCAGAATTTTGACCGGCTAACATAGAAAACTCTTGCATTCACAAGTATATAAAGAGTGTGTCTCATTGGCTCTGTCGAGGAGGCGTCATATGTATGGTCAACGAGAAGCTGTCTCCATTTGCTTCAGGAATCCTGGTCAGACATTTCAGCGCCATGTCAACACTACGACGGCAACAATCAGCAGTAGCACGTCAACAATGATAATGATGATGATCACCATCATCACTGTCGTCATAGAAACTACAGCGCTGCATTTCCTACGAACAAATTAACAGTACTCGATCTTTCCATCAATATAATTACATCAGCCATCAACCCATTCATGCATTGGCACTATCGTGTACATTGTTCACCGAGACACCGGCAGTTACATCAAAAAGCAACAATTCTCAATGATACAAAGAAGACATTTCTACCAGGATAATCAACATCATTATGCTACACTTTATATCACTACTTTACTATTGTTTTCTTTCATTTTGTTGTCACCTCTCTTTTATCTCTTTCAGTTCTTTTATTTCTATTTCTTGTTATCGATGGTCGTTGTACACTGGATGATTGAGCCCTTGTCTATCCGTATCCCCAGCTACATGATAACTATATTTGATATTCAAAATTTGAAGTATAAAACATTTAAACAAAATTACTGAATTCGATATTAAATAAAACTAAAATGGTTGATATGTCGTAAACTTAAACAACCAAACTTAACCACAATTTATTTATCCTCGCTGACCCCAGGAGGTGTGGTTAATCGCATAATCAGCAAATAAAACAAACATGGACGACTATAATAAAGAACATTGTCAACGATAATTTGAAAATGTTTGAAGAATCCCAAACAAAATAATGATTTTACCGCCAAATTTTAAAGAAAGGTTTTGCGCGGGTTATTTTTCTTGATCAAAACAAATAACAATTTGGTGCAAGAAAAAAAAACGAGCAAGTGATTGGATGTTTGAAAACTGAAACATTTCATTACGAAAGATAATCTTAGAATCATGATTGCACATTCGGTGAAAGCATTTTCGCTCAATTTTAATATCGATTTCACTATAGTGCCGCAGCTGGTCTTAAAAAGTCATTCACGCTTCTTATATTTGCATTTGTTTCCTCTCGTATTATAAAATTGATTTTATCACATTGCCAAAGAGAAAAAGCAATAAAATGTAAACTTCCACAATCGTGAAATGTCATGTCCAAGTAACTTGCATACAAAAGGTGAAGCTTAAAGATCTGTGAAAACTGAATTAAATACAAAACCTCTTTTGTATTTATTTTTATTTTTATTTAATTGTGACTCTTGAAACGTTGCCTGTTCGGGGGAGGGGGTGGCGTATGTGATATTTCGCCTGTGAATTACAATTGTAAATGCGTGTAAATTGCATATTTTAGTCTGCAATTGAAGCACTTTGTTTTACTTGTTACGCCTTCTATAAATAAGTGATTCTGTCTGTCGGTAGCATTTTACGTGCGTCCTCGCGTGTAAATTGCTTAGTTACGTCTGACATGAAGCACTTTGTTTTAGATGCGTCTCCTTCTATAAATAAGAGGTTATGTCCGTTGATTGTTACGCTTGAGTATGAAATAGCTTGTGAGATACGTCCACGCGTATGTATGAGATAATCTGCCCGACAACCCATCGCCCTTTGATGCTTCAGTTTCGTTGGTCAGTAAAACATAAATATAATGAAATAGCATTTTTTGGGGTCAGTCACGCTTCAGTAGTATAGCATGTTCCATTAATTTGTTACGCTTCAGTTATTAATGTTATTTACTTCTGGTTTTTCACGGTTCAGTATGAAATAGCATTTTTTGGGTCAGTCACGCTTCAGTAGTATAGCATGTTCCATTAATTTGTTACGCTTCAGTTATTAATGTTATTTACTTCTGGTTTTTCACGGTTCAGTATGAAATAGCATTTTTTGGGTCAGTCACGCTTCAGTAGTATAGCATGTTCCATTAATTTGTTACGCTTCAGTTATTAATGTTATTTACTTCTGGTTTTTCACGGTTCAGTATGAAATAGCATTTTTTGGGTCAGTCACGCTTCAGTAGTATAGCATGTTCCATTAATTTGTTACGCTTCAGTTATTAATGTTATTTACTTCTGGTTTTTCACGGTTCAGTATGAAATAGCATTTTTTGGGTCAGTCACGCTTCAGTAGTATAGCATGTTCCATTAATTTGTTACGCTTCAGTTATTAATGTTATTTACTTCTGGTTTTTCACGGTTCAGTATGAAATAGCATTTTTTTTGTCAGTCACGCTTCAGTAGTATAGCATGTTCCATTAATTTGTTACGCTTCAGTTATTAATGTTATTTACTTCTGGTTTTTCACGGTTCAGTATGAAATAGCATTTTTTTTGTCAGTCACGCTTCAGTAGTATAGCATGTTCCATTAATTTGTTACGCTTCAGTTATTAATGTTATTTACTTCTGGTTTTTCACGGTTCAGTATAAAATAGCATTTTATTTGGTATGTCACGCTTTAATTTAAAATTGCATTATCTTTGGTCTGTCACGTTTTTGTTTTAAATAGCCTTCCTGTTAACCTACAACGTTTCAATCTGAAACAGAGTTTTTTTTAAGCTGTCAGGCTTCGATTTCAAATATTTTTTTTATCTGTCACGCTTCTGTTGAAAATAACATTGTCTTTTTTCGGTCAGACTTTGTTTTGAAATAGCATTTTATTTAGTCTACCACGCTTTTGTTGAAAATAGCATTTTTTGGTTTGTAATCATTCAGTTTAGCATAGCATGTTTGTTGCTATTTCACACTTTTGTTTGTTATAGCATTTACCTTGGTGTGTCACTGTGAAGTTTGAAAAACAAGTTTGATAGTTCTTCTTCTTCTTCTTTCGTGTGAATCAGATGATTCTGGTGTTGGCATTAGTTTCCCCGATATTTTTCTAGTTATAAATCTTTCTGGAAAGACAACGGGTACTTTCGGGAAGGACCACGAGAAGGTTGCTAACATTCCTAAGTGAAAGTGGTACTGTAGCACCGACTGGATTCGAACTTGGAACACCCAGGTCTTCAGTCCGTGTCGATATCCACTTAACCACCGTCACCTCCCAGTTTGATAGTTAAACACGCAGCACAATAGGCGTATGTGAAAAGTATCTATTCTATTTACTGATATCCAAATAATGTTTTTCCATCTCTTTTCAGAATCTATACAAGTCTAATTATACAAAATTAGCATTTATAATAGAGATATATGCGTAAAATATAACATATAGATTTAAATAACTGATGCTAATGTAAGATGTCGTCCGTTGTCAAATATGTTTTTGTATTGCCTATCCTTCTTTCCTTATCCCAAATTTCCTTCTCTTTTTTAACTATCGTCAATTTTCTTACTTCGCTAAAAGGAATGAAAAGGAACAAAAAACTGGTTACTTATCTCTTTCTTGTGTTTTATACTCTCTCTACTTCCTCTCATAATTCTTCACTTCCCGAAACTATTTATGACTATCTAAATAGATTTATCATAAAAAAACAAAGTATTTCTGTCATGAGAATTTCTGCCACGAGGTGAGATAAGTTCGAATGCATGTTCTTCTCAGTCATTTAAGAAACATAGGCGTACATTTTCTCGATCGACCCAAAATAGACAAAGAATTAGAAAACAGAACTAGTATTAAAGTTTATGCTAGGACACTGAGAGCATACTATGTCATTATCACTGCTGGTTTGGTATTATTGGACTGGACCAGTCTAAGGGAGATAGATTAGACTTACAAGATTGAAGGTTATTACGTATTTTATTTATCCCTTCTCTAGGAGGTTAGACACAAGGTCAGTTGTGGTTTTGAAAAGCCAACGCACAAGAATTAGCGCGCTCTGGCCTACAAAAAATACATGAGCAGGCCGGTCGGCATTCCCCGGTCGGAGCGTCTCAGGCGATTAGCCATAAACTAACCCCTTTTTAAAGAGAATGTAAAGCATGGGAGGGTAGACTTCCTGAAAATAAACAGATCAATACCTCAGCCCGACAGAGCAAAGTCAGAAGAAACAACAACGGTTCACCCTCTGTTGGAATGATCGTCGAGGACGTATCCTCGACTGGTTATTAAGTATGTCAGTGGCGAAAGTAAGTATAATTTTCATTAATAAATACATTTAGGATGATTTTAGGGGGAGGAGTTACTGATCTATAAGTGATATGTGCGTGTGTGAAAATAATGTTAAAAACGGTATTTTCCACATCAGGTTGGAGTAAGCATAATGTTAGAGAATCGGAAAGTTCCATTAGAAGTGAAATCTTTCAAATTACGGCGACGTGTCCAGATATTGCAAAAACGAAAAAGGTTACAAACAAGGTCAAGTGTGGTTGAAAAGCAAGTGTATTAGTATTAGCACACCCCGACCTACAAAAATACACGAGCAGCACTGTCGTCATTCCCTGGTACAGGCGCCCTGGGTGATTAATGATAAACTAACCCCTTCTCGAAGAGGAGGTAAATCCTGGGAGGATTGCCCTCTTGAGACTGAATTGTACCATACCTCAGTCCTACAGCAACAAAGTCACTGTCGGATTGATTGTCGAGAATACACCCCCGACCGGATCAAACAGAATTAAGTTGGGTCAACTACCAACTAATACCGATATAAAACCTGGTGCTACCAGATCAGGCTGTCTGAACATATAGGCTTCCTGACCCAAAATGCACCAAACATTGATGTTTTATTGCATGTTTTCTCTTTGCAAAACTCAATCATGCTCTGCAAAGACCAAAACAAAAAACAATTTCGCTCCCACTTCTCCCTTTCTTCTCTTCCTCAGAACGTTTACCAAAATGACCGGATTCATCATAAAATAAGCCGAAAAGGGTTTATATGCCGTAAAACCAACCAACCTAACAACCTATATAAAAAGGCATGAAAGCAGAATTACCCTCAAACTGAATAGAATAGTGACCCCGGTTTAAAACTAAAGCTGAAAATGTAATGAACGAATCTTCAGAATACACGTTCCAGCTTCCATATCGGATGGCTCACGTGATATATAATATTTCTCCATCTCTCGAAAAGCTAGCCTAGTCTAAACATCTGTTACAGTAGTTTATACCTAACACTAAACGTAATTGTCATAAACAGAATTTCTTTTTTAAAAACTTCATATCCGTTGAGCACATTACTACGGTACTGCTCTCCTGTAGAATACAACATGGTCATCTTCAAGTTTATTGTCAACAAATACTAGTCGAGCCGTCCTATTACGTAGTCAATATTTTCTGCATTCCGACCATATTTTTAAATACTCTCATTGTGGTGTTCGTCGTTTAGCTTACTATCTCATTAAGCCTTATCCTTGAATCGCTTTTATGCCTTGGTATGTGGTGACGCATTAGTATATAAATACTATTTAATGCTATTTTCTTTAGAGTGTTATGTTCTTTGTTGAATCCCCCTACACATTGCTACAAAAGAGAGCCACTTCCGTTGGTCTGTAAGGCTTAAATTTACTTACTTTTACTTGAAACAACATTCACTCAGTGGGTCGAGTAGGCTAGATCTATCCTTGCTACTGCGTCCATTACAAAGATTGACCAATCCTTGCGATTTGAAGTCAACGATTCGGTGATATTTAGCCACTGACTGCGAACTCCGTAGATTCGGGGGCCCAAGTTGGGATCCATGGAGGCTTTAACCGTTATCAGCCATGTTTTTTTGTCCACCATATCGCTTTTTCCAATCATGTAGGGGAGCTGGAGCAATTTCGTTGTAGGTGAACTCTCCCGATTGCCGGCCGAGGCTTAAATTTGGAATAGCATTTCTCTCGTTAAACACGTAATAAATTGAGGTAAAAGTAATTAAGTACTTTATTACTTGCATTTTCTGAATCTCTGTAAGTCTGTTTGTGGTGCTGGACGCTACGTCCGTCTATTTGCCTCATTTACATCTTAAATGACACTTTTAGTTTTGCTATGAGTTGAACATGTAGTAAAGAGGAGACAGGGAGTTGTTTTTGTTTCGACAATTCTCACATATTTTGTTACTTCTTCTTTTCGTGTCGCAGATGGTTGGGTCGGTTTTGTAGCCCCATTCCCGGTCTTAGGCGGTTGAGTGTTTTCCACTTGTGCCAGGGTTCGTCTGAACCGGAAGTGTGGGTCTGGGTAGGATGGATTCCCATGTAAGTAGGAGAGGCCATTTTCTAGCCGTCACATCCACAGCTGTAGTCTGGTCTCTTCCTAAGATATTATTATGAGTCGACAATGCTGAGGAAAATTCTCCTTGACATTAGGTGTTAGGCTGTTAGTTAACGTCCATTACGGAGATAGCGTCCATTACTGGTAGCCGTTATGATCTCTACTCGGCTGGCAACTTCTCGTCTCACATCCCACATTTTACTGATGTTTAACCATATATCAAGACCAAAATCCATTCCAGGAGAAGTTTAAAAAGGCATCAAGTCATTAAGACTGGGGTTTTACAGAAGACATGATTGATCTCTATTTGCATAAAATTATATATGTATATATGTTTATATATATATATATATATATATATATATATATATATATATATATATATATATAGTATTTCCTCCTAAACTAATTAACCGTGATTTTTTAACACAGCTGCCAGACGTAATGGTTGGTAATATGGCTTATATTTACTTCTATTTAGTGAAAAGAGAACAAATAGGATCGGAATCCCTTCGTAAGAATTCAGATACCTCGAAACTTAAACAGTAAGGATTAGACATCACTTAATAAATATTCCCAAAATTTCAGTCTCGTTGGAGTATTTAAAATTTGTTTTAGGAGCATAATATTGATGCAATCTCTCATCTGAAAATTTAAATATTTCAGATTTGCATTAAATTTAGTCCAGAATCATAAGACACCCATTAAGCAAGATTCCCTGAATTTCAATTTCTTCTTAAGACTTCTAAAGCTTAAGTATTAAATGTAAGACATATTTCAGAATCAAACTTATGTAATGGATTTTGATCAAAATTGGAATAAGGATTCTAGATTAAGGTTTTGTATAATTATGACTGGGTTTTAATCTCTGTACAAGGGCATACAAGTGGTGCAAAACATTTTTATTCTGGTAATTAATTTTACCCGTCCTGAGACGGGTGTACTGAAAAGGTAATTTGACAAATAAGATGCACGTAGTATGGACACGCACCTGGCCGGGAAAAACAAATATGATGGGTTGTCATAAATAATATGTGTGTTTATTAGAACTACATGTAAAAAGTTAGCGGCAGAAGAAAACACCTCGTTGCTGAATAAAACGCCCGATGGCGTTGCTACATTGACAGTGAAGCCCCACAGTAGGGGGGTGCATTGGAGTCATAAATTGTTATATAATAACGACCCGAAATTGATATCATAAGTTTGTTGGCGATTTGGGTTCAAGAATAACTGCACCTTGAATTCCTGTGCGTTCATTTTCTTCCTCCCTAACCCACGTACATTCGCCGCCACTGACAATAACTAGCTAACCCTAACCCACACATCTAACAACTTAATAGATTACAGTAAAAGGATATCATAATATTTCCGTATATTAGTGTGTTCTCATTCTTTTATGTACAGGTGAAATACAGCACACTCAGTTTTTGGAGGATATGACACCCTGAAGAGGGAGGGTTTCCTGCTAACAGTATTCTACAGGAATGCTGAAACCCTCTTTCCCACATCTGCGCTAACACCAAATCAAATTTGTAAAAGTTTCTGAAATGACTTTTTGAAAATTCTCACAGAAAACAAAAGCTTGTACAGCTTTTGAACCGAACAAAAACTGTACTGTTTTTAGCCTAACTCTAACCTGAAACCCTAACCCTAAACCCTAAAACTAACCCCTAACCCTAAACCCTAACCCTAAACCCTACCCCTGCCCTTAACGCTAACCCTAAACCCTAACGTTCACCCTAACCTTAAACCCTAACCCCTCACCCTAACCTTAACCCTTAGTTGAGCCTCGTTACTTAACTTTCCCGTGAAAAAAATGTATTTCATGAACTTTCTTCGTAAAAAAAAAAATTGTCATGAACATACAGTGATTTTTTTTTTCATTATTATTTCTGTTAAAAAGCCGCCTCGTTTTGATTTTGACGCCGGTTCGTTTTGATTCGGCGTTTTCTGGCTGTTTACGTATTTCTGAGTAAGCAAGCGTCTGTTTCGTTTAGTTCAAACCATATCTTTATACACTTGCATCTAAATATTACTGCTAACACATGTTCGCTACTGCCTTAACCGTTGATATCATGATCGCTTGTTAGAAGATTTTTACCATAGTTTTCTTTTGGTTTGTGATTTTTGCTTACAGTAGCAAAATTACTTTACCCACGTGCTGCAAAATCATTTTAGCTTTAAGATCTATTGTTTTCTTCTGTTCTATGTTTATTTGTTTTCTGTTTGTTTGTGTGTGTGTTTCTTGGGTGTGGCTTTTTCTATGTTTACTTTTCTATTTTTTATTTGCATTGTTTTTGCGTGTTCACGTGAACAGTTTCTCTTGTATTATTACTTGTTAGAATTTTCATTTCACCGACATTTTTTTTCACTGGGAACGGTTTCAAAACAGCCATTCGAAAAAAGACTGATTCCCCTTCTTCTACCCAGCAATTCTTTATTCTATTTTTTCATCGGCCTACGGTTGTGTTTCTTACGTGATTAACGCAAAACTTTCTTTGTCATCCTACGAATTGTCTTTTTAGGCAATCCATACTATTTCTTCGTCCGCAGGCAAAAGTCAAATAAGAAAGATCGCACGGATGAAGGATTTAAAATGTCTTTTCAGAAACCCGTTCTTTTCGCCGATAATGTGTCCGGTATCTGTATAAAACAACCATTCCCTAAGCATAAAATATTGGGTTCTCTTCCAATATGTGATCTACACAACAGTTTTTATCCAATATGTGATATACTAAGTTGTTGGAGGTATGGGTTAAGGTTACCTTGTTAGGGTTATAGTTAATTAGTGGATTTCATAATAGAATGTAAACAACTCTGTAGATAACTTATTTGATTATAAACCATTCGGTAAATTACATATTGGATTAGAAACTATTCGGTAAATTACATATTGGATTAGAAACTATTCGGTAAATTACATATTGGATTAGAAACTATTCGGTAAATTACATATTGGATTAGAAACTATTCGGTAAATTACATATTGGATTAGAAACTATTCGGTAAATTACATATTGAATTAGAAACTATTCGGTAAATTACATATTGGATTAGAAACTATTCGGTAAATTACATATTGGATTAGAAACTATTCGGTAAATTACATATTGGATTAGAAACTATTCGATAAATTACATATTAGATTAGAAACTAATTGGTAAATTACATATTGGATTAGAAACTATTCGGTAAATTACATATTGGATTAGAAACCATTCGGTAAATTACATATTGGATTAGAAACTATTCGGTAAATTACATATTGGATTAGAAACTATTCGGTAAATTACATATTGGATTAGAAACTATTAGGTAAATTACATATTGGATTAGAAACTATTCGGTAAATTACATATTGGATTAGAAACCATTCGGTAAATTACATATTGGATTAGAAACTATTTGGTAAAGAACATGTTATATAAATAACCATTAGGTAAATCACATATTGGATAAGAAACCATTAGGTAAATCACATATTGGATAAGAAGCCATTCGGTAAATCACATATTGGAGCAGAAACCACTCGGTAGATAACATATTGGAGCAGAAACAATTCGGTACATCACATAATGGAAAAGCACCGAACATTTTTGTCACGGCTGGGTATTTGCACCAAGTGTAAATGACGGGGAATAATGCACCTTTACGAAAGGCAATTATGGATAGTTGCCCCGTGTATTAATCGCGTTTTGAATGCGACTGTGATTGCTTTGATAATTGGAAGGTTGGGACAAATATTTAACTTTTGTAATGGAAATCGCTCCAGACAAGGCATGAAGCTACTTTATGAAAGGAGATTAAAAAAATACCACTCTAAGGTCAAATTCTAGCCAAGGATAGGTGTTAGATGGATAGATTGCGACCCATAAAACAGAAATTAGTCTCCCTCTTGTCAGAAACATAGCTTATGGAATGTGAGGACTAAAGGACAAAAGAAGAAAAGCGAGAGTGACGGGCTGTGGAAATAAAACCCAAGGTTCACATTCTACTCTCCTAATTGTAAACATGTTATTGTTTTTTGTTTCTTTCTTTGTTTGCGTTTTTTGTTTTATTTTTTTTACATGCCGATTTTAGGAATATATAAAAAACGACACTGATCGAGAAGATCGGAGAAAAACATCAGAACAGGCTTGAAGATCGACGTGAGCGGATATTCTGTCGTTTGTTCCCTCTACATTCGGTTTGGAGGTTGACTATATCTATAAAGCGAGGTGTGCTAAGACAATCTACAACAAATATATTGCGCGTAGAATTTGGTATATTCGGACTACTGTTCTCACCTTGTGTGTTTTTATCACAAAGTTTCGGCCGATGTAACCTCCGACCTTCTTTGTCGAACTCGGGAATCTGGACGGAATTTCGAACGGAACCCTTTATTAAATCCACGAGGTAGCATGCTCTCGTTCCATCTGCCATGACTTGGAAGATCCTTCAACCTTCAGATGACTCACTTAGAACTGAATTATACTTAGTACTATATCTACTGCGCCACGGTTCTTTGCGGACAATTCTAGTATGGATTTTGGGAGCCTTAAACCTATTCTTGTTTTTGATCTGACTACTTATCACTATAGATCACTACATATCTATTATTTATAATTATAGGTTCCCATATTGTATTGAATTTTATACTAGGTCTGCTTAGTAAGCGATTGTCGCCTAACATATGTGCTGCTTCTTCTCTATCTCTAAGTTTTACTTCATCCCATAAGGGAAGATGGTTTCCATTTTCCTTCCATATGTGGTCAGCCATACCCGACTTTTCGATTTCTCCACGTATTACTGCTTTCCGGTGTTCTTCTAGGCTTACCTTTAGTAGACAACATGTCTCACCTTTGTATACTTTTTCACACTTACATGGAATCGTATACAGACAGTTCTTAGTCATGACTTAATCCGTAGGGGGTAAGACTTTCATAAGATGCTTTCAGAGAGTTGATTCGCTCCTGAATACTATCCTGATGTTATATGGATTACATATTCTTTGGATTTTTTCCGACAAGCCCCTCATATATGGTATACAAACTGTGGTTAGTTCTCGGGTGGTGTTCTTTGGTGTTGCGTCTAGATTTTTTGGAGCTGATGTCATGCTCTCTGGATAGTTGTTGAGGTAGAGGGTTTCTCTTAAACTATCCATTTCCTCTTGATATGTATCGTTGTAATTACATATTGTCTTTGCTCGATGTTGTAGGCACCGAACAATTCCTTTCTTTACATTATATGGATGGTGGGAGTTGAAATTTAGATATTGTCCAGTGAAAGTTGGCTTCTTATACACAGATGACCTAAATACCTGGTCAGTGCGAGTTATCACCACATCTAGGAAAGATAATTTGCTATTTTTTTTCCATCGTGAACTGTATAGATAGGCGGAGAGAGTTCACATGATCTAGTAATATTTGAACGTCCTCCTGGTGAGGCCAGATTATGAATGTGTCAGCTACATATCGCAACCACATTGTTGACGGTATTGGTGTTGATTGTAACGTCATTTCCTCGAAGTATTCGATGTATACATTGGCCAGTACTGGAAACAATTGTGAACTCATAGCTAGACCTTCTTTCTGTCGGTATATATCTGTTGACAAAAGTACCCACTGACAGACCCTGACTGTGGTACGAGATGGGTTGACTTCAGATGATTCACTGAAGGAACGCACTTGTATTCCAATTGATTATCTAATGGAGATGTTGACCTTCTGCATAGAAACCGTATACTTCGTGATTGTATCTGATATATACCGACAGAAAGAAGGTCTAGCTATGTATTCATCATTGTCCCAAAATTCATACTAGAATTATCCGCAAGGACCCGTGGCGCAATGGATATAGTACTAAGTATAATTCAGTTCTCTGAAGGTTGAAGGTTCAATCCTCAGATACGAAGAATTGCGAATTACTGAAGACTTCTTCCCAGTCATGGCAGATGGAACGTGTACATGCTACTCCCGTGGATATTTAATAAAGGGTTCCGTTCGAACTTCAGTCCAGATTCCCAAGTTTGACAGAAAGATTCCCGAGTTCGACAAAGTACACCTGAAGAAGGTCGGAGGTTACATCGGCCGAAACGTTGTGATAAAAACACGCAAGATGAGAACAGTAGTCTGAATATACCAATTTCTACGAATTATTAACCCTCATCTAAAGAAATTCCGAAACAAAATATATTGTAAGCTAAATATGAAACCTTTAGTGTTTTATATTCTTCAGAATGTAGTACTTCGTGCTCATGATAGCTGCGATTAGCTGCCAATTAACGAGTGGATCATTCATTATATAAATATTGCTTCATTCAAGCAACATTTGCATATGGAATATTGAAGCCTGTTATGGCGGTAAGTGACAATTTGATTGTATACATTCTTTATTGGGGCAAGTAAAGAACAGGGAAAACGTGATGTTGTATGGCAGTGAGCGTTGGGCCGTCACTCAGGCCGCACTTGCTCGACTCCAGAGAAATGGCAGGGCAAAAGTGAGGTGGATATGCAATGTAAAGCCGGACCAGATCCAGAACATTAGGTCGGACACTCTACTTGAGAAATTGGCCATTTCAAAACTTGCTGTCCTAACAAGGGCGAATCGTCTTCGCTGGTTCGGGCATATTGAAAGAAGTAAGAAGCATATAAGCACATGCAGAGATTTCAGGCTGGGCAGCAAAAAGAAAGCTGGGCGCCCTAGGAACACATGAAAAGAAACCACCAGGCAAGACCGTAAACAGTAGCTAATGGATAGAGTCAATCCTCACAATCGTGATCACTGGAGACTTAGCATGAGGACGGCCAGAAAATGTCGTACTTCTTGTCAAATGGAACATA
This sequence comes from Sepiola atlantica, assembly GCA_963556195.1. Classification (NCBI taxonomy): domain Eukaryota; kingdom Metazoa; phylum Mollusca; class Cephalopoda; order Sepiida; family Sepiolidae; genus Sepiola; species Sepiola atlantica. The sequence goes on along the minus strand of OY744533.1, from coordinate 20,055,300 downwards.
GACGATAAACCTGGATACTGAATGTGAGTGAGTGTGTGCCCAACTGTTTGACCAGTTGAGTAACAAAATAAGAAAAGGAACTGAAGGAACACTAAAAAGCCGGTTTATATCCAATCTGGAATGTTCCACTATGCCAAGATGGACAAGTCCATTATCTAAGCTCTGATTGGCTGCTAGTCAACGACTGGATCACTCATTATATAAATATTGCTTCATCCAAGCAACATTGGCATATGGAATATTGAAGCCTGTTATGTCGGTAAGTGTCAATTTGATTGTATAGATTCTTTATTGGGGCAAGTAAATAACAGGGAAAACGTAAGCGAAATGTTGGTAGTGGTTGTAACCCAACGGTCACGGGTAAGTCTGATATTGAATATATATCAAACTGAATGGTTTGGGATAAACACGAGGAGGGGGGATGTATAAAGAAAAAGTAAAAGACATGTTTGTGCGTGTATATATATTCTTTCTAGCAGTTTCTAAATTTAACAATTGGAAGCACCAGTGACTAGCTAAATTCAAGAAACATTTTGAAAAGTAGATCCCCACTCGTTTTGCAGTATGTTGATCCGTTCGTGTATTGTTATTAATATTCCAGAGTATCTATGATTGCTCTCCAAGCGTACGACTAGGTGTTCCTAGAGATCTTTAACAGCATGCGAATATGATTAAATAGCTTATGAAACTGCCTGCGTGGTATTTCGCTGGGATTATACGGGATCTAATAAATCATATAGGAAGATGTGAACAGTGATCCACAGATTCGCCAAATGCTTTGACGAACACCGGCTCCGTATAGATCAGGATGATGACATCATCTAAACAAAAAAGAAACTGCATATATTTTGTATTGCGTCTATAGCGTGTAAACCTGGCATAAAAATGATAGACGATGACATAAGAAGTGCAGATAATAAGATGTATGTGAAAAAAAGAAGGGTAAAAACAACGGCTTCGCGTAGGTCAGAGTGAAAGCATTACTCCAACTCAGTATTACCTAAATAAAATGATATACAGGGTGATTCATAAGTCACTTAGCTATTTATTTTTGAAATTCTAAAGTTGAAATATACGGTAATACAAAACAGAAAGTTTGTTCAACAAATTCATTTATATGAGTTTAAAAGTACAGCAAATTTTCAAAATTTCCACCTTCGTTCTGCATGCATAGCTACATTTTTTTTGGCAAGAAATTTACGACTCTTTGTAGCATATTTGATTGATTATTGTGTTGTGCTAAGGAGGCTTTGTGTTCACATCACGTTTCCATTGCCTAACAAATAGCAGTAATTAGAGAGTAAGATAACAATTATCAAAAGTTCAAAAAGTATGTTTGTGCTTCATATGGTAATCATTTTAAATAGCTAAGTGAAGTGACTTATGAATCACCCTGTATTTTGTATTGCGACTGTAACGTGTCCTCTTACCCCCCCAAAAAACTCGCACCTCCACCCAAAATACTTTAAGAATGATCCAGATACAAAAAAATAATAGAGAAAATAATTGCTCTACATCGAATATTAAGTTATATTATATAATAAAATGTTAACTGGACCTGTGAGCGCGCATGAGCGTCAAGAATATGTGCATGAGTGTAATCTCTTAAACAAATGAACTTAATATCAGTATTGCTGACCGCATCCTTCTACGTACGGTGGGGGGAACGCCAAAGTGACACTGATAAGCTGTTTCTAATCACCTTTTTTCTGTTCCATGATAATTGTTTGACATTAAAAAATGTAGAAGTAATTTTTTTCTTCACTTTTAAAATAAATATCAAAACCTCAGTACTATTGATTTAGCTAAACAAGAAACAAAAGCCACACTAAAAACACATGCCGTCAAACCTTATCACGCTTGGCGGCAATTGGCAACACTTTATACTAAATATTCGACGGGCAAAATCGTTCGGCAGAATCATCTTTGTAGCTATAAGACATAATCCGACAACGTTCGTTAAATTCTCTACTCAGTCTTTCTATATGTTCCTCTTTTGCATGAATAGAACTTTAATTCCCTTCTTAACGTGGTAATGTCTCGTGGCCGTATGGTTATGACGCTTGCTTGCGTAGTCTAGGTTGATCCTGTAGTAGAGGTTTGAACCTTGCGACCGTCTGAGATCATCATTCCCTACACTGATGAGAGCGAAAGCTTGAAACGCTAGCGTATGTAGTTAAAAATAATTTAATATTATTTACTTAAAATTATTATATATATATATATATATATATATATATGAAAAAGGAAAACCAAAAATATGTATGTATTCATAACGTTTCGTGTTTATTTAAAGACTTCCTCAAGAAAAATAAAATAAAACACACATACAATACTTGGAAATACTTGGTGCGTATGTGACATGTAAATAGTGTTCTTTTTCTCTTTTCGAACGAAACATGCCTGTTAGAATTTCAGATCTGTAAAGTGTGTTTCGACGATACCCATTTTAAAATGATTGTCTTTTTCAAATCTAAATCTGTCGCTCAATTAACTAAAACAGTACAATTTTAATTAAATACATTTTATAAAGAGACATTTGTTCATTGATTTGAAGAATATGTACCTAACAATTATTTTGTAGGTAAGATGACAAAGGTTATTTATTGTTTTAAAAATAATTAAATTGCTAAAATGTTCTTATAAACAAAGAAGACATATATTCGCTTTATTTATTTACATAATATGTAGCTGACAATAAGAATTATTTTTACGGAAGAAGACACAGTAATTTTTCTTAATGGTATTCACCTTAACAGACATTTAATATTTCAAAAGAAATATTATATAAAAGTACATTTAACAGATTGATGTAGAAAGCCCCGTGGAATTTTCGTAGGATGTCGCTAATACTTTAGAACTTTTATGCTCACAATTAGACGGGCATAGTCTGACCTATCGCCATCAGAACAGAAGAATCGGCAGTGACATGTCAATCAACGAATAAACTTTATTTCCTTTCACAAATGAATGCAGAAAAATCCGTTTTTCGTTCGTTTTGTTGTTTGGTCTGGTTGTTATTCCCGCTGTCCAACCAAAATTCGGCCACTTACACTTTTCTTCGACAAACTTTATTTGTTCAATCAATAAACCGACACAAGAAACTCGACCTTTCGCGTCTCTTTTCATTCAATTCAAGTCGGATAAAAGCATTTGGACTCTGCCCAACTCCCAGTTGCCATTCGAAATGGCTTGGGTGTCTCTACGGGCGCACGTACAACTAACAAAAATGATGGCAGCCTGTAATGGGGATTGAAACAATCTACGGTCGAATTTTAGCGGGTGAGATTAACAAAGAGAAAGATTTTAGATTCAATTGTGATTGATACTGAGGTCAAATGCCTTACCCGTGAAACGCATGTTGTTTTTCAAAGTCGCACAAAAAAAGAAAAAGTTCCGTGCTTTATTAATAAGAAAATGTAATTAAATATTGTGAAATCATTAATACCAATTTACCAATTTTAAAATAGATTGTTCCAAAATCGAATGCTATCTTCCCGTCAACGAAAACATTACAATTTTAAATAAATATTTTTCAAAAAGTGATATTCGTTTTATTGATTAAAAGAATATTTACCTGACAATGACAATTATTTTTACGGAAGAAGAAAGAGTCTATTTGTCTATTCCATGAAAAATCAAAAGGGTATGACTACATATCAACCAAACCATTTCATTATCACATCACTACAGTATAAATCTCTATGCATGAGTGGATGAAGTGTGTGAGGTGCGCTGAAGAAAAATTCCTACCAGTAAAATACATAGCCCTGTTGTGCTCGCATGTAAAAATTTGGGAATTTCCTTGTTTTTGCACATTTAGTTTATATGAATTTTCATCTTAACCCTATTAAAGGCATATGATTTCAGTATACTGGCATTTTTCATGGAATGTCACTACTTTTGTAAAGGCTATGCCTCAATACAATGGTCATTTTAAGGTTTTTTGGAATTTTCTAGAAAACTAGGTATATGGTAAACTGAAATTAGAATGCCATCAACTAGACTCTAGAACCTCTATCTCTGCCAAGAATCAGCTGAATTCATCAAATAGTTGATGAGATACAGGGTGGCACATACGTACGTACGTACGTACGCACGCACAGATAACATGATTTCATGATTGAACTTTCTCGATCTCTGGGTTGCCTTGACTAATGATGCTGAAATTCTACACACTTATAGAATCTATCAAATAAAAATGTTGTGCAAAATTTTTACTAATTTGGTTTATTAGGTTTTGTAGTTATGATTAGTCAAAGAAATGAGATTTCAAGCATTGGCCATTATTGAAGCTTATTAAGGGATAGAGCGCTCTCGCGCCTCTCTTGATTCTGTTTATATTATTGACCTTGTGGGGCATCTATTATTTCAAAAGAAATATTATAATTAAGACAAGATGTTATAAATAGAAAGACAAAGTCTCATTCTAACATTTAAAAAATTGTGTTTACCTCTGTTAACATGTGTATAAATAGTGAATGAAACAAAAGTGTTAGTAAATGAATACCTACATTGGAATGGACGAAGGCAAAATGGTAAAAGGACAACTTTAGGTTAAATAAATGTCCTGTTAATGGAGAAGTGTTCATATATGAAGAGTGGGATTAATGTTCTGATTTTAAGGAAAAGAAAATATGTCATATATGAAAATGTGAGTCCGTACATAGGTATGGAAGTCAAGATATGTCCATGTTTATATGTAGGTGTGTGTGCAGCAGAAGTAGCCATGTTGAATCCTTGAAGCTTCTTGTCTAACGGCCCGGGAAGCAGGGTTCTATGACGTCCCAAGAGAGAAGTGTATGGTTAGTCAGCGCAACGTGGAGTTGTTGAAAAGGAAGTAAACAATGTGTTATCCCTTTTATAAATTCTTATCATGCGCTCTACTCGTATGAGAGATGGCACCTGATTGGGCCAACCAGAAAGGAAGTTAAATGCTTGCATAAATCAGCGCCGAGCTTAGAAATTAAGCACAGATTCAAAGTCGTAATAGCGGATGCCGCTGCTGCTGCTGCTTGTAGCACTGTTGCTACAATGTTACGAGTTTCAGTCTCTTCAATAAGTACTATAATGGTATATGCTCTTTGTAATTGTTTCATTTATTCCATTCTTCGTTTGTTCGAGATCGTTTGACTCGTTGGTCAAGTGGTTATCATATGTTCGCTGTTCCAATGCCACGTTATAAAACAGCTTCTTATTCAAGTATCTTCGTTCCCAGAACTGCAGGCTTGTAGTACACTCTTTCTGTAAACTGTTTTCCCCCTTTCCTATAGCCTTGTTCATTTCAAGTCTAAGGTCAATAAACATCTCCTGTCTTTGCGATAATCATCTTTAGTTCTTTTTAGCTCTTTTTATCAAGTGGTTTTATGCCTTGTCTGCAGCGTTTTCCATAAAAAAAAGAAAATTATACAGATTGATGTCGGAATCACCGTGGAATTTCAGTAGGGTCCCGCTATTAATTTACAACTTCCTTATACTCAAAATGAGACGGGCATCAGAACAGTAATCGGCATAGACGTATGCATCTACGGATAACCTTTATTTATCTTCACAAGTGACTAAACGAAATTCCTTTTTTCGTTCGTTTTGCTGTTATTCCCTTTCGTGCAGTTTTCTTTTTTTCCACTTTAAAATATCTCTCACAAGTTTAGAGATTTAAATCTGACCCGAGAATTGGTTATCTTCTGAAAAAGTTAAATTGTTTAATATCAATGTTGTAGCTGACGAAAGAGAAAATTACTGAAACGAGATGAGCCAAGAGTGATCGAAAAAAAATGCGGGATAATGAATAGATATAATAACCAGAGATCGAGCGGGAAGATAGTGGGGCGAATGACAGGGATGCCACCGGGGTGAAGAAGCGGGGACTAATGATTGCCCGGAGGAATAGAGAGATTGTTACACGTTGACCTTCAGAGAGAGAGAAAAAAACGGGGGGGTAACGCCAGATACCACTGCTAGTATATATATATATATATATATATATATATATATATATATATATATATATATATATATATATATATATATATATATATATATATATATATATATATATATATATATATATATATATATATATATATATATATATATATATATATATATGGCACAATCACGTTGACACACCGGTTCCCGTTAGATCACCGAAGTTAAGCGGCGTCGAGCCTGGTCAGTACTAAATGGGTGACCATTTAGGAATACCAGGTGCTGTATGTGCTCTCTGCTTATCTCGGCATGTTTCCAGTCGTCTTGTACTACTACTTGCCATTGGAATCAAGCAATGCCGACTCAAGAGAGCGGTTATTGGGGATTGCGCAACCCTTGCAATTACAAATTCACGCACGGGCAGCCCCAGGCGGGGCACTCATACGCCGAAATCGACGGGAGAGTCCATCATATATATATATGTCGGCTCGACGTGCCGAGACAAGTTCTGTTGGGCTTTCTGCATCACTTTTAATAATACACTTAAAAAATATGTGAAATTATATATCCCCTTTCCAACCATGCATTAAATACTAGGGAAGACTAGACTCTCAAGTCTTAGTTGTGTCATTGTTTTCACCAGCTTAACCCGACAATGTTTTCTTTATTTATTGGTTTCTTTTTCTCACTGGACTTAATGAGAATTCAAATTTCGTAATTGCGAAACGCTTGCCTTACTATAGACTCTTCACGCACGAACCTTTACGGGACATAGATTTTCTCTTGAAACTGAACGAAGGCCTTTTGTATATTTTTAACTAAATAGTCTATCGACGATAGTTTCAATTTAACACATATACAAATGTAGTTTTGCATAGTACCCAGGTTGGGAGCTTGTAGAGATATTGAGTAGCTAATAGGGTTAGGAAATAGGGTAGGTAGAAAATGGACATGAAGCTGAAAATATTGATATCGATGTATTGTAAGGGCAAACAAGGGCATAGGACAAAATCTATTTAATCCATAGATCTACTGACAGGTCCTACCACTCTTTATCAGTTGACATACGAGTAAAAACGTGAAGAAAGATTGTTTTGATCTTAAGTGAGACTACGAGAAGGTAATGCTGTTGAATTAAATGATAACCTGTTTTCTAGGAACTTGATCAATTTAGTGCTGAGACACTTTAAACTATAGCGAATGAGCTTTATTCAAGTAATTGCCTTTTATAAACATTAGAAGAGAAAGCAACCGCTAACCAGAAGTTGACAATACTGTCAGTTTAGTAATTACTGCTGAAAAGTTGATAATATATAAAACCTGGGTGTGCCGGGTTCGAATCCAGTTCATTCCACAAAACACTTTCATCAAAACCCACACCTGACCTTGTGTCTAACCTCCTGGGGAGGAGGTAAATATAAAATATAGCAATGTAAAACGACGCGTGAATGAACGGACTAAAATACCACCCAAAATTAACGTCTATAAAAATGTATCTTTAGTGAGTTGTTCAGTGTGTTATCATGATCGAATTTATGTTTCTCACACCAAATGAATGTCATCCATCGAATCGCTTTGTCGCCGATATAAGCAATCCACTAACGTAAATTTAACCATTATATATGTTATTTGCGCAATCCTTGACTTTTAAAATCCGATTTCCATCAAACGCTTATAAGAAGTAGCTTAAATTTATCATTTTGATGACCGTTTTTAATCATAGTTCATCCCGAACAAGGCAGGCTGTCACTGTAGACGTAAGGGGCTACTGAAGATTTGGGTTTAGGTTATGGGGTGCATACTAAGTTTGGGGTTGTGTAGCGAGATGTCTGTTTACATTAGTTTATAATTTCTGCATATCAAGACAGTCTGCGAAACAGGGAGCAGGGCAGGAGTTCTAGAGGCCGGCAGCACGAGGAAATAACTATTGGAGTAGAAGTCTATTCGACATCCGGGGACCTCCACACTGAATAGATGAAATTTGGACGATTGTCGGATTGCTCTAGTGAATGTACGTCGAGGGGGCACTAAAGCAGCAAGTTCATCAGAGCACAATCCATTGAAATGCTTGTAAAACAGGCACAAGGATGCAACATTGCGGCGATGTGATAGGGGCTGGAGCTTGGTGGATAGTGAGGGACCTATGAAGTTGACGACTTATTTTTGGACCTTGTTTAAGAGGGAGAGACTAGTGGATTATGCACCAGCCCAGATGTGGCAACAATACTCCATGCATTACTTACTATTTAACTGGTAGTAGATTTTTTTAATTCATTGGTTTACCCCACAAATTTAAAATGAATCAACGTCCGAATGCTGGTATGAAAAGAGAAGAACATATAGTATTAGAGAATGCTAAGGACGCCTAGCGTCGGCAGCACTGTGAAAAAAGGATAGATAGGTTACCCTGATTGAGGAATGTAACTATTAATGTTAAAAGGTTCGGAACTACCATATGACTGTTTGTACACAGAGGTGTGTTGACAAGGAATTTGTCGACATGTTTCGAAAATGATTTTGTTATACGAAGAACAAGATTGGGACTCTGGTTAAACATCTATAGAAGACGGTTAAAAAAGGTTTTCATATGAGTTGGCTAAAAGGAGAAGACACTTGTTGGCTCGAAAATCAGCAGTAGACACCAGCGTGATATGAGAACCTCTTGTTGGAAGTGGCCCTACACTTCAGGCAGCAATTACGGAACAGCGGCCGAAATTGTGAATTATAGTTTGAATAGAGGTGTCTGTCATGTCACTTGTTTTAATGGCTGAGAAGTGAGAGAGAAAAGAGCTAATTTGACAAAAGAATGTGTGATGTATATGGAACCGAATGGTTTGCTAAAAAATGTTTACATGTGTACAAAATTATTTAAAGAAAGTCGACACGCGTGAAATGGGGGATTCAGTTTAAGCGCTAATTTGGACTGGCAGAACAGATACAATACAGAATTTCTGGACAAAATTGAACATTTCTGGAGGTAGAGAACTTGCTTTGATTAACATCATTTGTTATTTGGTTTTCAAACTTGAGTGAGAATATTATGAGTAAATGGCAGCCCTCTCCCCGCCGTCTCATTCTTTATATGCTGAAGAAATAGTAAAGCTTGCTTTTCGATGAGCGAAAATATGTTATATATATAGCGTAGCAATGTTTTTAAACAAATCAATAAATTGCTTGATCGTAAGTTCTGCGAGAGATAATATAAATTATTTTATTTAAACTATACATGAAAAAATATATACTACAGTTTCTGTTAGGCGAACCAGAGTTTCATTATTACGAACGGACGGTTTGGGTATAAAATCCGTCCTTTGTATTTTATCCGTCTGTTCTAAATCTTGAGCACTTCGATTTCTGAGGTCCTGAGTATTTGGAACAGACAAACAGAACGGATTCTAAACCAGGAACCGTGTGTTCGTGACAATGAAACCACGGTTCGCCTAACAGAAACTGTAATGTATTGTTTTTAAATAAAATAATTTATATATATGTATATATATACATATATATAGTAAGCAATGAAAATATATATGGCAATCAAGCTACACAGAGGCTCCCGTGTTTCATCCCCGGGGGGAATCGTCAGGCTAAATACATAAATACATAAAAAAATTATATCTCCTTATAATATTTTATGTGGATACATGAAGTACTAATATATATATACATATATATATATATATATATATATATATATATATATATATATATATATATATATATAAATTTACGAATGATTTCTACTTTTTAATGTCAAAAACGATTCGTGAATAAGTGTTATGGTGTGATAGTGATCTACTATGTTTTGAGAGTATATAGATTGTTCAAGACATATATATGTATAGGGGAAATTACGACGCAGTCTCAGAGCAGTCCTTCTGCAAAATACAATAAATTACTTTAGTAAATACACACTCTTGTAAATATACCATTCTTATTTATTATCGGCCATTCAAGTTCACAACACTGGCAACGAGGAACTTGGACTTATTCGGACCAACATAACCCTGACTTGTGTTGCACACAACACTGGCGACGAGAACTTGGACGTATTCAAATACAAAATAACCTGGACTTGTGTTGTACACAACACTGGCAACACCAACTAGGACTTATGTCGGATACAACATAATCATTACTACAACTGGAATGTTGAATTTCCGAAGAAATTCTTAAGTTGTATGCTCGAGAAAAATTGTTAATTACAGCAATACCGTTGGAATTTAATACCGTATTGAATTTTTAACATACAATCTGTGTCAAATCTGCGAAGAAATAACACTGCAACGTCAGAAAATAGAATTGAAAGAAATAAAAATATTTTCGTTTTTGAGTAGTGAAGAAAAAGATTTTTAAATCGAGGTTTTGAAATTTTAATCGTTCGTTCACGGTACGAAGAAAAAAAATCTAAAATGTCGTTTTTATTGTTTTATCAGAAACACAAAAATAAGTTTAAACGATCTTATTTTTCTTATCTCGCTCAAATGTTAAGAATTTATCTTCCACTGAGAAAAGCTACGACCGTATATAAAAATAGATACATACACGGAAAATTCGGTAGCCTATTTTAAGTGACTAAAAATGGAGGAGGTTTAAAGGCACTATTTTCGAAATTATCAGGCTATAGCTTCGATTAGAAAGAGAAATTCCGAAGAAAATAAAAAAGAACAAATGAAAATAGGAACAGAAATTTAAAAACAGAGAGACGGAGCAAATGAAAAAAAGTGAAGAAATAGATATCCATACCCAACAGAAACATTAAAAATATACGAATTATTAAATAGGGGTAAAAATAATTAAAATGAAAGGGCATTTTCACAAACCACTATTTGGAGAACTATCAATAATTTAAGTCACGACTCTGAAAACGAAATTACGATTGCTTCGTATTTCAGACGATACGAGAACCTTTATAATACGGACTGTGTAGATTGGAGCAATTTTAAAAAGATTATTTTTCTATTAAGAACCGTACCGTATAACATAACAAATTCGTAAATTATATATTGCCACAACAAATTAGTGACCTTACATTTGTATCTTTTTTACAAAAGCAAATAACACACTACGTGAGAGTCCAACGTTTAAAGTCCTCAGCCTAACATTCAAAGGTAACATAGATTGGAACAAATACATAGAATACGTTGCTAAGGCTGTTGCAAAGAAAGTGGACTCCCTCTCCTGTGAAAACTTCTCACACCTCACATTATCCTGTACCTCTACGAAGCCACCATCCGCCCATGCATGGAATATTGTTGTCACATCTGGGCTGGTGCACCATCAACCAGTCTCCCCCTCTTAGACAAGGTCAAAACGAGTAGATAATCTAATAGTTTTACAAGTACTTCAATAGAATGTGCTCCAATAAACTTGTTGATCTCGTGCCCCCTTTATCTAAATACACTGGACTAATCCGACAATCAGCTAAATCCCATTAACTGTGGAGGTCCCCAGATGTCAGAGAGCCTTCTACTCAAATAGCTTCTTTCGTCGAGCTGCCGGTCTTTGGAACTCCCTCTCTACTTCCCTGCTCCCTGTTTCCCCGACTGTACCGACAGTCAGAAATGTAAAACTAATGTGAACAATCATCTCGCTGCACAGCTACTAATTAAGGAAGACTCCCAAAACTTTCAACCTAATTTTCAGTAACACCTTACGCGTACAGTGGCAACTTGTCTTGTCTGGGGTGAACTAAGTTTTTAAAAATATATAAAAAAGAAAAAGGTGGGAATTTATGAGTATGTATGTATAAATCTCACAAGGGAAGAAGATGAAGACTACACTACTTTCGCTAGCGTAGTTAACAAATGATTCTAATTGTCGGAGTTGAGCGCTAATAATTTGAAATGCGTTATCTTTGCACATTGGGGTAGTATGAAATATGGATTAAGACATCAGAAGAATGGTTATTAATAAACAATAGAATGAACCTGGTTTAACACTTTACAATATTGCAGTGGACTGCCAACGTTTTATTAGTGTTCACAAAGATTCAAGAGACATTGAACAAAGCGGGTGTCAGATATTAGAAAAATCCGTCACAAAAAGAAAATTAATTCACAAACTAAATTTTATAAATAAAAGAAAAATAACTGGCCTCCTAAACCTTGTTTTGCTTGCAGGCTATACATTGGTACAAAGATTGTCCCCATAAAATGAAAAAGTGTTTTAAATCCGATCGCATGGGACACAAAAGTACACACTGCAGACTTAAAAATGAAATTTTCAAAAGCTTTATTAAAATTGCTAAAAGTCACGAAGTTGAAAATATTAGAAAGTGTGTTCAAGTAAGAATATTGAATAAAAATATTAAATTGCAACTTGACTCTGGTTGAGATGTGTCAATAATAGATCTTCAAAGATTGAAAAAAGTGGAAAAACAAGTTTGATGATAACTAAACAATGTAGACAAAAGCGAGAACAAATAACATTTAAAGGCAAGCTAATAACTGAAGTTACATTATAAGGAAAAACTTTGACATTGAAAATGTTTGTGATGAACAACTCGAAAAATTCTCTAGACACGGACTGAATAGAAAATTTTTAATTATGGAATATGCATGTAAATTCCTTCTGTCAAAATATGGAAATCTTAAATGCCGAAGCAAAGAGATACTAAATAAAGAATTAAAAGAAATCCTTTCGGAAGTGTTTTCTCATCGACTAGAAATATGTATATAAAATGACGGCCAAGTTTGAATTAAAACCAAATATTCAACCAGTTTTTAAAAAGAAAAGAAATGTCTGATTTACGTTAATAGACTAAATAAACTCGAAAAATGTATTATGGAAAGTAAAATATAGCGAGTGGACTTCGCCTACAGTCTACGTAAAATGTAAAGACATCCGTGTTTGTACAGATTTCTCCACATGATTAAACTTGTTATTAAATGATTACAACTATCTTCTGCCTAGTCCAGAAGAGATATTCGCTAAACTCAACGGAGGAAAACTTTTTAAAAGTTAATTGAAGTGATGCGTATCTACAAATACATGTGGACGAAAGTGACTCAAACGTACTTTGTATAAATACCTATAGGGGTTTGTAAAAATTGGAAATATTACCATTTGTCAACAAGTAATTGATACATTGCTTAACAAACTGGAATTCGGTACAGCCTACTTAGTTGACATTCCAGCTATCAGTAAAAGCACCGAGCAACACACATCATATGTACACTATAGATTTAAATTAAAGTATGGAAATTGCTATTTTTTCATAAAAAATATATATCTTAGTCAAATTATAGACAAAGATTGTAAAAATATACTCAGAGCAAGCGAGTGCGATAACAAATATTGTTATATAATGGGACGCATGTGATGATGGACGTACAGAGAGATCGCTTAACTTGCGCGATTTGTAACGGAGTCATCTCGTGCAATTTTGGTGCGATGTTTTCTCACGATTCGCGGTGACAGTCGATGAGACCTCGGATCGAGGGTTGGCTCGCATCTGTGCGTTGATCACGAGATTTTGTGACGTCACAGTTTTCCCGGGGAGAAGACTGTGGTTAGATTTCAGTTCCTGATGAGAAGCCGACTAGTCAAGTCGCCTTAGCTATGTAGCGATTAAATAAGATAGGGGAATTCAGATCCCCAAAAATAAGAGCCAGACGATGTCCCCCTCCTCCTTCCCTTGCAAGTGATTAAGTAATTAGTTAATTAACTAGCGTAGCTTCTCTCTCTCTCTGTTTCAATGAAAATGAAAATAAATAGCTCGGAACTACAGGAGAAGGCTTGTTATAGTTTGTTATGTGTAGATTGATTTAAGTTACAGAAAGAAACCGCCGGCACGAAATTGTGACAACGACAAAGCGTCTGCAGAGAGTGGTGGCGGCGACAGCAAGAAGAAAGGGAAATATAATTCCCGAATTGGGTTTACTGCTGTGTCAGCCGAAAGGGAGAGATTGAAGCCGGGACCGATTGGCAAGACCACTCGACGTCGCCCGGATCGGGAAACGACATATCGTCCGGTTAGCAAGCGATGCCGTTCGCTGGATCAACAAAGGAGATGTTGTACTACGCCAGATTCCGACATACGAACGTATTATAAACCAAATATTAAACAATATACCCGCCACCGAAAACATATCGGCACTACAAAGTTTTCTTGGGTTAGAAAATTGTAACAATGGGTTTATTCATAACGTGCACAATTTGCGAGTGCCTGTTTAATGAGAAAATAACAAGATTAGGTCTGGATAACTCAATACCATGAAGCATTTGAAAAAATAAAATATATCCTCACATCAAAGAAAGCGTAAGATTTTAGACTTCATTAAAATAAACCCTAAAAGAAAAAAAGTATTGTCTACATACGGAGCAAGGCAAAAAGGAGGCGTTAGGGTGTGATGGTGCTATACCCTATTTCCGGACTATTTAAACTCTTCCAGACACTATGTATAGAGGTAATTACGACGAAATCACGACACAGGCTTGGAGCAATTTCTGCTTCTAAGAAACTCTTGATTGGAAAATACCAGTCGAGGATCCGTTCTCAGCAATCAGTCCGGCAGAAACTGGGCCATTTCGGTGGGGTTTTATATGTCGGCTGGTGTATTAGTCCTGGGTAGTTCAAGGAGATACACACTCCAAAACCTTGTTACCCTCTTTGAGAAGATAAGTTTTTTATTAACTGCCTGAGGCGCCGCGATTGGGAAATGCCAAGGGAGCTGTCAATGTAATTTTAATAGGCTATAGTGCCCCTTGTTGAGGATGCGCTGGCCTGATTCTCCCTATGTTCTGGCCTTATGCCACATCTTTCTGCGATGGGAAAAAATGAATACCCAATCTCAGAACAGTTTTACTGTAACATACTAGACTGTAATTCTGTAAATACACGCTCTTGTAAATATACCACCGTGTTATCTAGTATTGGCTCTTCAAGGTCAAAGCAAAAATTGATATTAAAATAATGACAATATTAAAAAGTAAACTGTTTACGCACATACGAATCAGGATATATCTTTTACATGAATACGTGTTTATAACGCTCCTTGGTCAGTGTTGGTATAGTAACTTGTTATTTCAATTTCTATCCTTCCGTTATTTCTACCGCTTTACAAAGAGAAATATTTGTGAAATTTAATCAAAAAGTACGCTACTTAGTCTAGTGCGAGAGTAAGTAACTACGATGGATATATTTACGTATTGTCTTTATTGCCAACAGCATTAGTAATTATGATTTTAAGCAAAAATAATCTGCTTTGAAGTAATGCCGTCTACTTTTTGATGTCTACTTTTCGGCAGATTATTAAAATATATTTATATAATGTTTTTATTAGTATGTTATGTTCATTTCCGTAAATTTATAAAAACCGTATTCAGTTTTTAAAATATCCTTTATATTTACGTGAGGTTCAAACTCAGGTATGGGCATCGTAAAAACTTCTGCCTTGGCAATATGTACTGTCTATTTTATTTTTTCCACCAAGCAGATATTTCTATTTGCGTACGAACAGACAAACTTCCAAAACACCATAATATTTTAATGGTATGTAGACAAACATGCATAAATGCATAGATATAGGATATATATTACATATCCTTAAATACTATATATTTAGGAGCAAATATAGTGAATACGAACAAATAAGTACGCTTCAGAATCACATCTACAAAGTTTCCAAATTTTGAGAGAAAAAGAGGCTCTAATCAGATAAAGACGAAAGTATAAAAAATCACAAATCGCGCGTATTATCTACAATTCCACTCACAGACCAAAATTCATTTAACCACTAAAGAGAAACACGTGTCTCGAAACCCACATTTTAAATAAAACGATTCGAATTTGCAGTCAGAAGTCTGTCAAAACAGAGGACGCAACACGCTTTCGATCAAGTCTCCCAAGCCAGGATAGAACGTAACTGCTATAAGTCTTGATCGCACATACTCATATATTGAAAATAAAAACAATCACACACTTCTGACATTGACTCCTTCTTTTTGTCTGTTCTACAAATAAGTAAACCTACTGAACACACACAAATGAGAAATTCACACATATACTCTTTCCTTACTTGTAAATTTATAATATATGAATATGTTGTGTTTCGTTAGTTCTTTTTCATTATTTTCTTTCTACACACTTCCTTTTTTATTTTTACTTGTTTTCGACAATCTTAATCATGTCATGGCTCACACTACAAACAAAGAATAAACGTAGCATAAAAATCAAACAACAAAAAAGCCAATGTATTTTGATGTGGGGCTTACGTAATTATAGTCTGACAAAAACCTTTTTGTTTGGAAGCGCTTGTTACCTTCTAGACAGCGACGTATTTGGAAGAAATGATAACTTTTGACTTCTGACAAATCGATCACCTAAAGAAACGTTTTCTAGTGAGTTAACTAGGAAAGCATTCAAAATATTATTTAATCTAAGTTAAGTAATTAATAGTTTCCAAACCTAATTCTAAGGTATACAAAGATTATCAAACAATTAAGTAAATAGTTATTACCAGCCCCCCCCCCCCGCTCGTACGTTTACAAACATTCTCGCCGATGGACGGACAGACAGAAAGACAGACAGACAGACTGAGAAGGTGCTCGTTATATTATTTTCTACGCGGTAAAATTGTTTTAATATGATGTAGTTTCATAGAGAATATGCAACTAGGGGTGCTCCGGTTTTGACGATCGCTCTACACATATGTATACGGAACGAATGTATACATGCATATTTAAGTAACATAAAATAAAAATATTGTTTGTTTTTCTTATGATAAATCGATTACTAATAGAGAATTGGTAGCTGTCTGTCTAAGCCTAAACTATATTATTTATACAAATTGTAGTGACGTGTAATGTTCAGTTAAGTATACTATTTCAGACTACTGTACTATCTTTTTAATGTCAAATTCCAGAGAGTAGTGGAGTACCTGTTCTATCGTCATGAGACAATTCTCCCAGGTTTTACCTCCTACTTTGGGGCATGAGTGGTGTAACATATGTTTGTTCTATCACAAGACCATTCTCAAAAGCATTACCTACTCCTTGTTTTGGGAAGTAGTGTAATACCTGTTATGTGGTCATTAATACACCATCCCAGGAATTACCTTCTCTTTTTTGGTCGATAGGGTGGTGATATACTAGCATTTACTAGAATATCTGGTCGGATGCTTTTGCTAGTACTAATAAATCCTCGTATCGCTGCCATAGATATCTGATATATGATCAGACGAGATCTCGTGAGGATGGCAAGAAATGAGTGGCAACGTTCTATCTCTCTTTCTCTCTCTCCCGGACAGCTAACATGACAGAAGGCAGACGCATGTAAAGATCGCCCCTGAGAGAACCCCCCGGTTTCAGTGTGGTGGCGAGTAGGACATGTTTTAAGCGTTGATTTGTGGATTATTTTTTTCAGTTTGGCCAGAGGTTAATAAAAAAAAAATTCAAACCGTGGTCGGCGTCGCCTCTGTAGACACCGTACACGGTGTCAAGGAAAAATGACCTCGGACGAGCACGTGGTAACAATTAAAGTTGGCGTTTTACCATGTGAATTCCTTGGAATTTTACTGGTAATTTTTTTACTGATCGAAACAATGTTAATCTTAAAAACAACCGTCAAGCCAAAAGATTCTGCTAGAATATTTAATGACGCGTTATGTGCGGATTACCGACGTTTGTAGTTTATTCGCCTGTGAAGATGTGGTTTTTGTGGGGTTTCTTCGTAACTGAATAAAACGTGGGCGCTGGCCATATTTGAAATAAATCACAGCTCTCGAATAGCGGTCAAACTGCTTTTTCTACCGATGCATTCTGTCATACTTACAGATGTACCTTCGTCATCAACATGCTTTCTGATTTAGCGCACCGACCTTTCATAACCTCCAAACTCCCATGAGCATGTATTCTTTTGCTCATCTTTTCAGTCATCCAACGATACCCAATCTATTATAAAAGGTAACATAGTGTTTTTAAACTAGTTGGCGTATGTGACGTCCAATATATTCCAATTGGAGATATAATTACTGAATTATTCATTCTTTGTATTAAGTTCAAACATCATATATTTGCTTTGAAAGGTGCTTTAATATGAAGTCAAGATGATTATTTCATCCAATACAAAATGTGTATCTATATTTATATATATTAACGGTATTAATATTAGCGATTCTGTTAGGATATCGAATAAAGAATTATGATTATGGACACGTTTTACGTATTCGCATGTCGATCAATGTATATAAAGTAAATTAATAACCCAATACGTACACATTAAAAAATATACATTTTTCTTATCGGAATCGCTCCAGACAAGTCATGAAGCCACTTGATGTGTGGAGCTATAGAAACTATAGAGAGTAATAAGATTAAAGTTTTAAAAGTAGGTACTTCTGTGCAATACGTTTTATGCGTGAGTAATAATTAATAGATTGGATAAAATATTAGATTCATTTCCCAATATACATCGAAATATTGCCACGTGTGTATCTTCGACAAATTTGCCTCTAGTCCCCGAGAGCTCCACCTCTTTAGAGGGCAACAGTTTTCTTTCTTGGACACTAGAAGTTTCATAACAACACACAACCGACGATATATTTAAGTACGGAATATTAAGGTTTAAATAACCTCAGCGATAGATAGGCTCTTGCTAATTACGTAAGTATGAAACTTTCAGCTTGATGTATTTTTCTCCCACGAGTTGTTGCAAGTAGTAACTATTTGACACATGTGTGTTATTCAAACTGATGTACGCCATCATATGTTATCGTGGTGACGAGTTTCTGAATACTGGACTGAGGAAAAATATGTTTATTTCTTTTATAGTATGTAAAAAAGGGCTTGCAGCTGTTTGGCGTCGATTATGAACGAATTATTATGTTTCGGTGGAAATATTTTAGCCGTTTTTATTGACTAAAGAATATATATTCTATGTTATATTTAAGATGTTAACTCCCAAATCAGACAGTCATATTTTACGACTAGCGTGGTCTGTTTTTCGTAGCGGTGACAAGATAATGTTGTTCTCTTTTGAAATTAAGCTCGGCAAATCATTTGTATGCGTTCTTTTAATATACTTTGTGAGGGACTTATTATTTTTTAGGAAGTCGCTACGTTGCTGTCTACGGTTAACTAGACAAAACCCTTGCTCGGCAACGTAAAAAAAATACCGTAATCCTGCCACGAACCATACGTCCGGATGGCTGTTACATTACGGCTAAACTTCATAGTATGTTGCTGCTGGCTCCTGTCAAACACATGGACTCCGGGTTTGGTTTTTTAAGTTTTATTTAACGTAAAACTAAGAGACGAAAATCTCCATGTGCACGAGGGAGAGAGAGAATAAAGGAATTAGAGAAATATATCGTGAGGCCATTTTAAGCTGCACTGAGCCCCTCCCCCGGACCCTTCCTATTGACAGAGGACTAGCCGTTTCTCACGTCGATCGATCGGATGGTTAGCGGCCAAGAAGCAGAATTAGCTCTGAACAGAAGTAACGTCACTTCCGACTTCCGCTTTTACTCTGACCCCTCCGAGCACCCACCTCACTATCTAACATGGCGATTTAGTGTTAGTGGGAGGATTAAGGTAGCTTTTTTTTAAAAACGTTTATCTTTAATCAAAATTCGGGGTATTTACAAAATAAAAGTTAACAAAAAAAGAAAATCGCAAAAATCAGAAAATAAATTACAAATTCTTCGTGAAACTGAGTAAACTAGAAAATTTAACATTTTAATTAAGAAGTGGTAAGAAAATAAAAGAGAAAAGTAAACCGAACTATTTAATTTCAAAAGAGGGGAACATTGACGTACGAAAATAAGACTAAACTAGTCGTGAAAAATGTCCACCTCATTTAGGAGTCAATATCTTCAATATAGTCATATTCTCTTTTATTTAATGTGAATTCGGATTTTGTACAAAATATGTAACTCTTTCTTAGTGGGCGGACACGTGTTCGCATGTCAAGACTTGGGCATTGGCCACATTTGGTTTCAATGCTCAATCGTGATAACGTGTGCCCTTTCTCCCGTCGTTATAGATATATTGGATTACCTTTAGATTGGTGTATACGTTTGCGTATGTTATTCTGTGTAAATTAAAATCAACTTAGAAAATCGGTCATTAAGCGCATTTTGAAAGGTTTACGTTTTTCTATCTTCAAGTTAAGATAACAATTCAGAGTTAAAGATGTCTTTTTTGGCCAAGAAAAACTTAGTCTTATTTTGCCTCTCAAAATCTTGTGATCTGAAATGTCAGAAGTCTTGAGTGTTTTGTTATCTTAGAATCCCGTTGAGATTTTACGTGTGACATTACAATCAATTTTATTTTATTGGGTTGTTATCTAGTCAATATACGTATAATTTTTTTCTTAGTCTGGATTATTTGGATTTTTCGGACTACTGTTCTCAACTTGTATATTATTCTCACAGCATTTCGCCACCGATCCTTGTTTAATGGATATAAGTCCAAGTAATAATCAATTATAAGTCTCAGTCTTCTGAAGGTTGAATGTTCAATCCTCAGTGCGGACGATACTACGAATACAATTATGAATTACTTAAGATTTTTACCAGAAAAAGAGCAAGCAACTCCCCCTACTCGTGGATAAAATTTTTAAAAGTTCCGTTCGAAATGCTATACAGAGTTCCGAGTTAGGCAAGATGTACTTGAAGAAGGTCGGAGTTTACATCGACCGAAACGTTGTGAGAATATCATCCAAGATGAGAATAGTAGTCCGAATAATAAAAATTATCAATCCTAATCTAAAAAACTCCGAAACATAATTCTTTTTACATTTTATATTATTTATTATCAATATGTTTTTCATCCAAAAATGGCCAAGAAGATCTTCTCTGTTGTTTGAGGTACCCAGGTAACATTTTCGTGTTGCGGAGAAAAATGTGTAATTGACCAGTTTTTCAATTAAAATTACCCGTTATATTAACTAATCTCACATCCGGTGGCATACCTTCTACTGAACACATTCTTAGTTGGGAGTCGCAATTCTCGGGCGTTATGCCATCATACCTTTGTGTATTTACTTCTATTAATAGTTCATTCTCTTACGTCTTTATTTTGTACCTTCGCCCCTCCTATTTTCCGCTCTCCCTCCCTTGCTTCGCTTTCTCTCCCTTTCTTCGCTTTCTCTCCATTTCTTCGCTTTCTATCTATCTATCTATCTATCTATATATCCATCTATCTATACATCTATCTATCTATCTATCTATCTATCTATCTATCTATCTATCTATCTATCTATATCTTCCTTGTTTTCTCTCTATTGTCCATTCTTTCTCTCTATCTCTCAATTTATTTCTCTTTCCTTTATGTCTATAAAAAAATTTTCTCTGCGTCTTTATTTGTTCCTCTTCGCCTCTCCATATTCCTCACTTTCTTTGCCTTTCTGTCTCCCTTTCTCGCCTCTCCCTCTATCCTATCTCTCCCGCTCTCTGTTTTTTCTTCTATATTTCTGTTAATATTTCGTTCCCCCTCTGTCTTTATTTTATTCTCTAATCTCCCATATTTCTTCTTCTCTCTCTCTCTCTCTCTCTCTCTCTCTCTCTCTCTCTCTCAACCTCTCTCTCTCTTTCTGTGTTTTTTTTACTTTATTTTATTCTCGTCACCCTAATGTTATCTCCTCTCACCCTCTTCCCCGCTTCTCTCGATTTCTCTCTTTTCCTTGCTCTCTCTCTCTTTCTCTCTCTCTCTTTAATTCATCTAACTGAGGTACTTATTTCACGTCCGATAAATTCTCTTTACTCTTGTCACACGTCTCTTCTCTCACTTAACCGCTGTCTGAAAGGTGTACTGACATTTCTTTAAATTGTTCACCAATAACTCAGGGTGCGAGAGGTGAGTTTTTCCATTGATAAAAGAAATATGTAAATGTAAAATCTTGTATCAAAGTAAAAAAAAAGAAGCTCAAACGTACCGTTTTGTAAAGGACTTATGACTTCAGTAAGGAATCAAATGGCGATAACTCCTATACTGGTAATAAAATCACTTAAACGTCGGATTTCCTGAATAGAATCAAACCAGACAAATAAAAAATACGAAAATAAATAACATCCGGGCAACATCATGAGCGGTTATCCTGGTATTACTTTTCAGCCTTGTGTCATACATGGAAAAACAAGTTAACGTAATCGTTAGAGAGCCAATAAAGTTCACAAATTCTTTTCATACCTTAGTAACTGCATGCTATTCCTGTACGCGCGTCTGCATGATCCTTGCAGACAAAGGGGACGCCACTCCGTAAATAAGCATCTTTCATGCTTTAAAAACAGAATTCACTTGATTAAGACTGATAGAAGACAGCGGACATTTATTCAACTTTATCTTTATTCTAAATCAGTGGGTGCAGAATAAGAAAGAGAGCGATCGCAAACACTAATTAATTATATTTTTAAGCCCATATCATTGTACATGTCCACACTCCCAAACGGACTCTCCTATTCTTTATTACGCCCTCTCTTAGATCCATGTGACGTCAGATCCGTTTCTACTATATTTTTAGAGATTATCAGTCACCTCGGGATCACCAAGTTGATGAAGGCTGAACATTCAGCAATTTCCATTTCCTATTATTCTCAATTAGCTATTTGATATACTAGTGGATTTATTCGCTTATTATCTAACACAGAGATCTTTGTTCTCTCGCATTTCTACGCCATTTTAAATGTTAGATTTTATTTGGTTACTACGTTTTACGGCATATCAACTATTTTGGTGTTATTTAATACCGTACTGCGCCAATTAAACATGAAGAGAAATAAAAAGAGAGAAAGAAATTTCATTTAATTAATAATATCCAATCCTCTCATAATATTCTTGATCTTACAACAGACAGTCATTCCATATCAGTTACCGTTATCTTCAAGTTGCTGTTTCCCTCGAAAATATTGATCGATTAGTAAAGAAAAAAAATAAGGTAAGAAATTGTTTGATACAAATATTTAAATGCCCATCCATACAAACAAATGTTAATTGAAATAAAGAAAGAAAAATACCCATGACCTAACGATTAATGGGGTTGTTTAACAATCCGTTTTAAGTGACAGTCATCTGGGGGTTGAAGGATCTAGCCTTACTGTAGGTGATAATAACTAAGAATTACAAAAGAAGTAACACATCTATCTGGTCATGACTGACGGAATGAGAACAATCTACCCCCGAGGATTAAATAAACGTGGACAATCCAAAATTTCGCACAATTTCCCAAGGTCGGTAAAAAAAGTTCCCAAGTCCAACTAGAAGGCTCCCAAGCGTATGAAGACAATCTTTATACTGTGATCTGTGGTGTGGATAAGATGGACGAGGGGCTTTTATCTTTTGGTACCATGGTGCAGGCTAACAATTAAAAAATAGAAAGGCAGCGTGTGAAAAAAAACTAAGATAAAACAGAATTAACGAGACACACCATATTTACAAGACATGAAAGAATATATCTGTAAATTGTTCATCTGTGTGCGTGCGTTCAGACAGTTAAATTGTTTTTCTGTGGGGGACGTCATGAGCCAGAATCTGAATCAAGTGGTGGAAATAGCCTTGACTTACATTATCGCTGTCATAAATGGCTCGTATCTGCCTCGTAGGCAGAACCTTGATGTGATAAAGACCAAGTGCACACCGGAACGAGAGTATTTAAGCGTATCGTCCACGTGTGAATGACTTGCTTTGCCGTATATAAAAGACGATCCTAAAAGAAGACCGTTTGTTGTATGTAAGCACGTGAAAAGAAAAAAATCATTGAGCTATAGAGATCGGTATTGAAAACGGTGTTGTTAAAGAAGAGTATACCACATAACGAAGTTCCAGGGTGGGCACATTGTTCCCGAAATCGCTATTGAAACTATGTTGTTGGATAAAATCATATCACGTAACGAAATTCTAGTGGCACAGAAGAGTGCTCCCGAGTTTAGTATTGAAAGAGGTCTCGTTGGAGAAATGTTTATTATGTGATAAAGATCTAGTGACGAACACTGTGTTGCATTGAATACGGTGTCACCGGAGAAAAGCATACCACGTAACGAAGTTCCATTGGCGAGTCCATTGTTTCCATCAACAGAGATTATTTTCTTTGTATGTAGAAAGGATAAAAAATTATTCAATGTTATAAATGTGTGTATATTGTTGTTTTAGTTTTTCAGTGTGTGTGTGTGTGTGTGTGTGTGTGTGTGTGTGTGTGTGTGTGTGTGTGTGTGTGTGTGTGTGTGTGTGTGTGTGTGTGTGTATCCGGAATGGAAGTTCATGGCGGTCTCGTTCTGTCCTTCTGTTAGCCGTTTGATGACTGGCTTCTGTGTGAGCGGCTTCGTGATTCTGTTGAATTATTTTGTCTAGAAATAGCACGCCCGACGGAGCTTGTCTGCGTTTGACGGGTAAACGAATTTTTTTGACTTGTTATTTTTATAATTTCGTCTTGAACTAGTTCAAGTCTCTTTTTTTTGTACGAAATTGTGATAACTTTTGATGATATCATTTTGTGTCGTTTCTTATTTGTTTGTTCTTATACTATTGGTTCATACATTTTGAGGCGTGTCTTATTTGCTTGCGCTCGTGCTATTGGTTCATACTTGTTGAGGCGTGTCTTATTTGTCTGTGCTCGTGATATTTGTACAGAATATAGTATTTTAATATATGTGAATTCTAAAAAAAGAGGATGTAATGCCTGGGAGGATGGTCTTATGACAACAAAAAAGGTACTATGCTACCCACGAAAAAATTATATATTCATTTATATACGTTAGGTATATGTATGTGTTTATATATTTGTATCTACAGGATTCACAACTGAACTAATTAACTTACTACACTGCTAGGCGTAAGGGTAGGTGATGTGGGATGTAGTTAATTTTAGTTTTAGCTTAATGGAAAGGGAGCAAAGATGAAATTGAAGCCCTTCTTAAAAATTCAGATAACTCTGATGACATTAAAAAAAAATATGTACTAGCAATCAATTAATAAATATTTCCTAAATTTCAGGGTTTTTTTCAAGGGGTATTATGGGGCATAGTATAGATACAATCGCACATTTGAACATTCAAATGTTTCAGATTTCCATTAAATCTGAGTTCAATTTCCTCTTTAGACCACTTAAGTTAACATCTCAAATTTTAGATAGTTTCTAGAATAAAAAGTAAGTAAAGGATGTTGATCAAAATTACAGTAAAGATTCTAGACACATGGTTTAGTAGCATTAAGTTATATGTTGGTTTTATTCTTCGTAAGGGGACATAAATGTGATGCATAACTGTTCTATTCGAATAATTTCTTTCACCCGTCCCGGGAAGAACATTCTCGTTGTATATTTATACATATATATATATATATATATATATATATATATATATATATATATATATATATATATATATATATATATATATTTTAAATTATTATCTACATACGTATACGTTTCATCCAAATCAAATCATCAGTGTGGAAGATAACTGTTCAACTGGTCGCATGATTCGAACTCCCGAACACAAGTGACTGTTAATCCCAATCCAAGCGCTTAAACCAATTATCCAACTTCAACAACTATGCGAGGAGCCGGGAAATAAACACTTATATGTGTTTATATACATCAGACAATATAGTCAGCCATCTTAATAGTGTTCAATAGATCACGTGGATAGGAACATCGCATTTAGCTTAGATTAGACGGTTTTTGTATTTCTCTCAAAGATGGCCATAATTTTAATGTTATATATACCTGAGTTAATGAAGAGAGCAAATATCCATAAATTAATAAAACACCAGTTTTAATTTGCATACAATTGTTTCTGCTCTTCTCAAACACATAATATTATTTGTACACAAACGATGCAAAATTATATAAAAAATGTATGTGAAATATAGAAATATGTGTGGATATATATATATAGTCATCAACAGACAGACTGTTTCGCTGTATCGCATCTCTTCAGTGTAGCTAGACTAGGACCCATTTCAAGATTAAATCTACAACAATGCAGTCAATAGTCGGCAGATTCAACCACATATATATGTATGTATATATACATATGTATGTATATATACATATATATACATATACATATATGTATATATATACATATATGTATATATGCATCTGTATGTATATATACATATATGTATATATGCATCTGTATGTATATATATGGATGAGTATATATACACATGCATATGTATATATGTATGTATATATATATATGTATATGTACATGTACATATACATATATGTATACATGCATATGTATATATAAATATACATATGTGTATATATATGTATATATATGCATCTGTATGTATATATATATGTATATGTACATATACATATATGTATATATGCATATGTATATATAAATATACATATGTGTATATATATGTATATATATGCATATGTATATATAAATATACATATGCGTATATATACGTATATACATATGCATATATACATATACATATGTATATATAAATATACATATGTATATATATATATATATATATATATATATATATATATATATATCGTTATTGTATTCAACAACACGTAAACCACGTGATACACACACCCGGCATTCAAACACCAACCGTCATAACATCAAGACGAATTTCGTCTTGGCTGCGAAAATGTCACAATCAAGAAGAATTAAAAAGAAAAGTAAACGAAAAAAAATTTAAATTCCTATACTTTTGACAAAGGCGTATTCGCTGAAAGATCTCTAGTTTTTAGAATAAATAAATTATTTAGTTGAAAAAAAACTACGTTGTTCTAGGTTTTTTTTAAATATCTTACTTAGTGCAATCCATCAACGTTTCTAGTGTGGACTTCGTCATTGTATATATATATATATATATATATATATATATATATATATATATATACATATATACAGGGTGACTAAAAAAAACGGGCCCCGTGTACACTTTATGTGATATCTCTTTTGTTTATTTACCGAGTGCCTTTATTTTACAGGACTTGGCAGAAACAACGACCGTGAGTACACCAAGACCTCGGTGGGAGCTGGGACAAATAATACACTGTGTTAAATTTTACTACAAGACAGGCTCGTTTAAGAAAACCCAGGACAGTTTCATGCATCAGTTCGGATGTGAAAAGGCTCCACCCAAAAGCAGAATTCAGAACTGGATGGACCACTTCGAGAAGTATGGGACCGTGGAGAACCTCAACGCTGCCAGTGAGAACCGTCCAAGCAACTCGGGACGTCCCAAGAAACGCACAGCCGAGCTGGTCGAAAGTGTGAGAGAGTCTCTCCAGGAGAGTCCGAAACGCTCTGTGCGTAAGCAAAGTCAGTCCCTCGGTATCTCCCGTGATACTTACAGCAGAATGCTGGTGAACGATATCAGGGCTTACCCATACAGAATACAGACGCTGCAGACCCTTACAGCCTCAGACAAGAAGCAGAGGAGCGCTATGGCAGTCAAAATGCTCGATAAGATCGAGGAGACACCAGGTTTCCTTAACCTCCTTTGGACCTCAGATGAAGCCCACTTCCATCTTTATGGAAAGGCGAACTCCAAGACAAATGTCTTCTGGGGGTCCTCCAGACCCAATGAAGTAGCCACCAAGCCCTGCACTCTCCTAATTGCACGGTGTGAGCTGCAATTTCGGTCAGAGGCATCATCGGACCAATCTTCATCGAAGAATCTGGCGCAGCAGTGACAGTCACCAAGGAGCGGTATGTGGAGGTCCTCAAAACCTTCAAGAGTGAGCTCCAGACCTTCTACCCGTCGCTCATGAGCAAGTTCTGGTTCCAGCAAGACGGAGCAAGTTCTCACACCTCAAACCTGTCCCGATATTTGCTGAAAGAGAACTTCGGAGGCCGAGTGATCAGTCTCAGGACTAATTTTGAGTGGCCACCCCATAGCCCGGACCTAAGCCCCCCAGATTATTTCCTTTGGGGCTATCTTAAGGACCGAAGGAAGCCATCAGAGAGGAGATGAGAGGCATTCCCAATTCAGACTGTTAGAACGCCATGGACAACTTCGTTCTGCACCTCAAGAAATGCACGGAGCTAAAAGGAGTCCATCTAGAACACATGCTGTAAAACGGAGAAAAAAGGCCAAAGACCCTAGTGTTTTGATATGATGTTGTGAATATAATAAACTAGTTATGCCCCAAAATTCATTTCACTCGGACGAAACACTAAGAAATGAGGCCTAATTAGATTTGGGGCCCGTTTTGGGGGGGTCACCCTGTATATATGTATATATATATATATATATATATATATATATATATATATATATATATATATGTGTATATACATATATCAGTGTCTTTCAGGCTCAAAAATCAAAGAGTGTCATCTGTGACAATCGATTCTGTCTATGCCGAGTATAATCGACGATACTTGACGTTTCAACTGCGATTGGCTTAAAAATTAAACGGAATATGTTTAACCATTAAAAAGAAACATGGATGAATATCTGAAAGCAAAATACAATACAATATTGATAATTTGCAACTGTGATACATGGTGTCATCGATTTGTATTTTTTTCTTTTTGCTGCCTAATCGAGATGTCAAAATGTCCAATCTTGATTAGTAATCTTTAAAATATGAGATAAACACTATAAAAATTGCAATTCGATAAGAAAACAAAAAGTATCAAACTGAGAAACAAACAAATAGATCAAAATTATTTGTTTGAGCAATTCGAGTTTTTACGAGGTTTAAAAAAAAATAAAATAAAAATAGAAGATATCTGCATTTCCTATTTTCTGATTTTGACTTGTTTGGAATATTGTTTTTTGAACCGTGCAATAATCAGAAACGTGTTTGAATCTAATCAGAGCTTCGCATTTAACATTTCTAATCTTAATTGATTGTTAACCCATTTATATATCTTTCTATTTTTTCTATATTTTTCATTTTCTCAGATTATTGAGGTTTGAAATATTAAATAATATAAAGATATATTCGAACAACATTATTTTATGCTTCCGACACCGCGTATCATTTTCAGATTGCATCCTTAGAAGCATACGTGGAATACCAAACTAATCTCTCTTATTCTCTCTGTCTCTATCTCTCTCTCCCTCATATATATATATATATATATATATATATATATATATATATATATATATATATATATAATTTAATGTATCCACATAAAATTTTATGAGGAGATATAATTTTAGTATTTACTTCAACAGTGCTCGATACGTGAGTAGAGATAGGTAGTAAGTTATGAAAATATATTTATGGCAATTTATGGCAATTAAGCTACACAGAGGCTCCCGCGTTTCATCGCCAGGGCTGAGGGTCTTCAGGCTAAAATGCAAATTAAATAGATCTATAAATCTCTAGATGTATTTTAGCCTGAAGATCCCCCCCCCGGGGATGAAACGCGGGAGCCACTGTGTAGCTTAATTGCCATAATATATATTTTCATATATTTTACTAGCTTACTATATATATATATATATATATATTTATTAATATTAAATAAAGTGTTACAACAACATCCGGACCAAGGTTTCAGATCCGAGAAAATCGGACCTTCATCAGCGGAGTCGTATAGCTTAATGAGTGAGAACAACCGCCAGGAATTTCAAAATATTGTCCGTTGGAAAGATGGAACACTTTCAGATTTAAAATTGTCACGTGCGTTGAATATTCGTAGTCAGTTATGGAAAAGTTTCAGATCAAAACAACAGCAACGCTGTACATCGAAAAAGCAAGAAATTAAATGGGAATAACGTTAACAGTTGGACAGATGGGAACCTAGCATGTTTAAATTGTCACGTGCGTGGAATTACGTAGCCCGTTATGGAAAGTATTCAAATTTAACTAATAGAGACGCTATATATGTTATCGAAAGTAAAAGGAGATAACGTTAAAAATAAAAATGAATTTATATTAAGTTAAAAATTATATTGAAATAATATGCTAATGTAATAATATATTTCTAAAAATATTAAATAATAAATCATTAAAAATAAAACTTATAATTAAATAAATTGTAGTCACACCATTTATAAAATTATGAAGTCGTATATATATATAATTTAATGTATCCACATAAAATTTTATAAGGAGATATAATTTTAGTATTTACTTCAACAGTGCTCGATACGTGAGTAGAGCTAGGTAGTAAGCTATGAAAATATATTTATGTCAATTTATGGCAATTAAGCTACACAGAGGCTCCCGCGTTTCATCGCCAGGGCGGAGGGTCTTCAGGCTAAAATGCAAATTAAATAGATCTATAAATCTCTAGATGTATTTTAGCCTGAAGATTCCCCCCCCCCGGGGATGAAACGCGGGAGCCACTGTGTAGCTTAATTGCCATAATATATATTTTCATATATTTTACTAGCTTACTATATATATATATATATATATATATATATATATATATATATATATATTATAATATAAAATAAGGTAATAAAATAAGGTGTCAATCATATTTTATTAGAATTCAAAGTTCAGGCAAAGTATTCTCTATCCAGTATATTGAGCTTCAGTTTTTATCCGGATGTTTCACTAATTATAAGATATTAGTTGACGCTTATATCTTTTGTTGGATTAATTTATATATATATATATATATATATATATATATATATATATATATGTATATGTATATATTTGTGATACAAATTTTATTTTCTAAATGAATAAATGCGATAGTATTTTTAAATTTTACCATTACTATATTATCATCAAAACCGGTTTCTCTCATTTAAATCAATTACAACAGAATACTTTGTAATACGGTATATATAGCATTGATGAAATACATCTAGAGATTTATAAATCTGTCTAATTTGCATAATTGTTTTTAAAAAAGGCTGTAATAAATTAATGTTTACTGCTATTTATTTTAAATTTTATTGCGTTATGTGTCCTATATATCTGCAATAGTTTTGTCGATATTTACAGTAATTAATTAAAGTAATTCAATTAAAAAGAAATCATTATCAAGGAAGATAATTTAAAGGAAACTAATACGTCTAAGCTAGCTTGAAAGATATACCGATGAGGCATAAGAGTTCACAAAGAAGGGGATGACTTCTCTCTCTCTCTCTCTCTCTCTCTCTCTCTCTCTCTCTCTCTCTCATGGCTATTTATAAAAAAAATTTTGAAAAAATTTTTTTAAGCAAATTTGGCGTCGTCCTCACTGTCTCTGCTTCTCTATCTCCTCTTTCTCTAGCAACTGCAATTTTTTTTACGTATAGTTTTACGGGATAAAAGAGCAAAACATTATAAATATAAGTAGTCTGAAATACAAACGGCTTTAACTTAAAATCCAGGCGATATGGATCGCCTTGCTTAAAATATATTGAATTTCCAATAAATAAGTAACTAAAAACAGCCATTCTGACCTTTTTTAATTAACAATTATTTTATTTTTGTTCAATTTACCTGACAGAAAATAGTTTTTTTCAGACAATTCTATCTACAATAGACTGCAATACTTCCTTTATTTAAGGTTAATTCCTATTTCAGTCACGTAAATTATTTAGGGTGAAATCAGTCTCCGCATAACTCATAATTAACTTATTTTCTTTTTAATTAAACCATGTTTTAGTAAAACAAAACAAAAAACATTTTAAACCCTAAATTATATTAGGTGAAGGAGGTAGTGTAGTATATTTTCTGTTGCCATAAAACCATTCTCGCAGGCATTACCTTCTCCTTTTATGGGGGTGCCGTCCCAGGTATTACCTCCTCTATTTTGCGAGGGTATTGTAGTATCTGTTCGATTGTCATAATACTATCCAAACATGCATTACCACCTCATTTTATTTAGAGGGGGAAATTCTCTAAGGCGTAACCTTCTCCTTTGAGGAGTAGTGTGCTATATTTTCATTTGTCATCTTTTAAAGGTCAGTGGATGTAGTTCGTTCATTATGATATCATCCCAACAACCTAGCAAATATATGCGACCGGAAAGAAGCATATATTTGCTAGTGGCTATATAAAAAACATATTTATTCTTAAACATGATGAATTAAAAAATAAAAGACTGAAAGGGCAAGCTGGCCGGTTTAGAACTTCGCTCAACAAAGCTAAATCGAAGTTAGGATTAAGAAATATAAAAAATGCTATGGAGATTATAACGATGAAAAAGGGTAAATTGATCAAATAAAAACTACATTAAGTCCGAGATGATTTTCTTTTTACTCCCCCCCAAAATGTTGCAAATACTGAATGTACATAGTTTTTAGAATCTTCAGATGAGAAAGAGAATGTGACTTACTGAGAATGGAGATGACACCAAAATTGGAGGCACAAGAACGGTTATTTATAACACCCCAATATATATAAATATTTTTTTAAATATTAAAGTGTTTTTTCACCTACAGACGATATCGTTTCGGATTTTTTACACTCATATATATATATATATATATATGATGGGTGTAAAAGATCCCAAACAATATCGTCTGTAGGTGAAAAAACACTTTAATATTCAAAAAATATTCATAGTATATATATATATATGTGCATATATATATATATATATATATATATATATGTGCATATATATATATATATATATATATATATATATATATATATATAATGTGAAATAAAATATTTCCAAATCGTCTTGGAAACGATTGTACGCCATATAATTGTTGGATTTAAATTTTTGGAACAATGTTCGGATTTTTTTTATCTCGAATCTCTTTATTATATATATATATATATATATATATATATATATATATATATATATATGTATATATATATATATATACATATATATATATATATATATATACATATATATATGTATATGGAAGTCGCTCCGCACTATGTAAGGAGCTAATCATAACAATAAAAAGGAAGGTAGAATAATTTCCAGCCTTAAAGAAACCCCACCATCAGAGTTTAACCACTTGGTCCTTAAACAGCCAAAAGTATGGTGTTTAAGAGCCTAATAGTGAAGCAACGAAGAGATCTGGATTACGAAGAGATCTACTCGTAAACTGGTTAAGTGGCTGACCATAAACCGGTGTTTTTATTGTGCCACATTCACCAGAATGTAAGGTTGAAACATATTTTCAATACTTGAAGAAACAATTTGAGTAGCATACATTTTCTCATACTATTCAATAATATTAGCTATACGGAGATATTTATATGTTTTTTCGGGATAATCTCCAAAACTAATCAAACGACGATTATAAATTTGGGAACACAGTTGCTAGATATAAGATGGGTAATATGGGCTATATTTAGTTTTATGTAGTGTCGCGAAAGGGCAAATCGACTTGAAAAATTGCGAATAACTCTGACACATTATCATTTCCCTGATTTTATGATTTAGAGTCACCTTCTCCTGCTGAGACGATCGCCAAAGTGTCCCAGCATTTCATTAAACGGGGATAAAATAAAGAAACTTAGACATACAAAATTGAAACTTGGTAGACAAGTAAGGCATAGACTCACGTTTATGTCTACCAAATATGGTTGGATAGCAAAGATGATGTGAAATTATTAACGCCTTCATTGGTAATATTTACTTGTGTTTACCCTGTATTAAGTGTGCATTATGACATGTAGAATGGCCACCATAATATAATTATCGGAAACGTTTCATTTTTCAAGATAGCCCCTATGATATATTTTTATCTTTTTATGAAGTAGTTGTTTTCATCTTCTGCATTAAAACGCTGTGTCAATATTTGTTATATATATCATTAAATATAGAAGTTCTTAACTTTGGTATATATTGATAGCTATGATTTTACAAAAATTAGAAGGTTAAAATATTTCCTATATCTGAGTACATTGTGATGTTATAATATACTTCTCTATCCCAATTTCTCTCACTTTTCTCTTTTCCCTCTCATTAAACTTTTTCTCGTTTTTCTCTCTCTTTTAATTATTTATTTAAAGTTAGAATACATTGTGATGCCAAAATAGACCGTCCCTTACGTCTCTATATCATCTAATATATCTCATCCTCCCTGTATCCGTCTCTTCATCCTCTATATCTCTCGTTTTTACTCTCTCGTTTTTACTCTCTCGATTATCTCCCTCGTCTTTCCCTCTCTTTTACTTATTTATATAATTCAATTACAGTCAAAGGATTTCACAAAGACAGAATGCAATGTGATATAATAATAGACCCCTTTCTCTCTGCCTCTCTATATATCCCCCTCCCAATCTTCCTTAGGTTCTCCCCGTTCCCTCTCCCCTCTCATCCTCACTCTTTAATTGTCTCGGTTATTATATTTCTCTCACCACTACCCTCATCATTCCTTCTTTAGTTACGTTATTCATCCTTCCTCCCACCATCTAAAAGATTAATGTACGAATGAAACGAGAGTAGAAAGTAAACCTTGGGTTAATTTATTTTGTCCCGTAGCCTTCACATTCCATGAGTGAGGTGTCTGACAAAGGGAGAAGAATTGCTGTTTTCTGGGTCGAAATATATCTACTTAACAGTTATCGTTGGCTATTTTTAGCTCCTTACATCAAGTGGCTTCATGCCTTGTCTGGAGTGATTTCTATAAAAAATAGTATAATGATTATAAACATGTTTAACTTTAACCTTAATTCAGAGTAACAAAGATCAATAATCTTTATTATTACGCATGAACGGTTAAAGAGTTGTTCAGAGTTGCAATGTTCTATTATAATAATAGTCTCGGTTGGTTTTATAATAATGGTCGCCTACCTTATCATAAATGTCATTATTGTTTTATCACATTGTAGAGCGGAAGACAATATCAAAAGATAGAATGACAAAGTCTATCCATACAAAATTAATTCTTTTTTATTGACAACTTTGTTAAGACAACGAAACGTAATGAGTTTATGAAGAATGAGAGTACAAAGTGTCCAAGGACATTCCTGGATAAAAGAGTTGTTTTTTGTCTAAGGAGAAATTATGTGTGCATTGTGCGTTTAGATTTTTTTTTTTAATTAAGTTCACCCCAAACAAGGCAAAATGCCACTGAGGCATAGGAGGGTACTGTGAATTAGGCGAATCCTATATGCGGAATTCTGCAGTGAGATGCTGGTTCACATTACATTTAAATGTATGCATTTTTTACGGTCAAGGAAACAAGAAGCAGCATACGAGTATCAAAGGTTAGCAGTACGAGGAAAGAGGCTATCGGAGTAGAAAGCTCTCCGGCATCTTGGGACCTCAAAAGTGAAGGGGTCGAACTTGCTGACTGACGGGTTGATGAAGAGAATTCACGTAGAGAGGGGACACAAGTGACGCACATTCGTTGGAATACATTCCATTAAAGTACTTGTAAAACGAGTGAATGGGTTCATCACTGTGGCGATGGGACAGAGGCTGGGGCATGCTAGACAGTGAACAAATTGAGCAAGTATATTGCTTTTGGCTGGTACCCTGTGCGTTTATGTGTGTGTAAATGGGAATAAGCATGAAAATGTGTGTGCGTTTATGTGTGTGTAAATGGGAATAAGCATGAAAATGTGTGTGCGTTTATGTGTGTGTAAATGGGAATAAGCATGAAAATGTGTGTGCGTATATTAGCGTGCCTGTTTTAGTAGTGAGAGAGTGTATGGTTCTATGAACTTGCGCAGAGGTGCCTTCGTTGAGCGACGTATGTGTGCTTCAGTGGCCGGACAATAGTTCGTAGACATCTCTAGGCATGCGTCGTGTACTATTGTCGATAGCTTTTCGGACCATAAATGGGGGAAATATGTATTATGACGTACACACGTATGATGTTTCTGATAGAAGAGCAGGAAAAAGGCAGAAAAACTCTGTGTTTGCATTTTTATCTTACACGTCCGTCGAGCACCGGTCAGTCGGTCCTAAGACGCAGGCGAAAAGTAGTAGTTTTTGTTTTTTTGATTTGTGGGCGGTGTCGGAGAGGGATTTCGCATCGGCGACGGCGTTGGCCGATGGCACGC
Organism: Sepiola atlantica; assembly: GCA_963556195.1. Classification (NCBI taxonomy): domain Eukaryota; kingdom Metazoa; phylum Mollusca; class Cephalopoda; order Sepiida; family Sepiolidae; genus Sepiola; species Sepiola atlantica. The sequence continues at coordinate 20,019,551 of OY744533.1, read as the reverse complement.
ATGTTGGCGTACGCTGACCGTAGACGACACCATTTCCGTCTGTCGATGTGGCCGCCTTTAAAAGCTGTGCTCGGCAATCAACACGCAAGAAATATTTACACCGAATATTGATTCGATGTAAAAATTTATTGCGTTTTGATTGGTTGGAAGAAACTGCTGATTTAGGCGTTTGTCCAATGATGAGTCGATAACTAAATACAACATTTGTGCCTCTGTCGCTTTTAATGGGATCTCTTATAATAGTCATCATTAAGGAATGTATCTGTTTTGGGGATTTTCTTTACTGAATGTTTACGCCTTATTAAGGCCGGACGGCAGTCTATAATAAGAGTTAATGAGATGTCAGTAAGATGATGAAGAATATTATAAACGGATTGAAAATTATAAACGGAATGAATGAAGTGTGATTACTTATGAGAACGGTTTTTGATAAATCTTTGTTGACATTTTATTTGAAGACAGCCATGTTGTAATCTGAAGGGAAGCGGTTTCGTGGTAATGTGTTCTACAGATGGTAAGCTGTGGGAAAGAAAATATGTTTATTAAAGTTTCGTTAGATCGTAGACACACGGAGATTACAGAGCTTTATGAAACCTCTCGACATTTTTGCTATTTAGGAAGAACCTCTTACTTTATCAGACATTTTTGTTATTTAGAAAGAACCTCTTACTTCTATGAGACATTTTTGTTATTTAGAAAGAACCTCTTACTTCTATTAGACATTTTTTGTTATTTAGAAAGAACCTCTTACTTCTATGAGACATTTTTGTTATTTAGAAAGAACCTCTTTCTTCTATTAGACATTTTTTTATTTAGAAAGAACCTATTACTTCTATTAGACATTTTGTTATTTAGAAAGAACCTCTTACTTCTATGAAACATTTTCGTTATTTAGAAAGAACCTATTACTTCTATTAGATATTTTTGTTATTTAGAAAGAACCTCTTACTTCTATTAGACATTTTTGTTATTTAGAAAGAACCTCTTACTTCTATGAGACATTTTTGTTATTTAGAAATAACCTATTACTTCTATGAGACATTTTTGTTATTTAGAAATAACCTATTACTTCTATGAGACATTTTTGTTATTTAGAAATAACCTATTACTTCTATTAGACATTTTTGTTATTTAGAAAGAACCTCTTACTTCTATTAGACATTTTTGTTATTTAGAGAGAACCTCTTACTTCTATTAGACATTTTTGTTATTTAGAAAGAACCTCTTACTTCTATGAGACATTTTTGTTATTTAGAAAGAACCTATTACTTCTATTAGATATTTTTGTTATTTAGAAAGAACCTCTTACTTCTATTAGACATTTTTGTTATTTAGAGAGGACCTCTTACTTCTATTAGACATTTTTGTTATTTAGAAAGAACCTCTTACTTCTATGAGACATTTTTGTTATTTAGAAAGAACCTCTTACTTCTATGAGACATTTTTGTTATTTAGAAAGAACCTCTTACTTCTATGAGACATTTTTGTTATTTAGAAATAACCTATTACTTCTATTAGACATTTTTGTTATTTAGAAAGAACCTCTTACTTCTATTAGACATTTTTGTTATTTAGAAAGAACCTCTTACTTCTATTAGACATCTTTGTTATTTAGAAAGAACCTCTTACTTCTATTAGACATTTTTGTTATTTAGAAAGAACCTCTTACTTCTATGAGACATTTTTGTTATTTAGAAAGAACCTCTTACTTCTATTAGACATTTTTGTTATTTAGAAAGAACCTCTTACTTCTATTAGACATTTTTGTTATTTAGAAAGAACCTCTTACTTCTATGAGACATTTTTGTTATTTAGAAAGAACCTCTTACTTCTATTAGACATTTTTGTTATTTAGAAAGAACCTATTACTTCTATTAGACATTTTTGTTATTTAGAAAGAGCCTCTTACCTATATTAGACATTTTTGTTATTTAGAAAGAACCTATTACTTCTATTAGATATTTTTGTTATTTAGAAAGAACCTCTTCTATTAGACATTTTTGTTATTTAGAGAGAACCTCTTACTTCTATTAGACATTTTTGTTATTTAGAAAGAACCTCTTACTTCTATTAGACATTTTTGTTATTTAGAAAGAACCTCTTACTTCTATTAGACATTTTTGTTATTTAGAAAGAACCTCTTACTTCTATTAGACATTTTTGTTATTTAGAAAGAACCTCTTACTTCTATTAGACATTTTTGTTATTTAGAAAGAACCTCTTACTTCTATTAGACATTTTTGTTATTTAGAAAGAACCTCTTACTTCTATTAGACATTTTTGTTATTTAGAAAGAACCTCTTACTTCTATTAGACATTTTTGTTATTTAGAAAGAACCTCTTACTTCTATTAGACATTTTTGTTATTTAGAAAGAACCTCTTACTTCTATTAGACATTTTTGTTATTTAGAAAGAACCTCTTACTTCTATTAGACATTTTTGTTATTTAGAAAGAACCTCTTACTTCTATTAGACATTTTTGTTATTTAGAAAGAACCTCTTACTTCTATTAGACATTTTTGTTATTTAGAAAGAACCTCTTACTTCTATTAGACATTTTTGTTATTTAGAAAGAACCTATTATTTCTATTAGATATTTTTGTTATTTAGAAAGAACCTCTTACTTCTATTAGACATTTTTGTTATTTAGAAAGAACCTCTTACTTCTATTAGACATTTTTGTTATTTAGAAAGAACCTCTTACTTCTATTAGACATTTTTGTTATTTAGAAAGAACCTCTTACTTCTATTAGACATTTTTGTTATTTAGAAAGAACCTATTATTTCTATTAGACATTTATATCGATCAAATCTTGCATGAGAAGAACAACTTAATATTTCAGTTTCTTTTCATTTGTTGCTAAATCGATCGTAGGTTCGCTTCGTAAAGCTTTGTGATTTTTAGAGACCTCTCCACCCAAAAGTTTAACATATTGGAAGAATAAAGGCCCCAACCAATTACTCTCGACCCCAAATTAAGAATTCTTTTTTTTCTGAAAAGAATTCACTGAGTTTTTCTTTGATTCTGAATTGCTTTCGACCTCAATATGATTATCTCATGGGAAATTCTATACAGATTAAATCTAGTAAAGTTATTGAACGTGGCGACGATTGTCGATTAGAGGAAATTACATAAATTCTGTATTATGCTTTTTCGAAAAAGTGAGAAATAATATAACAGTACTTTGAGGACAGTTTTCACTCTGTAGTAACAAAAGATTCATCGAATAAACAATGTTTTTCTTATCAGATTTCGCTTTTTACTTATATGTATTATTCTGAATATTTGTATTATTCTTAATATTTAGACTATTATTTTCATCATGGTAATTATTTTCACAACATTCTAGCCAATGTCACCTCTGCCCGTCTTCAGGTGCATCTTTTCGAACTTTGGAATCTGTATGTTCAATTCGGGAATATATACGGAATTCTGAATTAAACCTTTTATTTAATATACGAGAAATAGTACTATTTAACCCATAGCTTGAGAGAAAAGAGTGATGAAAAGAGAGTGATTAAAATTTAAGTTCTCTCAAATCAAAACCGTTTGTTAATAAAATAGTAATTTGTCAATGAATAAGTTAATAAAATAATAACAACCTCTGAATATTTTAAACAACACTTAGCCAAATCATATAACTGTCCAAGTTCTAGCACATTAACACCTCACGACCTCATTTCTAGGTTATTTGCTCTTTTCTCTGTTTATTCCCGATGAAAAACGCAGGGTGCTTGAAATATTGAACAATAATATTTCAAAAACTATTAAAAAATCACCCACTCATTATTACCAAAATATATCTATAAAAGCATACGTGTAATACTAGACTAATCTACACATTTAAATTAGTAATTGAGATTGAGAAAGAGTTTTTGTTTTGTTTTGTTGCTGTTTAACTACCTTTCAACCATCATAAAATAATCTCAAGTTCAACATTTTTGTTTTCTTTTTACGTTTTTTTTCTCGATTCACAGGAAGTACTTCATTCTTGACGCTATCGTCGATCTGTCTAAGAACTAGATAGCCCTTACAATGGAGTTATGTTGCCACATCTAGGGAGGTATCGTCCGGAGCACTCTCTCCTGCATTGACAGAGTACATAATCGACTTCGAAATTCAGTGGAGGGGGGTGATTGATTCTCGTTCGAACAGCCTCACAAAAAGGCGTTGCTAGTCTCCCTCTACTCTATCGTTATTTTTATGGTAGATGCTCAACTGACCTCAAATCTCTAGTTCCACACTGTAAAACATTCACAGAAAAAAAATTTCAAGCTACAACCACTGTAAATAATTTTTCTGTCTTCTCCTGTGTACCTAAAACTTGATGGCACTACCATGAACAAAGTTTATTTCCAAGGATTTTACATCTGTGGAATAAAATACTGCGACGATATTTTCCAGCTGACAACAGAATGATCATTTTTAAGTCCAATGTTAATGAATTCTTGTCGATCCGCCATCTTTGATTTTTAAATACTGACCATTTAAACCATCTTTTCCAAGTCTCGCAATGTCTTGTTCATCGCTTATTGAGAATCGCGTTAATCCGTATCCTTGAGCGTTTGTCGGTCTTGATAAGCGATAACGAGTAAAAAAAATTTAGACGATTACATTCGATCAAAAAGAATTACATGAGTTTTGCATCACACTTTCGATGGGAAGGCGAGCCATAAAGTAATATTACCTTCAAGACAGTTTTGCATTCCTCAGTGATCAAAGATGCATCGCATAAACAGTTTTTCTCTTTAGATTTTGCCAGAGAATTACTTATTTGGACTGATTTAAGACATCATGTTAGAAATTAAAGGCTTTATCAAAAAAGGGAACATAACAACGTGAGAAATACGTATGAGAAATTAATTAATAAATATTGCTAAATAAGGTTTTTACATGGATTTAACTCTCCATTAGAAAATTGAAATACTTCATTTTTGCATTAAATTTGATGCATAGACATTAGATACATATTTAGCAAGATTCCCTGAATTTGAACTTTTTCTTTAAGACCCCTTCAGCGTAAGCTGATGATATTTTCATGGGCTGATCTTTTTTTGTAAGAGATTCCCACTTGTGGGACGCATTACCGCGGAACTACTTCACTGATGATTACTACTAAATCGTCTTCAAATCTAATGTAAAAAAGTAATAATCAGTTAATACCGTTGATCAATGTTAGTGCTCCTATCGTTTTCCTCACATTTCAGTTGACAATCATTTCAATCTATACAACCATTCTCGTTTCGCTTTTAGCCTTGAATCTTTTCAATACCATTAACCATGATCCTCGAGTGGCTATTGGTCTTGACGAAGTCGTGACTCAATAGTTTATAAACCTTAAATTTCGGACATTTTCTAGAACCGAAATCATGTAATCGATTTTGATCGAAATTGGAATAATGATTCTAGACATAAGGTTTAGTATCATTATATATTTATTTAATCTTCGTATGGGACATAAAAGTGGTGCAAAACTGTTATGTTTTGATAAATTTCACCCGTCATCGAACGGTGTATTCTTTTACTACTCGAATACAACTTCTTTTTAAGTATAGATATTACTTGGATTATATTTGACTACACAAAGATTGCATTCTTCATAGAAGTACATAAAAATATGAATAAGATAGCTAGTATTTATTGCGTGAGATAATCGGGACCCTTCCCAAGCTGGACAAAATAAGATATAATAGAGACTAAGAACTAGACACGAATACGTTTTATATATATATATATATATGTATATATATATATATATATATATATATATATGTATATATATACATTATATTGAGTGCAAAAAACAATTGCATATCGGATAGATTCTTTAAGGGTTGATACAACGATGATATTGATGATCTGAACTTCTTGAAGAGATGAACATTTACCGAGCGGATGGTTGCATGTGCTTCTTCATAGAGTGACGTGTCTCGCTGTAGCCAGATTAGTGTTAATAATCAATAACTCGCATGGTCATCACTATGTACTTTTTCACAATGCTCATAACACTATATTGGTTTCTTTGTTTTAGTGACCCACTCTAACTTGTTTTGCCTCCTGGTATAGTTGAGAGAAGCTGAAATGTTGCAAAACTCTCTGAATTATTGTATTATGGTTTTAAATTTCTTTTTAAATCGGATATACGTAGTTGAAGTTTTAACAGGTATTATGTCCTCATGGGTCACTTAGAGGTGGAGGGACGTGATTATTATTAACGTTGAGATTTGGAATCACTTCCATTGTTTTCCCAAATAATTTTATACATATGATATGAATTTAATCAAAATAGGATAGAGTTGCGCCTTTAAGAAAGGTTCGGCCTCGATAGCTCTCTTTAGGTTAGGAGGGCACTTGGATGATTTTGCACACTTCTATTGTCTTCACCAGAAAATATTATACAGAAATTTAAATTTTATCAAAATATGATATATTGGAAGTTTTAAGGGGGTGAGGCACTCATAGCTCCCCCAAGGGCTGACTTAGAGATTCTGAAACACTTCTTTTGTCTTCCCCAATCGATTTTTCATAGGAATACACTTCTTGATTTTGTGTAAATTCTCTGTTTTCTTTCTATAGTGAACGCACAAACATAGAGTTGTATATACATAAAAGATTATTGCAAGTCATTTGTGCCCAAAATATGTTTTTATTTATTATCTATGATACATTATTCGGGCAGAGAGGCTACTACTAGCTATTTTGAAGAGATCACTTTTCACGTTCGTCTCGACTTACTTTTAAAAGGATTCTCTCATATTGGTCAGCTTGTTCTGGTAACAATATAATGCTTCCTTGCAATAAAATCGAAATATGTTGCATTTGAAAAATGAGAAGAAAAAATCATTCCAACTTTTTGTTTTCGGCTGCACATGTGCGAAAAATCTGGTATTGTTGTCTGCGTTCATGGGTAAGCATTAACCGTCGTATATTATTGTCGGCTTTTTATTTTTGTAGCCGCGATATATGGTACGTGCTTCGAAATGAAACGGACGATTTAGAAAAAGTAGTATAACAACATTTAGTTTATTGACCGTTTGTCCGGGACAAACATAAAAATACGCAAGGAGTATTGTTGTTTCAATGGCAGAAAAAGCATGTGTGGCAGAGGAAAACATGAAAATGTGTATGGAAAAGTAACCTCGTGGAATTTCAACGGCGGTGATACATCGGGAGAGTTATGTACGACAGGTTTTGTCTTGGTTCTTACCTCATAGTTTGAAGTACACGTCTAAACAATTCTTGAATGTTATAGCCGAGATTAGAAGGTAAAAACATGTATTAAATATTTGGTAAACAGTTAAACTAATACCCTTTACTGAATCATACACCCAAATGATAGTTTACTTTTTAAAAAATCACATGTGAACCTGGCAGAAAGAAGAAACATTTTTACGTAATTTATGGTGGGAATCAAATTCACATATTAGTTTCACGTAAAATGGTCCCCAGTTATGTACCATTCTCGCTTAAACCGCAGTTAACAAAATGTGTTTATTGCTGAGATAAATGCCATGCGTTTTGGGAGCGAAGAGGGGGTTCATACTGAAAAGTTAATAAAAGAAACAATTACGTATCTACCACTAACCCTAAGTATGAGTGGAAAGCCGCCCTCCAAAAACACTTACTTTACCTTACCTCTAACCCTAGGTCTGACTTACAAGTTCCATTCTCTACCCCCAAACTTTTCCCTTAACCCCAGCTTTAACCTTAGGTCCGAGTTGTAAGGTAACCTCTAAAAAGCACTCTCCATAACTCTACCACTAACCTTAAAACTCTCCTAACCCTACCACTAGTCTTAAATTCGAGTTGCGAAGCCTTACCTTCTCAGATTGAGTTACTCCGTTTGAAAGATAACCAAACTGTAAAGACATAGAGTTTTAAAAGCCTGTTCAATTACCAGAGCTATTCGGACAGATCCGACTAACGTGCAGGTCGCGACAAATAGTCTCGTTTTGAATTTCCACTGCGTGGGGAGAACGAGATTTTCCAATTTCTTCGCCAGAGTCGCCCTTTTGTGTCTGACACATTTATTGTGTGTAACACGTCGACAAGTCCAGGTAATATATTGGCACTATTTCCATGACGACACTCTAGACTGTTTGCTCAAACAAATAAGAAAACATTTCTCTTACTTTATTACTTTATAAAGGTAAGAAATAGTTGCATTTTCGGTCCACATTTTTTGTTTCTGTTTGAATCTTTGAAAACTATACAGAAACGTGTAAAACAATAGATGAAGTGTATGGTTAAGGTGACGAAGAAGAATCAATGATTCGATGATTTTTGTTGCCAAGATTTAAATGCGGGGAGGTTAGCTTTTAAGAACACTAGTTAAATTAACGTGCTCAGAGTAAATGACGTCACGAATACGAGATCTCATGTAAAACGTCTAATCTTTTGCTTGGGTTTTGACTATGGTACTAATCAGATGTATTTCGGTTGTTTGCTTCAACTTCTTCAAAGAGTACGGATAGTGGAAAGTCAATGTGATGTATATGATACTGAGCAATTTATATATACTTTTAAAAAAATCTACGCAATAAACCCGGAGCAAATAATGGTGTGGTGAAGCAAGAGAGAGAGAGAGAGAGATAGATGATCTCTACACACACCTACTACTTCTACGACTCGACGTCTGCATATTTATTGAAATCCTAAAAGCGGAAATGTAATGCTACATTATTTACCTCATAAAACGAACTCATCATTGTGTTTTGTGCACTTGGATGGCCTATTAAAATGTTTTTTTTTTAAATAACAAAGTAAAATAAAATGAAGTTGTGTTCATTTACTTTTATGAATAGAATTGGATTATTGGTGAGTACATATGGGAGCGTCGGAAGATCTCAATCTCAACAAAAAAGCGTATCTACATATTTGTCTTCCAGTCGATCCACCTATATGGCTGCGAGACATGAACAGTAAGGATGGTTGATCACTGGGAGTAGAAGGTATTTGACAACGAATGGATCCGCCGCATCTATCATTTTGGACACAGTCGACCCGACTGTGTCCAAAATGCTGTTCTCCGCTCACACCTCAATCTAAGGTCTCTGTTATATGTCCTGTTGTAGCGACGTCTTCGATGGTTTGTGCATGCAAATCGTATTATTGTAGGAGCGTTAATTCACGATGTAAGTCTCGCTGAGTGGCGCAAGGATATCGGTGGACAACTTAGATCTTTGACAGCAGCAATCAAGTAGTGGTCGACGGTGGTATCAGTTCAACGCGTGGTTGACGGTGGTTTCGTGATTGATTAGCCATATCGTACGACGTTTGCTCATGGCAGCTGTACATGGTCAGCCATGATTTCAGATGTTGTGCAGGTTAGGGATAAAGCCAGTGACTCGGGTGAATGTCATTGCAACAACAGCAAGTAGTACAGTAAGAAAATGCAGATGATGATACTAAATAGATGATTCGAAAAGTATACGACGTGAAAATAATAGCAAGAAAAACAAGTTATTACTGTTTCTTAAAATAGTTTTCTAAAATTTCTATTAATTCTCAGATATCATCAGGAACAAGTAATTAGAATTTTATTAGTTCTCGTATAGTAGTTGCAACCAAAATAGTCGAAAAGAACTAAAATATAACTATTTTAGCTGTTTCGAATGTTGGAAAGAGAAAAAACATTCTCATCCAAAGATTAACTCGGGAACAAAATAAAAACGTTGTTGGTGGCTACACAAAGCCGAATTTCACGGTTGCGTGCAATAAAAAAACACTACTAAAAATAAACGTCGCACAGTGTTTAGAATAGAGTAAAAACATACAGAATATATTACTAGTGGAAGGGGAAACGTAATTATCTCAGATGAGTCCTCCTACACCTTATTTCCGAAGACTAGTCGAGCTTATCTGTGTAGTCGGACAAAACAAACATTCAACTAATGCGGACTTCTTCACGCTCATGTTCAGAGTTGTTAGATTGTTTTTGACTACATCCTTAAAGCATCTCTTTGATTTGTGTTTCGGACGTTTACCGTGCTGCAGTTCCCAAATTCGACTTGATTAGTGAGCCTGTTATTTCTATTCTAACCGGGTGCCCTGCCCAACGCATCTAACTACGTCTAATTCACGTTTTCATGCTCGACACACCCGGTTTTCCGTATAAGAGTGCTACATGGTGTAAGGTTGTACCAATTAAAGTTAAGGATCTTCCTAGGGAATCTTTGGTAGAACATATACAGGGCCTAGATTGCCGATTGTACCTGGTCCATATCAAAACTCACTATTCGAGCACACTAAGCTTTGTCTTATTAGTAATGGCTCTGGCTGATCAAACGCCCTTTTAAAGCCTACTTAAGGCTTTGCAAGCCTTTCGATGCTTAGAAGTATTTCGAAAATAAAGAGATCCATTTCGGGAGATTGTGTTACCGAGATATACAAATAAGTCAACTACACTTAATCTGGTCCCCTTCGGATAAATTTTGGGTTAGATATATTGGAGTTCTTGTATAATGAAGAGCATTACTTTAATTTTTGCCTGATTGATGGTGAATCCAAAGGGGATACACTCTCGATAGAAAAAGTCCATCATAACATGTATATCGTCTTCCGTATGAGCATCATCGTAATACAGGAGCTGTCACACGAGTGTTTGAAATGTATTGAGCTTTGCATTAAATCGAGCGAAGTCAAATATCCTACGGGTGATTTAGAAATAGACCAGAAAACCTATGTTACATATCTGAAACGAATGAGAACGGGTCATTGTGAAATATTAAGAGCACAACATCGGTGCAAAAACGTCACCGTGTTTAGCAGCTTTATCGATAGCTATGCGTTCAGAGAGTGCACCGCCGAAAAGAAAAAGGGTGTCTTGATGTTCTGGTGAAGTTGTTTACACATTGTGACTAATCCTGGTTGACATCTAATTTCATCGAGTACTGCCCATAGTGCTATATTAATAGTCTCTAAACGTGTGTAAGGTCCACTAGAACCTGATCAATTGCTACTCGTTGTACCATGTATTTTCTGAAGTTACGCGCAGATAAGATAATATTCCTTGTGCAACTGCATGATCAAAAGCCGTTCTGGCATTCCGAAATAACCATGGAACACACCATCCTTGTGATCCTATTATGAAAATGTATAAACAGACTATCCCATCCATGGTGTATTGTTGTCACATCTTGAATGGTGCACTAACCACTAGTCTCTCCTTCTTAGACAGGGTCAAAAAGAGAGTCGCTTATCTAATAGGTACCTCACTAGCAACGAATCTAAATCCCCATGTCCGATCGTCGCAATCTTGCATCCCTGTGCTTGTTTTGCAAATACTTCAATGGAATGTGCTTCGATAAACGTGCTGCTTTGGTCCCCCCCCCACCCCTCGACATAAATACACTCGACCAACTCGACAATCAGCTAAATCCCATCCATTCACTGTAGAGGTCCCGAGATGCTGGAGAGTTTTTATTCCAAAAGCTTCTTTCTCCATGCTGCCAGCCTTTGGAACTCCCTTTCTGCTCCCCGTTTCCCTGAGTGTATCGACATGCAGAAATTGAAATGTAATGTAAACAAACATCTAGCCGCACAAATCTTCTCTTGATATAAACCCTTTAATTTCTTACAACTAAGTAGTCCCTTACGTTTCAGTAGCAGTCTAGGGGGGGGAACTCAAGTTTTTTTTAAAAAATACACATTGCTTCAAGAAGCGTTATAGGGACCGTGCTCCTTTTTATCTTGTATAAAGAGATCAGTCCAGGCGTACAGGGGCACCCATCCATGCATCAGATATCAGATTTGATACTTCTGCAGCGGTCTTGACACCCTAAAAATGAAGAACCTCAACAGGGGTGTCATTAAGGCCAGATGTTTTCCGACATTCATTTCCTTTATTGCATTACGAATCTCAGGAACGGTGAGGTAGTCCGTCTTCACATGGGCGATGGCCTTCTGTATCAAACTCTTGATAACATCTTCATCAAACATTGACGAATGATAGAGAAAGTCCGTGATGTCTGTGTACACTGTTTCATTATATCATGGGGACATTTGTGGATAAAGGGACGCATCTTTCGACCTAATCAGTACCAACATAGGATTTAAAGACCTGCCTAGTTAACTAGTTTTGACGTATTTAGGATCGTTGGCCTTGTGCGTTTTTTTTTTGTTGTTTTTTTTTCAGAAATACTCAGCAAGCACTGTTTCTGCATTGTACATATACTGGGTTAAATCATTCATATGTGCAATATATATATATATATATGCACATGAGAATTACTTTTATGTACGTAAATATCTATCTATCTATCTATATATATATATATATATTTATATATATATATATGCATGTGAGAATTACTTTTATGTACGTAAATATCTATCTATCTATCTATCTATCTATCTATATATATATATATATTTATATATATATATATATATGCATGTGAGAATTACTTTTATGTACGTAAATATCTATCTATCTATCTATCTATATATATATATATATATATATATATATATATATATATATATATATATATATATATATACTTACTATAACAGTACGCCCTTATGACGGGTAAAATTAATTCCTTGGATAGGATAGTTTTGCACAAATTTTATATTCCCTTAAGTAGATGAAAATAAGACATAATGCCACTGAACATTCTGTATTGAATCATTATTTCAATTTTGGTCAAAATCCATTACATGATATTCATTCTAGAAAATGTCTAAAATTAAAGGGTCACTAATAAGGTGTCTTAATAAGAAATTGAAATTCAGTGAATTTATTTTATGCGTCCTTGCGCGTATTCGTTTAGTTATATATATATATATATATTAAATTATTAATACCTACAGACGCTAGCGTTTCAAGATTATTGCTCTCATCAGTGCAGGAAAGTAATAATTTCAGATGGTCGGGAGGCGGGAACCTAGTTCACAGAGTCAGCCTAGAATCTGCAAGCAATCGCCATATCCGTATGGATATGGCGATTGCTTGCAGATTCTGTCACGTAATTAAAGTTTTCAAAGTAAATAAATAATTTATTTTAAAAACAAATAATTTGCGTTGTCCAGGTTTTCAAAATATTCTAAAAAAATATTCTTATTATTATTGCTATTCCGGCAACGTTTTCAATGTGTGACTTTACAAACTCTCTCTCTCTCAATATATATATATATATATATATATATATATATATATATATGATAATTTTTTTATTTACACAGACATGTACAAAATCTGCGACACTGGCATGTCGATTTTATCGATCAAGAGTTACTATAAACTGAGATCTCATCAGGGAGAGTTAGAATCCGATCTTAACCTCAGATCATATTTGGAGAGAACGAAATGGAGAGATAAAGAAAGAGAAGAAGAAAATAAATTTAACATTTAAAAAATTGGGGGGTCACTGTTTACACTTTTATAGTCATTAAGGGTATGCGAGCACAACAGGGCTATGTATTTTACTTGTAGGAATTTTTCTTCAGCGAACCCCACACACTTCATCCCATCATGCATAGATATTTATACTGTAATGATGTGATAATGAAACAGTTTGGTTGATGAGTAGTCATACCCTTAATGACAATAAAAGTGTACAAAATTGGGAATTTCCTTGCTTTTGTACATTTAGTGTATATGAATTTTCATCTTAACCCTATTAAGGGCATATGATTTCAGTATACTGGCATTTATCATGGACTGTCAGTACTTTTGTAAAGGCTATGTCTCAAGACAATGGTAATTTATAAGGTTTTTTTTTAATTTTCTGAAAAACACTGGTATATAGTAAACTGAAATTAAAATGCCATCAACTAGACCCTAGAACCTCTATCTCTGCCAAAAATCAGCTGAATCCATCAAATAGTTGATGAGATACAGGGTGGTACACACGTACGTACGTACACACGGATAACACAAAATCACTCCTGACCTTTCTGGATCTGTAGTTTGCCTTGAGTAATGATGCTGAAATTCTACACACTTATAGAACCTATCAAATGAAAATGTTGTGCAAAGTTTTAACTAATTTGGTTTATTGGTGTTTGAGTTATGACTGATCAAAGAAATGAGATTACTAGCATAGGTCGTTTTTGAAGTCTATTAAGGAATAGAGCGCTATCGCGCCTCCCTTGATATATATATATATATATATATATATATATATATATATATATATATGAATCTTAAATGGTTATATTTCTTTTTTATGTCTTAAGTTTATTTAAATGACCGAGCGAGTATGCCGTCGGATGAAAGACAAAAGTGACTTTATTCCGGTGTTCGAACTCAGCGACCGGTAGTATAGCCTTACCTAGCCACACTGATGAAACAAAACATATATGCATATGATAAAATTCATTATAAAGTAAATATATATAGAGAGAGAGAGAAAGAGAGATTGCATTTTTTATCTACGACTGACAATATAATTTAATCGACCTCGCCACACTTATGAGACAAAATATATATGTATCTGGTTATATAAAAATATTTATTATAAAAGTGTGTATGTGTATATTTAGAGAGGGATAAAGGGATAGAGGGGTTGTATGGGTTTATCTACTACTGGCTATACAATTTAATCGATAACATAAACACAATGTGTAATATGTATATGAATGTATGTGGCTATATATTGTGTGTACGTATGTATATATATATATATATATATATATATATACTACATGTACATTGATAAAAGTTAAGCTGTGATCCAACATAGAGCTTAATATTGATTCCATGAAATGAGATGAAGTTGGCTACAGGCGAATAATTCCTCATTACCAATTCCAATGCAGTCGTCAAAGTGAACACATTATGATGGAAATGTAGGAAAGCAGTAAAAAGAAGAAGAGAAAGTGTAATTATAGAAAAGATAGAAATACGGTGAAATCGTATGGAAAAAAACTGGTATACATGAAGTTAGATGGCGAATGCAAATGTAGAAAAGGGGAGAAGATGAGTAGGACGAGGGATACAATTGAAAGAAAGCATGGTGAACGAGTTCATGAACGAGTTCGGAAGTAAAAGATGATAATAGAAAGAAAACTGGAGATATATAAAAAAGAAAATAGATACGGAAACTGACAGGAGAGATGGAAAGAAAAAGATACTTAGAATTTATGAAAAAAAATGAAACACACGAGGTAAACTAAAATGTATAAATGTGAAAGGAGAGATAGAAAATGTACACGAATCAAAATTTGAAACGAGAGATAAAAATTGAAAAGTGATATGGAAAAAAAATTAGAGATAGAAAGTATAGTACATTCTAAGAACTAGTGCATATATGTATATATTTATTTATTTATATGTATGTATATTTATTAATATACATATGTATATATGTATGTATATATATTCATATATATGTATATATATGTATGTATATATATGCATATATATGTATGTATATGTATGTATATGTATATATCTCAATAAATTCACCAGTTTTACTTTGCATAACTCCTCACGTGCCTGAAGAAGACTTATGAGAGTCGAAAACGTTAGCAGTTTTGGCGAGTTCCTGTTAACACTCGAACAGAACATTAGATCATTAGTCCGCAACATGAAAAGATGGATAAAAAACAAACAAACAGGAATTGTCCCTGTTGTTTAATCAAACATGCATCAATGAAGAAATGCTGTCTAAGTATACAAATTAATGTATGTATATATATATATATATATATATATATATATATATATATATATATGTCACTTAGAACTGAATTTTACTTAGTACTTTATTTGTTTCGTTCTTGCAGACAATTTTAGTATGGAGATTTTCGTACTAATAAATTTAGTAATTAGTGCTCAACTGTATGACCAGTTGAGCTACCAACATGAAAATGACATGAGAAAAGCGTGAATGTTTCATTATGGTCAGATGGGCAATTCTATTCTCTGAGCTCTGATTGGCTGCTAGTCTATGAGTAGATAATATATCATATAAATATTGCTTCATTCAAGCAATATTTACATATAAACTATTGGAGACATTTAAGCTGATTTCTTTTTTATTTCAGGTATAGTTTGGGAGTTGATTTGATAGACATTATCTCCGAGATAACCCCCAGATAAATATCTACGGTGGTAAAGTCCGATGAGTACGAAGCTCATTAAGGATAACACCACCTACCGATGAGACGATCATCAATGTGTCTCCGTATATCATTGAATGACGATAAACGAAAGACTGTTGGGGATTCATCAAGTAAGCTTGATGAACAAGTCAGACATAGACTAAAATATATTTGTATCAAATACGATTTCAAAATCGATTCTATGGGTTGCATTTTTAGTGGATAACTTAGTAAAAGTTACGCAAAAAATATAACATAGTAGTATGAAAAGATTATAACCAAGGCTAATTGATATTAGCACCGCAGGGCCCATCAGTTAAAACTCGTATTCAAGATGCCTCTAATATGAACTACTATAAGTATTACAACGATACTCCATGTATGGGGCATTGTTTCCGCATCTGGGCTGGTGGACCAACCACTAGTCTCTTGCTCTTAGTCTACGAAGCTCCAGTCCCTGTCCCATCGACACAATGTTGCGTATATGTGATTGTTTTACAAGTACCTTAATGCTACAAAATTGCTGCACTTGTCTGGTGATACCAGATCAGGCTGCCCTGTGGCTCCCTGAGACGAAATTCACCTACATTGACGTTTTTTTTTTTTTTTTTTTTTTTTTTTTGTAAAACTTAATTATGTTCTACAAAACCAAAAACAAAAACAAAAACAACAGCCCCTCTCCCTTTCTCCCTCCCCTTTTTTATTTTATTTTTAGAACTTGAAGCATAAATCTTTTACTATAATGACCAGATTCGGCATTAAATAACCCAAAAAGGGTTGATATGCCGTAAAACAAAACTACCAAACCATACCCGCTGCACTTGTGCTCCCGAAACGAAAATATCTCCGATAAAACCGAAAATCAGAAAAATACAACCCATTCGCTGTAGAGAACTCCAGATATCTGAATGCTTTCTACTGTAATCGCTTTTTTCTTCGAACTGCTTGCCTTGTGTATTCCCTCCTTTACTCCCTGTTTCCCTAATTGTATAAACAGAAATTTTAATGTTATGTGAACAAATATCTCACTGCATAACTACGCACTTAGCATGTCTCCAGTAATCTGGCCCTTTATACACAGTAGCACATTACGTCTCAGTGGCAATGTAGACACATTAGTGTAAATATAAGTATATATACACACATATATATGTATATATATGCATATGTATATATATGCATATGTATATATATGTATATACAGGGTGACCCAAAAAAACACGGTCCCCAAATCTAATTAGGTCCCGTTTCTTAGTGTTTTGTCCGAATGAAATGAATTTGGGGGCATAACTAGTTTATTATATTCACCATATCATATCAAAACACAAGGGTATTTGGCCTTTTTTCTCCGTTCTACAGCATGTGTTCTAGATGGACTCCTTTTAGCTCCGTGCATTTCTTGAGGCGCAGAACGAAGTTGTCCATGATGTTCTTCCAGACTGAATTGAGAATGGCTCCTATCTCCTCCCTGGTGGCTTCCTTTAGTTCCGTGATAGTTCTGGGTTTCCTTGCGAAGATTCTGTCCTTAAGATAGCCCCAAAGGTAAATAATCTGGGGGGCTTAGGTCCGGGCTATGGGGTGGCCACTCAAAATTAGTCTTGAGACTGACAACTCGTCCTCCGAAGTTCTCTTTCAGCCAATCTCAGGACATGTTTGAGGTGTGAGAACTTGCTCCGTCTTGCTGGAACCAGAACTGGCTCATGAGCGACGGGTAGAGGGTCTGGAGCTCACTCTTGAAGGTTTTGAGGACCTCCACATACCGTTCCTTGGTGACTGTCACTGCTGCGCCAGATTCTTCGATGAAGATTGGTCCGATGATGCCTCTGACCGAGATTGCAGCCCACACCGTGCAATTAGGAGAGTGCAGGGGCTTGGTGGCTACTTCATTGGGTCTGGGGGACCCCCAGAAGACATTTGTCTTGGAGTTCGCTTTTCCGTCAAGATGAAAGTCGGCTTCATCTGAGGTCCAAAGAAGGTTAAGGAAACCTGGTGTCTCCTCGATCTTATCGAGTATCTTGACTGCCATAGCGCTCCTCTGCTTCTTGTCTGGGGCTGTAAGGGTCTGCAGCGTCTATATTCAGTATGGGTAAGCCCTGAT
Source organism: Sepiola atlantica (assembly GCA_963556195.1). Classification (NCBI taxonomy): domain Eukaryota; kingdom Metazoa; phylum Mollusca; class Cephalopoda; order Sepiida; family Sepiolidae; genus Sepiola; species Sepiola atlantica. The sequence goes on along the minus strand of OY744533.1, from coordinate 20,001,398 downwards.
ATCGTTCACCAGCCTTCTCCTGCAAGTCTCACGGGAGATACCGAGGGACTGACTTCGCTTACGCACAGAGCGTTTCAGACTCTACTGGAGAGACTTGCTCACACTTTCGACCAGCTCTGAATTCTGCTTTTGGATGGAGCCTGTTCACATCCGAACTGATGCATGAAACTGCCCTGGGTTTTCTTAAACGAGCCAGTCTTGTAGTAAAATTTAACACAGTGTATTATTTGTTCCAGCTCCCACTGAGGTATTGGTGTACTCGCGGTCCTTGATTCTCCCATGTCCTTAAAAATAAGGGCAATCGGTGAATAAATAAAGGAGATATCACATAAGGTGTACAGGGGATTCGTTTTTTTTTAGTCACCTGTATATACTTATATATATATATATATATGTATATGTATATATGTATATTATATGTATGTATATATATGTGCATGTGTATATGTATATATATATATGTGTGTATATATATATGTGTGTATATATATATATATGTATATATATATATGTGTGTGTAGATGTATATATATATATGTGTATATATATATGTGTGTATATGTATATATATGTGTATATATATGTGTATATGCGTATATATATATGTGTGTATATGTGTATATATATGTGTGTATATGTATATATATATTTGTGTATATATGTGTATATGTATGTATATATATATATATTTGTATATGTATGTATATGTGTATCTATGTGTATATGTATATATATTAAAAAGGATAACACCAATATAATATACGTAAACCCAAAGTCTAATCACCCCCATCAATCATAAAACATATTCAGAATTCTATCGAACGTAGGTGTATCAATAATTCTAGCAACGACAATGTGTTTAAAAAATCAATCAACATTTACAATACAGCTCTAAAAAATAGTGGTTACCATAATGCCGAAATTAAATATAAGAAACAGGACTCCAATAATTATAATAAAATCAAAAATAAAAGAAAAAGAAATATAATCTACTTTACCCGCCCTATAACCAGATACTAGAAACTAAACTGGGCAAACAATTCCTAAATCTAATTGAAAAACACTTTCCCGTAACGAATACCCTGCATAAAATTTCAATAAAAATAACCTAAAACTGTCCTACAGCTGCTGTGAAAACCTATAATTAACGCGCACAATAACAAAATATAGCAAAAAACACTAAGAAGAAAAAAACTATAAACACTACAAATAGAAATAAACAAAACACTAATAGTAATCACCCGAATAGAAATGAAAAAGTTAGTAATGAAGAGAAAATATGTAACTGTATAAATCGTACACTCTGTCCACTACAAAATAAATGCCTAACCAAGCCACAATATTTGCCAAGGAAAGACCAAATAACAAGAAGTACTACGTGGGTATAACCTCCCTAGATTTTAAAACCAAATATTATGACCAAAAAAGCACATTTAAAAACAGAGAACGCCGAATCAAAACAGTTTAATTGTCATAAATATATTATCATAACTTACTTACGTATCGAGCACTGTTTAAGTAAATACAGAAAATTGATACATAAATAATATATCTCTTTATAAAAGGTTATGTGGATACATGAAATAGTAATATGTATGTATATATATGTATATGTATGTATTTATATATGTGTATGTATATATGTATATATATATGTGTATATAATTATTTATATATGTATATATATATCTGTATATGTATATATATATATATATATATATATATCTGTATATATATGTATACGTATATGTATGCATACATATACATGTATGTATACATATATATATATATATTGTGTGTATTTAGGCAGCATATTTTCATTTAGACAAACATTAAATAACACGGAGTGGTTTTGTTTGATGCGACTTTTTTTAATTTTTTCAATTTTCCGAATTGTCCATCTTATGTTTCGGTCAAATTGATGTAAATATGATCCATGGCTTTTTTTGTTCCATTCTTTCTTTCTTTTTTGCAAGTACTTTCGATTTTAATCGTCAAATCATCTTCAGGCGGTATTAGTTTTAGTGTCTTTACCAATTATGACTTTACTGTTTTGCTCATTTTTGAATTATAACAGCAAGTACTTTATAACTTGCAAAAGCGTCTGTAAAGTTGACATGTACATGAGAGCGTGATGGCGTTCTACACATATGAGAGATTTAAAAGTTTGACTGTTTAAACCGTTAAGAAATTGATGACGTTAAAGAAAGTGCATACAATTCAAACGCATAACTACCTAATGGCTAAGAATTTGGTAATGTTAATTATTATGCTAGACATATTAAAATGCTGCGACTAGTTTCATAATTGATATTCTTAATTATGTGATGTTTAGTTTTTATGTAGAGGGCTTCGAGTATTTTTAATTTTTTGATATTGGTATTGTGGTGTATTATTTTGGTATTGTTAACAAGGATGTTTCTATATTGGGAGGGGGTGCAATTATGTTTTTTTAGGTGTTGGCATATAGAGCTAGTGTCGGAGAGATGTAGGGTGAGTCTTCGGGATAGTGTTGTGGAAGTGAAACCTATGTAAGAATTAGTTTTTTTTTATTGTTGTCGGAGATACATTCTCCCATAGGGCATTGGAACTGATATATTACATTGGTTCTTCCTAATGTATTTTGGGTTTGAGAAGTGTTATTTTTAACAACATAGTTTGATGTTTTCATTTTTTTATAATAAATGATAAATCGTATTTTATCATCAGAATTGGGGTGGGATATACAGCGATGTATTATATTTTTAAGAGCTTTTTCATCCAATTTAAAGTTTGGATGCATTTGGTTACAATAGAATAGATTTATGTAGTGGGAATTATTTAGCTTATTATTAGCACAACAGTAAAGTCATAATTTGTAAAGACACTAAAACTAATACCGTCTGAAGATGATTTGACGATTCAAATCGAAAGTACTTGCAAAAAAGAAAAAAGAATGGAACAAGAAACCCATGGATCATATTTACATCAATTTGACCGAAACATTAGATGGACAATTCGGAAAATTGAAAAAATAAAAGTCGCATCAAACAAAACCACTTCCTGTTATTTAATAATGTTTGCCTAAATATATATGTAGATATATACATACACTTATATATATGTCTACACACACACATATATATATATATATATATATATATATATATATATATATATATATATATATATATATATATATATATATGTGTGTGTGTGTGTGTGTGTGTGTTTTCTTGTGTCATGTACATTCGTTTCAGGCACTACCAGCAAAGTGTATACAATTAATGAAAAGAAAACATTGTCATGAAGCGCAAATATCACATGATTTGACGCGTGCGCAGGCGCCGTCACCTTCTTGATCTGCTAAATAAATAAATGTTGACGCAAAAGGATCGAGGGCTAAGGGCCACCTGACAGCCTACGTATACATAATGGATGACCATGGATTAATCTGTCGAAAACGACTTCTTAATGTCTGATTCTAAGACGAGATCTCTATCAATATATAAAGATAGATATATTTATATCGTAATATATTTATTCTAGAGTATTCATTCCTAAATGAATTTTGGAACGTATCCTCTAAGCGTAAGTTGTCCAAATGTAGGTTATATTTAGTTTTGATTTTATTCAACGAGAGTAAAAGGGTATGTAAATAGTTCCAAAGTCAGACTGAAAGCATTAAAATGCTTCTAAAATTCATTTGAGATACATAGTTGCTTTTCACTACAAAATTCAAAAGAACATATTTATTTTTACATGTAAAGTTTCACGTTGTATTATGTTTGTGACAGCTGTTTTCCTTTAATTTGTATAGTGCTTATATTCAATCGATAAAAACACACCAAAGTTAACATAGACCTAATAAATTGTTTTCCTAATTCAGCATCTATATACAATTATATAATAAAATAATATATTACTGCTGTGCTCTTGAAGATCTAATTATAAATAAGACAACAGGGTGGTATAATTACACGAATGCGTATTTACAGAAGTACAGAATAGTGTGTTACTGAAAGACTGTTCTTTGACTGCGTCGGAATCTCTTATATACATAGTGTTTGGAAGAGTCCATACATTCCCGAAATAGGGTAGATCACCATCACATCCCCGTTTTTAGCCTTGCTCTATATGGAGCGAATACATTTTCTTTTATGGTTTATTTCCACGAAGTTCGTAATCTTACATCTTCTTTTTGATCTTCTTTTTGCAGGATTCGTATCTGAAATGTATCGAAAACGACAACCATTAATTCGCCCCTGGACTATTATTCTCAACAGCATCTGAATATCGTTTCCTCATCTAGTTCATGTGTATTTCGTGGGTAAACTCGGGTCCCTTTACCATGTAAATAATGTTTTAAATCCGTTTATTCATTAATTAGTCCTCTGGAATATTATTCTCGGCAGTATCTGAATATCGTTTCAACATTTGGTTGTTGTGTCTTTTGTGGAGAAATTTAGGTTCCGTTGTCATGTAAATCATGTTCCAAATCCGTTTATCCACCATTCCGGTTTTCCAGTAGGATTTATTGTTTTTGAACATCCGAAGGAAAACCTGTTCTCCAAATTTGAAGGGTCTCTTTGTTAATTTTTTTCACGCCCCGGTTTCTTATTCGTTTAAAATAGTCTATCGCACACAATTTGTATCTTCCTTGCAAACATTGCATCTACTCGCTTCATGGAAGATAAAACCTTTTTATTTGGGGTCATCCTATATACCTGCAACCATTCTTTTATGGCCTTTTTATTAGGTGTACTTATTGTTTTCTTAAGCGCTCTTTTGAACGGATCAAACCGTTTTACCTGATCATTGCTTCTCGATCCTGATATGCCCCACTACCACTTTTCAGAAAATATTTAAAATTCACTAGACGTGAATTGCGTTCCGTTGTCCTATACAATACAGTTAACGACCCCGAATCGGGCGAACAATTCATGTAAGGTTTGCATTTTAATATGTTTATTCAATATTCTTACTTGCACAAACCTAATAATATTTTGAACTTCGTCATTTTTAGCAGTTTTTATAAGGCTTTTTTTATTTGTTTTTAACGTTGTGTCCTATGCGATAGCAATTAAAACACTTTTTCATATTATATGAACAATCTTCATAACAATGCAATTACCAGCAACCAAAATACGGTTTAGGAGGAAAATTATTTTTCTTTTCTTTATTAAATTTAGTTTGTGAATTAATTTTCTTTTGGTTACAGCTTTTTCTAATATGTGCTTTGTTCAATGTCCCTTGAATCTTGGCGAACGCTAATAAAACATTGGCAGTCTTATGCGATGTTGAAGTCTTAAACAAGGTTCATTCTCTAATTTATTAAGAGCCCCTCTGATTTCTGCATCCGTAT
>OY744533.1:19991054-19993554 GCA_963556195.1 Sepiola atlantica | reverse complement strand
GGGCTGCTCAGGCATTTTTGTAGGTCAAGGCGCTCTAATCCTAGTACGCTGGCTAACCACGCCTGACTTTTTGTCTAGCCTCCTGGAGAGAAGGTAAATAGAAATACTTTGACCTTGTGTAAAACTTTCTCGAGGTAAATAACTTGCCGTTTTGGCTAAGATCAATTTTAGTATCTATTCCCGGCATACCGGCAACTTCAGATGTTTTAATATCGACGAAAATTTATAAGTGTATGTATAAGAGAATATGACAATGCAAAATTACAACTTTATATTAAAGAATATTAATTCATTAGAAGCTGTTTATGCAAATTAAGAAGACCTAAATGAGTTTGTGAGCGTACTATATATACAGTATTGCAAAATAACATGCTGCATCATATTATCAAATAAGGACAACCTGTTTTGATGTTTATATAGATGAAAAGAGCTTTCGCATTTATTCATCAAGATTACTGCTATTTACCGGCAGCATCTTCCTATTTTAAATGGATATATATTTTTTTTAAATATTACTAAAATTGTATGTTTTTCATGCTTGACGTTAACATGTGATGTTATGAGGAGCGCTGATGAAGGGAACTTTTGGAATTATCTACTTTACAATACAAAATAAAATATTCCCAATCGTTTCCGAAACGATCGCACGATAAATATTCGTTGTTTTTGAATTGTTGGAACTGATATAAATAATATGCTAATGCTGTTTATCTGAACTTATATATATATATATATGTCATTGTATGCGTGTGTGTTCCCAATAAAAACAATGATATAAAGTGTACATAGTAAGAAAAGAGAAAGTAATATGGTGCTATGAACATAGTGAAAAAGGATGCAGTAGTGTTCCTCGTTCAATCCCCAGCAATATCTTGTTAGTATATATATATATATATATATATATATATATATATATATATATATATATATATATATATATATATATATGAAGAGACAAAATGGTGCCACACTACAAAATGAATAATGAATAATATGGGGAAAACTTTATATAAGATGAAATAGAAAAAAAAAAAAAAAAAAGAGAAAATAATTTTATATAAAATAAATTTTAAAAAAAAAAACCCGTTTTGTATGGTTTCGGAATTTACGAATAAAAAAATTCACGAATAAAAACAAGCTTTTTTTTATGCTAATGTGAGAACTTTGTTTTTATTCGTGAATTTTTTTATTCGTAAATTCCGAAACCATACAAAACGGGTTTTTTTTTTTTTAATTTATTTTATATAAAATTATTTTCTCTTTTTTTTTTTTCTCTTTCATCTTATATAAAGTTTTCCCCATATTATTCATATATATATATATATATATATATATATATATATATATATATATATATTGGCTTTGTTATTTTATGTATACACATATAACATTATACGGTGATATAAAATATTGTGTATGAATTTCAAGTATTTACTGCAACAATTCTCAATACGTGAGTAGAGCTTAGTAGTAAAGTATGAACATACATTTATGGCAAATGTTACAAATATATTTTCATACTTCTGTTTATCTATTCTACATATATAAAGTGAAGACGTTGTTCTCCTGCATCATAGGCTACTAAACTCACCACCTAATTCGGCTTATTTACTCAATTTATGATTATTTTCCTCATTAAACAATTAATACTACTTTTAGACCAACATCACAGACCGTACCCGAAACATACTCCATAGAGATGGTAACAAAAACTTTTCCCTCTAATTTTTTCTACTATTACTCTCCGTTTCATCACCGTGAAATAATACACAACGGATACTTTAGAAAAACGTAACCGTTATTGTTTTTATTCATCCTCCATTAATTTAATACATAATATAATACATTACGCACAAATTTGATTTAAGACGCTCCCTCATATTCCACTGATTTCGAGAATATCGGATTATGTTATTTCTAACTATTACGTATAGACTCCATCTCATTCCGGAATTTACGGAATACATTTAACAAACTTAATCAATTATACTGTACATTGATTCAAAAAGCGGCTACAATCTCTTAATCGAATCCACTTCAGAGATTTCCCTCAGCAATCTTCAATTACTTCAGGTATAATTTCATTTTTAACTTAGACAATTTTATACATAACACCTTTAAGGCTTAACATTTTTTTCAAAATTATTTCAGTGTAAAACTAACTGCAGTATTTATTTCGACAACATTAATTTGTTGATACCAATTCCATGGAAGCACGTAATATCAGTTTCTCTACGAACTTTCTACTAAAAATTAACAGACAAAACATGTTCATTGTTTCACTTTTGATCATCTATGCATATCTAACATAATTCCAACATTCATATTTTCATTTTCACGTTAGTGATTTTACGTAAGTCGTTTTCTTTTCTTCTTTAGGTGTACCTATTAGAGCTGTCCATTCTATCACCCTCTCTCTGTCTTCATCTAGTGTCTGTCTCTCTATTCATTCGCAACAATTTATTAAAAAATGTGTGTTCATGCTCGCCGATTTAAATAA
>OY744533.1:19978554-19986054 GCA_963556195.1 Sepiola atlantica | reverse complement strand
GAGAAATTGAATGGATGGATGAAAAGTTATGGGGCAAAAGATGTCATTTTTTGCCATTTCGGGGCTTTTTGACCCTCTGGGGGTCTAACCAGATTTTATTTCAAAAATCAAAGAATGTCACTTTCTAACCTGACCAAAGTTACAACTTCATGCAAAATTTAAGAGAAATTCAATGGATGGTTGCGGAGAGAAATCCGGACGGACGGACGGACGGACGGACGGATGGACGGACATGCCCCAAAACATAAGTCCCCCAATTTTATAAATCGGGGGACCAATTAAAGATTGGGTGACACCTAAAGAAATTCCACCCAAAAAATCATTAATAACATTTCTTTTTTGCAATCCAACCAGATTTGATACTGACTTATCCACCAATTGTCATTCATGAATTTCCAACAATCTTTGTTTCATAGCCGTTCAATGATATACAATGACACTTTAGTGATCGTCTCATCAGTAGGCGGTATGATCATTAATGGGATTTACACTCACTGGACCTTAACCTCCCATATTTTAACTGCGTGGTTGTTTCAAAGATAACATCTATCAGAATAATTTCCAGATTATTTTTAACTGAACTGGGGCATTAAAGCCCTAGCTAGGAGAGTGGTGTATAAAAGGATGTGAATATTTTTCACCTCACTCACCATTTCCGTTTTGGGGGCGATTTGGTTATTATGGGCCTTTCACCCTAGATGTATTGAAATCATCTGTCTGTCTTCAGCTAAAACTATATTATTACTTTATTTATGTACTATTTTATTATCTTTTAATGCTAAATTATGGAGAAGTATGGAATCTGCTGTGCTATTATAAGACCATCCGCCCAGGCGTCACCTTTTGATTTTGAGTGTGGTGTAGTATATGGGTTGTTGTTATTAGAACATACTCACAGATATTACCTTCTCTGTTGAAGAGATTAGTGTAGTATATGTTTGTTCTTCATGATATCATTCGCCAAGGCGTACCTCCTCTTATAGAGGGCAGTGTAGTATATGTTCGGTGGTCATGATACCATCCTACCAGGTATGATATCCTCCTTCTGTGGTAAGGATACAATCCTTACAGGGATTACCTTCCTTTTTGGGGGGTAAGGGGTAGTTATATATTCGCATTTTTTGGCTAGTTATTGTAATTTAAAAAAATACATGTAGTTTAATTTAAAATCATAGCTATAGTTATTATAATTTAAAAAAACATACCTGTAGTAGTTATAATTCTAAAACCATACCTGCTTTCTTTCGGCGTCTCGTAGTGTTATTGGCTGGTGTAGAAGAATAAACGTCTGGCACAACAAGCACAAACGATGATAAATAAAAAAACACATTCTTAATGAAAGAAGATATAGTGTATAAAACTGAGTTCGTGTTTGCTGTATAACAACAAGGGGTTAGCAACGAAGATTGTACGGAAGTGGGCCCTTATTAGAAGGCATAGCTTCGTCAAACTGATTATAAAACTCGTGGCCGCTCGCAGCCTTTCTCTCAGTCAGAATGACGCTTAGAACTGTGTCATGGCGTCGTCCCATGTCACTTCCGACAAGTTATCGTTCTCATGCCAGGCGATCGCCCGTAACGGTTAACCGCCTAAACCATGCTGACCTCGCACGATGGTTAGAATATAGTTCCTTAATCATTCCTCGTTTACCTACCTCCTAGTGTTTAACACAGACAATATGTATTCATCCGAGCAACGCCGGATGAATACAACTAGTTCGTCATAAATACATTGGCCAATTTGCAACCCAAATCTGGTATTTCTCTATGATAATAATAATTGTCCATTTATTTTTATTTTTTCCATCTTCTTTAATGCAAACATCTATGAAAACTTTACATTTTGGCTTCGACTCTAATGCGTTTCTTTGTTTTGCAATTTTGTTGCTTTTGTACGTTTTCTTGCATAAACAAACGTTTATCTTCCCGTCTAATTACATTAGTCCTTATTTGCAATTCCAGATCTGATATTGTTATCTTTTTCATGACTATTTACATATGAAACTATTCATATTGACGCAAACTAATTCACATAGATACACATGGTTTCTCTTAATGATTTCCTATTAATATGTCTTAAACACTATTACTGACACATGCATATATACATATAATTACGCCCGTATTTATATGTATATCCTCGTATTTTGAGAGGAACTTAGTGTCTGTTTTGAGAGATGATGGATACTTTCGGTAAGGGTATATGCGCAGAGAGTATATAGTGCAGCAAGTGTTGTGTAATCCGAACAGCACAAATATACTTGAACCGAAATTTATTCTCGTTATATACGGTTTTTGTATAAGAGAAAAACTGGTTTTATTTCGGAGTTTTTCTTGTCAATATTCAAGATGGCGACCGGAAAATCAGGTTCGCAGGAAATTAAAAGGGGAGGAAAATTTAAATGAACCATTTCAAAAAGGCTGCGAAGTTTTTGTTGAATATCATAGTAAAGATGGTAAATTCATAATTATTTTGATTTATCGCAATATTTTAATATGAAAAACAAAAGATGAGAGACTCCATCTTCCTAGAATTGATACTTACGTAAAGAGTTTAGTGACGACCACCAAAACAAACCACAGAAATGTATGACGTCATCATTCTATGCGTACCTTAATATGTTTGGGGGATCTAGTCTACGCTACTAATTAACCTATAGTTGAATAAAGTAAAGATGGATTCATATAATTTCAAATGGTATTAGTGAAAGTCACACTGTAGCCTATATTGCAAAACTCGAATCTATGAAATTTCTAAAGTGTTATACAGGGTGGGCCAAAATAAGGGTTCTATCTTTAAATTTGAATAACTTGAATTTGAATAACTTCCACAAAATAAAAGTTAAACTCACCAAACTTTATGTGTGTGTAGACTGACCCTTCCGAGATTTTTTGAAATAAACAAAACAAATTTTAGCCGAAAAACACTTCTTAAAACTTACAAAAACTAAAGTATTGTTTTTTACACTGTTTTGAGTTTTTTAAGCAAAAATAATGTTTTCTAAATGAGGGTACGTTCCTTAGGGCTAATACGGCTCATGCTTGCTTCGGAAGGGGTCCTTTACTTATTCTAAAAAAAAAAAAAATCAATAAATAAAAAAGTTATGAATTTTTAAAAATAGGACCCTTATTTTTGCCCACCCTGTATAAACAATAAATATAGTATAAGTTTTAAATCTTAATGTTTTGTTCTTTCTTTGGGAAGTATGGTACGGTTTCGGGGGCACTCCCCCCCCCCCCCAAATAGTAAAGTTTACAAAAACATAATGTGACTCACCTTGTTGTGTAGAATACGTATTCCTTAATTCATAATGAGTTCAATAGCTTAGGATTTTACCAGGCACATGCATATTATTGACGCTGACATGCACGCACCAATCCTTTGAAAAATGGATCACTTAAGATAACTCCAAATTTTATATCCTGGTACTACCAGATAAGACTGTCTGAAGATATCGGCTTCCTGGCCCAAAATGCATCAAACATTGATGTTTTATTGTTTTTTTCTCTTTGCAAAACTCAATCATGTTCTGCAAAATCCAAAACAAAAAACTAGGGTATATGTTACGAGACTCGGCAGAGGCGCGAACGGGGTCCAAAAAAAGAACGAGAACGGGTTTAAAAACATAAATTTGCAACAAGTGAAGTTGACCTACGACGAGAATAGATATTTTTCTATTTACCTATGTAATTTGTTTTTATTTTTACGTATTATAAATGGGTTTTTATTAGATATAAAAAAAAAATGTATTGTTTTTTTCCCAAAGGCTTGCACAAAATTCAAGATGGCGATTCACATGCTCCGTTACCAAATACCCCCCCAAAAGCGGCCATGTTTTCCCGAGCTTACGGTGAGAAAACTATTGATTTCTAATAAATAGCGGTTGTAACGGTCTAAAAATACAAACAAATAGCACATGCAAGTTTGAAACTAACTTTTACAGCTTACAGTTACTTTTATTTGTTGTAAATTTGTTTTTTAGCGTTTTTACTCTGCTGAGTCTCGTAAAAGATGCCCAAAAACTATTTACCTTCTTCCCCTTCCTCTTCCCGCTCCCTTCCTCCTCTCCTTCTTATCCTCCCTTTCACTCAACCAAAACACCATTAATAAATACTTAAAGCATGAAACTTTCACTAAAATGACCGGATTCGGCATTAAATAACCCGAGGACGGTTGATATGCCGTAAAACAAAACTACCAAATAAAACTAAACCAAATTTGATGTAGAGCAATTTTTTTCTCTCTTCATTTTTTTGTATCTGACTTATTTTATAAGTTTGTTTTTTGGAGGGGGGACGTTACTCACTGTGTTCCCTAGAATATATATTCAAAGATTTTTACTGATCCGTTCATTTATTTAGGTGATTATCATGCACATATAAACACATACCTATCTTTATATATGGTGATATATTTACCTCTACGGAGAGTAGCTGTTATAAGTGAAACTCTGAAATAACATCAGTCACTTTCTGCTTACCATGGCTTTATTTCTGGTCGTCCTCAGCTTTTCTTTTCTACTGGATTCGAGCATCGCCGGTTCAGGAGAGGTGCAGTTCAAACTAAACCAAATTTGATGTAAAGCAATTTTTTTCTCTCTTCATTTTTTTGTATCTGACTTATTTTATAAGTTTTTTTTTGGAGAGGGAGGTTACTCACTGTGTTCCCTAGAATATATATTCAAAGATTTTTACTGATCCGTTCATTTATTTAGGTGATTATCATGCACATATAAACACATACCTATCTTTATATATGGTGATATATTTACCTCTACGGAGAGTAGCTGTTACACTCATAAACTAATTAATATATCATTATGAATTTACGAACACTAGGCGTAATGTGTCGTATTGTGGGCTATATTTAGTTTAATTTAGTTTCATGAATAGATGGATAAACAGCTGGTAGAAGCCCTTTGTGAAAGTTCAGATACCTCTACTTTTTGTGAAATTTAAACAATAGGTATTAGACATCAATTAATAAATATTCTCCAAATGTTCAGTTTCTTTGGAGTTTTTAAGGGTTTTAGGGGGCATAATAACGGAACAACATCCGATTTGAAAATTTAAATAATTCAGATTTGCATTTAATTTTAGCCAGAATTATTAGACACTAATGAAGCAAGATTTTATTGAATTTGAATTTCTTCTTAAGAACAATTAAACTTAAGCTTTACATTTTAGAAATTTTCCAGAATAAAAATAATATAATTGATATTAATCAGAATAAGAATAAGAATTCTAAACATAAGGTCTAGTAGAATTATATTTTGATTTTAATGCTCGTAAGGAGGCATAAAATTGGTAAAAACTGTTCTGTTCGGGAAATTAATTTTACACGTCTTCAGATGGGTATTCTTCTCGTCCAATATGTAACACCCGTTGTACACTTAAGATAAATAAGGATATGGTTCAAGAAATATGCATCAAATGATCTCATAAATTAAAGAAAATTGAATTATTTAATAGTAAGATAAGAAATATAAATTATTCCAATTGTTTCATCTCAAATCCATCAACACTTAAGAAATTATAAAAACACCCAATCTAGGATACGTATTCTTATGAAAACAACCTTCTGTTGAAAATATTACAAAAGATGTTTTCAGTGTTTCACGCTATGAATGCGCATGCGCGCATATTCGCATATATCAATATATATGTTTATTTTATTTGTTTGTCAGCTAGCAGACATCCCCGGTGCCACATATTACCATTTGTATTCGTATTGTTTAATTTTTATCATTTTCAAGTTATCTATAATAGAATTGGCGTTGTGTTGAGGTTACAAGTACGGAATTTTATCTCGGTGTTCTGGGTTCGATTTCTATCATCACTATTGCCTCAATTGCAATAATGTACTTTGAAAAGGTATGAATCCATATATATCTTCCCTCTAGCTATGAATAAAACAGTAGAGTAAACGAGACCCTTGACTATGCAACTTAGCAAGAATAAGTGAAACTCTGAAATAACATCAGTCACTTTCTGCTTACCATGGCATTATTTCTGGTCGTCTTCAGCTTTTCTTTTCTACTGGACTCGAGCATCGCCGGTTCAGGAGAGGTGCAGTTCGAGACTGCTTTATTATGGACTTTCCGCGTAGGCACATTTACGGGGATAATCCAGTGTCTCTCGGGACTAACAGCTAGCATGCAAAATATGAATAACGATGAATTTTTCGCATTATTTACGCATCCAAATAATGAAGATATACATAATTATTCCCGTGGCACGGTAAGGAGCTTTCTCGTGCAATTTTAATTGATTAATTAAATTAGATTAATTATGGAATAAATAATTAGATTAAATTGGGTGTCCATGCATTTTAGGACGATAAAATATCACCAAATGTTATCAAACATCGGTTTAATTTAAGAAATCAGATGTTTGTGTTTAGTAACAACCTAATCAAAACTGATTTAATTATAAATAACGCAACGTAAAAAGGTAATGATCAAGTTATAGTTTTCTCAGATTGTATTTCCAGTCTAATATAACAGCCGGAAAAAAGTACCCGAGCCGTGTTATATTTACGATTCGAAAATCCCTGTGTTTCGAGTTGAGTTGACACCTGAAGAAGGAAAACAAAGTAACTTTCAATATGTTCATCATGTCTTTCCAATTATAAACCACGAAATGAAAATTAAAATGGCAAATAGTCCTGTTTACGTGAAAATAGAGAAAACTATGCATTTCTAAAAATGTATCGGGACGAAAGTTATCACCCTTGAGGGGTAAGCGGTTTCTTCACCAGAGCTATCTCCCTTGGTAAAATTAAAATTGCCAGACTCTGTCGCCACATGTCAGGAACGGCTTCGGGGTAGGTCTCCTAGAAAATGTAGGTATTCAAGATTACCTTTTCGCGTGAAATTGTGCAGTTTTTTTGGTATGGGAACAATGTATTCTGGATGTTATCTATATAATCTTATACCTTACTTTACTTTTCTTCATAGTTTAACAAAATCAAACCAATTATACGACAATTAGAGCTGTATTAAAAGTCACCAGGGGAGTATTTTTTCTAGCAAATAAATTAATTAAATGCTCGTTAACGCTTCTTATATTTATCCGGCGCTAAACCTCATAAAACAAAATTAACAACCGCACTGGATTCCTTGTGAAATAATAATCGAGTGAAGATGTTGTGTATGACCGTAGTGTAAGGGTTTGTTTTCAAATTTTATTCCCTAACAGAAAGACAGAAAACCATATATCTTTATTTATATGAAGTTAGGTAAGTTTATTTATTTGTATTAAAGGATTCACTCCTAAAATAAGTAACCGATGATTATGAATTTCCAACACAACTACGAGGCGTATTAGGTAATAATATGAGCTATATTTAGTATGATTTAGTTCTTTGCAAAGAAGGTAATAAAAACCCTTCGCGAAAATTCAGATACCTCCAATTTCTTATGAAATGTTGACAATAGGTATCATATATATCATCAGTTTATTAGTATTCCCTAAATGTATGTAAAGTTTGGCTTTCTAA
>OY744533.1:19881054-19973554 GCA_963556195.1 Sepiola atlantica | reverse complement strand
CCGACATTTAAACACGTGTCGCGTTCTGCTCTCTGTTTTTCTTTATCTTTAAGTTACGAGTTAAATAATATTACTTAGTTGTCATAATATTCCCTTCTATTTGTAATGTACTATTAATAAACAGAGATATAGAGAGGGAAGTAAAGAAGCGAGAGAAATAGATACCGTAAAATTAAAAGCGAGGGTAAAACAACATACTGTGAGAGAGAAGGTAAGAGACGAGTCATTTTACAACAAGTAAAACGGATTGTTACAAACATAACTCAATCCCCAAATTGACAAATATTTTGCACGTATCTTTGTGATGAGAATATATAAGAAAAAAAGCTTTAGATCAACAAACGTTGATTTACTTCAGCTTCACATCGTGTTCGAGCACAAACTAAAAGTCAACACTGAACATCTGTCATATGAAACAACTAGAATAGTATCTTGTTGTGGAGACGAGACCAAAACACCCCATGCAACACTGTTATAGTTAAACATATTCTATTGTTTTATATACTTATAGACAATCACATTCTGGTTCACAAATACACATTTACCAAATGACTTTCTTAGAATTCTTGCAGATTTAATCTTTCATAATTATTGTCTCATGTATGAAACACATCAACACAATAAAATGATAGACAGTAATTGTTTCATTATCTTACAAACCAGCTGTGTTTTACGCTAAAACAATGTTCACAGTTTTTTGATAACATCAGTGTCAGTGCATCGAAGTTCAACAGACTCAATGTATTTTAATGTATCACAATCTAAGACTGATCAAAAGTTATCTCTGAATCAAATAACTGTATTTGAACTGTAATATATGAAATGATCTTGAATGTCGCATGTATTAAAAGTTGAGTGCGGTCAGTCGAAGCACGAGCAGGTGAATTTCGGCTGGATGCATATCGATCATCACTTCTTCTCCTTTCGTTTGCTTCACAGCATCTCACTGTTAGATCAAGAGCCCGGTTGAGAAAAGCCATGTTAATGTTTTGTTGTCTAGCGCAGCTATTCCGGCTTCGCCGTTTGGTGGTCGATATTTATTTACTCCTCCCGGAGTTAGGCACAAGGCCAGTTTTATCTTACTCCCACAGGTAAGATGTGACCCAAGATCGGGTCGAGCAAGTGGGGTAAAAAGCCAGCGCTCGAGAGGTGAGCACTCTGGCCATTTAAAAATTGCCTGGACAGCCCCGTCGGCATTCCCCGGTAGGGGCGCCTCAGACAGTAAGCAATAAACTTACTCCTCCCCAAAGAGGGGAGGCGAAGCCTGGGAGGGTGGACCTCCTGGAACTGCACAGAACAGGCGTGCAGTATCCATCGGAACAGATACTACACTTTGATCTTAGCCAAAAGGCCGAGAGCATGATTTTGGTCTACTGTCTGTTCAGAGTGACCACAGTCGCAGACAGCCGAGTCCCTGAGTCCCCATCCTTTCATGGTCGCGGCGAAACGGCCGACACCTGTCCTGAGGCGGTTGAGCATTGTCTCAGGACAGGTGTCGGCCGTTACGCCGCGACCACTTGATGATTTGTGTGACTTAGTATCTCATTTATAGAAGCTATTTTGAGGAGTGTATCAATCCTTATATATACATAGATTATTTGCCCTTGTCTATTGTATTAATCGATTATCTCCCTTTTCTCTCGCCTAAAATAAAGTATCTACAATTATCTATTGTGTTAATAAATGACCTTATTTTTCTCTTAAATAGATATGAAACATTTAGTCACAAGTAAATAATATAATGAAGTCTTATTCTAACATTTTATCAACTTTATCTCTTCTCATCTTTTTTTAACAAGTAAAAGACAGGTGTAAGCAAAGAAGGTGTTTACTATCTCAACGGAGAAAGTTTTAAATTGAATGGCAAAATGTAAAGATGAAAGAAATGTTATTATAAGTCAGTAAATGTTGATGGGAAAAAAAGTTATATATTCTTGAATCTGGACGAAGAAAATATTGAGTTTGTTCGTGGAATTGGCATTATTATAACGAGGAAGTGAATACCTGTGCTGAAATGTCTTTTTTTCTTTTGTTAAGTCCACGTGTCGGTGCCAGTAGCTAAAGGCACAAGGCAACGTTCTTTTGCGCGCCAAGTAGGAATGTTCGTAATTTTTCTGAGAGACAAAGATTAATAAATCAACTTCGCCATCTCGCTGGCTAACTGTTTGAAAACCACGACTGCGCTTTCTTAAATAAGATTCATAAACAGGTGTTCAGCTCCAGCAGAGATTGTTTTTGATTAGTTACGTCCCGATATAGGGAAGCGATTTGAATTGAATATTTGATCCAAACAGTACAATTAATTCAAGGCAAGCAAATATCAAATGTTGTTGTTCTTGTTGTAGCTACTAATACCGTTACAAGTCCATGAGATTGGCCCAGAAATTTACACATTGACCAGTCACCAGAAACTATACTTGGCGAGAAAATGCGAAAAGCACAATTCTTGTATTCCTCTGAAATAGTCTTCGTTCGGACAGAATGCATTTACAAAGTCATATTTGTTAGAAAGAAATTCTGTTTTGCGAATAATAAATAATAGGTAATACGTAAACGGACGTATAATCACAAATGCTTAGACGGACATCATGCTCTCATACTTAAACAGAGAGTATCAAATAAGTTTGTAGTTTAAATAAGTGCAAACATTAGAAAGACATTTTTTCTATTATAATTTCAATTATATATCATTAATCGTCTTAGTGTGTATATTCTATATTATGCCCACAGAATCGGCCATTTACTACAATGTGATAGTATCAGGAATTGTATCTCGATCTTTATATAGTTAGGTATATTTATATGGGTATATATTTATATGTACATGACTCACTCGTAAACTAATGGGACGCTTGTTCAACAGCATCCTCAGTTAAAAGGATGTGAATATCGAGTCGAGTAGCAGAAGCTGCACTGGCGACTTTGTTTTACTGTAATACAACCTTATTTTTCTTTTTAACATACGTGTTTGCCATTTATTCATCATACCACTTCGAGGACATTACATTAACATATACATACAATCTATTTATGTCAACAACTATAAAATTGCACTCAACCCACACATACACAGCAAAAGATACGCACCTTTTTTAAGTGCTATCCTAGTTAACTTTTTTCTCTGCATTTTTGCAGAATCCAAATAGCCCCAAATGTTAGCCGACTGATTGATCTTGAAGTCCAAGAAATGAACAGACGAAGCATAGTTTTTGTTGTAAAGGTCATGATTGGCATAAAAACGAAACTAACATAAAGGGAAGTAATCAGGTATTGACTATATACGAAAGTACGTATATAAGACGGGCAGTCATATCTGGAAGTGAGCGAAGAGTAAACGTCTCTACTTCCTACCGGATCCCTGTTAAACGCAAACCACTCGGCGTATTCTTAATTAGTATGTCCTATGTAATTTAGGATATAACAGTGGCGAACGAGGATATTTTTTTTCTCTTAACAGAGATAAATTACCGTACTATTCAGGGATTTTTTTTTTAAGAAAATTTGCAAGGACGGCAAGAAAAAAAAAAGAAAAAAAGTCGACACGTGCGAATTTTGCTACCTAAAGTAGTAAAAAGTACGGATTTCTTCGGTAAGAACTAACGGGAAAGTAAAAGAAAATTGTACTCGAAACAATTTTAAGGTAAAGTGAACTTTATCTGTATGTTGACGAAAAAATATTTGGGAAGCACAAGCTGAATTCGAAACCTGCACCGTGAGATTACGAATTTCGAAAGAAAAAAGTACGCTTACGTTTTTTTTCTCTCTTAAAACAATTCAGAAATTATTGTTATATTTTTTCTCCCCCAAGTGCAGCCGTATTTTTGTGAAATATAATTGTTCATATCTTTGTCTAAAGTAATTGAAACTATTTGTTGTACGAATTTTGGAAACGTTTTATTGTCTGAAATTATTTTGTGAAAAAGTTTACCTGGTAAAAGACTGTTGCTAAATTGTATAAACTTTGTGAAACATTTATTTTTGCAAAAATTATGTTGCTAAAGTTCGTCAATATGCGTTTTCATAACGCATATTGACGAACTTTTTGTGAAATTATTGTTGTAAACTTTGGAAAGATATTTTGTACTGTAATTAAGCTAAAATGGAGCAATTGGCTGAGTTGACTAAGGCGTTAACTCTAAGTATACAGCAGCAACAACAACAGCAACAGCAGCAACAACAGCTACAACAACAGCTACTGCAGCAGCAAGAATGGACACAAAAAACTTTAGAGGCACAACAAGAGCAAACAAAAATACTTCAACGCCAAATGTTAACGCAACAAAAGAATTTTGAAAAATTAATTCAAACGTCGACAGATGGGAAGAAAACTAATTTTTCTGCAGCGGGTATTTCAAATTCTTTGTCAGAATTTCACTACTCTCCCGATACTGGCGTTACATTTCCAGCATACTATAGAAGGTACGAAACAGTTTTTACAAAAAGATGTTCGGACTGGACCGACGAAGAAAAAGTTACGCTGTTACTACAAAAACTGGGGACGGACGAAAACACCAAGTATGCTAATTTAATTTTACCCAAAAACCGGAGGAAGTGAATTTTGAAGAGACAATTAATACCTTATCTAGAATATTTGATAAAAGAGACAGCCTTTTTCATTCTAGATATAAATGTTTAAATTTACAGAAGTCGGAATCCGAAGACTATTTAGAATATGCATGTACTGCTTATGTGAATCATTTAAATTAAATGAAATTTCGGCAGATTTATTTAAATGTTTAATCTTTGTACAAGGACTCACAGCACCAAGGGACAAAGATGTCAGATCCCGGATCCTGACAATTATGGAGTCGGACCCGAATGTAACTTTACAAAAAGTAACCGAGGAGTGTCAACGTCTCATTAATATCAAAAGAGACAACACCCGCATTGAAGAAAAAAGCGTTTACAAGATACAACATGTAAAAAGGCAATGGACCTCTAGAACATACAAGACCCAGGAACAAAAGACTCCCAGAATGTACAAGGATCAAAGTTGTGAATGCTGCGGAAGTACAAGACACACCAAAAAGATCTGCTGGTTCAGGAATAGGAGATGTTACGAATGTGGATTCAAAGGCCAGAAGGGAACATATTGTAACCAGAAGAAAAGACGAAGGACCGACAAAATTAATACGCTTCGCACAAGGAAAGAGAAAAGCTGCGAAAGGCGTAAATATGTCGATGTAAAGATAAATGGACATCCTGTAACATTACACCTGGATAGTGGTGCGGACATTAGCATCATAGATGAAGATATCTGGAGAAGGATCGGTCGACCTGAACTAAGAGAAACCAGCAAGATGGCGAAGAGTATGTGCGGCAAAAGGTTGGAATTCAAGGGAGAACTGGGGTGCAATGTGTCATTTGGTGGTCAAACACACAAGTCCAAAGTGTACGTAGTACCAGGAAGGAACACAAGTCTATTTGGAGTGGATTGGATTGTCCTGTTCAACTTATGGGAACGACCGGTTAATTCCTTTTGTAATAGGTTGACCACAGAGAAATCAAACCAAATAGAAGGCTTCATGGACGATTTAAATGCAGAATTCCAAAAAGTTTTTGCCGAAAAACCTGGATACTGTGTGAAAACAGAAGCAAAATTTGAGGTGAAGAAAAATGCCACCCCAGTGTTCAAACCTAAAAGAAATGTACCTTTTTCATCGATGGACGCAATAGAGAAGGAGTTGGAGAGACTTCAACAATTAGAAGTCATTGAAAAGGTTGACCACACGGATTGGGCAAGTCCGACGGTATATGTGAAAAAAAAAAGAATAACAAAATAAGAGTCTGCGCTGACTTTTCGACGGGCCTTAATGACTGTTAGCAGGACCACAATTACCCCCTTCCGTCGGCAGAAGATCTATTCTCAAAACTAAACGGAGGAAAAAAAATTTCCAAAATAGACCTCTCGGATGCATACTTGCAAAACAAAGTCAATG
Organism: Sepiola atlantica; assembly: GCA_963556195.1. Taxonomy (NCBI): domain Eukaryota; kingdom Metazoa; phylum Mollusca; class Cephalopoda; order Sepiida; family Sepiolidae; genus Sepiola; species Sepiola atlantica. The sequence goes on along the minus strand of OY744533.1, from coordinate 19,967,615 downwards.
ACGAATGTTCAAAGTACCTGTGCATTAACACGCATAAGGGTATTTTTAAACTAAAAAGACTTCCGTTCGGATTAAAGGTCGCCCCTGCTCTGTTTCAACATGTTATGGATACGATGCTCGCAGGATTGGAATTTTCAATGGCATACCTTGACGATATCCTGATAAAGAGCAGAAATTTGCATGAACACAAGAAGCACGTCAGAGAAGTATTTAAGAGAATAGAGGAGTTTGGTTTCAGATTGAGCCCGGAGAAATGCGATTTCTTTATGGAGAGGATCAGATACCTTGGTCAAATAATCGACAAAGAGGGACGAAGACCAGATCCACAACGGGCCGAAGCAATTGAAAATATGCCTGCTCCAGACTCAGTACCGAAGCTACAATCATTTTTGGGATTGGTTCAATATTACGCGATATACATACCTAATGTGCATAATTTGAGAGCTCCTCTTAACGAGTTACTAAAAAGGGGTAGTAAATGGAGTTGGAATAAGGAATGTGAATCTGCTTTCCAAAAAATTAAGAAATGTCTACTATCAGACTTGGCATTAGCGCATTTTGATCCAGACAAGGAGTTAGTACTAGCAACGGACGCCAGTGATTACGGCGTTGGGGCTGCATTACTCCATAAGTATGAGGATGGAACAACAAAAGCAATCGCTCATGCATCAAGAACTTTGGTTGCAGCTGAGAAAAACTATAGCCAGATTGAAAAGGAGGCTCTGTCGATAATATTTGGAGTCAAAAAGTATAATCGATTTCTCCATGGACGGACCTTCACATTGCAAACAGACCATAAACCCTTGATTACGATATTTCGATCAAAGAAAGGCATTCCTAAACATACCGCAAATCGACTACAGCGATGAGCTGTAACTCTCTTAAACTATCAGTTTAAGATGAAGCATGTGTCATCGAAAAAGTTAGGACACACGGATGCATTATCAAGGTTGATTCCAAAAAGAAACGAAAGTTTCGAAGAGACAGTAATTGCTGCTCTTAAAGATGAAAGCAAATGTACAAGTTCAATGTGTAATATGATACGTGAACTTCCAATAACCCTTGAAGAGATTAAAAGAGAAGCTGAAAAAGACATTTTCATAAAGAAAATGAAAACTCAATTAGGACCGAGGGAAAAAAGTAACAAAGTAGGACAAACTACATTTATTTCAATTTGTGAAGGTGTACTTATGTATGCTGATAGAATCGTAATTCCACAGGCATTACGAAGGAAAATATTAATGGAATTCCATACAGGTCATCCCGGCATTTCAAGAATGAAATCCTTAATTAGAGGATACGTATATTGGCCTGGTATTGACAAAGAAATAGAAAACTGTGTCAAAGCATGCAAAGGATTCAGTTAGCAGCCCGAGATCCGCCAGTAAACACGTCTACATATTAATTATGCCGGACCTCTAAATGTTTTTTTCTACTTAATTGTAGTAGATTCTTTCTCTAAATGGCCAGAGATATTTAAAACCAGACATCCAACTGCAAGGAAGACTGTAATGCACTTAACGAAATCTTTAGCCGTTTTGGTGTACCAAAAACCATAGTAAGTAACGATGGTACAGCATTTACAGGTCACGAATTTAAAGAATTCTGCAAATCGCTGAATATTCAACATATCACGACACCTGTTTACCATCCTAGGTCGAATGGGTTGGCAGAAAAATTTGTGGACACATTTAAACGGGCAATAAAGAAAAACCTGAATATGGACACAGATGAGCAAACTATACACACATTTCTAGCAATCTACAGGGTAACCCCAAATAATAATGTTAATTCATCCCCTGCAGAACTGATGTTTGCTAGAAAAATTAGATCTATCTTCGATAGACTTATACCTGAGAAGAAGAAAAGTTCTAAAGGAGAAAACTTGAAAGAAAAGTGCTATTCCTAAGGGGACAAAGTGTATTTAAAAAATGTTCACAGTGGAAAAAATCATTGGGTGGACGGTTTCATTATGAAAAGAATTGGGAGCATGGTTTATACCATTCAAGGCCCAAGTTTTGTCTGTAAAAGACACATAAATCAAATCCGTCCGAGGATTTCGCAAAATACAGAAGAAATTTCAATGGAAACATTATGTGATACATTTGATATACCAAAGCCAGTATGTATACTTGAAACAATGAATGTATCCCCTGAACATACCATACGGGGTGGACAGAATTCCTTACCGCAGGTAACGCAGACCAGAAGGAAAAGCACCAGAAAAAGGAAAAGCATCAGGCGTTTAAGCCCTGATCCTAAAAGGAAACGGTACTAAAGCTAAAATCGAGAGGATTTTAGCTTCAGGAGAAGGTGTTGTAAAGGTCATGATTGGCATAAATACGAAACTAACATAAATGGAAGTAATCAGGTATTGACTATATACGAAAGTACGTATATAAGACGGGCAGTCATATCTGGAAGAGAGCGAAGAGTAAACGTCTCTACTTCCTACCGGATCCCTGTTAAACGCAAACCACTCGACGCATTCTTAATTAGTATGTCCTATGTAATTTAGGATATAACAGTTTTCATTAGAGTCCACATCAAGTTATTTCTTTCTAATTACGTATTATAAGACATTGTATTTAGTATGTCACAAGCAGAAAGACTCGACTGCTTGGGATTGAATAGGGGGCATTACTAAGTTCTTTTCCACTCTGATCATTACACAATATTACTTTATTTGTTCTTACTACCCCCTACCGTTTTGCTCTTAATATAGTCGGGAAAAAAGCTGAAATGTTCAAAACCTCTCTGAATGAGATTCTTATGCATATAATTAAAATTTTATTAAATTTCATTAAAATCGGATATACGTATTAGAAAGTTTAAGGGGTTCTGTCCCCATGAAAATACTTAGAGGTGGAGGTACGTGTATATTCGGCACATAGAGGATAACGTACAGATTCGGGACTACTTGCATTGTCTACCCCTAACAATTTTATACATATGCTCTGAATTCCATCAAAGTAGAATATATTTGAAGTTTTAAAGGAGGTTCAGCTATCCTGGCTCCCTTAGATTAGGAAGGAGCTTAGAGATTTGGAACTACATCTATTGCCCCCCCCAGGCAATTTTATACATATAATATAAATTTTATAAAGATAGAATATATTTTAGGTGTCAAGAGGGTATACTCTCATAATGATCTTAAGGGTGTGCTTAGAGATTCGGAAACATTTCCATCGTCTTTCCCGATAAATGTTACATGAGAATACACTTTTAAATTGTATGTAGATCCTATAACATGCCTTTCTATACACACAAACATCACACAAACAGATATACAGAGACATTGAGTTTATATATATATATATATATATATATATATATATATATATATATATATATATATTAACTTGTTACAAATATCCAGGGGGTATAAATCCGAAGGAAGTTGAAACCGGGTTTATATATATATATATATATATATATATATATATATATATATATATATATATATATATATATATATATATATATATAAAGTCAGGTATAGTATAGTGTAGGTTTTTTCAAGACACTTTAATCCAAGAACATTTTTCTCTTTGTGAATTTTTCTGATTATTTTGTAGTGTTGCAGAGACGATATTGATATAAAAATGTTGTTTGGCACAAGACAAATGAAACGGACCGTTAAAAATATATCTCACAGAAATGTTATGTTTTTTAGAAATGTTAAAAAAATAAAAATAATAATTATAAAATAAAAACATGGTTATTGGAATATAATATGAACCTGACTTATATTTGCTCTGTTGTCACTAATCATCGAGCTGAATCTTTTAAGGAAACTGCAAAGTAAAAGGGCACTGATAGTATATGCTAATACATATATTGTCATTAATAATTATATATATATATATATATATATATATATATATATATATATATATATATATATATATATATTATTTCAAATATATGCAGTTTTTGTTTATTCTGTTCCCCTTTTTTTTAATCTCTCGATAAAACTTCTGTTCAGTGAGGGCGAAACTGGTCGGCTGGATATTTTTTCTTTTTTTACTTTTAATCATGAATGATAAAACATGTCTTCCCTTCATGCTTGCAGTAATAAAATATTGTACTTCTAAAAAATAATGAAATATATATATATACTTTTTACGTCCCATCATAGTTGTAGTTTATGCTTCTGTATATGTTTACCGCCTTAAATCCTATCTTGGTCCTGCACGCTCTCTGGTCGGATTCAGTCGACTTACATATAAGGGGGCCTGTATTTAGTCAGATGTACATACTGCTCAACTGAAATAACTTTAACGTCTTTAGTTTTTGCATTTTTTTTTAAATTTTTGTTTGCATGTATGTGTCACCGTCTTCTTACGTACGACGCCAGGTATTCCAACATGGTCCCCCATCTGATACTGGCCAGGTTTAACATTGCTTAATTATCTAACCGAAAAAAAGGTGTGTCAATGTGATTTAGCCCTATATACCGCACTTCATACTAGTCGAAAATACGTCTTCGACAATCAGTCTGACGAAGTGAGCCGCTGCGGGACCAGCTGCCTTGCTCTGTCAGGCTGAGGTTTTGTTCTGATCAGTCCTAGGAGGTCTAATATCCCAGGCTTTACCTTCTCTCTTTGAGAAGGGGCTAGTTTTTTGCCAATTGCCTGTAACGCCCCTACTGGCGAATGCTGAAATGGTTGCTTATGCATTTTTTGTGGGATTAGTGCACTACTTATACTGCGCTAGCATTCTATCTTCACGTTTTTGCCTTGTGTCACCCTTTCTTGCGGTGGGGATATTAGGTTAATACGATATACCACGTTAAGTACAAATCTTAGATTAGAAATGCGATCAGTTACGTCTCTCCACCTTCAATTTTAGATCATACTGTAGGGGAAGAGACAAGCGTGTTGTATGAAGGAAAGGGTTGCTACATAGATTGCCATCCTCTGGTCTTGTTGGGTATGAAGAAAAACAGGGTTACTATAGTTTGGATAAAAGACAAACTTCTACAATTTAAATCAATTGTATTCATAGTTTAATTAACACAACATACAAGGCCAGGTTAGAGTTATATAGAGCAGAATACAAAACGTATGTGGGATTGTGTCCGGGTATTTCATCTCGCCTCTAACCCAAGTCATGCTAGAAGCGAGAAAGGGATTTAACGTCTTGTGAACTCGGCGCTTAAACTCAAACTGTTTCTAGAGGGCAGGAAGCAGGTTGAAGTTTCACTCATACGCACAAGTGTGTTATTACCGAATAACGTATCAATCACTCGGCGAGTGAAAACACGCTACTGCAAAAGAAAATAGATCGTAATTATGTAACTGCTACAAGACTTTGGAGTTAATAGTGCCTCCTTTGACCAAGTAAAAGTTAGTCTAAATTTATCTCCAAGCTACTTATGATCTGAAAAAAAGGTAACCTTGTTGACCAATAAGTCATAAACCTGTACGATCTAATACAATCTAATACAATCTATTAGAGATAAAATTCCAGAAAAGAGATCATATGTTTAACCTTGGGTGATTTTAATTACAAAGTTGGTCAATTGCGCAACAGAGTTTCCTCTGCAACAGAAATATTTATGTTGTTTACCTAAAAAAATAGAGGAGAACCTATTTCTCATTTTTAAAATACAAAACCAGTCTAATAATAACCAATACACACTTTACAAAAAGTTGTACACATATAGACATATCTGGCACGGCTGTAATAGATGTTGTTCCTACCAGTCGGGGATACGTCTTTGACAATCGGTCCGACAGTGGCATTGTTGCTGTCGAGCCAATGTATGGTTCTGTTAAACCCTCGTCGGTCACCCTCTTCCAGGTTTTACTTTCTCTCTGAGAAGGGGTAAGTTTATTGCTAATCGCCCGAGAAGCCCCTACCAGGAAATGCCGTCGAAGATTCTCAGGCATTTTTTTCACAACTCACCTGACCTTATGTCTAGCCTCCTGCAGAGGAGGCAAATAAATATATAAACGTATTATTTACTCCTCTCCAGGAGTTAGGCACAAGGCCAGTTTTATCCTACTCCCACAAGTAAGATGTGACCCAAAGTCGGGTCGGAAAGTGGGGGTTGAAAAGCCAGCGCCCAAGAGGTGAGCACTCTGACCATCAAAAATTGCCTGGGCAGCCCCGTCGGCATTCCCCGGTAGGGGCGCCTCAGGCAGTAAGCAATAAACTTACTCCTCCCCCAAAGAGGAGAGGCGAAGCTTGGGAGGGTGCACCTCCTAGAACTGCACAGGACAGACGCATAGACCGGCGTAAATCAAGCCCCGAAGGCCAAGACAATACCAGTCCATGGAGTGTAGTATCCATCGGAACAGATACTACACTTTGATCTTATTTACTCCTCCCCAGGAGTTAGGCACAAGGCCAGTTTTATCTTACTCCCACAAGTAAGATGTGACCCAAGATCGGGTCGAGAAAGTGGGGTTTGAAAAGCCAGCGCTCGAGAGGTGAGCACTCTGGCCATTTAAAAATTGCCTGGACAGCCCCGTCGGCATTCCCCGGTAAGGGCGCCTCAGACAGTAAGCAATAAACTTACTCCTCCCCAAAGAGGGGAGGCAAAGCCTGGGAGGGTGGACCTCCTAGAACTGCACAGGACAGGCGTGCAGTATCCATTGGAACAGATACTACACTTTGATCTTAGCCAAAAGGAAAGCAAAAAGCTTATTATTATTTTGACACGAGACTCTCACTGAGTTTAAGTGTAACGGAACAATGTTCAGTCTCTAACATAAATCGCATAGTGTAATGAAAACACGAGAGACGAACGACCTTTGCAAAAGCTTTATAGACCTCCCAATTTTGGTTGGCATTCTTAGTTATTCCTCGTGAAACGCTAGAAAATATTTGGTCATTCTATTGTTCTACGATTGGTCATAAAACTTGTTTGCTTGGTGTGTGTGTGTGTGTGCGTATATATATTCAATATTTACCGGCTGAGAATGGACTCCATCAGCAAATTGCTTGACCAATCGAGCGCTGTTGTTTAAATCTTCCCGTAATTGCAATTAATATAAAATTAGATAAAAATAGTAAATCTTCCCCCGGTTTAATTTTAATAATGGCTTACTAATTACTTAATTAACCGGTCATTAACGAATTAGAATTGGACGCTAAAAATATTTATTTAATTTCAAACTTCTTCGTCGCTGAGAGAGATAGAGGATACATTTTTAAAATTCAGAACGTTTTCAATAATATAATACGCAAATTCACCAATTATCATAAAGAGGAAATTGCATCTAACATATAAAATTATGTTATGCGGATTTTCCAAAGTTAGCACTAAATAACTTCCATCCAACAATATCAATATTTTATTCTGCAAGCCAAATTTTTGGTAGAGAGTGAAATTAATTATTCTAAAGCTTACCCCACCCTTTTAATACTCCAAAGAAACTGATATTTAGATAATATTTATTCATTTATGTCTGATACCTATTGTAAAACTTTCACAAAAACGCTAGTGCTGCCTGATCAGGCTGTCTAAAGATACCGGCTTCCTCACTTTAAATGCACCAACATTAATAGTATTGCTGTTTTGTTCCCTTTGCAAAACTCAATCATGTTCTGCAAAGCTAAAAACAAAAACAACAATTTATCTCTACAAAACAACCAAACAAAACACCACGAATAAATATTTGAAGATATAAAAAAAAACTTTAAGCATAAAATATTTCACCAAAATGACCAGATTCGGCATTTTTTAACATAGTTCACCTCAAACAGGGGAAGCTGCCACTGTAGACGTAAGGGGCTACTAAGAATTAGGGTGAAAGTTTTAGGGTTCATACTAAATTGTGTGATGTTCAGCGAGATGATTGTTCACATTAGTTGTTATGTCGTAAAACAAAACAACAAAAGCAATCACGATGAATAAATATTTGAAGATATAAAAAACTTAAAGCATAAAAAATGTTACCCAAATAATCAGATTCGGCATTAAATAACCCGAAAAGATTTGATATGCCGTAAAACAAACCCACTAAATCGAACACAATGAATAAATACTTGAAGATATGAAGAACTTAAAGCATAATTTGTTTTAATAGGGTTGATATGCCGTAAAACAAAACGACCAAACCGAACACTATGAATGAATATTTGAAGATATAAAGACATTGAAGCATGAAAACTTTTACCAAAATGACCGGATTCGACATTAAATAACCCGAAAAGGGTTGATATGCCGTAAAACAAAACAACCAAACAAAAAAAATCAGAGTATTCTTCATTTCCACGAAGGGCCTCTGCCCCCTCTTGTTCACCTTGGAATGAAACTAAATCAAACTAAATATAGCCAACATTATTGGCTGTTACGCCTAGCAGCTGTATTCCAAAATTCATAATGATCGGTTTATAAGTTTAGGGGTTAATCTTATACATAGAAATATGTAAACATACACACATACCTACTTATAAATAGAGCTAATTGAGCCGAAGTTACTGTTTCGCCAAAGCCGACTGACTCAAGTTTGAACCTTAAATCTACTCGTCACCCAACGTTTTCATCCATTACGTCAGCTGACCATCATTTTTTTAACTACAGGGTGTCACAGCATAAACATAACCTATTGGGACGCTTATAACCTCATCAATATTAGTGATATTATTCTGTACGAATCAAAATTGATAATACATAGAAAAACATTTCAAAGTCATCATAGGAGATTAAATGCGAAATTGTCTCCAGAATGTGTGGTTCCCTGATTAAGTTTACTTCTCTCTATCAGGCTACTTCAATAGGAAGAATTCAGCGTTCTAGCGATTGACCTGAAGCATCAGATGAAATCCTTCGGAGACCATTGCACTCTGTGACACACGCGGTGTTTGTTTGACAAGCTAAAAACCTGAGAGTTATGTTGAAGAGACAATGACTCTAAAAGAGCGTGAATTCGTGGTGCTTAATCGTCTCACGAGGTCACTCGGTGCCAATCATGGCGTGCGTCGAGAACAGCAATGGTTTTATCAAGAGGGAGCAACTCCGCACACAGATAACATCACTATAGAGTTACTGCTTCGTCGTTTTGCAGAACAATGTAATAATCGGCGTCTATTATTCCGGAATGGTCACCACGTTAACCGGATTTAACACCCATCCTGTTTCTTTCTTTTGTTGTTGTTGTTGTTGTTGAAAGATCTTGTGTACCATAACAATTCACAAACAATTGCAGAACTCAAGCTGACCCTGGGGTCACAATGGATCAATGGGTCAGAGTAATCAACAATTTACAGTCATCGAACGTTTTGTAAACTTTTAATTTTATACCAAGAAATACTGACCGAACCTCTCATTTTTGCATGACTTTCAATATATGGAATCTATATAATAATACAATACGCTAAGGCATTTCACATTCGTATGTACGTTATCACCTTTCACACGCATAAAAAATGAGATCATCTAATTAGCAAAGATGGTTATTTGGTGATTAATCTGATGTGGCTTAGGTGAGAAAATGCGACTTTTCCCATTATTGATTTGAAGAACATTTAGATTTTTACCGACAGATAGCATTTATAGTTTTTTAAAAAAAATTAAATTGCTACAAATAATTAAAGAAAGAAAATACATATTCGTTTTACTTATATAGAGAATATTTAGCTGACAGTGACAATTATTTTTTACAGAAGAAGAAAGAATCATTGTTCCTTCATAGGATTGACCCTGAAATGCAGCTATTATATAGAAAAATGAATATTAGTATCAACTGTGAATTATACAGATTAGTGTAGAAAACATCGTATCGCTAATCATATATAATCAGTCGTTGACAATAGGTGGGTTGTTTTTTTTCGCATGAATCCATTTGCAATAAGAAAAACAAAATAATGTGCAAAATCGACCGGCCAACACCTAATAGTTATCTATTATCTTCTTCTATATAATAAAAGTGAACGTACGTGTGTCCGGTTCACTTCAATGATAACGTATTCAAAAGTATTTTCGGAGCAAAGAAAGGGAAGATTCATCTTAATCTTAATAATAACTGATCATAATGAAGATATGACAGAATAATCACAGATACAAATTGAATTTCTATGAGCAAAGAAGAGGAGGCTTAATCTTAATAACTGATAATAAAAAATACACGAAGGAATTTCTTTCACTTTTAATAGACACAAAAATATTTCCTTGTACTTAATATGTTTCGTACTAAGATGTATATTGATTCACAGGAACACCGATGCTTTATTTACAGATGCATAAGAGAGAGCGGAAAATTTCTTTCACGTAAAACTTATCGTGCGTTTTTTTTTTGTTTTTTTTTTGATTTTGTAAAATTCTGCATTTGTTCTTTATGTAAAACTGAATTTGTTTTTGTAAATCTTAATTCGATTCGGTATTTACAGTAACATTTTTCCCGCATGTGGCAACAGTAAAAAATGAATCGTTATTGATAAAAAATAAAGTACTTAATAATTCTGTCGGGTAACCCTGTTAGTGTATACATAATTATGTCTGTCTGTCTGTCTGTCCAGCTAAAAGTCGGAAAGATATACTTATGTTCATTACATCATCTGATTTATTGTGATCAGTAACGAGATTATCCCTCACTATGGAAAAACAGGATAGTAAATCAGAATTATAACCGAGATGATAACAAGATGTAATCAAGGGTGTATGTAGATGTTATGTTTGGAATGCGACTGTGATTGTTGTAATAATTGTAAGATTGAGACAAAAATGTAAAAAATAAAAATGTTATTGTTTGTGTATTGATGTATGTCAATTTGACCAAGTATTAAAAACAATTTTCAGAAATACGTCACCGATCGAGATAGAATCGGATAAAAAAGAGAGCGAGTTTTAAGGTTGAAGCGAACAGATGTTCCGACTTTTTCTCCCTCCAGAGGGCGCTGGGGAACTGACGGTATATGTGAGGCTGGTTGTGCCAAAGATTGTCGACATTTTACTTCAATTAAGTGCAAGCAATAAATAATCGTTCTTGTATCGATTCTTCATGTTTGCTGCAGTAAAAACGCTGGACATAACACGACATCTGGTTATGTTAAAAATACTGTGATATTCATTCTGTTGGTGACAACTAGGACCAAATAAGTGCATGATTGTAAAAAAAAATACTTTTTTTTCACTTTAACTGGTAGCTGTTTCAAAAACAAGACTGAAACAAAGTAAAAGTGTGTCAACTTATTATCTCCTTTCTTGCTATTGTTGTCTTTATGTTATATTAAACCAGTTTCCTATATAATCGATGCTTAAGGCTCAACTGTACGACCAGTTGAGCAGCAAGATAAGTCAGACTGTTGAGCAGCAAGATAAGTCAGACTGTTGAGCACATCAAAATGCCTTTTTATAACAAGGCTAGAATGTTCCATTATGCTCAGAAGGGAAAGTCCATTCTCTGTGTTCTGTTTGGCCGAGATTCACAAGTGGCCATTTTAGTGTATAAATGTTCATTAATTCGAACAAGCACTTCTCCATGAGATGGGTGCCAGTTGAGGCCCTTATGCCGGTAAGTGTTAGTTTAATTCTATATTGCTGAACAGAGTTAGAGGAGAAAGAGAAAGAGAAAGACGTAGTGATCAGAGTAAGAGATAGTGGGAAGAAGATAAAAGAGAGATGGTAAGTCGAATGGAAATATATAGAGAGGCCATTTTGGGTGGAATAATGAGAGCTGTAGAGTAGTCTTTCATAACCTTGTATTTTAGGTTATAATAATTAATAACTCGTAAACAGAAAGGTTTAACAGATTTATTAAATCTGAACACAGAATGAAATAATGAGTTAGTTTGCCGCTGTACGCGAGATGAAATATACACAGTTTCAAGACGTCGGTCTGTTTACTTTTCACTCGGCAAGACAACTTCATTTACAAGGGCGATAACTCTTAACTTTCCGAAATGATGCAAGGGGAGTAAATCGTTTTCGTTAGCTGTCCTAACATAATCGAAGGTAGAAATAAAGAGGAGGCATTTGAGAGGAGAGTGAAATAAAGAGAGGTAGTCTGAGGAAGAGATAAAGAACAGGCATTTGGGAGGATAGAGTGAGAGAGTGGTAGTCAGAGGGAGAAGTAAAGAGATGGTATTTCAGAGAAGGGAGCTAAGGAAAGCAAGAATGTCTGTGGGAGAGAAATAGAGAGGTCGATAGTGGGAGACAGTAAAAGAGAGATGGTTAGTTGAAGAAAAATATAGAGGAGGTACATTGGGGAGGAGAGAGTGAAACGGGGAGAGTTAGTCGGACGGAGATGTAATAAAAAAAAGAGATTGAACTTATAAAAGAAAAATGTTACATACAATTTTTTGTAACTCTTCTGTTTCGTTATCCATGCCTCCGGACAACGCCGGATAACCCTGCTTCTCGTGAATAATTCATTGGAGCCTCATAGCTGGAAGGCGGCTATCCATCCCAATTGCCAACAGTATCAGGTAGTAAATGAACACCATTTATCCGATAGAATTTGATCGCGGCGCGCAATTTCGCTCGTTTTTCCAGCACGTCATTAACACGGTATTTCCCCACAGACAAGAAAGGCAAACAAATGCTAATTTCAGGACGGCACAAAGGAAAATGGCGCAGGTGTTTCGAAGCAGTACAAATCTTTGTTTCGTCTTCGCCATTCGGAGCTGAAGGCTTCCGTTAAAGATATCTTCTCTTTGAAGGGTAACGCATGAGCCAAACATTTCGTTGACAATCATCCGCATGCTTTCGTAAGTTTATGCAAACTTTACACCTGATTAGTTTCTATGAAATCCAACATGTCGAGTTGAAATTCCTGTTACGCTAATACACTAAAAAACACACTGGAGAATGTATGAACCTCAACCCTCACGGTTATGAGTAAAACTGCAACTTGTATTCAATTCATCGTATACAATTAATCTTTAATAATAGGTGTTGGTTTCGGCCTAGAATATCACAAACGGGGCAAATATGTTACAAAAATATAGCGATAACCTGATCTGATGGGAAAAATTATAGTTTAAATCTGTTCTTAAGGAAGCTATGTAAAATACCATCTTTCATATGAAGCATGTTACTATCATAAAAGAGCTATATAAGAAAACTTCTCCGGAATGAGGACATGAGACAGGTTAAGCTTCTTCATCTTTTATTTACCATCCTTAAAGATTCTGGAAGCAGGCTACCTAAGGAACCAATACAGATAAGACACATATTATTCATTCATTCATACACGTACATGAACATATTACAACAGATTACAATGGTTGTCCCTAACATACATCAGTGGTCATATTACAACAGATTACAATGGTTGTCCCTTACATACATCAATAGTCATATTGCTACTTATATATCTCCCATAAAGGGAGTTTTTTTAGTCGAGAAAAAATATTGGTTTACTTAGTATAAAAATGGGTATTATTTATTATCCAATGAATAATTTAAGAGTGTCAACCATTTAGATACTCCAGTCTTCCTGGTGTGTTTGTTGACGTCGGTCTTCTCAATGCCAAAAGTAACCTTTTACATATTACAGCCGATTACAATGGTTGTTCCTAACATACATCAGCTGATGCTACCATATCAGGCCGTCTGACGATACAGGCTTTCTGACTTAAAATGCACCAGAGATTTATGTTATTGTTTTCTTAATTTCTTTTTGCAAAACTCAATCATGTTCTGCAAAGCTAAAAACAAAACAAACAATTTTCCTCTGCAAAAGAAAACAACACAAACACCATAGATAAATATTTGGAGATATAAAGAACTTGAAGCATGAAAGCATTTACTAAAATGATCGGATTTGGCATGAAATAACTCGTAAAACCAAACAATTAAACAACATAACAAACATCAATGGACATATTGGTACTTACCTACAGATAGTGCAATTAAAATAATAATATATTTGACCATTGTTTTATTTATCTACCCCCCCCCCTACAAGGTAAGATGTGACACAAGGTCGGGAAAGTGGGATTAGATAAGCCAGCGCTCGAGAGGTGAGCAATCTGGCCATTTAAAAATTGCCTGGGCAGCCTCGTCGGCATTCCCCGGTACGGGCGCCTCAGGCAGTAAGCAATAAACTTTCTCCTCCCTAAAGAGGGGAGGCTAAGCCTGGGAGGGTGGACCTTCTAGAACTGCACAGGACCGACGTGCAGTATCCATCGGAACAGATACTACACTTTGATCTTGGCAGCAAGTATTATAATAATGAAAGAGAAAGTAGAATTTGAGAGATAGGGCGAGAGACAGCGATAATTGCACATGTAAATATTTCTAATAGAAACAGGAGGAAAGCAATGGCAACTAATGACTGTACTAACACCTGCAGCTTTTTTTTTTACGGACTGAGCTTTCGTTGGGAAATAAAACAATCAGATCTGCATTTTTTTAGAATGTGATCTTATTATGTACCTTGGTGGCAAGCAAGCAAGCAAGCAAGATAGGAAATAGAATAAACGTAAAGTAGTATACTGAAGCTTCAGGGCATAGACTTCGTCTAATAGAAGACTCGTTTCCCGAAAACGGTATAAATGATCTCTTTCCCCTCATTCTCTCTGGTTTGATAGATGACGTCCTCGTTTCAATTGATGATTTAATGATGATGTCACCATTTTGTGACGCCATCCAAGGTGCACGGGACAAGCAAGATAATAAAATAACAACATCCACGAAGTTTTAGTAGTATGCTGGAGACTCACGGATCAAGACGGTCGTTCTAAATAAAGAATCCCATGCCCCCTTCCCTTTTTCGCTGATTTTGTGAATGATGTCATCATATTAATGCGGAGAGACACTGTTGTATTGTGTAAACTGCTACACATTGCTGAGCACTGCGTAGAGTGATACGATTCTACAACTGCTACTACGATAAACACAAGATATCAGAGACATTATTCGAAATTTGTTACGTGGCGAAAATTCGTGTGTTTCAGTCCACACGATGTCTTGGAGCCGTGATCCTCCTTAAAGATGAAGGGGCTATATTACAGCCGAAAATACCGGAGCGAACAGGAACGAGTGAAAAAGATTGATACTACATTGAAGGTATATGTATATGCCATTGTCAATGGCTGGTATAATGTTCAGCATAGTTGAAAAGATGTACAATTAGGGTATTTCGCAATTAAAGAACATTGAGATTGTCATAACTGCTTGTAGGTGATATAATCGCTGCACATCTGTGGCTTTTTGGTTTGTTTGATGATAAAGCCACCATTTTTTTGTAATCAGCTAATTTAATAACTGCGCATACTAGGAGATTAGTGACGCTGACATTTCTGCTTCGACGCTGAAATCCATCTACATCTTTCCTACAAAATATTTCTGTTCTCATTACCTCTTATTGGTGTATAAATCGGTTATTATCTCGTTGGTAGAATTGCATAAGTTGAAATCGCGAATAAAGAGAGCTAATCCTTCACGAATTATTAGGTAGTTTGGAAAATTCTGTCCGATTTTTCGCCTCATTTCTTAAATATTGATTTAAATTTGGATAGCAGCATTTTTCCTGTTTAGTTGCTTCCTCAGGAGGGCTGAGTTAGACACAAGGTCAGTTTTTAAGGTGGGTTAAATCTACCTCCCAAACAGGGGCACTTTGGAGTGGAACAAAAATTTAAATAGCCTCAGTCAGGAATGACTTCTACACTGGCTGAGGATAGAAAAGACAAAGTACAGCATCGGAACAAATACTACACTTTGCTTCTTGCCAAATTTACACAACATTTTATAGAATTAAGCATGTTTTGTTTTCTTTAATGAACTTACAATTTATTTTTCAGAATTTTTCAGATATAAGCCATTAATAGCGTAGATAATGAAATAATTTCTTATTCTTACGTCATCTAACAGATTCCACATGCCTATATTACAAAAAAAATGGTATGCTAAATTTACATGGAAAAATGAACACCCGTCTAAAATTCAAAATGTCAGTTTAAAACATGTTGATAATAAAATAGGTACTTAATAGTAATGCGAAGATTTCTTTACAATTTTATAGAGATTAATGAATTGTCGTATCTGTCCGTCAAAACCATATCTTTCAGACTATGAGATTGGATTGAACAGACTTAGAGACTTATACATAACCAGCCGGAATACATGTTACTGAACAGATTAATAATAATGAGATTTACTTATTGAAGGTTCCATTTATAAGAGATTAGAGACTATCGAATCAAATGACACCTACCGGTATAAAGGACCCAACTGGCATCCATTTGATAGAAACACTCTTGTTTGAATCAATGAACATTTATACACTAGAATGTCCATTTATGAATCTCAGCCAATCAGCAATCAAAGAATTGACTTGCCCTTCTGTGCATAGTGGTACATTCTAGCCTTAATATAAACCGGCGTGTTAGTGCGCTTGGCACTTTACTTATTTCGTTAATCACACAGCTGCGCTCCAAGTACGAAAATCTATAGAGACTTCTTCTTTGCGAATTTTTAATGAAAACAAAGATTTTTGTTGTTGTTTGTTTTGGGTTTTTTTCAAAAGGAAATAGGGGCTAACCATTTTTACGATTACTCAACAACTCTGAGAAGAGAACATAACTCGGATAAACTGTCTTTTGTCTGTTCTGATACTATATTTCATCTTTTCTACCCTCGGAGAGTGAAGGAGCAATGTTTATTTTTGTCCCAATCCAGAGTGCCCCTTTTGGGAGGCTGGATTTACCCCACATTTAAAACCAACCTTGTATCTAACTGCCCTCATGGGGAGGCAAATAGAGACGTGGAAAAAATTGCTGAAAATTAGTTTTTTTGTTTTTTTTTGTTGTTATTCTGGAATGTACAATGATTAAAATGCATTCTTCATTATCCCCCCCCCCCAAAAAAAAAACAAAGCTTAAGTCTACTAAATCCGACTTTGCTTTATAACTCAGAAGCATTTCCGAGAAAGGTAAAAAAACAATTAAAATTTTGTGTTATACGACAGTTTCCCACTTTTTATGCAATCCTTTGCATTTTTGTTTTACACTGCAAGATCTTTCAAGCTGCACCGGTTGGGCAGTAGAGTGTAGACAAGGCAATGTTGCATCGTATGGTCCTCCTCTCCACATTCACAGATGGTTGGGTCAGTTTTGTAGCCCCATCTGGTCATAGGAACTTTTGATCGCCCCATTCTTGTTCTCAGGCGGTTGTGTGTTTTCCTCTAGACTTACTGCATTTTGTATTCAGAAAGGAGAGCCTCAGAAGGTAGATTCCCATATCAGTATAAGGGGGGGGGGCTTTATCTATTCGTCTTGTTCACAACTGTAGTCTGGTCTCTTCCTGATATGTTGTTAAGGAGTCGACATAGGTGAGGTTGCCTTTTCATGACTTCAGTCGTTTTTGCCGTTAGTTCACGTCTATGAAGACGATGGCGTTCATCACTGGTAGTCTTTCTGATCTCTCTACTCGGCTGGCAATTAGAAATTGAAATATTTGAAAGAAATCCAAAACCTACTGATATGCTCAAACCTGTTTGAATCTAGCGATTATGAAACTGAAGCTACGGACTTGCAAAATTGTTCATCTTTTTTAGAATCATTCTTCTATTACATCTTTAATTTCAGAATATTATACTATTCTGTTTGTTAGTTAATATTGCATAAGCAAACTCATCATCGTGTCACAAAGGTCATGCTTTATCCAGGATGCATTTAAATAATGCAACAAAGTCCACCTAAAAATGCCTCACTGACATCAAAGATATACTGTTATTGCGGAAAATGTCTAAAAACACAGTTTACATCCGTGTGTCCAGCTTCATCAGAATCTTAAAATGATACAAACGTGCAGACAGGTTGACAGTCTAGTCAATGTTGTTTGATAGTAGAGAACCCGTGACGCGTTCTGTAAACGCTGATAATGGTACAATAGTGTAAACATGTAGTGCCTTGAACATATTAAAAATAGACTTATTTATTGGTAGGTTATGTAACATGTATTAGATTTGTAGAAATGATATAATTATTGATGAATTATTTTTGCTCTATATTATTGTTATTTTTGCTCTATATTATTGTTATTTTTGCCAGCGGCAAGGCGTAGGTTATGTTTTCGGCCGTGTTTATTCGTTTGTGTACAGACTAGTGATAACACCACTTGACCATCAAGATCAAAGGTTACGGTCACGCAATAATTGAAAGTCTCACTCTTGTCTATATCTTCGGTTCTGTTTCTCGTAAAGACTCCGTACTTGATCCATATTGTAGCTGATGAAGGCCTGCATTTTATCTAATATATTTCCCTTGACCCTTGATATTGAAAGGTCCGATCAAAGTGGAAGTTATACCGAATTCCAACTACTGATTTTTCATATTTGATGTATGAATCTGATGCTCTTTGATAACAGTAACCACCATGCACAATTTCAGCTCAGATAAATACTTTTATAGTTGTACACGTTTCTATGGCATAACTTCGGGAATACTTCAAACAATATGCATAAAGATTTTCCTATCCTTACGTTGTCAGCTATGCAGTCTAACGATTGACTTGTTTTTTTTTGTTTTATCATGTATTATTATTCAGTTAATATCTTCAGTTGTTAAAAAATATTAATAAATAATGAAGATCTCAAATTTCAAAATATAATAAAATAAATATATAGAGAGGGTGATGGAGGTGAATAAGATGTGGGAGGGAAATGGGAGAGAAGGGAGAGGAAGGGGAGAGAGTAAAAGTTAAGAATAAGATGTAGGAGGGAGATGGGAGAGAAGAGAGAGGAAGCAGAGAGAGTAAAAGCTATAGAGAGAAAAGTTTAAAAAGATTGCACTTTTTAACTCTTCTTTTTTCTTTTCCCTTCTCCCGAGAAACGTCGTGTAAAATGAAGTAAAGTGGTCGACCATAAGCTATGGGCTACTCGATGAGTTCGTTTTCGATAACAACTAAACCGATGTCTAGGAGATGGCGCTATACCTTTCCTAGGAGTACTCCACTTTCCCTTGATTGTCACTTTATAATGTGAGGGTTTAGTAAGGGGGCATCAAGTACAATTTTTACGTCTTTGGTATGACTTGATCGAAGATTGACTGATATCATAGCTTATTAGCTAACACGTCTAAACCTTTTAATTAACATATAAATCAACTCCGAGGGAAACTCTTTTCATTAATGTAAATATATGTTGTTTTCACAAAGCAATCGTAAAACGTAACTACGTTACAAATCGAATTATAAAATAAGAATCGAACAAGTAGCTGTTATCCATTCAAACTAAATATTGGTTTCTAATTTCTATAGTTTATGGAGTCTTTTACGTTCTTTCTTTTATCGATTAGTCATTCCTTTCTTCATTTCCGTTTTCGCGTAGTCAGTATTTTATTTTCATATTTTGGCTGGATCAATTTTTTTCTTTCTTATATTCTGTGGGGACGAAAAAAAGGAAACAAAATCAGTTACTTCATTGGAGCTGGGTCGTGTGGGTGGTTACTGGGGTTTTGTTGCTATATCCTTGTATTTGATGTTGGAGCGATCCGAATGAGAGTTGGCATGCCTTACCTTAGTTTTTCAAAACCTGCCATTGCTCGGGATTAGTGGTTTCTTATGGTTAAATAACTTGACTTATTAAATTTTTATATGCCCGATTGTTTTATGGACAAGCGTATTTTGGGTGAGAAAAGGGGCCTCGTGATGTCAAGTGGAAGCTGCTTATACGGTTAACCAAAGTAGCTCGTTATTTTCATAATTTTACTGAGGTTCACCACTTATCAAGGTCGAAGGCCATTCGAAGATGAGGGTTAATTAGATTAAATGATGGCAAGTTTAAAAGTGAGGAATCTCATGAGATGATTGAAGATGATTAATGGAATCAATTATGCTTAGTTACCTTTGACGGCGGTCTATGACAAGAATCTGTTGACATTGGATTTGAAGACGACTATGTTGTAACCGCAGAGAAGCAGTCTAGCGGCAATGTGTTCAAGAGATCGTAAGTCCTTGCGTAAAGCTCTGTCCATGGAAAGTTCTCCTTACGCTAGGCACACAGAGGAAAAAGGAAAGTTATTTTCGTTGTGGTAGCAAAGCGAGTTCTTGCTATGAATGTTTTATCAGATTGAACCAGAGATTGGAGCTCAGTCGAGCACCTTCTATGAAATAATCGATACAGTACAGAGAAACTAGCGACGTCTCTTTGTGAAAATGGGTCGGTAAAGATCGGAAGTGATCATCACCCACTAGATTTCGAAGTCGAATATGAACTCTGTCTAGGCAAAGATAAGTGCTCATTGTGACGCCTCCCCAGATATGGTAGCTTATCTCCATCTGAGAACGTATCTGTAGAGGATTTTATCAGGGGGCATATACTTTCGGGGAGGGCGAGTAGAATGATTCAAACATTTTTCAATAATTCTACTTATTAAGTAGGCTAAGACAGTTTTAGCAGAATCTTTAGCAGCAAAAGTATTGTGTTGACAACCCGCCTCGTAGTAATAGTAGTAGTAGTAGCAGTAACCATGATATGTTTTAATACAACCATACTTTCACATTTGTGTGTAACAGTCTACATAATACGGTAATGTCTCTTTGTATACGTGTTGAGAGTGGGTATATGATAACAGCGGCTTAAAGTTTGTTTAATAAATTTTGGGGCGGTTTCTTTTCCTCTTCGGTGTACAGTATATATATATATATAGAGAGAGAGAGAGATAGAAGAAAAAAGAGTGATAAATATGCGACGATTGTCCAAATTTATTTCAAATTCTCATATTTTTCAAATATTTGAACTTTGGTTTTTTCGAAAGCCAACTTATCCATCTGTATTTCTCCTCTGATGATAAGATTTCGATCTTTGAAAAGCCTTGGCTTAAGGAAAGAAAAATAAACACTAGTTTATTACTGACAACCTTGCATTGAACAATTGAAATTTGAAATAAATTTGGACAATCGTCGCATATTTATCACTCTTTTTTCTTCTATCTCTACTATTGCTCTATCTCGTATATTGAGCTAATCCTTTTCACAATAGGTTCCATCTACTAAAAGTTTTCACTTTGGTTTATTTTGATCCTATATATATATATATATATATATATATATATATATATATATATATATATATATATTAGTGTTGCATAATAGTTCGTGGGTCGTCCATCACTCGATTTCCCGTAAGAGGAGAAAATATCTCAAACACGTTCGCTGTCCTTTGCAGTTAAAATCCAAGAGACACAGCTTAGGCTAGCTTGTGTGCCACGTATAAGTCTAGACTTCCCGTATATTACGTCACTTAATTTAATCCTAACCTTTACTTTCAGTGAAACTGACTTATTATTAGGCCATAAAACACATCACATATATTATATTACTACACATGGTCTCATCTCATGTTAAACTTAAATAGAAAAATGTAAACCTATCTAGGTTTAAAATATGTTGAAGGTGCTTATACTGCTAACCAAAGCCACTCGTTATTTTTATAGTAACCTACACACAGTTTCTAATTATTAATTAGGTTGGCATTGATGCGGCTTTGCTACTAAGCATTTATTATCTACATTTGTAACTCTACCGTCTACTTGTTCTTTGTCTTTTGACCATACGTAAATATATTTGACCGGTGTCTTATAATAGAATTCTTGTAAACAGCTACATTTTCCTGTAAACTTCTCGATAGTAGTAGCAGTACTGATGACCGTGGAAGTGTGTAGAGTTCCTCTGCCTCCCTTTAACTTTTTTCTTTTCCGTGTTTTGTTAACAGCCATAGTCATAGTCGTAGTGGTGTTGATCTGCCTCACTCGCTGTAATAAACACGGTCTCATTATGGTTCTGTTGTTCGTAGTCAAAGTCGTAAAATAACATTTCGATCAAGATTATTTTTTAAAATTATTTATTCTGCAGAGGATTACACATTATTAATACCACGCTTCCTAGTGGGCGGAGAAAAAAGCTCCGAAAATACGTCTACTCGTAGCGCAGACCCAAAAGGCAAAAGGGATGATTTTACTATCTTATTCGCAGCGTGTTTTCGAGACTTCCTGAACTTTATAAACACGTCAACTTCAATTCCTGACTTTGAAAATTCTAGTGAAAAAGTCGTGATTGTTTAATCTAGTAACAGAATAAAATGTTCCTTCTATACGGCATTCTACGACGCCCACGTCAAAACGGTTTTAAAGATGAGACTAAGTAACTGTCTGTTCACTTATTAGTAACGCACTTTTCGCTCGGCTAAATTGTCTAATAATAATAGAAAAGTAAATTCGGCCATATTGAATTGTCTCGCTCACGCGCTCCTATTTCGAATTCGTGTCCGTGGGCCGCCATCAATAAGCTGCCTCTCTTGCAGCAAACAGTCATAACTGAAACAAAAAACGCCACATAAAATCTTTTAAAGAGAACATTTGATAATTAAGATTTATTAAAAATTTGTTAAAATAATTTTTTAAATAAAAATTAAATATCAAGTAACAATGGAATTTTTACTTAATTACTAGAAAAGCATCAAATTATTCCAATTAAAAAAATTATTTTGTTTTAATTTTATTATCTTTTCGTTGTTTATGAGCGTTTAGTACAAGAGAAACAGTCCACTGATGGCGATCCACGGCCACGAATTTGGAATAGGGGCGTGTGAGCAAGAAAATTCAATATAGCCGTAAATTCGTACGAGTCAGCATGGTACAACTTTGTTGACCGGCTTGATTCTGTTGTTAGTATGCTTACAGGAGGGGCCACGTAGCGGTTGTCAATATCTAGAAGTGCAATTGATACTATTGAACCAGCTGTACTTTCAATATTAAAAAGTGAGATGCACAAAAGCTGATTGGAACTGTCGACCTCCGGGTTACAAATGTATTTATCATGTCGCGCTCCATATAAAGGTGATGATCTGCTTGTTCGTCGCAGAAGATGAGACGTCTCTTGCGGCCACGTGATTTTGTTGTGAGAGCGTTATTTGTGACAATTGGTGTTTGTTCGAGACGGTATCGGTTGGAGGCGCGCAGCCTTTTTGGTTCGTTCGACCATTATATTTCGGGACTATTGAATTATCGTGGAAATCAGAAGACGAGCAGAATACTGTTCAAACTTTCGCACAACAATTTGTAAAATAACTTTAAACATATGGGAAACTATTCTTTCTCAGGTCTGTCCATGAAAATTGCGCTAGGCACATGAAGGGATTGATTTATTTTTACTTTGTCACTCTTTCTTTTTTCTATATTTCTTCTTTATGATGCCATATTTCTTTCCTTCGTTCTCTTTCTTTTCTTAAGACATTTTCTGTGCTGTGATGTTTTTCCTTCATTTCTTGACATTTCCGTTCTCTTGCGTTCGTTCTGTAATCTTTTCTCCCTAACTGTCCCTTACTTTTTCTTCTTTGAATGGCTATTCTTTCTTCCTCCCTTTCCACTTTTCCTTCTTTTAATGGCCATTCTTTCTTCCATCTTTTCAACTTTTCCTTCTTTAATGGCCATTCTTTTTCCTCCCTTTCCACCTTTCCTTCTTTTAATGGCCATTCTTTCTTCCTCCCTTTCCACTTTTCCTTCTTTTAATGGGCATTCTTTCTTCCCCCTTTTCCACTTTTCCTTCTTTTAATGGCAATTCTTTTTTCCTTCCTTTCCACTTTTCCTTCTTTTAATGGCCATTCTTTCTTCCTCCCTTTTCACTTTTCCTTCTTTTAATGGCAATTCTTTCTTCCATCTTTTCCACTTTTCCTTCTTTTAATGGCCATTCTTTTTTCCTCCCTTTCCACTTTTCCTTCTTTTAATGGTCATTCTTTCTTCCTCCCTTTCCACTTTTCCTTCTTTTAATGGCCATTCTTTTTTTCTTCCCTTTCCACTTTTCCTTCTTCTAATGGCAATTCTTTCTTCCATCTTTTCCACTTTTCCTTCTTTTAATGGCCATTCTTTCTTCCATCTTTTCCACTTTTCCTTCTTTTAATGGCCATTCTTTCTTCCATCTTTTCCACTTTTCCTTCTTCTAATGGCAATTCTTTCTTCCATCTTTTCCACTTTTCCTTCTTCTAATGGCAATTCTTTCTTCCATCTTTTCCACTTTTCCTTCTTTTAATGGCCATTCTTTCTTCCATCTTTTCCACTTTTCCTTCTTTTAATGGCCATTCTTTCTTCCATCTTTTCCACTTTTCCTTCTTTTAATGGCCATTCTTTCTTCCATCTTTTCCACTTTTCCTTCTTCTAATGGCAATTCTTTCTTCCATCTTTTCCACTTTTCCTTCTTTTAATGGCCATTCTTTCTTCCATCTTTTCCACTTTTCCTTCTTTTAATGGCCATTCTTTTTTCCTCCCTTTCCACTTTTCCTTCTTTTAATGGTCATTCTTTCTTCCTCCCTTTCCACTTTTCCTTCTTTTAATGGCCATTCTTTTTTCCTCCCTTTCCACTTTTCCTTCTTCTAATGGCAATTCTTTCTTCCATCTTTTCCACTTTTCCTTCTTTTAATGGCCATTCTTTTTTCCTCCCTTTCCACTTTTCCTTCTTTTAATGGTCATTCTTTCTTCCTCCCTTTCCACTTTTCCTTCTTTTAATGGCCATTCTTTTTTCCTCCCTTTCCACTTTTCCTTCTTCTAATGGCAATTCTTTCTTCCATCTTTTCCACTTTTCCTTCTTTTAATGGCCATTCTTTCTTCCATCTTTTCCACTTTTCCTTCTTTTAATGGCCATTATTTCCTTACTCCCTTTCTACTTTTCCTTCTTTTAATGGTCATTCTTTCTTCTTTACTTTCCACTTTTCCTTCTTTTAATGGCCATTCTTTCTTCCTCCCTTTCTAGTTTTTCTTTTTTAATGGCTATTTTTTCTTCTCCCTCTCTACTTTTCCTTCTTTTAATGGTCATTTTTTCTTTTTCCCTTTCCATTTTCTTTCTTTTAATGGCCATTTTTTCTTCCTCCCTTTTTACTTTTACTTCTTTTAATGGCCATTCTTTTTTCCTCCCTTTCCACTTTTCCTTCTTTTAATGGTCATTCTTTCTTCCATCCCTTTCCACTTTTCCTTCTTTTAATGGCCATTCTTTTTTCCTCCCTTTCCACTTTTCCTTCTTCTAATGGCAATTCTTTCTTCCATCTTTTCCACTTTTCCTTCTTTTAATGGCCATTCTTTTTTCCTCCCTTTCCACTTTTCCTTCTTTTAATGGTCATTCTTTCTTCCTCCCTTTCCACTTTTCCTTCTTTTAATGGCCATTCTTTTTTCCTCCCTTTCCACGTTTCCTTCTTCTAATGGCAATTCTTTCTTCCATCTTTTCCACTTTTCCTTCTTTTAATGGCCATTCTTTCTTCCATCTTTTCCACTTTTCCTTCTTTTAATGGCCATTATTTCTTTCTGCCTTTCTACTTTTCCTTCTTTTAATGGTCATTCTTTCTTCTTCCCTTTCCACTTTTCCTTCTTTTAATGGCCATTTATTCTTCCTCCCTTTCTAGTTTTTATTTTTAATGGCTATTTTTTCTTCTCCCTCTCTACTTTTCCTTCTTTTAATGGTCATTTTTTCTTTTTCCCTTTCCACTTTTCTTTCTTTTAATGCCCATTTTTTCTTCCTCCCTTTTTACTTTTACTTCTTTTAACGGCCATTCTTTCTCCCTCTCTTTCTACTACTTTCTAATGACCTGTTTTCTTCCTCCATTTATATTTTTCTTCCGTACTCTATTTCCTTCTGTTTTTTTTTTGTTCTTCTTCTGTTTGTCATCTTTATTCGTAATCCATCATGCCTTACTCATTTAAATGTCAATCAAAAAACCTCCGGCTGTTAACAAACAAATTAATGAATCGACATTTTTTTCAATCGACTTCAACAAATCTATTCTTTTCATATTGATCTCCAAAGGGTTGCCAGAAACTTTGTAACCACGCCTGAAGCCATTTAGCAGCTGTTCGATAAGATATATTGATCACACCGAGCAGATTAACTGCCGAAAGCTCATCAGCAGCAGAAAAATCATCATCATCATCATCATCGTATTATTATTTTGTATTTCTGTTGCTTTTTAATGATGAGGAAATCTCAAGAGCCTATTTCTCCGTGGTGCTGAACATATGGCGTCTAATCGGTAGTACCATGCGTCAATAAACAACCAAATTACTCAAGGACATTGGCTTAAGTTAGTCAAATTGTCAATAAAAACAGAACACATTTAGCTGTAAACAACAAAAAAGTATATAATCGCCTGTAGCCGTAAAACGTCACAGTGACGGTCCAAACTTTGTGAGCAATTCCTGCTCACATAACACTGTAATACACTGACAAAATTACCAGCATCACGGCTTTCTCACAGTTGCCTAAATCGACTCTCCCTGTCTTTGTAAAGTTTGTTGGCTTCTACACATGCAAATCAGGTTGACGCGTCTGCAAATTAGTATTAGCTAAACATCGACAATTATGAGCACAATGTTTCTCTCAAGCACATGACCGCCTGACACGCAAAACATCTGAAATGATTTGAAGCTGTTACGTGTTAGTCTCTATTACTACATTAAAAACAATTATAAAAGATATCACAGTTTCTTTATTCGTTGTTCGACAAGTCCCAAAATAAAAAGTGTTCTTTCTGGGTGTATGATATCTGTGTAAGGTTTGTTGAAAAGGAATCACTTAATGGTTAACCTTATATGTTAAGTACGGCTCTGATATATTTTATTTAAGTTTAAAATGATTTCTAATAAGGTTTTATTTTTATTTTTCGAGTACTTCTATTTTTAGGACTAATTGTTTGATTTCTATTATATATATATATATATATATATATATATATATATATATATACATATATATATATATATATATATATATTAAAAGTTCATACCTTTTTTAAAGCATTCAAATAAATTTTTAAAACAAGGGGTAAGGTGAAACAAAATACCTTTTAAAGCATGTTAATATATATCCATATTCACGTGCTGGCGTAATTCTCGTATCGAAAGTGAAAAAAAAAACACATCATGAGCCAGTTACACCATCGGAGACCGGCAGACGATTAACATCGGATCTACAAGCTACACTGATGAAGTCGATTGTACTCGGCGAAATATATCTGTAATATAAACTAAAAAAGATGAAAGTTTATAAGAAAAAAAAAAGAAAATCGGTTTCGATTTTCTTTTTTTTTTAATAAAATTTATCCCATTTTAACATGCTTTAAAAGGTATTTTGTTTTACCTTACCCCTTGTTTATATATATATATATATATATATATATATATATATATATATATATATATATATATATATATATGGGGAAATTTTAACCATTTACCTTGTTTGAGGGCAGAATTATAGCAAATTCATCATCTCTATATTGGTCGATATCACTGCTTTCGTATTTATTTGCAAGGGTTTACAGAATATATAGGCCGACAATGTTTGGTGCGACAGGAGTCTAGGCCTCTTTTTTAGCTCAGAAAGTATTCAGGGATTTCCCTTATGTCATATATACGTTTTTCGCTTGTTTGTATTTTTGCGTGTAACATACTCGCCGGGAGAAGGCCCTTTCGTAAGCCGGAAATAAAAACATATATAATTTTATCTTCATAGGGAATTTAGAACCCAATCTCATCCTCTTTGTGGTGAGGACGCCCAACTCATCGGACGTGATTCCGATGAGCTGCCATACTTCATGGCTCTTACAAACCTTTGGTGCAGTCGTCCAAGACTCCATTTGTTCTGCTTGTAGCCACCGACTCCCAGAACACATAAACAATAACATGTAAGTCGCACGTATTTATACATTGCCCATGCAGTTCTCTCTATTTGTTGACCCCAGTAACACATGTTTGGATCATAATTTGACCTTAATGTAGTCTGTTTTGTAATAAAGTTTGCTGTTTTCACAGCTTTATTATCAGGTTTCGTATATTCCTCCTAGGTTTGTATTCGACAAATTGTCTATGTAAGCATAAATGTCCATTCAATTGTTTCTTTATTTTTGCAAGTCCCGTTAACGAAGTAGAATAATTATAATCTATTCACGAATCATGTGTTCATCAACTTTTTGTTAGGGGGATTAGAATATGCACCCACGAATATATATAATATGTTCGGTGCAAAGTTTATAAAGACACCAACCGTACCTCCTGCAACACATAGTAGCTATGTACGATAACTTCTCTGGAATGAGGACATAAGTCAATCGTAGTTTCTTAATTTTTTATTCATCATCCCTAAAGATGATGGGATCAGGCTTCCTAAGAAAACAATACAAATAGGACACGTATTATTCATGCATTCATATATACACGAACAGATTACAAAGGAGTACAATAAGTGTCCCTAACATACACATATTGATACCTATCGATATATAACATATAGTATCAAAGCAGAATATATATATATATATATATATATATATATAGGAAAGTACAGTTTTTAAGCATCTTTAATATTTAAAACTTAAAGAAAGAGCCAAAATGCATTCAAAAACAATGTATTAGATGCAGATATTTTTATTAGAATAAAAAAAAATGCTATCCCGACTTTAATAATTTCGCTCCGTAAAACGAGCCTCATCAGAGCTTTAAACAAATAAAAAGGTATTAACCTTTTTTTTTCGTAAGAGTTCTTCTTGGTCTTGTTGAAGTGGCGTACGATGTTGTGTGGACTAACGGTGTTAAATTTTAACTAAAATAGCACATAGTCGCTAGTAGGTATAAATTTGGGAAAGTTTACTATATATATTTATATATATTATACCAATGAATGAAAATTTAAAGATAAATGTTGTATCTTTAAATAATCACCTATCGTGATAATAGAAAGCTCAATATACTAGATAGGGTAATAAATCAAGAAAAAGAATGATGAAAATAAAAGTTTGAAGAATTACAAATTTTATTAAATCATCAATAGTTCGAAAACAAGAAATCCATGGATTAAGGATTTTAGAGTTCTCTATGTTTTCGAACTATTGATGATTTAATAACATTTGTAATTCTTCCAACTTTTATTTTCATCATTCTTTTTCTTGATATACATATATATATATATACATATAACATATAATATATTCTTAATTTTCATCATTCTATTTCTTGATATATATATATATATATATATATATATATATATATATATATATATATATACATATAACATATAACAAATAATATATTCTTAATATGATATCCTTAATGCGGCATAATCATGTTGACACACGGTTTCCGATAGATCACCTAAGTTTAGCGACGACGAGCTTGGTCAGTACTAAAATGGGTGACCATTTGGGAAACAATGTCGAGATAAGCTGAGAGCACATATAGCACCTGGCTGTATGTGCTCTCTGCTTATCTCAACATTGTTTCCAGTCGTCTTAGACTTCTCCTTACCACTAGAATCAGGGAGTGCCGACTCAGGAGAAGTATGTTTCGGGATTGCGCAACCCTTGCTTCACAATTATACGTGCAGCACTCCTTATAAAGGATATCCATTGTCTTTCGAGACTGAACGGAAGCCATAATGAATATCCTATCATTGTCTTTTCACTTGTTCTCATCTACTTCATCAGTCTAAAGATTGTCCCCCAATGCACCCGATTGAAACCCCCAAGGACTAATATGTGCGGTGCAAAGTTGATAAAGACACCAACCGTACCTCCTGCAAAACATAGTAGCTATGTACGATATCTTCTCTGGAATGAGGGCATAAGACAGGTGTCTTACATTCATTATCTCTAAAAATGATAGAAGCAGGCTTACTTAGGAAAGTATGTAAATATTGAACATGTTACTCATTCATTAATACATACATGGACATATAACAACAGATAACAATGGTTGTCCCTAACATACATCAATGAACATATTGATATCTATCTATCTCCTCTTCACAAAAGAGTTTATTTTAAGTGGAGAAAAAAGAACACCGTGAAGCCCAAGAAACCGTGTTTGAGGTTCAAGTGGTTTCTTCGTCTTTGAGTGGGCTGTATCATGCAAAGAATTTTTTAAGGTGTGTACTTTTAATTTTGAAAATACATCAATTATTGGCCAAGATATGACGTTTTCTCTTTCCTTTTCAAAACGTGTCAAATTTTCTCGAACACTTCGTACTGCTTTTTCCAATCCTGCAGCATTTTTATTCTTATTTTTGCTTTGTAATTTCTTAAATATTGAATATTAGTTAGCATCAGCGACGTTGCCTAGGAATGAAACAGGACTACTGTGTATCGCTTTCTGCTAGTCTTGGACTCTATATTACCAGTTTATTTCCATTTTGAATTCATGAATAAAACACGCGAGATATCAGAATACATTGTGATTTCGGAATATATCCTCTATCTGTACCTTCTCTTCCCATCTCTCTTTTCCTCTTTCTATCTCTCTCTCTCTCCCTCACTCTCTCTCTCTCTCTCTCTCTCTCTCTCTCTCTCTCTCTCTCTCTATTCCACTCCTTTCTCCTGTCTATTTAACCTCTTTCCTCTTTTTCTTCTCTCTCCCCTATCCTTTCCACTTTCTGTTTCTCTTTTAAGTATTGATATTATTCGCCCTTCCTTCACCATCTAACACATTCTTGTGCATATCACGGTGACAAGATGTAAACAAACAACAATCTCAGACACTTTTAAGTATATATATATATATATATATATATATATATATATATATATATATATATATATATCGATCTATAAAGTTATGTATATCTATTTGTATATATATATATTCACATGATTAACTCGTAAACTATTGATCGACCATTCTGAATTTATGGACAAGCGTAAAAGGTTGTAATGTGGGACATATTTAATTTAGCTTAATGCTAAATTGTTAAAAAGATAGTAAAAGCGCATCGTGAAAATTATGATTTTATTTATTTTAATATCATGTATTAGATATCACAAATACATATTTCCCTAAATGGCAGTTTATTTAAGGGGTTTGAAACCGGTTTTATTAAGTAAAATATAAAGATTTCTCATTTGAAAATCCAAATATTTCAGATTTGCATTAAATTTTATCCATAATAATTAGACTTATCAAACAAAATTATCTGAATTCTAATTTCTTCTTAAGACTTAGATTTTAGACATTTTCTATTATAAAAATGATGTAATTCATTTTGATAAAAATTATAATACTTATTTGCAACATAAGATTTAGTAAGAGTATATCTTTATTTTACTCTTCGTAACGGGACATAAAAGTGGTGCAAAACTTTTCTGTTCAGCGGATTTATATTACCCGTCCTGAGACGGGTACTCTTCTAATATATATATATATATATATATATATACAGGGTGAGCCAAACGTAAAAAAACATTTTCCTTCTTGATTTACACAGATTTGAAGTCTGGCCCTTACGCTTCGACAAAAAATGTTTTTTTACTGTCCAACTACTTTTGGCTCACCCTGTATATATATAGGTAATCGGAATAATGTTTTTTTAATGTAAAAAATGTGTTCGTTGCACGATAGTGTCAACTCTAGGACAAACAGCGCCCGGCCGATTTAAATGGATCGTTGCCAATTCACAAGAGGAAACAGAAATTGGAACGTGATTGGTGACTTGCTGTCCGCCGATGGCTTTATTGGCTTGTTCTCTGCGGACGACCCCAACCGACATAGTAACAACGAAAAGAAACAGTTTCTTGGTTACTCGATTTGTGTAATATATAATCTTCAACTCTTTGGCCAATGCTTTTGGCTAACCACCACGACGAACTGTGACATTTACACCTTGGAATATACAACTTGAATAATTAAGACTTGAGCTGTATTTACCATGAGAATATAAGTAATGAACAGCCGTCATATTCTTTTCAAAATACGACGGTTCTTACCAAGACTGACACTGCATTTATAAAAATTACAACGAATAAAAGCTTCATTTTTACGGAATATGAAATATGATCAAAATATATCCAGACTGCAGTTACAAAACTTACCAGTTGAAAAGCGTGACAATAAAGAACACAAACCAAATTGTAAATGAAGAACAACACCAACCAATTGGGAAGAGAATGCGATGCTTCGCATGTCGGAACTGTACATCCGCCAGAGTGAGGGTGATTCTCTTCGCAGATGTAGCTTTTTGTAGCTGCAACTAATTAGCATATGTGGGGATCAGCTGATGTAAATGGAAGAAGTAAAATGGAAGTTGGATTTTGGAACAGTTAAAGGACAACATTGGATTTGAGATTGATTGGTCGGTCGATGTTCGTTGCGATGTTGTTAAAGAGGGGTTCCTCTAATTTCATTACTTGATTACAATATATTTCATGTTGCGTGTGAATATCAACCAGATAGAAAAAAAGAAAGGCTCCTATTAACAATGGTAGAGTTGTATAGTTCGGACTGATTTGCATACGTGAATAACTAATTTGCATGTTTGGAGACCAACTGACTTAAAAATAAAGACGGATTGAAAGCAGGCGATCGTACATCGATGTATATCTTAGAGAGCATGGAAAAGAAAGTGTTAGTCTCTGAAATGATTGAGTGTTATTTCAGCGTTTGATGAATAGAAATTTTGCTTACAATTTGGAGTGTGATTGTTACCTTTTTCTTTTACAGTCAGATTATATAAATATTAATAAATTTTTCATTTATTTCGAAAGATGCATTTAAAAGAATTGCGACTGAAACTACATATTCACATACAGACATGAAGGCTTGACGGTACAGAGAAAGAGGTATATGCCACCATTGTGATCATTAGCCAATATCTGATACAATTCTGGAGCCAAACCTTCATGATGGAACATAGAACATCAAGAAACAGGACCAGTAAAACTACATCTGTCACACAACTGGACAAACATTTTCGACAAGGCTGCCTCATAGAAGATAAAAAAAACACCAAATAAGCATGCCAGAGAAATTGCCCTAAAATACAACAGAGGTACACTAAGATTATTCATGGTCGAAAACTAGATGCAAAAACCAACCAAACAACGCCTCTAATATTTTCTGGAAGAACTATCCCAAGAATATACAGATATGAAAGATTCGGTAGATTGGCTCAAAAGAGGATCACTTCACTATGACTAAGATAGGATGATTATAGCTGTCCAAGATTAATGTATGATGGCCAATGCTTGTAAAAACAAGAATGTCCTCGGCAACGGAAAGTGCTAGTTCTGCCGTACGGAAATAGAGGGGGTGAGCCATCTGACATCCAGTTGTAGGTTTGTGTTGAGGGGCAGCAAGTACATAATCCGATATAATAGAATGTGTAAATCTCTCCACGAGACCATGTGCAAAAATTTAGACATTGATTGTAGCATCAAGTCATAGGAAAATATACCATAAAAACTATTGTAAATCAGTCATACACTATCCACAATGGCTATGCAATATCTACAGCTACATACTTAGAAAACGCAGCTGTTAACCTTGACATAGTGATAGGGGGCACGATGGGGAGAGTAGCAACTCTAATTAAACCCATTGTCTCCAATTATGCCGGCACAAACAGAGCTTAGAGCGCGAGGAAAACTGAATAGCAATGTCTTATGTACGACATGAAAGGAAACTGGAACCTTAGGAAGATTTCAATCAGTCAAGTAGTGATAGGATCCACTGAGCTCAGAAACAAGAATTTAAAAGCTACTACCTAGCGAATATACTCGGTGAACCGCGTCCAAGATAGATCAAAACAATTTCACTGAAACAGACTGTTAAAACTTTTAAAGAATCACTCAGTCGTAGTCTCTAAAATAGCGGCATCAGTACGCATGCTTCATTCCCAGCAAAAACAAAGAGAAAAATCGATGAGGGAAATCACTTAATAAATCGTTCACTTTCAAAGACTCGCTAAAAATTGCACCTGAAGCGCGCATGCATTTTCTAGTTTTAAATTGTTTTCAATATTCAGACAATGCAAACGTGAGAATAGAAAGTAATGAATTTAAGAATTATGACGTAGTGTAATATATGTTCGTTCGTTATGATACCATCCTCCCAGGCGAGTAAAAAATATAGAACCGGAGGGAAAATATCTTTGCTTGCAAAGCTTATATATATATTAACGATATTTAATGTTTCGCATTTTACATTAATTATTTACATACACAAAGTGTATCATTATATCCTTCTCTATAAGTTGCGTATATTAAAATAATTGGAATTATGAAATAAATTACCTTTCTCTCGTTGGATAGGGCTGGCAATATTCTCTTGATTCTTGGCTCAGGAAGCAGAATATTCATTAAAAAGGCGACTATAACGTTTTGACTTTTGTTCAAATGCATTTATTCATGTTGTGACACGATGAGAAACTGTCCGGTGCAAATGTAATTGATTAATTAACTTAAATTAAGTTTAAAGAAGGAATTAGGGTTAGCACATAAGATATCGCTAAATATTATTTTTATGACCGATTTATTTTAAAAGATCATGTTACACACTTGGGTGACCGTCAACTCCAGGGCCTTTGAATGTAAACACTAGTGCGAAAAGGTCATGATTAAATCGTAAGTTCAGCGATTGTGTTTTCGAGTTTGGGGTGAATTATTTATGCTGTGAAAGCTTGAAATCTCCAATGAGAGAAAATAACATTTGATTTAATCAGGATTGTCTAAAGATGATTTCTTTGCATACTATTTGAAAAGATTTAAAATATCTAGTACAAATTAGTACACTGAAACGGTTAATTATCAGGTACAGTATTGAATAAACATCGGTAAGAGGAGGCAATATAAACCCAAATTAACCGAAACGAAATTGCTCCAGTCATCAAAGTTCAATAGGGCCATTTTCTTTCTATTATTTTTTATGAATTAACTTTTTTTTATTAAATTAACTGTTAACCTTTTGCTTGAATAAAATGACTACAGAACAGCTAAATTCTCTTTCTTGTTAACTGTGCTAAAAACGTGTTTGCTATCATATACTGGCGACTTCCTAATCACACGCAAATCGTGTTAAAAGTAAAATATCCTGCTGTTTCTTTTACAGGCACATAAAAATACTTCACAATAACTGCCTAACCAAAAATAACGCTTAATAGACTGAGATTACGTCTTGCTTCTTTGTGAAAATGACAGATATGTATGAACCTTTATCTAAAGATTTAAAAAATCAAATAATAAAATGTGTTAAATGTTTAGGAAGTTAAAAAACAACAATATTAGATATTATATGTTTACGTTTCATTACGAGGTACGTGTTGAAGTCTATTCTTGCGTGTTGTGTTTTCTTGAATAAACACAAGGTCTGTATATAAAAGGAAAAAAGCCAATTATAAAGAAACTATTGAAGATTGCTACAAAGAACGTGGGATCCCGTTACCAGGCTAGAAAACCTCTCTCACCTGTCGGCACCTTATATCCTTACAAAACCACCATTCTGCTTATGCATGGAGTATTGTTGGCACATCTAGGCTGGTGCACCAACCACTAGTCTCTCCCTCTTAGACAGAGCCTAGAAAAAGCTGATAGGTCCTACACTGTCTACCAATCTCTTGGTACAGCCACGGAAACAGGAAGCAGGGGTGGATTCTAAAAGCTAGCAGTTCAGAGAAATAAGCTATTAGAGTAGAAAGATTCCGAAATCTGGGTACCTCTACAGTGAAGGGATGGAATTTATCTGATTGTCGAGTTTATCTGTGTTATTTACGTCGAAGGGGCACCAGTGCAGCAAGCTCATCGGGGCACATTCTCTTGAAGTACTTGTAAAACAAGAATTGTGACACAACATTGCAGTAATGAGACAGGAGCTGAAGCTTGGTAGATAGTGTGGGACTTATTAGATAAGAGGCTCTTTATTAGACCCTTTCTAAGAAGGAAAGCTTTAGATGTGACAACAATACTCAATCTCACAGATAATAGCAACCTTAGATCGTAGTAGTCCTCCGTCGGTCAGGGTCGACCATGGGTGAGATTAACTGTGTTGTATCCATGCCACTGGTTGTAAGCCGTAGATTTGTTTGTTGAGTGTTGTTTGATGCTAGACTGGGTGGTGTTCTATGGAGAACATGATGTTGCCCGCATAGCACGTCCCTCCCTCTCCACGTCGCTGACGGATCTAAAAGAAATAGCAAGGCTGTTACAGTTTGGCACCAACGCCATTATAGGAGCTGGTAGAACGAATATGTAGGCAACGCCGAATTGCCTTACGGGCTCTACTCCGGATTTTTCTTGGAAGTTTTCTATTGAAGCCTTTCTACACGGGTGCGTATTTCACAAAGCTGCGCAGGTTTGAAATCAGGGTTTTTATTTCCCCTAAGTGTACGACCTTCCAAGGTTGACGAGTTCCACCTACCCGAAAGCAACCTAAGATATCCTTCTAATTTCACGTCATCCATATTGTTCGAAATATTTTGGGGAAGATGAAAAACGACTTGAGAGAAAGTGAAAATGTTTTGCTGATATCCACTCAGACATAACCAACGAGTGAGAAGAATTTCTGCTTTTGTTGTCCATTTGACACCAGACGTTCTCAGCTCCGGTGATATTAGAGTCAGGCTTTGCTTTAATCGAGCTGTCAAATTTCGATGATTTTGCATTAGCCTCTCAGCACGAACGGATCGAGGGTTTAAAAGAAGTCAGCTCTTAAAGATTCAACGGCAAAGGGCAGGTAAGAACTGAATGTCTTGTGAAAATGAAAATATGAGTGAAAAGTGGTCAGACTGTCAATGAACACGATCGCGAAGTAAAAGCTGAACACTCAAGTTACAGCTTAGAGTCTGACAATAATTACTCTACAAGAAGAAGGAAGGAAGGAGAACTAGAGGAAGAAGGAAGACAAGAAATAGAAGTTAAGGAAGAAGAAAAGAATAGGAAGATGAAGAAGAGAAACGAAAGAAGAAAAAGAACAGAACAGGAATAAGAAAAACAAGAATAAATGACGAACAGGAATACGAAAAAAAGATTTTAAAAAGAAGAAGAAGAAAAAAAGAGAAGAAGAAGAAGAAGAAGAAAAAGAAGAAAAAAAGAGAAGAAGAAAAAAGGAGAAGAAGAAGAAAAAAAGAGAAGAAACAAGAAGAAGAAGACGAAAAAAAGAAAAGAAGAAGAAGAAAAAAAGAAAAGAAGAAGAAAAAAAAGAAAAGAAGAAAAGAACAACAGAAATAATAATAAGGAAAGAACAGGAAGAAGAAAAAAAAGAAAAAAAGAATAGGAAGAAGAAGAAAAAAAAGAAAATAAGAACAGGAAGAAGACGAAGAAAAAGAAAAGAACAGGAAGATGAAACATAAAATAACACCCCTAAAATGCCACGTATGTAATCAATAATAAGATGTAAAATCCTATCTGCAATCCAACCATATTTGATACAAACAGAAATTCAGTTTATGCCTGAATTGTTCACGAATGTTCAGTCATGAATATCCAACAACATGTAAAATTTTCAATCACTCTTAAACAATCCTTTCTTTGAATTGCTGGAATTTAACTCCGATAGCCGTCTTCAGTTCAATAATAGTCTGGGAATTGTTTTGTTTGGCATTATGTTCACGATAACCCGACACATAAAAATCTGGGGCATTAAGGCCCGGTGAGTGTGAAGCAAATTCAGTATCACACTACTTACTAATGAGACGATCATTAAAGTGTCCCTTATATCATTGAACTGCAGTAAAATAAAGACTGCTGGACTATCATGACTGAAAATTGGCGGGCACTTCAGGCATAGAGTGAAGTATGTGTGCACCAAATATGGTTAAATTGCAGAGAAGCTTGTTAATTTTATTAACGATTTAATCAGTGGTATTTTGAAATATGAAAAATAAAAAATGTCCTTTGGGTCACTGCTATCTGATTTTTCATCTGTAGTCCGTCTTGGCGTCTGGCTTGCATCTCTCCGCCCCACGTTGTTTCTTTGATAAGAGAAGACTGCAAGTTACAGAAATGATGATTGATTCGAGTCAGCCGTCTGACACGGGCTGGAACAAAAATGAAACATGTCAACACCGTTTAAACATAAAGAATGGATGGGTTTATATATGGAAACGTCAATACAGTGTGTATGCAACAACAAAAAATTCACCGGACGCCGCGTAAAATTGGCACTAAAAAGTTCTACTCTAGTTCTGTACTACATTATTAAAGAGTTGGTGACTGGGAAAAGGTTCTACTGTGGATATCCTAATGGTTATCTTTGAACGCATATATTATACACTGGGCAAAACTGGTGAAGCGCTTGATACATCCAAGGCTTGTGACAAGGTCTGGCATGATGGTCTTCCTGTCAAAATTAATCTGTACTGTATTACTAGACGAATATTTAATATAATCAGATCCTTCCAAGCCAAAAGAAAGATCTCAGGGGGCGGGGACGATACTTGGGCCATTATAGTTCCTGATTTACATTAACAACCTCTCTGATGCAATTGTTTCTGAGATGGGTATATTTGCTGACGACACTACATATGCGGGCAAAACGAACACACAGATATCAAACGCAATGACCTAATCCTTAGAAAATAAACTCCATTCTGTAGTGGAATGGGGTCATAAATTGATGGTAACATTTAATACCACTAAGACAAAGCTCCTTTCCTTTAACATCTATAAGAAACATTTTCAACCATCGATTGTCATGACTAGTAGCACCCTAATTGAGAGTTCATCATTTAAACTCCTCGGCCTAACATTCACGGGTAATATGAATTGGGAAAATCCGTAGAAGTCACTGTCAAGGTTGCTGCAAACAAGATGGGCTCCCTCTACCGTGCTAGAAAACTTCTCATACCTGCCAGTATACTATATCTCTACAAAGCCACCATCCGCCAATGCATGGAGTATTGTTGCCACATCTGGGCAGGTTCACCAGCTATTAGCCTCTCACTCTTAGACAGAGTCAATAGAAAAGCCTCTAATCTAATAGGTCGCACATTATCTACCAAACTCTAGCCCCTGTCTCATTACAGCGATGTTACATTCATGTGCTTGTTTTATATGTAATTACTTAGAATGTTCTCAGACGGACGGTCTGCACTTGTGCCCCCTCAACGTAAATACACCCGACACACCCAACAATCATAGAAAATCTCACCCCTTCACTGTGGAGGTTCCCAGATGCCGGAAGGCTTTCTGCACTAATAGATTTTTTTCCTCGTACTGCTCGCTTTTGGAATCCCCTCCCTGCTCACTGTTTCCTAGACTGCATCAACATGCAGAAATGTAATGTGAACAAAAATCTTGCTGCACAACCTTCTACTTAGGATGTCATTGTAGGTGTGGCCCCTAATTTACAGTAGCCCCTTACGTCTCAGAGGCAATATGCCTTGTTTGGGGTGAATTAAAATGAACCAAAAAGTAGTCGGGTTAAGAGTCTACGTTCGAGAGGCCTTTTACATTTCTGCATATTGGTATGGTTGGGAAAATAGGGGTCATGGAAAGAATTCAAAAGGAAAGCGGTTCGAAGAAAAAGTCTATTAGAGTAGAAAATCTTCAAGCAACTTGGGATCTCTACAGTTAAGATATGTGATTTTGATTACAGTCGGGTTATTCAGTGGCACTTACGTTGAGGGGATATACATGTAGTAAATTCACTGGAGAATATTCTGTGGAAGTCCTCATAAAACAAAGACAAGGATCCAACACTGTCACGATGAGACAGAGACTGGAGCTTGGTAGACAATGCTGGACCCTTTATGTTACAAATTGTTTTTTGCAATCAGTCCAAGGAGGAGAGACTAGTGGTTGGTGCACCAGCCAAGATGTGTCAACAATACTCTCTGCACGGAAATGACAGCCTTATAGAAATATAGGATACGACAAAATGAACCGTTTTTTAATAAATTTCATTCGGGTAAGCTTTATTTTGACAATTTTCGACATAAAAACTTCGTTTTGTTTGCCGCAGAAGATTTAGGGTATTGTACCCTTCTATTGGATCTTTGAGACAGAATGATCTCCTTCCCTTATTTAAGGTGTTTGCCTTTAATTCTAATAAGATTTAAACCATAAGTAAAACGCTTAAATCAAGGGTCACTCCAAAACTTCCACCCATGGAATCATTAATAAAATCCACAACTCTTTCTGCAATCAAACCGTAATCGTATAAATACATATCAATCTATTGCTGGCTTGTCCACCAAGTTTCAGTCGTGATATCAACGTTCTTTTTTATCGCCGTTCAATAATAGACAGGGACATTTTGGTGATGA
This sequence comes from Sepiola atlantica, assembly GCA_963556195.1. NCBI lineage: Eukaryota > Metazoa > Mollusca > Cephalopoda > Sepiida > Sepiolidae > Sepiola > Sepiola atlantica. Next base: position 19,927,714 of record OY744533.1, on the reverse strand, counting down.
TTCGTCAGTCAGATGCGTGATCCTGAATGGATTTCACACTCACCGGACCATAAATTCCCCTATGAAGACAATCTCTAAATTATTTCTATGAAGACAATCTCTAAATTATTTCTATGAAGGCAATCTCCAGATTATTTTTATAGAAAACAATCTCCAGATTATTTCTTATCAAAAGAATCTCCAAGTTATTTCTATTAAAACAATCTCTAGCCTATTTCTATGAAGACAATCTCCAAATTATTTATATGAAAACCATTTAAATTTTTCGAAATCTTTCAGAGTTTCGGCAGTTCAATATAAACATTCCCAAATTCGAAACTATGGACCTTGGGATAGTAAGAAGATTATGTCGGCCGAAACGTTGCAAAAATAACCAGCAAGATGAGAATAGTGGTCAGAATAATCCAAATAATACACATCCTCAATTCTCATCTAAAAACTTCCGAAACATCCATAACTTCAGTTGTGTAATCTGCATTTTTACATCCTTTTTTGAATAGTAATATCTTTTGATTACTTTGATCTATACTGGAGTCTACTCTGTGCACCCATTAAACGTTTAAGCTAATTATATGTGCCAAGAGGGTTGTTTTCAGTCGATTCTGTTTGTTGGTTCGTCACTGTTTGTTTGTGTACAGCTTAGCGGCCACATCGCTTGACCAATCGTCACCAAACTTGATCAAAATGCAGGTCATGGTCTAATTATAGACTGATCTAATTCACAGTAACAGATAAAGCTGAAAGTCACACATTCGACAATAACTCTGGTACTATTTATCGTACAGATTCGCTATTTGACTCATATTGTAGGCAATGAAGTCCCGTATCTTATCTAAACTTTGACTTTAACCTCGAAAAGTTCAGTCACGCTTGACGTTCTGACTTTTCCAAATTTAATTTAATGGTCTTTAATTTAATGGTCTTTTATTTAATGGTCTTTAATTTAATGGTCTTTTATAACAGTAACAACAATGCGCAATTTCAGCCTGATCAGACAAATAGTGTTTTGAGTTATCAACGTTTCCATAGCATGACTTCGTGAATACTTCATAAAATATAGAGAAGTAAGGACCAGATTGCCTTTGATAATTCCCTTCCTGCTCCCTATTTCCTCGACTGTACAAACATGCATGAACGTAAATATAATGTGAACAGACATCTTGATTCATAGCTCCCCGCTTATCATCTATAAATTTGACCCTTAATTAACAGTAACCCCTTACTTCTATGTGGCAATGTGCCTTGTTTTGGGTGAATATAAGTTAAACCAGATACGACTTTGACCCATCCTTACGTTGCCAGTCGGATGGAGGCAGTCTCACAACTGGCTGATGTAACCTTTTTCATTATTATGAACCCATCGTCGGGCAGGTATTCCAGCTCGTGATCTACACATAAACTATTACATTTGACAGGTGTATAAATTCATTTTTCAAGCAAATACACAACGGCTATTTGTGTCTATAATTGTGTTATTACACAATGCTCCCTCTGTTACTATCTCTCCAACATTCACTGGAAGTTCAATTCAGCCTAAACAACACAACCTACAAACAAATGCGCATCAATGCCCTCAATGTACACGATTTTGAAATTATGTACAAGTTGTGCATTTGATCTCGGCATCAATAATGCACAAGCACATGAATAAGAATTCAGATAATTTAATATTGTTTACAATAGATAAAGGACATCCACCGACAATGTCTGGGTCTCATATACATCTTACAATTGAGGGAAATCAAATATAACACAACGAAAAATATCATAAGCCAAAGCGAATATAAAAAAAACTAAGAAATAAATAGCACTCTGTTACGCACACACATCTCTCTCTCTCTCTTTCTCTCTCTCTCTCTCTCTCTCTCTCTCTCTCTCTCTCTCTCATATATATATATATATATATATATATATATATATATATATATATATATATGTTTAGAGAGAGAGAGAGGGAAAGAGAATTTGAATTACTTACTAGACACCATCCTCAAGTGTATTCGGTATCTCTGAACAAGGGTTTGTCAGGATAACCTGACAAAAGGAAATTTCCCCTACAAATAAACCCTGACCAAATATTAAAAATAACATGGTATTCGAAGCCCAAATAAGATCCCCTCAACACTAGCCCATGCAAGGAATGGTGCACCTACATGTGAGGTTACCTCATGTAACAGCACTTAGCTGGATACTCCACCAGACTGGATGAATTCTTGTCCTGGATTCCAGTAAGACCAAGAGACTATAAGAAAGATACACTATGAGATAGTTAACTGGTCAGTTGGGGAGAGGAACATTAATGTTTTTAACTTCTTTGCTGATTCAACGTTTGAGAGGTAAGGGAGAACTTTGATAGAATATTCTAATAGCTATGTATCTCATATAAGGATCAAGTGTTAGCCCCTGGAACGGTCTCCTTCATTTCGGAAAATATTGACTGAAGTAAAATTAAACAAAAAGAGAGAATAATGTAAAGGAGTAAGGCTACCAACATTTGTAAAATGGTTTTTTTTTCAACATTTATTCATTATTTTATTATTTTATAATTTTATAACGCGTTTCGAGTGTGGTAACGTTCTCTTCAGATATGCGAATCCATTTGAGGAAATGTCTTTCGATTTGAAAGAGTGTATATATATATATAAATAATAATTACAATTATTGTTATTATTATTATTATTGTTGTTGTTGTTATTGTTATTATTATTGTTGTTGTTATTGTTATTGTTATAATTATTCAGGTAAAGTTCGTGCTCACAGGGTAAAAATCCGGATAATATTTACTGTGTTTATATAATAATTCTTAATAAATAAAGCTATTTATAATAAAAGTTTTATTTAGTAAAACATATCATGACTACACCTTCAGAACATGTTTCAACCGAAGCTTTAATAAGCTCAACATCTTCAGGTCGTTAAGTTCGAAACTATAAAGAGCGGACGAATATGTTGAGCTTATTTAAGCTTCGACTGAAAAATGTTCTGAATGTGTAACTATAATATGTACGTACAAATTAAACTTTTATTATATTTGTATTTATTTTTATTATATGTATATATATATATATATATATATATATATATATATATATATATATATATATATATAAAGTTCGTAGAACACTCTCGACTAGTCTTCTATCTGTGTCAGCTTCTAGGCACATATAGATCTTAATTACGTGACAGTTTCTGTTGGCCGAGTGGATATGGCGACTGCTTGCAGATTCTAGGCTGACTCTGTGAACCAGGTTTGCCCCCCCCCTCGACCATCTGAAATTTTTACTTTCCTGCACTGATGAGAGCAATAAGCTTGAAACGCTAGCGTCTGTAGGTATTAATAATTTAATATTTATTTATAAATATTATGCAAAGCCCCTTTAAGAAATTAAAGTTGAGCACTCTCGGGGATGTTAAAAATAGACTGTCAAAAAGCTCTAATGCAAAGTTCCGAATAAGTTCGTAGACCACTCTCGACTAGTCTTCTATCTGCTCCCGCTTCTAGGTACATATAGATCTTAATTTCCCTTAATTACGTGACAGTTTCTGTTGACCGAGTGGGTATGGCGACTGCTTGCAGATTCTAGGCTGACTCTGTGAACCATCTAAATTTATCTAAATTTATTACTTTCCTGCACTGATGAGAGCAATAAGCTTGAAACTCTAGCGTCTGTAGGTATTAATAATTTAATATTTATTTATAAATATTATATATATATATATTCGAAGAATACCGGTCCCAGGAAGGGTCAAATGAATACCCCCAAACTACTTTTAAGTTCCTCTTACGAAGATTAAAAGCAGGATATAATGCAACAAAACCTTGTGTCTTGAATCCTTATTTCAATTTTGCTAAAAATCGATTACATTGCTTAATTCTAGAAAATGTCTAAAATTAAAGCTTAAAAGGGCATGAGAAGAAATTGAAATTCAGGGAATTTTGTTTTATTCGTGTATACTAACTCTTCATCAAATTCAATGCAAATTTAAAATATTTCAATTTTTAAATGTGATGTTGTTCCTATATTCTGCTCACTAAACCCCCTTAAATATACTCTAAAAGAAACTGAAATTTGAGAAGTATTTATTAATTTATTTTTTGAAATTTCCCCAAATTCGGAAGTATCTAACCCTTTACGCATAGCAGCTGTGCTCTAAAATTCATAGTGATCAGTTAATTAGTTTAGGAGTGAATTATGTACATATAAATATAGTCAAAATATATACATACCTAACTTTATATAGACAGAGACGAAGAGATAAATAGCACATCTATGAAGCTTATGATACAGATTGAACAAAACTTCCGGAGAAAAAGCGTGAAATAGTTACGAATGGACAAGTCGATAAATAAATTAGACTGCCAAACAATGTCTCCATTTAAATAATGTCTCCATCTAAACAATGGCACTAGACATAATAAAAAATAACTGAAGACAAGAAATTCAGAATATTCTGACTTCATTTCTAAACTCATATTTACAAGGTGTCTATAAAAAAAAATACCACCGGTTGAATCGTTAATGAAAATCACAATACTTTCTGCAATAGAACCATATTTGGTACAAATAAATGTCAGTCTATGTCTGACTTGTCCCCAAAGTTTCAGTCATGAATGACCAACAGTCTTTATTTTATCGCCGTTCAATGATATTCTCTAAATGTGCCTATTACGGAAGATGTGGCACAATGCTGAAAGGTGAGAAAAAATGTGGTGAACTATGGCTCCCTTAAAAATTGTCCGAGAAGCCCTGTCAGCATTCCCCGGTTAGGGCTTCTCATGAAATTAGCTGTAAACTACTTCTCAAAATAAAGAGGCAAGGGTCGGGTTGGTGGTCTTTCGAGAACTGAATACCACAAATATACAGAAAAAAGGCAATCGCCATCACAACGGTCCAGTCTCTGTCGAACTGATGGTTAAGGACGGATTAGCCGATAGTCATGATTGACGTAAGAAACGGAGACGGCTTTCTTTCTTTTATTTTTGTAGTTCACCCCAAACAAGGCAAGTTGCCACTGTAGACGTAAGGGGCTACTAAGATATAAGGTGAAAGTTTAGGGAGTCATCCTAAATTTGGAGCTGTGCAGCGAGATGCTTGTTGACATTAGTTTTAAATGTATGCATGTCGGTACATTCTGGCAAACAGGGAGCAGGGAGGGAGTTCCAAAGGCCGGCAGCTCAACAAAAGAAGCTATTGAAGTAGAAAGCTCTCCGGTATCTGCGGACCTCCACAGTGAATGGATGAGATTTAGCTGATTGTAAAGTTGGTCGAGTGTATTTACGTCGAGGTGGAACCAGTAGCTAGTTCATCGGAGCACATTCTATTGAAATAATTGTAAAACAAGCACAAGGAGGCAACATTGCGGCGATGTAGCAGGGATAGGGGCTTGTTAGATAATGAAGAAGATATTAGATTAGATACTCTTTTTTAGACCTTGTCTAAGAGGGAGAGACTCGTGGATGGTGTACCAGCCTATATGTGACAACAATACTCCATGCAAGAGCAGATAGTGGCTTTGTAGAGATTTAGGATCCTATCAGATGTGAGAAGTTTACTAGCACGGTAGGGGGAGCCAACTTTCCTTGCATCAGCATTGGCAAAAGTCTTCTATACATGTGTTCCAATTCATGTTACCTGTGAATTTTAGGCAGAAGAGTTTGAACGTTGGACTCTCAGGTAGGGTGTTATTCTCCATAACAATCGGTGTTTTTAAGGTTTCTTGAAGTTGGTGAAGAAAAAGAGCTTTGTCTTAGCAGCATTAAATGTTACCATCCATTTATGACACCATTCCACTACAGACTGGAGGTCACTTTCTAAGGATTCGGCTATTGCCTCGGATATGTGTGCGTCCGTTTTACCCACATGACGAGAGTAGAACGTGAGGTCTTCAGCAAATATACCCATCTCATAATAAACACGAGAGATTATTCTCACTAGATTTCAAAGTCGATTTTTTTCCTCTGTAAAGGCAAGAAAAAGTGCTCTGTGATTGCATGCCCCAGATATCCACATGCGTATTTAGGGTGAAAACGTCGATACTATTAAGTTTGGTGATAGTTCTCTTTTTGGCTGGCGAATCACAAATCGCTCTTCGAGTTACCTTCATCGCAATGTCAGTCGAAAAAGAGAAATAGTTCTACAAGTGCTTCCATGTAATGTGCATTCATGAACTCACTGCACTTGTACTTCCTCAAGAGAAATACTCTCGATTGGCGTTAAAATCTGACCCCTTCACTGAAGAGGTCCCTAAATACCGGAAGATCTTCTACTCTAATAGCATCTTTCCACGGATTTCTGCCCAACGCTCCACTATGTCCTTTCTTTATAAATCTGGCCTCTATCACAGTCACCCATTTAGGCTTTAGTTGGAATATGCCTGGTTTAGGGGTGAAAAAAGTTGTTTTTTTTAAATAGAAGTCGGCGTTGTACTCTGTCTAGACAAAGAAAGAATGATGTGTGCGGCACCTCCTTAAATATGGCAGCAGGGTTAAAACGTCAATACTGTTCGATGATAAAAATCTATCCATTTTGGCTGACGACCACAAATCGCTCTTCGAATTTACCTTCTTCGCAATGACCTTATTAAGGTATCGATGATATCAATGCCAGTCGAAAAGGAGAAACTGATTAGATAATGCGAATCGACTTGCAAAAGATTTCCCATCTTGTATTCGACGTTGCCAAGAATGTCAGTAAAACTCTAGCCAACAAACAAGCAAAGATTATTTACGCTACAATTAGATATAGGCGTCAACCTGTCTCCAGAGACAATGGACAGGGTCTGAAAGTGCGTGTCTGGAGAAAGGAATGTTTATAGGCAAACAATTATGCTATGATAGAAGACTTACTGAATATGAAACCTAAACGCCATAATGAATGTTATTGTATTCGAATGGAAAAGGATCGTCGAAAAAGTGTGTCAGTTTGGGCAGATTAATAACTACTAGCGTCTTTCTCTCTATCTCTCTCACTCTTTCTATCTATCTCTAGATTCCCGAGTTCGACAGAAAGATTACCGAGTTCGACAAGATACACCTAAAGAAGGTCGGAGATTACATCGGTCGAAACGTTGTGAGAATAACATTCAGGATGAGACCAGTAGTCCGAATAATCCAAATGATACAAGATTTTCTTCTGTTAAGAAAGCTATAAAGTACTATTGTACGGAGAATCAACTTTACTTAACATAGAAAACCAACCTCTACCGTGCTAGTGGGCTCCATCTACCGTGCTAGTGGGCTCCATCTACCGTGCTAGTAAACTCCTAACACCTGACATTATCCTGTATCTCTACAAAGCCACCATCCGCCCATGCGTGGAGCATTGTTGCCACATCTGGGCTGGTGCATCATCAACTAGTCTCTCCCTCTTAGACAAGGTCCAAAAAAGAGTCGTTAATATAATATGTCCCTCATTATCAACTAAGCTCCAGCCCCTGTCCCATCGGCGCAATTTTGCATCATTGTGCTTGTTTTACAAATACTTTAAGGGATTGTGCTCCGATGAACTGGCTAATCTGGTGCCCCCTCGACGTAAATATACTAGACAAACTCGACAATCAGCAAAATTCTATCCATTCACTGTGGAGGTTCTCAGATGTCGGAGAACCTTCTACTCCAGTAACTTCTTTCCTCGTCCTGTTGGTCTCTGGAACTCCCTTCCTGTTCCCTGTTTCCCCGCCTGTACAGACATGCAGAGGTTTATAACTAATGTAAACAGACATCTCGCTACGCAGCTCCAACTTAGGATGAAACCCAGAACCTACACCCTAATTCTCAGTAAACCCTTACGTCTACAGTGTTGGCCTGCCTTGTTTCGGGTGAAATATGTTTTAAAAAAACAACAACAAAAACATCGATGCAAAGCTCGCACATGTGTGGAGCGAGTATTTGTTTAACTTTATAATTGAAGAGCTCATTCTCTTCTTCCTAGTATAACTCAGGGGAAATAACTTGAATAAGTTTCAGGGAAGTAACCCATGGATATACTTAACCAACATACATACATAAATGAATAGAATATATACCGATATATTTTTTAATTTATTAAAAGTTTTTCGTATGTAGCGCCGGGTATTTTTACTGACCAGTTGCTGATGTACACGTCATATGAGTTGGTATGCTTTAAAATAACTAAATCAAAATCTCTCCGGCTTCCCACGCATTTCTCCAAGGTCCACTTTTCCTAATTTATTTGCCGAATTACTAATGTTGTATCTGACAGCATTTCTGGTTCGTCTAGGCAACCTTTTACCCAAATCACAATTCCAGCAAATTACGCGCCTCGGCATTTTCCCTTTCGTATAAACAGTTTCCATTCTTTAATTTGCGTGTCGATGGCATTATTAAATCTCTTCCCGCAAACAAATCTTCATTTTCCCTCGGCAAACGTTCTATCATTTTCAATGCTTTTCACTGAATCCTCTTCTCTCCCCGGAATAACATGCGTGTCCGTCTATCGAAGCTATAATAGCTGTAGTAGCTATTGCCTCACGGTCTGGAGGCGTAAAGGGAAAAAGCAAAACCCTATACCAAAATCAAACACGATTTTTCTCGGGTAACATTTTAGAAAGAATTCAATGCTAGTGTTACAGTCAGAGTTACTTCCTTGGAACAAAGTTTTCTTGAAGCCAAAAAATTTCTCCGTGAACGCGAGATTTTTGGCACAGAGTGACAGAAAGAAAAATGGCAGTAATTAAATCATTAATAAATTCGCAAGATTTTCTGAAATCCAACCATATTTGGTACAAATAAACTTCACTCAATGCAATTCATTTATGACTTGTCCACCAAAATTCATTTATTAACCTTCCAACAGTATTCGTTTTATCGCCGTTCAATTTTATGGGTGGAAAAATTGGAGATCGTACCATCATTATAGTGATCCTGAATGGGCTTTACCCCACGGACCTTTACTTCTAGATTTTTGTGGGGGTATCTGATATCTCAAATAAACAACTCCAGCCTATTCGTGAACTGTTAAATTCAGAACACTTCCTAACGAGGAGTATGTCAGAGTTATTGACATTTTTCTCGCAGTGTCCAGCTGTGCAACACCGGAGACAATCGCGAATTGTTTTGGCTTTACGAGCGCCTCACTATCGCCATTATTCGTGGAAACGTCTTGAGCCTGCTCTCGGCCTGCCAAGACAGCCGGACATTCGAAGAAAACTATTGACTGTGATACGATTATATATAAGGGATCGGGATTTCTTGATATTGAACTAAACAATGTCCAAGTGACAGATTTAGTTTTAAATATAAAGTATATGTCTAAAGAGCTTATTAAACAGTGATAAACTTAAGACTGTTAAACATTTATGAATGTAACTTGGTGGACAAACCATGCATAGACTGAAACCTATTTCTACGACATATTGTTTGATTGCAGAAATAATTGTGAATTTAATTAACGATTGAATACGTGGAACGTTTTAGGTCATCATATAGTATCGTGGTCACGAATGAAAACAAGATGTCTGCCCCCTTTTCTTGTTTTGACTTCGAACGGATAAGACATGTCTTTCCAGATCCATTGGATTCAGTTTTAGCTTTATTGCATACTCCTCCGATAATTCCTCTGGATACACAATCTTGCCATATTGTCCGGTATTTTGTTAATCTTTCCACCAATAGCAAAGGAAGCTGTACGGTGATGCGGATCTGATCAGTCTAGTGCTTTGGATGTCTTCCACCGGGTCTTTAACCGTGAAAATTTTCCTTAGATGATCGGTATACATTGTTTTCAGGACCTTTTCTGGCGACGTGGCCAAACCAGTTCATTTTTTTCTTTTCTTCATAACCATGATGATGTCATTTACAAAACCAATAAGTTTTTTAATCGTACAACGATCTAGTCGGTTTGCCGACTATGGTTCTCAAACAATCATTTTTAGATACAGAGAGACTTATCCAAGTCTTCGAAGCATATATATCTATTGGAACAACAAGTGCATTGTAGAGTCTAATTGTTAAACATAAAACAAATAATTTATGGTCTAGAGTATTCTTACCAACCAACTTTCCTGGTTTCTATTTTGGTTTATCTAGTTTAAGCTCAACTGACCATACAGCTGAGCACTGACTACTAAATCCAAGAATTGTCGCCACTACGACGATGTTGACGTTGGGGGTAGAAAATGAACTGCCGTTATATATGATGATAATTGTGCTAGAGGCATGATCGTACTAATAATTCTTCTATATAAAATAATAAGAAGAATAACTTGGTATGAATATACGGAACAGACATACTAGAATCGAAACCCAAATGAAGAATTGCATTAATACAAAAAGGCAGCTAGAAGGTAACTACAGACTAATAATCTGTCTACTAACCATGCAAGAAAAATTAACTACACAACTGAGAGTAAAACTCCATCGCTCCTTTCTTTATTAACTGTGGTCAACTCCTCAAAGAACAGAAATAATGCAAGATAAAGACAAGAGGGGCACATGGTCTGTTATACAGAGATAAATATCTTAACGGAAGTAAGAAAACAAAAAACAGAACCTAGCCACGGTATGGATCGACTACAAGAAAGCCTGCAAGATAGTTCCTTAATCATTGATAATTGAATGCCTAAAGATGTACAAAGTATCCGAAAAATATCAATCTTATAATAAAAGCAATTAAAACATGAAGACTAAAAAAAACAGCTGTAGGAAAATAATGAGTGAGATAAGGATAGAGATAAGTGTTTTCCAGGGAGACACTTTATCACCACTTCTGTTTAGCATAGCCATGATGCTACTCAACAACATTCTAAGGAAGTTAAATGCAGGAATATATCGTTTAATCAACAATTTAAACCAACTATGATTTCTGCAAATTACTATCGCCATTTTGATTTTCGTATAAAGAGTTTTCTATTCTTTTTGTTCGCGTGTCGACGCCATAATTAAAACATGCGCTAGTAAGAAATCGTTATTTTGCCTTCGCTTCTGCCACAATTAAATCTTAAATATTGGCTTAAATAAAAACCAATTATGCAGTGACATAAACGGTAAATGTACAGAGCACACAAAGAATTTTGGTCAAATTGGTCATGGTCAAAAGTTAGGTGATCATTTTTCGTTAAATTTTTTATAGGAAAGTGATTCCTGACTCTGAAATCTTAAATGTGTGATAAAAATTTAAACGAAACAACGGAATTTTCTAGTGTCATAATCGATAATTATACATGGAATAAAAGAAAAAAAATTGGTCCGTAAGAAATGCCGCCAAAATTGTGGGTAAATACCGAAAACATGCCGGTTGATTTTATGTTAGAGATATATAGCACCCCGAGAAGGGGCAGTCTAAATTGAACAAAAATAAATAAAATATAAAAATAAAAATAAATAAAATATAAAAATAAAAATAAATAAAATATAAAAATAAAAATAAATAAAATATAAAAATAAAAATAAATAAAATATAAAAATAAAATAAATAAAATATAAAAATAAAAATAAATAAAATATAAAAATAAAATAAATAAAATATAAAAATAAAAATAAATAAAATATAAAAATAAAATAAATAAAATATAAAAATAAAAATAAATAAAATATAAAAATAAAATAAATAAAATATAAAAATAAAAATAAATAAAATAGAATACATATTTGCTCTTCTAAATTCAGACAGAACACATAATTTTCCAATTTTTCGACTTTTTAACTGCATTCGCTGGAAGAAAAGGCGTGTGCGTATATCTCTATCTATAAAATAGTTATGTTTATATGTTTATATATTTGTATGTAAATAATTAATTCTTAAACTAATTAACCGATCATTATGAATTTTAGAATACATCTGCGAGGCATAAAAGGTCTAAATGTCGGCTATATTTAGTTTAATTTAGTTTTAGGCAAAGGTGGTAAAAAGCGAGTGGAAGTCCATCGTGAAAATTCAGATGTCTATGTTTTTTTTTTTAATTTTAACAATCGGTATTAGACATCAATCAATTTTCAATCCCAAATTTCAGTTGCTTTGGATTATTTTAAAGGGGTTTTAGGGGTCTTAATATGGACACAACCTCCTATTTAAAAATTCATATATATCAGATCTACATATAATTTGATCCATAGTCATTAGTTGCTAATTAATCAAGATCCTCCGCAGTGCAATATTTTCGTAAGACCATTGAACCCTTAAATTTTAGACATTTTCTATAATAAAAATAATGGGGTATCTTTTACAATACTCAGCAGAGTAAAAACGCCTAAAAAACAAATATACAACAAATAAAAGTAACTGTAGGCGATAAAAGTTATTTTCAAACTTACCTGTGGCATTTGTTTGTATTTTTAACCCGTTCCAATTGCTATTTATTAGAAATTAAATTATTCGTCACACCAACATCGCACAAATCCAAGATGGCAACAGTAGGGGGTATGTAAGAGAATAAGGGCCGGCCGCCATTTTCTTTTTGTGCACAAAAAAACAAGAATTTCTTTTTACATCTAATAAAAACCCATTTATACTACGTAAAAATACAAACAAATTTCATAGGTAAGTAGGAAAATATCTATTCTCGACGTAGGTCACCATCACTTGTTGTATATTTATTTTTTATCCCGTTCTCGTTCGTTTTGTGGACCCCGTCCGCGACTCTGCTGAGTATTGTAAAAGATACCCAAATAATGTAATGGATTTTGATACAAATTTAAATAAAGATTCAAGACGCAATGCTTAGCATTATTATATTTTGACTTAATCTTCGTAAGGGGACACAAAAGTGGTGCATAATTGTTCTGTTCGATGAATTAATTTTATCCTAATGGCGGATATTCTTGTTTTCTTATAAAAACGTACAGATTTGTTTATACGCATGCGCAAACTAACAAATCGATATATGAATGAAAATGTAGTTTTAAAACTAGTTTTTGATATAAGAATGATATAAATTGAACAGCGAAAAGGCGAAAAAGCAAAACAAATCAGTGAGAACTGCAAAAAAAGAAAACATGAAACAATATGCAAACTCATTAATCGTGAGTTCGATTCTCAAAGGAAGCAATAAAAAAATTACACTATTTTTAATTTTGGTTAAATAATCGTAAATCATGATTGTGGCAGCTGATAGGAATATAAAAAAATCACGGCCAGTATTCGTTTCGGCGTTTGCAAATGTTTTCTGGAATGATGTGCATATAACCATAAATATACGTATTCTGCAATGGTTGCAAGTTTTAATGGCTCTTGGCAGGGGCGAGGAAATATTGTTTCCCTTTCACATCTTAAATTCTAACTAGTTTTATGATTTTTCCTTGACGGTTCTTTCCAATGTCGTTAGATGGGAAAATACATATATGTCTTCTTATAATAGCTAGAACGGCTCCAAGCGTTGCCCGGAAAAAATAATGTCTAAATAACAACAATAATAGTCGATTTCTTACTGGCAACATTGCGAGTTAATTTTTTTATTATAAGCGCGAGTTAAGAATTATGTAGAATAAAACAAGAAAACGTTTTCAAAGTCTTTATCTAAAGTCTAAAACAAAACTGAAGCTGTAAAACGGCAAATACTGTATAATTTCATTTTTATTTAATTTTTTAAATCTTTAAAATGACAATGATAATAAATATGTAAATGTTCAAAACTTTTTTAAATACATTATTCACTAAGATATTCTTTGTTTAATTTTATTTTTGTTTTATAAAACGACGAAAATCTATTAAAAAAATGAATTTCGTTTCCTTACTTTCTAATATATTTTTGTTATTTTATGGACATAACCGATAATTGCCTCGAGTGAGCCCAGATGTAATTGAAGGAAAATTTCAATGGCGTCTTTAGATTCTGTAAATAATGTAACACTTATTGAAACTGTCTTGAATGTTCTCGGTAACTGTTAACATATCAATTACTATAACACGGACACGAACAAGCATTGACTTAGATAGTTTGTTAGATAGATAGATAGATAGATAGATAGATAGAAGGAGGGATATATAGATAGATAGAAGGGGGGATATATAGATAGATAGAAGGGGGGATATATAGATAGAAGGAGGGATATATAGATAGATAGGAAATGAAAAAGGAAAAACCAAGATATATTTTTTTATATATTCATCAACGTTTCGTCTTTATTGTAAGACTTCCTCAGGATGATAATTTTAAGAAAAATGTCATACAAGTACATCGAAATATTGGTTTGACATGATGGGTTGATAAGGAAAAGATAGATAGATAGATAGATAGATAGATAGATAGATAGATAGATAGATAGATAGATAGATAGAGCAAAAACAACAACAATAAGTTCCTCTACAAAACAACCAAACCAAGTAAGATATAAAGAACTTTCTACCAAACTTACGAGAGTCGACATTAAATAACCCGAAATGGGTTTATATGCCGTAAAACGAAACAACCAAACCAAACTATCCAAGCCAGCGGCCACGCTACAAACCCATTCATTGATTCTTGAGGAAGTATATCATCTTCCAAATAGAGTAAAATATAAGAATCTTTTTGCCTTTACTTATACAACTACATCAAAATATTCAGCTCAAAAACTGTCAATCAAATCTAAACCTAAACCAAATTAACTGATGTCGCTTCTAGCCATACACTTGTCGGCGTTTCACTCAAAATCAAATGTTCTAAATAAGAATTAAAAAATAAAGTCAATGTATGCTTTCAATTTAACGGAGATTAGCTCGATTTCACGAATAAGCTTTGAGGATATCAGTTACGATAAAAAAACATGAACACACTGTTGCTGAATAAAACTATACTTATGTCATTCCGTGAAATTGATAATGAAATTCACAATCATGTCTGGAGTTCTGTTTGTTACAAATATACTTTCATCTATTTTTTAAGACTTTGATTCACTCCAAACAAGAGACATTGCCACTCCCACGTAACGGGTTACTGTGATTAGGAGTCAGATTTATAAGAGTCATCCTAAGTGAGGAGTTGAACAGCAGGATGTTTGTTCACATTACATTTAAATCTCTGCACGTTGGTACAGTCGGAGAAACAGGGGGCAGAGAGGGAATTCCAAATGCAATCAAGTTGATGAAAAAGCTATTAGAGTAGGTTTTCCGGCATTTGAGAACCTCTACAGTGAAGGGGTGGGAATTTGCTGCTATTCGCGTATGTTGGGGGTATTTACGTTGATGAGATGCAAGTGCAGTAAGTTCGTTGGCGCACATTCTATGGGAATACTTGTAAAATAAGCACAGGAATGTAAAATTGTGGTGATGGGACAGAGGCTCGAGCTTGGTAGACAGTGTGGTGTCTATTAAGTTAGAGACTCTGTTTTTACCCTGTCCAAGAAAGAAAGAGACTATTAATTGGTGCATCAGCCCAGATGTGGCAACGATACTCCATGCACAGGTGAATGGTGGCTTTATAGAGTTATAAGATAATGGCAGATGTGAGAGGTTTATTAGCCTGATATAGGAAAGCACACCTTCTTTGCAGCAGACTTGGCAGTATCCCCTATGTGTTTATACCAAGTTGCTGATGAATGTTAGACTAAGGAGTTTGAATGCTGAACTCTTATGAACGATACTATCATATATGGCAATCAGTTGTTTGAAAAGTGTCTTATAATTGTTAAAGGAAAAGAGCTTTGTCTTGGTAGCATTAAATGTAAGCATCCATTTATTACCCCATTTTACTTCAGATAGGAAGCCATGATTAAACGATTCGGCCATTACCTTAAATATATGTCGTACTTGTCCACCAAGATTCAGTTATGAATATCCAACAGTCTTTGTTTTATCGCTGAGCAATGATATGCGGGGCATTTTGGTGATCGTCTCATCAGTAGAATGTGTGATCGTAAATAAAATTCACACTCACTGGACCGCACATATATCCCCAGGTTTGTTTTATCTGATCGCACATCTCAAAGATAATGTCTATTAAACAGATGAGATAATTGGTCCTTACTGCTTTTAATATGAGGATAAACGGTCAGTAATAAACAATACTGATTGTTAACTAGTGCCACTTGAGATGCGTTTGGTATACTTCAGTAGACGTAGAAGCGTTGTGACTAATGGGCAGTGGTTTCAACAGGATGGAGGAGCTCGCCACTTTTCAAATCAATGGTTGAAATCGTTGGGGGCACTTCGGTGATCATATGCCTAACACTCACCGAACCAGAACAATTATTATTTTTATCTACGGTGTTATCTCAAAGATAATGTTTTTCAAAATAATCGCCAGATCATTTCTGAACTGAAGAGAGTTATCACAGTCTAAAAGAAATGCAGTTCCAAGAGTTATTGCAGATTTTGTACGTCATGTCCAAATGCGCTAATCATTGAATGGCGATAAAACAAAGAATGTTCCATATAGTTACGTTGACGCCGGTTCTCGTTATATAATCGAAGTTAAGCAACATTGAGCGTGGTAAGTACAAGATGAGTGACTGTTTGAGAATACCAGGCGCTGGGCGTAAGAAAAACGTTGACACCTCCACGCAAGAACTGCCATGACCTAACGTCGTCACTTCCCCTAACTGGGATATATATGCGACTGGGGGCCGTTTGTGAATTTGATACTCCTA
Organism: Sepiola atlantica; assembly: GCA_963556195.1. NCBI lineage: Eukaryota > Metazoa > Mollusca > Cephalopoda > Sepiida > Sepiolidae > Sepiola > Sepiola atlantica. The sequence goes on along the minus strand of OY744533.1, from coordinate 19,911,192 downwards.
TGAAACTTCCTCCTTCGGGTGAAGCAGGTTCAACCTGCTCACGATAAATGACGAAACATATAAATAGCAGGTAGGTAGGATAAAACAAAAGACTGTTAGGTATTTATAGACGGAAAACTTAATGGAGAAGTCAAGCAAATATGGTAGGATTACAGAAAGAATTGTGAAATATATTAAAGATTAAACGGGTGACATGTCCCGGATGGTCTCTCTGTACAACGATTCCATGTCGAAATTCCGTTGATAAATGGGATTATTTTTGGTAAAGACCGGTCGATAAAGCCTGTAAAAGGGAACACTCTACGTCCTAAAATGTGAACAAATAATCTTTTCAAATGTTGACGTTATATAATCTGAACATTAGGTAATAAATAGATCGTCATCAGAATAATAATCAAGAATCAGGGAAAAAGAGAATGTGTCGTGTAGTAGGTTTTTATACGTTGTTTAATCATGTGAATAAATTAGATGTGTTGCGTAATTTAAATTAGTTTAGAACTTGAATTAATTAAAGTTTCCTGCAAATATCAGTAGAATACATCTATCTTATATGAAACTTATTTGCAGCCAAGGCTCAATTGTGGTCTCAATTATAGTTTAATCTTATGAGGTATGAAAAATACTCAGAAAATAAATACGATATTTAAAATATACTTGTATGCAAAGGTTATTCAATCACAATTAGAGTTATTATTATTATTATTATTATGATTATGATTATGATTATGATTATTATTATTATTATTATATTACTCATTTATTCATTTCGTATGCATCAGAGGATTCTATAGTTGACGTTGGTTTCTCCGATATCTTTCCAGTTAGAATTCTTTCTAGTAAGACCTACTTACGGGAAGAACCACGTGAAGGTTACCTACATTCTAAGTGAATATTATTTTGTGGAACGAACTGGATTCGAACTTGTCCCACCTAGGTTTTTAGTCCTGTGACACTGCCCACATGATCAGCAACAAGTTACCGTCGCGTTCACGCTTGGACACTTCTGTCGTCCCGGGCTTATAGCATCGGTGGTGGTTGATGTGGCGTCTTCGTTTTTTTTTTTGTCGTGCTCGGGGACGCCAAGTTAATGAAAATAATCTTTTGGAAGAGGCTTCATAGCGTTGGATCGAAACGTTTCCGTGACCGGACAGTACCTCCTGCAACTGTGTGTGTGTTTATCCAATCAAGAAGCACTGTCGGCTTTTCTCGGGTGACTCATCAAAGGATGTACATGAAGGATAAAAAAATGGTGAAATCAAACAATCGGTCTGGGTAATTGTTGTGGACCCGTTTAGGGGTACCAACAATGAAATAAAAGAACAACAGGTTTAGAGATAATAATAATGAATTGTATTGAACAGAGAAATTATACACAAGTCAATGTAGGCAGTGCTAGTGCCAAAATGTGGTACCAATGTTCTCCCAGCAAAAGTCGGTATTTATGGTAGCCGGTTGCTACCATTTAGTTATTAAAGAGTAGGTAGGTTCACCCACAACACACCCCTTCCGAAACTCATTCCCCCGGAATCTCAAGGTATATCTTTTTCCTAGGATTCACCTCGAAACTCCCGGTTAATTTACATTTTCTTGATGAACGTCTCTGTTCCGGAGGCGTTTTTGGTGTTGGAAGCTCAAATGCGTCGTATAGATCTTCCATGATGGTCTCACTCTGATCCGATGGGCCTTCCCCTGAGTCGTCCGACATGCGACGACGCATTTGGTTAATGTGTTTTTTACAGGTGCCTCTACGACCCTCTACAATGTACACCATCCGCCCCAATCTTTTTTGTACCTTTCCCACTTCCCACACGGTGTTGTTTCTATGGTGTTCCTGGAAGAACACCTTCTCTCCATCCTCGTAACTCTTCTTAGGTGCCGTAATGTTGGTCAGTTTCACCTGTTTTGGTAAAAGTTTGTCGAATACCGACTTTATTTTTCTTCCAAACATTACTTCCGCCGGTGGTACTTGGGCTGCTGTGTTCTCGTTGGGTGTAATTCTATACACTTGAAGGAACTGCTGGAGTGCCTTTTCTCTCGGCGTGCCCGTCGATTTTTTCAATGCTCTCTTCAAGGTATCAATGAATTTTTCTGCCTGTCCGTTTGACCTCGGATGGTAAGTCGGAGTGGTGATATGTTTAATTTGAAAGTCTTCACAAAATTCTTTGAACTCGCGTGAAGTAAATTGTGTACCGTTGTCCGATACAACAATGTCCACCACTCCGAATCGGGCAAACAGTTCATGCAACCCGCATATCGTGACATCCGTTGTTGGGTTTTTACATCTAACAACTTCTGGCCATTTTGAGTAGCTGTCGACTATAATTAAATAGTAGAAGCCTTCCAATGGCCCCGCAAAATCTATGTGAATCCGGGACCATGGTTGCTTTGCCTTTGGCCATGGACAGTACTGAATAGGTGGTACTTTCGCTGCCGACGCGCAGCCCGCACAGGCCTTCACCTTCGTCTCTATGTCTCTGTCCATGTTTTTCCAATACACATAAGATCTCATTAGGCTCTTCATGCGTATCGCTCCGGGATGTCTCTTATGGAAATCATTCAGGATTTTTTTTTTAGCGTAGCTGGGATTACTACTCGCTCCCGGTATAATAATGTGTCGCAACAGACTGAAAAAGCTTCTGCCGTTTGCTCATCGTCTGTTTGTAATTTATTTTTAATTTCGATAATAAAATTATCTTCTCTTGCCTCTTTTTGTACATTGCCAAGTGTGACTGGCAGCTCTTTTATTGTGTTACACAGTACTTTACTATAGTCATATTCAGACCGAAGGGATGCTATAACTGTATCCTCGAGCGGTTCCATGTACTTTGGGATTAGCCGCGATAAACCATCTGCGTGTCCTCATCTTTTTGACGGTAAAAATTCCATCTCAAAGTCATAATTTAACAGAATTATACCCCATCTCTGTAGGCGGTTTACTGTGTAGGTTGGCAAGCCTTTTTTGATCCAAATATGGTGATAAGTGGCTTATGGTTTGTTTGTAGGATAAAATGACGGCCGTGTAAATACCTGTGAAATTTGGTCATTGCAAACACAATACCCAACGCTTCTTTTTCAATCTGCGAGTAATGTTTCTCTGCCGGAAGTAAAGTTCTTGAAGCGTGCGCGATGGGTTTCATCGAGCCATCCGGCATTTTATGCAAAATGCACGCCCCAATGCCGTAGGAGCTGGCGTCACTTGCAACAATAGTGTTTAGCTTTGGATTAAAATGAGTAAGAAATAATTCTGAAGTTAACTTTGTTTTTAGGTTGCCGAATGCAGATTGACAGTCGGCGGACCATTCCCATTTACTATATTTCTTAAGTAACTCATTTAAGGGGGCTCGCAATTTGTGCATACTGGGAATGAATTTTTCGTAATAGTTTGCGAGACCGAGGAAGCTTTGTAATTGGGTAACATTGTTCGGTTCGGGCATATTCTTGATGGCTATAGATCTTTCTGGGTCGGGACGTCTTCCATTCTTATCAATGACATGTCCCAAGTATTTGATCTCTTCTAGAAAGAATACACACTTTGACTCCTTGAGTGTAAAACCAAAATCGCTTATCCTTTCGAAGACTTTGTGTACGTGGTCATGGTGCTCCCCGACGTTCGTACTTTTCATTAAGATATCATCAAGGTAGCCGATCGAAAAATCGAGCCCGCTCAATATCGTGTCGATTACCTGCTGAAAAATCGACGGGGCTACTTTAATTCCAAAGGGGAGACGATTGAACTTTAGTAGTCCCCTGTGTGTCGAAATACAGAGAAGCTTAGAGCTATCTTCCTCTACAGGTATTGTAAGAAAGGCTTCACTCAAGTCAATTTTTGAGAACAGTTTTCCACCGTTTAATTTTGTGAAAACCTCTTCTGGAGTCGGCAGAGGATAGTGATAATCTTTCAACGCATCTTTCAAACCTGTTGAGAAATCGGCACACACTCTGATCTCTCCAGTTTTTTCTACACGTAGACGGTTGGGGCCGCCCATTCCGAGTAGTCAACTGGTGTTAAAATACCTTTCTCCACCAACCGGTCTATTTCTGCATTATTTTTTTCAAGGGAGGCAAATGGTACACTTCGTTTTCTCTTAAAAACGGGATTCTTATTTTCAATTAGTTCAAAACTCGCCTGCATTTTAGTACAGCGTCCTAATTCTAATGAATCACCTTGGGAAATGACTCTTTAAAATCCTTCTTCAATTTTCTGCTTCAGCAGAAAGGTTCTCTATTCGTTGACAATAGGCGCTTATCGGCGAATCCCAGAGCTGGAATTGCTGAATCCAATCTGAACCGAACAAATTTCCTGCATCTTTCATTACGAACATGCGTAATTTTAATGTCTTATTTTTTAGTGTCACTTTTGAAATGACTTCCCCTTCAAAGTTTATTTTCTCTCCGGTTACCGATCGAGCCACTTTATCAGTGCGTAGCATAGTCGGTCTGCCGATCTTTTTCCAGGTATTAATATTAATAATTGATAGGTCAGACCCTGAATCAAGCTGTAGTTTAACATCTTGATTGTTCATTTTTACCGTAACATACTTTCGTATGTTGTCACCATTAATTCTAGTTGTTTTTATGTAACTTTTTTTCTAGTGTAACTTCTGCAATGTGAGGCTTTGTGTCCTATTTTATGGCATTTGTCACAATTTTTTCGTTTAAAAAGACACTTCTGGTACCAATGTAGGTCCCCGCAACCCCAACAAGGGTGGTTTGGCAATTTTTCATCCGACCTTTGAGGCAAATCCTTCCTGAATTTTTCCTTCGAAGAGTATGATTTTTTTTGAAAAACGACGAACATTTTTAATATTAGAAATTGCTGCTTCCTCTATTTCTTTAGCTTCCATTTTCTCGGAAATATGTCGTTGACAGCTTTCGGCCAGTTGTTGCAATGTTAAATTTGGCTCGGTTTCAAGTTTGCTTATTGCACGTCTTCTTAACTGTGCATCGTTTTGCGAGACGAGCCCTTAAACAAATATTAATACTTTGAAATTGTCCGCTGTCAAGGATGATAACTTAAAGTCGTCACAATGTTTATTGACGATTGAAGCAAACGTTGAGTAATCCTGGCTTTCTTTTCGCGTTAGGTTCATACATTTCCACCTTTTGTGGAATAAACTTGCTTTGTGGCAATATAGTTCCATTAACATTTTAATGGTTTCATTGAAAGATAGTTCGCCCGTTTTCTTCGGCAGAATATAATCGACAAATGTTGTATGCTCTGCCGTACCTAGTCTACGAAGAACTAAACGAACTTTTTTCTTTTCTGACCATGTGCTACAATCAATGTCGAAAAAATCCTGATATCGACGGTACCATGATTCGAAGTTTAGGTCCTCTTCAAGCACATAGTTGAAGGTTTCTATAGCTGACCATATTGCATTTTGGTTGAACGCGTCGCTGTCGTAATTCGTCCTATTTATCATTGCTTGTGTCAGCTGTTCAATTTTTCTCTCTGATTGAGTCTGTTGCTCTAATTGTAAATTTTTTATCCCAATCAATTGTTCGTCTAAAGATTTTCTATCTTCTCGCTTTTGTGCTAAATTTTTTTCCTCAAGATATTTCAACAAACTCATTTGTTGCGACTGAAATTCCTACTGTTGAGACTGAAATTCCTTTTGTAGAGCAAGATGTTTTTCATCGTTTGCCTTCTGTTGTTCTGATTGAAATTTAATCAACTCCAATATCTGTTTCGAGAAATCTTCCATGATTAAAGAAATACTTTCTTGAAAAAGAATTAGTCACAAATAGTCCTTCACTATCTTTTTTTCTTTTCAAATGCTTACTGTTTAATAACAAACTCAACCCCTTCTCATCACTGCGTCATTCGGGTCTCGAATTCGACCGGCACTTGCTAATCTTTTTTTTCCTCTTTCAAAGTTCTTTGAGAAAAAAAAGATTTTATTAATCCGGCTTATTGGGTAATTAATTTAACAAATTATTTGTATATTTGTTCGCCTCTGGAACTTTTTTTTCCAATAAGTCCGTTTGCCTTTCAGTGTAGGCTTAAAATGCAAAATAGCAAGTAATGGCTATATAAAAAAATTGACTAGTTATTCAAGAAAGTAACTTGGTTTTACTTGTCAGATTTTCTTTTTCGACTATACGATTTTACAGTGACAAGTCTGTTCGCAAAATACGTTTGACTATATCAGACACGAAAAAAAGGTTTTCGTAATATGGAGGTCTTTTTTGGGTTTTTTCAAACCTTTCAGTTTTATAAGCACATGGTATTTTAATTTCATTTGTTGCACGAGGTAAAATCCCGTATTGAAATACGAAGAACACAAATAGTAAAATCTGTCTTACTTTTTTTTTCTTCCAGTAATTGTTTAAACTGGTTATTTCTTGTAAGGCAGACTCGTCCCAAAATTGAATGTATTCGATGTTTCCAATATCTTCCCGAAAATTGTAAAGCACAAGGTTTTTTGGGTTTTTTTTTCAAACGGGTAGAATTTTTTTTTTCGAAGGTTGACCGTGTTGTAGACACTGGTTTATCACTCACAGGTTGCAAGGTCCAAGGTGTTTCCAACGAAGTCCTTTACGAATCACTCGCCGCCAGTTGTTGTGGACCCGTTTAAGGGTACCAACAATGAAATAAAAGAACAACAGATAGAGATAATAATAATGAATTGTATTGAACAGAGAAATTATACACAAGTCAGTGTTGCTACCATTTAGTTATTAAAGGGTAGGTAGGTTCACCCACAACAGTAATTCAACAACACAAGGTTTTGTGTTTAAGATTATAATATTATTCTCCTTGAAATTTGTATATAAAAGGGGCTCGAGTTTTTTCGTGTGTAGAGGGGGTAATGTATGTATTCCTGGATAATAAATTTGGGTTTCTGTCGCCGTACCACTCGCAATTCAGTGGACGATCGCACGAAAACGACTTTTGTCTCCGGGATTTTAGAAAAACGAATCCGCTCGATATAGAAGGGGGTGATAGGTGCAGAGCTTCTGATCTCAGACTCTCTCTGACTGTCCAACTCCTTAAAAATTGTCTCAGACTCGAAAGATCGCCTCTACGCCGCTTTATATACTCAGGTAAAATCACTCGGCATCGCCCGATTAAATTTTTGTTTCGTCAGCCAGAACGTTATCTCATTAGTCGCTGGTTACCTCGGCCCGTCTTTCGGGGCGGAACTGAGAAGAAGTAGTACCCACCCCTCCACTTTTTCACTCAGAGCCATCCACATTAATTTCATTCACTCCCACCCCGTCCACTTTTTCACTCAGAGCCATCCACATTAATTTCATTCACTCTCACTCCTCCACTTTTTCACTCACAGCAATACACATTAATTTCATTCACTCCCACCCCGTCCACTTTTTCACTCACAGCCATACACATTAATTTCATTCACTCCCACCTCTCCACTTTTTCACTCACAGCCATACACATTAATTTCATTCACTCCCACCCCGTCCACTTTTTCACTCACAGCCATCCACATTAATTTCATTCACTCCCACTCCTCCACTTTTTCACTCACAGCCATACACATTAATTTCATTCACTCCAACCTCTCCACTTTTTCACTCACAGCCATCCACATTAATTTAATTCACTCCAGCACTCCACTTTTTCACTCACAGCCATACACATTAATTTCCTTCCCTGCCACCGACTTCTCTCAGCCCGGACCTCAGTCCTGCGCGCCCAGTAGTGGCTACTACTTCTTCTCATTAACCCATCATGTCAACCCAATATTTTCTTGATAAATTTTGTTTGCTTCATTTTTTTAAAGAATTTTAAGAAATTAACATGACATAACATAAAAAAAATTCATAAATGTTTTTTTAAAGCTAAGTTGCCTGTTTATTTTTTCTTTCCTTAAGCCAGGCTTTTCAAAAAATGAAAAAATAAACTTGCTTTTACTGAATACACGTTGCTTTGAACAATTAAGTTGAAATAGATTTGTCACTCTTACATTGTTTATTTCCCTTCTTTCATTTATATATATATATATATTTATTAGCTTTCATTTGGTACAACTTTCAATGCTATAGCATCAACCTCTGGAAAACTACAATGAAAATAAGGACATAATATCCCAAATTTTGCAGCGTTTTTGAAAAACGTCAACAATAAAATTACATGGCTCTTGAGGCAGGCATAGCCAAGGTCCAAGATCACAATAACTGGTATATTTAGCTAATTCAGACCTTGGAGTATGTGAATAATATCAGTTTCCATATGTTTGAAGAAAAAGGTCAATTTTGAAGAGGTCTACCCTTCATGCTTTTAGTGCTCTTCATTTTCATCACGAGTTGTAGCATTTTACTCGACGCCACGAGGACACACGTTTTAAGTCCTTGGTCTTAATTAGAGTTTGACTGTTACGAAGAAGAAACAAATATTGTAATTGTTTGAAGAAGTTGGGGATAATTGGGAACCTGCTTCCATCATCGCTATGTACGATAACTATTTAATTGGGAACCTGCTTCTATCATCGCTATGTACGATAACTATTTAATTGGGAACCTGCTTCTATCATCGCTATGTACGATAACTATTTAATTGGGAACCTGCTTCCATCATCGCTATGTACGATAACTACTCAAGAATGATGATATAAGGAATGTGTAAATGTTTCATCTTTTAGTCATCATCCTTAAAAATGATGGAAGCAAACTTCCTAAGGAAAACATTACAAATAAGACACGTATTATTCATTCATAGATACATACATGGATATACTACAACAGATTACAATGACTGTCCCTAACATACATCAATAGTCATAATATCAATCTAGCAGAATGAAACTTATATATGAAGTAGAACCAAACTATTCTCGCTTTTTAAAATAAGATATATGATATATAAATATTATATAGTTTCTAATTATGAATTATATTATAAATTTCTAATAATAATTCAAATGTTAAACGATATTTCAAAAAGTGGCAATATATTACTTCACTAACATTATCACGTAAGTCACATGTAACATTTGAAAGGATTTTCAGACCATCCGGATCAACATCTGAACGGACTACTATTCACGAGAGATTTTATATCTCCGACGAAAAAAAATGATTAATAAAAAATAATCGCTTGACAAGAAGCTATTAACTGAAAGCTTGCTTATTCATATCTTTAAGATAAATAAACAATATAGTTTAAAGAAAAAACAAACGTATCGTTCTGGGATTTTTTAAAGTTGTAATAAATATAATAATTCAAATGTGGAACGATGTTTTAAAAAAGTGGCAATATACTACTTCATTATATTATAGTTTTGTTAGACATTCTCAAGTGTTACATTTCAGAAAATTAAAACCCGGACGGAATTTATGGGATGACCTGATATTAATGCCATGCGACTGACGAATCCATTACTGGTTTGTTAGCAATATTTACATGCAGGAGTGAAAATTGAGAGTAGAATTGGACATTTGCATGTACGGTTGTAATTGAAGAGAGAGTTGAATTTTACATTAGAAGTGGAGTTAGATTTACGTGTTAAGCAGTTGCGTCGCAGAGAGGAAGTCGCTAGTGAGACGCGCCGACTGAGAAGATCACATCTTTCTTTTGTTACTGAGCTGGCTAGTTGACTAGACCGGTTTTTGGATAGCTGCTCCCCTCATGAAGGATGGTATTGGGGTTATTATGTGTGTATACATGTATATTGTAAATATTTGTTAAACCATAAATGAGTTTGTACTGTTCTTTGTAAATAACATTTACGAAAGCTGTTATTAAAGGAATAAGACGTCTACAATAAAAGAAAAGGGGGCAAGGGCCGAATTACTGCCGTGTGTCGTCTACACAGCTCGACACCATCTGACTGTTTGGTAAATCGAAAAATAGGTCCTTGAAGTGCTACACCTGCTTGTCATATGCGGAAGCAGTTGAATATCTACATAACATCGTGGTGACGTAAAAAAGCGTGATAATGACAGGTTACTTTGTGTCAAGAAAACTGTGAATCATTAGAGCATGATCTGAAGGAAGCGCTAACCAAGGATTGAACTTTTTGGAAAGTGACTCAACTTTGAACTTTCAAGAAAATGACTCCGGACAAAGTTAAAAACGGACACGTCATAGATGTTTTTATTAATTCGCTGTAAAATATGACTTCTAAAAGCTGCTCTACTTTCGGGTGACAAGAAGGTTTTGAATTATTTATTCGTAAATAAAATAAAATTTTATTTACAAATTCGGCTGAAGTATCCTCCTGCCAGGTTCTCCTGACACACCTCTGTACAGAAAGACCGTAGACACTCGAGGGAAGTGTCTTATAGGCATTCAAGTTATCCCTCTTTTATCATTTTAATTTAGTTTATCTAAAGAGATCAAGGGGGACCCTCTTGAGGCTAACACTTGATTTCCCTATGAGTAAAATTTATATCCGAGGGCACTCTTAAGGATAGATGTTTTTCCTTTTAGGGCTATCCCCTGTGTGTGTGGGGGGGGGTGAAACAATAAATTTAAAAAGTAATAAATAATGTGTATCTTATTTCGTATTTAGTGGTTTGAATGATTTTAGAAACAAGGTAAATCCCAATTTCTTTATCTTTTTTTTAACTTTTTTATGATATATATACATATATATATATATATATATATATATATATATATATATATACGCTTTGTGCGTGTGCTTCAGTATTTCAGCAAACCGCCACAAAAAGACAGAAAAGCCAAAATAAAAGCATTTCAGTAATAGACCTCTGCTGTTTTCCGACTTGTTTAGAACTGAAAAGGAGCAGGTCGATCTCTAAATAGAAGTAGGGGCTTGAGTAAAAAGAAATTATATGGGCGGAGTTTTTGAGTGAATGGTGTCTTTTAATATAAAAAAAATATTGGTAGACCGATGTCAATATAAAAGTTTGTAATGGACATATTGGCGGATCTCAGTTATCAAAAACTCACACAGAGACGTCCATTTCTTTTTATTCACGAGCTAATACTTTTGTCGCTTCCCTAGAGGAGATGTTAGTACAGTTGAATACCATACTATTCGCACTTTCTTCCAACTCGTTTATCCCGATTGCGTAATCCAACTTCTAGGAGCATTAACTCAATGGACGTTTGATTAACTGTTGCGCCTTGACCCTCACTTCGGTAATCTGTCCTGCAGCAGATGTGAACATTTCTTTTCAACATGACTGACTCCGGGGTTGGGATAAGTTGCGTGCACCGCCTTGATATGGAAATCCCCCATCTCTCTCTCTCTCTCTCTCTCTCTCCGTATCTTCCCCCCCCCTCTCTCTCTCTCTCTCTCTATCTCCATCTTTCTTTTTGCGACTTTTAAAATGGTGAGTTATTGCCTAAACCCATTTGATCAACGATCACACTGAACTGAGGAAATTGACCCTAGCCATTAAATCATGCGAATGTCATGTTCGTTCATTAAATAGCAAATTCAGAACTACGTACACCATTTTATCAATAGGTAATATCGAATGTTTTTTTTGTTGTTGTTTATGGTGCCTTTTAGGAATTTCTCATCTAATTCAATAATGCAAATTCACATTTTTTTAACTTTGTTAACCCCAAACAAGGCAGGTTGCTACTGTAGACGTAAAAGGTCTACTGAGAATTAGGGTGAAAGTTTAGGGGGTCATCCTAAATTGGGAGCTGTGCAGCAAGATACTTGTTCACTTTAGTTTTAAATTTTTACATGTCGATACAGTCGGGGAAACAGAGAGCAGGGAGGGGGTTCCAAAGGTCGGCAGCTCGAGGAAAGAAGCTATTGGAGTAGAAGGCTCTCCGGCATCTGGAGATCTCCATAATGAATGGATAGGATTTAGCTGATTGTCGGGTTGGTCGAGTGTATTTACGTCGATGGTTGCACGAGAGCATCGATTTCATCGGAGCACATTCCATTAGAATACTTGTAAAACAAGCACAAGGATGCAACAGTGTCGGGAGCTTGGTGGACTTATTAGATTAGATACACTTTACTGACCTTTCTAAAAGGGAGAGATAGGTTGATGGTGCACCAGCCCAGATGTAACAACAATACTCTATGCATGGGCGGATAGTGGCTTTGTAGACATACAGGATTTTATCAGGCGTGAGAAGTTTTGTAGCACGGTAGAAGGAGCACACATTCTTTGCAGCAGTCTTGGCAATGTCTTCTATGCGTAATTTAATATATATCTACTAGTTTATACCCGCCTCTTGAGCTGTTTTGGTACAGTACATGGGTGTGGTAAGGTGCATCTTTACCTAGCATCTTTAAGACTAGCACGAAGAAAAATGTTTGTAAAGTTTCCTAGACACATATACTACTTATCATTTGAAACTAAGATACGATTGATGTATTTAATATATTTAGTAAGTACGATAAATTTATTTACGTTTTTTATTCGAAAAAGACATTAGAAATTATGTTTTTTGCAAAATAATTAACTTAGTAATAATAATAAAAATAGGAAGGATGGCAAAAATAATAGTAATAATAATTATCGTAATAATTAAGAATGATAGTAATAATAATAATAATAATAATAATAATAATAATAATAATAATAATAATAATAATAATAATAACAACAACAACAGTATTAATAGTTGGAATAATAATTAAAGTAATAGTGACAATAGTACAAATAATAGTAACAGTAGTGATACTAATTATAGAATTTATAGGATTAATGATAGGAATAAGAAATGTAGCAGAGATAAAAAAAACTTTAATAAAGCAATAATAATAATTATGATCATGATAATACTAATAATTTGAATAGCTATAGTAATAATAATAGTGTATATAATAGTAGTACTTATGACAGAACAGACGGTAATTGTAAGAATGATAGCTGCAATGTTTATAATAATAAAAAGAATAAATGATAATATATAATAATGGTAATAGTAACAGTTGTGGTGGTTATGGAAGTAATAGTAACGGTAGGCTGAATAAAAATGATAATAAATAAGTAATAACAATAATAGTAAACAATACAGGTACTTGTCTATAGAACCCACAGTTAACCAGAATATTATGACGATAATTTTAAATATTGTTTTTTTTTATTGCGTCAACCTTCTGTAGCGTTTTTTCATAGAAATCTATATTTATCTCTCATTTAATTTGTCTGTGTCTTGTTAATTTTGTGTCCCCCTGCCGAACAGGTGTTGAATAGCCACCCGACTAAAGATGTGCGAGGCACCAGAGGTTCATAAATGGAAACTTAATGAGTCAGCGTATAGTTTACCTAAACTTGACCAAAATGGAACTTCGTCGGTTTCTTCACCTCTTCTAACACACTTCTTCGCCCTTTTCTTTTCTCTTAAAATCTGGCTTCTGCTGGTGATGTGTTCGGATGCGAGACTCTCAATTTTCACTCTAGATTTTATTTTCATTTTCATTCAGCCTTTGACAAGATGCCACAGCATCGAAACGTTGGTTTATTGATGTAAGGCTATAATATTTTTTATATAATTTTATAAATGGTCTACTTGGTATTGAGCACTCTTGAAAAACTTGGTTTTCTTTTCCTTTTTAACATATTTGAACTTTACCAATTAATATATATATATATATATATATATATATATATATATATATATATATGTATATATATATATATATATATATATGTATATATATATATATATATATATATATATATATATACTATAAATATATATACTATAAATATGTTTTTCAATATTATAGTGTTTTACATACAGACGATGTCGTTTCGAGCTCCCTTACCCTCATCAGTGTCGGAGTGGCGGTTTGAGGCGGTCACATGGGCTCGAACGCAGTTCGTAGATGCAGTCTAGAATCACGAGACAAACGCTCATGACCACACGGCCGCGAGAAATCGACACAGACAGTAATTGAAATTAATGTACTATTACCCGGGAGGCGAAAGAATCGTCTTGTCGTCTACAGTGTTCAACACTCGAGCGGAACTTGATATACAGGGTGAGCCAAAAGTAGGTGGACAGTAAAAAACATTTTTTGTCGAAGCGTAAGAGACAGACTTCAAAGCTGTGTAAATCAAGAAGGAAAATGTTTTTACTGTCTACCTACTTTTGGCTCACCCTATATATATATATATATATATATATATATATATATATATATATATACACGGTAATCTCCTAAACTAATAAACAGATCATTATAAATTTTGGAATATACATTCAAATAAATACGGTGAGTAACATAGACACGTTATGTTTTTTTTGTAAATGTTTACATTTAGGAGTTGCATATATACAGTTTTTTTAATTTATTTATTAATTTATTTCATGACCTGATCATTATGAATTTTTGAATATGTATTCTCAGCAACCCTGTGAGTAACATGAGAACGTTATTGTTAGTAGTATCTGTTCCGATGGATACTGCACCCCATAAACTGGTATTGTCTTGGCCTTTGGGGCTTGATTTACGCCGCTCTATGGGTCTGTCCTGTGCAGTTCTAAGAGGTCCACCCTCCCAGGCTTCGCCGCCCCTCTTTGGGGAGGAGTAAGTTTATTGCTTACTGCCTGAGGCACCCTACCGGGGAATGCCGACGGGGCTGCCCAGGCAATTTTTAAACCCCACTTTCCCGACCCGACCTTGGGTCACATCTTACTTGTGGGAGTAAGATAAAAACTGGCCTTGTGCCTAACTCCTGGAGAGGAGTAAATCAATACCCAAACTCGCACCTGTCTTCACAGAAATTGTAAAATATTAGATACAAAGCAATAATTACAGAAAAGAACTACTCTATATCAGATGTTGAGTTATATTGAGTAATATATTTTAAAAGGATCAGTGTGTGCGCGTTATCGTCAATTAAATTTTGGTAACATTTGAACATAGTATTATGAATCATCGAAATATTATTCTGGACAACAGGGTATATAACGTTGGCACATTAGTTTTTAAATTATAGAATTTAGAAGGATGCTAACGAAACCGTACTATACCCTCAAAGAAAGATAAAACGTTAAAATTTAAAACTAATAATATATGTATTGATTATACACGAGATGGTATTCTGTTTATATATATATATATATATATATATATATATATATATAAGATATTTATATATATATATATATATATATATATATATATATATATATATAGAAATCGTATGTCTACAGTTAGAAAAATCAAATTAGTTTTAATAAGGATTAAATTTGTCAAAGAATTTCATTACACCATTCTATTTCCACTCCGATTCCGTCTGGAGTTACTAGTGTTCAATTATCGATTCTGATCATCGCTTACCAGGGATGCAATAGAAAACAAAGACTTATACAAAGATCCATCACTACTTTTCTCGAGTATTTTTTTACGAAAAATACAATAGTGGTAATGATTTAGTATTCGGTTGTTCGAATACTGTGGTGTCTGCATTCAAGCTGGATATTCATCAACAATGTTATGCCATACTTTATTTTTTTAATTTAGATAAAAATAATAATATGGAGTTCAGAGTTGAGAGCAGAAGTACACGTGATTGTAATCATTTCCAGAACAACGCCGGGTGCAATTGGGTATATATTTTAAAATTATTTGACATTCACACAAAAATTGGGTAAATATCTTAATAGGGTATACATAACTAGGGGTTAAAAATATAATAATTTAATAAATGTTCTGTCGTCCTCTTCAGTACTGGAAGAATCCGGGAATTGTTCTGATGGGTATTATCTTTGAGATAACCCAACGGATAAAAATATTGGACGTTGCGGTCGAATGGGTGTGAAGCCCATTCAGGGACATACCTTCTACTGATAATAGGATCACCAAATTACTGAAGCTATTTTAAGTGTGAGGCTTTGTGTTTTCACCGGTAGATTGTTTGCAAACGCGGTTTCACTTCATCAATTACACTGTATGAGTTGTAATATACAAAGAAATGGCTCATTAGTCCTTACTAATTTGTAGATGTTAGCAAACGACTAATTCTGGTCAACATTGAGCACTACCGATTGGTCGTTAAGATTTTAGGGGCAATTATATATATATATATATATATATATATATATATATATATATATATATATATATAGAACATGAAAGACTCTTTACCTTTTGGCCTGTATTTTGTTTTATTTTATGTAAAATTTTCAAAGTTAAATGTTGCCGATAATATTTACAATTTATCTTTGAAAATTCTTACATTTTGTTGTGATTTAAAACACACACACACACATATATATATATATATATATATATATATATATATATATATATATATATATATATATATATATATATATATATATATATGGGAAATGAAAAAGGAAAAACCAAGAGATATTTTTATATATTCATCAATGTTTCGTCTTTATTGTAAGACTTCCTCAGGATGATAATTTAAAGAAAAATGTCATGCAAGCACATCGAAATATTGGGTTGACATGATGGGTTGATAAGGAAAAGTAGTAGCCGTGGCTACTAAGAGCTCTGGACGAGGGTCCGGGCTGCGAGAAGTCAGTCAGTAGCAGAGAGTCAAATGAATATGGAAGGCTACTACTGACTTCTCGTAGCCCGGACTCTCATCCAGCGCTCTTAGTAGCCACAACTACTACTTTTACTTATCAACACATCATGTCAACCCAATATTTCGATGTACTTGCATGACATTTTTCTTAAAATTATCATCCTGAGGAAGTCTTAAAATAAAGACGAAAAGTTGATGATTTTTTTTTCATTTTCCATTACGTCGGATTACTCTCATCCTTCCTTACTCTCATATATATATATATATATATATATATATATATATATATATATATATATATATATATATATATATATATAGTACACCCTCCGTCAAGCATGATATGAAAAATTATGCATCGTCAGTGTTCGCACTAATATTCCTACGAAATCATAGACGTTTAATTTTTCATATATAAATTATTATTATCATTTCTGATACTCCAAAGGAAAAAAACACAACCCGTTGATTTTTATTTAGAGAAGAGGATCACTTTTCGAGTTCATTCAGACGGTGGGGATCGGCTGACTTGCTATTTTCTTTCGCGCTTTAACACTTTAAATAGTTTCGCCCGGCACGTCTTTTAGTTGCTAACGTTTGAATGGAGTACATATATTATCGATTTATATATATACGACTAAATACACATTGGTCTTTATTATAGAATGTGTGTGTAAAAGTCTGGTCTTTTAGACAAACTCGCTGGAATTTGAGAGTTTTTTCCCCTCAACGCAAACTGATGTGAATAAATAGACGTCACATTTGGAACGTTTTGTATCCGTCTCCCGTGCGGCAGATTGATGAACCCCTTTTCTTCTTTGTGCTTTGTGCTTTTTGTGCTCGACAAAAGGGGAAAGTTTCAGGAAAAAGCAAGTGAATATGAAGATTAAGTACCTCTTCGCATCAAACTCGACCAAAATAAATCGATTTGAAAAAAAAAAACATGAGATCGATGGTTGGTTAAAAATAACCTACTGATCAGTGGACATCGACAAATAACCTTTCTACTTACTCCGGCTAACAAGTTTCTACTTCTCTTCAATACAATGCCATCACGAATCGGATTAAGAATAGTTCATCATTTATTGCTACCTAAAGAAAAGAAATGGTTGGATCATTCTACCACTCCAAAAAAGTACCTCACTCCTGATGCCATCCTCTGCCTGTATAAAAGCAAAATACGTCCTAAGATGGAGTACTGTTGTCATATATGGGAGGGTGTCGTTCAGAACACTCTTTTTGTCATGACAGAGTACGAAACCGAGTTCGCAATCTAGTGGGCGGTGATCTCTTCTCTTTTGGTTCAGTAACTTGAACTTTAGAAACATACATATATATATATATATATATAGAGAGAGAGAGAGAGAGAGAGAGAGAGTGTGTATATATATATATATATATATATATATATATATATATATATATATATATATAAGTATTGCTGACTATGACAGGATTCGAACCCTCAATTACAGGACTGTAATCGAATTCGCTCTACACCAAGCCAGGAAGGCCTGTCTGAAATTACGTGATAATTTATCGCTTATAAATGTATGTCGTTATTTGTTGTTGTTAGCGATAAATGGTTGTGCTATAGCTACGAGAGCTTCTGATTTCTTTGACAGTTTCCTTTCTTTACATGGGGAATGTTGCCTTATTTGGGGGGAACGTGTATATACATATTTATAGAGAAGAGACCTTGGTTTCGTCTCTTTGCCCAATTGCTATGTGAATCGTAAGTTCTAGACTGAGTTCCAACCCCTGATGCCGCTGTAAAACATTGACAGCAAGAACTCGTCTATCTAGAGCCACAGTAAGAAACGTTAATTTCTCTTTTTGTGTACCGGAAATCAAACTGCACTTCCGTAAAAAAAAAATTTGTCTAGAACATCCGATCTGTGGAACAAAATAAAACAGGCTGCTTCCCGGCCGTCTACAACATGGTTTTATTCAAGTCTAATGTAAAATAAAATACTTGCATAATCACATTCTGACTGTTCCACTCATTACTTCCAATACTTTCATGGTGGCGTCTATCGTCAAACTGACAATCACTTTAACCCTTATCCTCGAGTGATCTCCGAGCCTTGATTAATAAAACAATATTATTGCAACAAGATTAGAAACGGGTGCGTAAAAATAATGTTGAGAACAGTAGGTTTTATGCATGAAGCTAGAGAAAGCATAAGATTAGAGTAGTTTAAAATCAAGGAGGCGCGAGAGCGCTCTATCCCTGAATAGACGACACGAATGGCCTATGCTGGAAATCTCATTTCTTTGATCAATCATAACTCAAAAATCAATAAACCAAATTAGTTAAAACTTTGCACAAAATTTTTATTTGATAGGTTCTATAAGTGTGTAGAATTTCAGCATCATTAGTCAAGGCAACCCGGAGATCCAGAAAGTTCAATCATGAAAGCATGTTATCTGTATGTACGTACGTATGTGCCACCCTGTATCTCATCAGCTATTTGATGGATTTAGCTGATTTTTGGCAGAGATAGAGGTTCTAGGGTTTAGTTGATGGCATTTTAATTTCAGTTTACCATATACCTTAGTTTTCCAGAAAATTCCAAAAAACCTTAAAAATGACCATTGTATTGAGGCATAGCCTTTACAAAAGAGTGACATTCCATGATAAATGCCAGTATACTGAAATCATATGCCCTTAATAGGGTTAAGATGAAAATTCATATACACTAAATGTACAAAAGCAAGGAAATTCCCAAATTTTTACACTTTTGTTGTCATTAATTAAGGGTATGACTACATATCAACCAAACCATTTCATTATCAAATCACTACAGTATAAATCTCTATGCATTAGTGGATGAAGTGTGTGGGGTGCGCTGAAGAAAAATTCCTACCAGTAAAATACATAGCCCTGTTGTGATCGCATACCCTTAATGACAATAAAAGTGTAAAAATTTGGGAATTTCCTTGCTTTTGTACATTTAGTGTATATGAATTTTCATCTTAACCCTATTAAGGGCATATGATTTCAGTATACTGGCATTTTTCATGGAATTGCATTAGAAGTTAACAGAGTTATGATTACGTCACAGTATATTACGTCATGAGAGGAAGTACAGAGCAGAGAATCAAGATCAACTCTGCTTTCTTTTGGGTTTACGACGTCAAAGTGAGCAGACCTTTCTTTCGATGTCCACCTTCCATTATGACTGTGGAGAGGCAAATTACAATCATTTAGATGTACATTGCTGGTAGAAAATAAACAACACCCCAGAGGCAAATAATGGCTTATTTATTATTTCTTTTAATTTTCTACCCATTATTACAGCTACCAGAAAGAAAAGAGAAAAGAACCTGGGAGACGAAATATCCACAGAGCAATTTTTGACGTGTCAATAGAACTGGAATCTAGACAGAACACTGAGCAGAGGTGTTTATTGCAGTCTACGTTAGAAGAAAAACTCTACTATGCGACATTATTACATTTTTTTATTCCCGGATGTAGCTAAATTTAGACCAAGTTTGCTAGGCCAAAGACGTATAATCTAATATTAAACAACGAAAAAAAAGTTAACTTCTTGAAACACGTACAAGTGACTTTATTTCTAATCTCAGACCTGTAATTAACCCGGAAATTATATACGAACGAATAAACCACTCTATTGCTAATCTGGTATGTCTAGAAGAAATAGTGAAAAGGTGCTGACAAAGGAGTGAACCACTGAGAGGGTTGCGTGATCACGTATGTTTCTGAACTTTTCGAGCAATTAGTCATCTAGACAAAGCAGCGAGAGACAGTAGCAACGGCCATTATTCTTGTTTTGATGTGGTACTAAACAAAGGCTCAAATCAACACTTTCTTTCGAAAAATCACAGTGCGATAGATATTCAGTGGCGAAATCTCACGCCTATTATAACAACCCAAACACACAGCTGTACTCCTCTTTTCCTCTTTTCTATGCACGATATAATTCTGCGTGGCCGTTTGGGGCGAAGGGCCCTCGGCAAGCATCACACACATAACGAGATTACTAAATACAACGCCAGCATATACACACTGTTCCTATTTAGTTGATTCCCCACGAAGGCAAAGTTAGACACAACGACTGCCCCAAAAGGGGCCCTCTGGATTGAAACCAGAATAAAAATTACCCCAGTCTACTAGGATTTCTGTTTCAATGACTAACGACAGAAAAGATCAAGTATTGTATCAGAACAGATACTACACTTTGTTTCAAGTCAAAAGGCGAAGAACATACACACTGTTAACTGAACACTCTCGCACACAAGTTAGTACATACATTGTCTCACTAACAAAACAAGCACGCTAATATACACACACATGGGTATCCTACTTATATACACGTAAACGCACGCGGCGCCAGCCGAAATGAACATTTCCGCTCAATTTTTCCTTTCACGAAAAGTAACTCTTCCACTCAGGATAATTATGCATTTATTACCTAACTTTATTTTTCTTTGCCACATATACGACATAATCGCGTTAGATTACCGGAATTAAGCGACATGGAGCCTGGCCAGTACCAGATGGGTGACCATTTGGGAATGCTAGGCGCAGCATGTCATATTCCCATTACCTGGATATACATGCGACTAGGGAGCAGTTCTGAATTTAATATTCCCTGTATCTTTAATTATTATTTAAATGGTGTTGCAATCCTTATACTTTGGGGTAGATAGTTATGAAACTTTACATCATGACCGGAAAGATACCTTTATTTCACATGATGTTACCGTATGTTCAGCATGTTATCATGGGGTTACTTCCTGGCGAGCTACAACATAAAATCCAATCTTGTCATAAAGCGTCCGTATAATCAAATTTTGTTCTATTAGATTCATCATTTTTCTATCCTCTCATAATATTCTTCATAATTAAACTAACAATCTATCCATCTAATTTGACACATACCCTCGAATAGCTTTTAGCCTTGATAAATGGTGGCTATATAGTAAATAAAAAACAAAGAAACGTTGTTATTGCTTCAATGCGGTTTCAGGTGATATAGGACGTTAAGAGTTGATATCAGAACTCAATAGCTATCGTAAATTTTTAATTGAATACAAGTTCCGAGGAAGCTGGCATCGCCTGCCCAGAGCACAACAGGTATTAACGGTTAAGACTCGGACAAAAGATGTCTATACAAAATTAATATTTAGTTTCGTCTAGTTTTAGATAATTTAAGACGTTACCAAAGCAAAAAATACTGCTTTTCTAAAAAGTATTGGTCATAGTTAAGTTATGATAGATCAGTAACCTATTTAAGACTCGGGTGTATGATTATCTTTTTTTGAAATGTAAGTGTAACATTATTTGCTTTGCAAAGGGCAATATATTTGTCTACGATAAACACATTTTCCGTGGCATGAGTTTCAAATTGATAAATTGGATAAGTCATTTCTTTTGTGTCGTACGATCGCGTTTAAAGTGAGCATACCACCTCCCACGAGAATTATCTTTTGTGGATTGTTACATCGAGATCAGAGAACAGAAGATAATTATTATCTCATTCCTTTCATCTCCAGGGCGAGTGTTTTTTTTTTGCAGTCGAAACATGTCCGACAAAGGACTGACCGAGAAGTTAGAAATTCTGAGGTCAGAGGCGATGACCCGCGTTATATCCGCTAATCTGCGAATCAAATGATTAATTGGAAAATATAAATTAGATTAAAAATTCAGTAATTGTTCGCCTTTTTAAAAGATGATGGATGTGTTCTGTTTTCTATTTGAGCTGCGATTTGCGTGATTGGAAAAGGCGCTCGAGTAAATTATGAATTGATCATAAGATGAAGGATCGTTTACTCAAACGACTCATCCCGGTAAGGGGGTACTTTGATTTGATTGCTGTTGTATGTTACATAGAAAAAATTCTAAATTCTAAAATCATATCTGATTAAACCTAATTTATAAAGATAAGATAACAACAGACAGCAGATAAATAGGGGCTCAGCAATTTGACAGAAGTCCAAGAATTCTCGATCTACACAGACCAGCAAGAACTAAAGAGATTCTCTATCTACTGACACGAGATTCAGAATTTTGCCAGAAGTCGATTAGATGTTTGCGGGAAATTAAAGAATTATCTGTCTGCTGACACGAGAAAGTATTTTGCCAGAATTCCAAGAACTATCTATAGACACACGGGTCAGACGTTTGCAAGACAGTAAAGAATTCTCTATATACTGACACAATGTGTAGAATGTTTCCAGGGGTTAAAGAATTCTCTATAGAAATGGACCAGCAGTTTCCAAGAACATACAGTATTCTCTATCTATTGACACGAGGTCTAGAATTTGGCATCAAGTCCAGGAATTTCGTATCTATCGACAAGTGGTCTAGAATTTTTCCAGAAGTATAATTTTCTATCTATGGACACGGGCCAGATATTTCCAACAACGTAAACAATTCTCTATTCACCGATACGAGGCCGATAATTTTGCCGGAAGTCCAAAAATGTCTTATCTATACAAAGTCTAATTAGAATCTAATTATGGATAATGATATGACAATTCTTAAAGTAGACTTAATATTCTCTCTTTTTACCAACAACACTCGGATCCTCACGTCTCCCCAATCAAAATAAATGACTCTCTCTCCTCGAGGAAGCCCCTGTCTTTGATAAGCTTCTAAGACTGACTTTTACTGGAAATGTTACTGAAATAGGATACTTACATAAAATCTGTTGCTACGGTTGCTGGAACAATGGTTGGATCATTCTACCGTTCCAAAAAGTACCTGATCGAGGACGCAATCATTTACCTGTATAAATACTAAATACGTTCTGAGATAGACCACTGCTATTATATCTGTGAATATGCCTCTTGGAACATTATTTCTTGTTTTCACAGAGTAAAAATCAAATTCGCAATCTGGTGGGGGATAATCTATTCTCGTCCTTACAACTCTTTTTTACATTAAAGAAATGTTGCTAGTCTCTATCTACTGTATCGTTATAGCAATGGGAAGTGATCGACTGAGCTCCAATTCAAGCCCCCATCCCTGAAAACATTCACAAAAAACGCGTCAAGCTACAAACACATCAAAAACTTTCCCATCTCTTTCTGTACCAAAGACCAAAAGAAACTTCCATGAATAAAATTTATTTTCAAGAAAATTACATCTGTAGAACAAAATACCACGAGTCTGATTCCCAACCGACTACAACATGGTCGTCTTCAAGTCTAATGTAAACATATACTTGTCGAACCGTCCTCTTGGAAAATCATATCCTCTTAAATAATGTTCTGCCCATTCCACCGACTCTTTTCCTCGAGTGACACTCGAGGTTTGGTAACCGGTGACTCATCAGTACAAAAACTATTATTTTTCTACTGAAGTTAGAGTCGTATCTAGACTTATTGAGCATCCGTCTAACAATGCTGCGTGTTCTAAGTGTTACGTTATAGTTGTGAATTTTCTATTTTCTGACCGTAACACATATCTACCAGTGGCTAAAAGTAACTATTCGTCTCCACAACAAATTGTGTCGCGCGTAACAGCTGCGCTTTCTTGACACGGTGTCAGTAACTCAATTAGTTGTGATGTCTGGTCTTCATAACAGTGGTCGTAATTGATGTGACCGTATTTTGAATTATTTTCTGTCTTCTTTTAAGCGGTGACTGCACTAGTAGTAGTAGTAGTAGTAGTAGTAGTAGTAGTAGTAGTAGTAGTAGTCGTACGCGATTCGACAAAATTCAACAGGGCGCAATTCAATTAAATCTAATCTAATTTCAAACTGGAAAATTTATTTTCTATATCGCTTTATGAGTTTTTTTTTATTTACTTGGTTTAGAGATTCATCATAATATTTAAATGGCAACTACGAAAACACAGATGTGCTCAATTAATAATAAATTATACCATTTCCAGGTCTGTCTTAAACGTAAGAGACAGAACATTTTAAAATTCTACAAAATCACATATTTATGTTTTTCATATTTATTTGTTGTTTTTTTTATTGAAAAAATTAACATTTAACCTCCTGCTAACCAGCAATGATTCAGGCGACACAGACTGGTTATGTGACCAGGGGACATGTAGACAAGTTTCATGACTCAATTGATACTCCTAATCAAATATTCATTACTTTTATAAAGAAACTAGTTCAGAAGCTGATCTCTCCACAAGAAATTCCTCAAATTCTCTGCTTTCCCCTACAGAAAATTTGACCTTTTCATTTCTCTTATTTCCCCCTGTTGTGTACCACTTACATTTTTTTTACCTTTTGCATATCAGGACATTGAAGCATGTGTTATAGTTGCCAAATGTGAGGGTTTACAATTTAGAACCTTGCTGAGTGAACCGGGTCCATATTATTTGACACTATTATTATCTGTCAACAATCAATAGACTTAGCCTTCATGCTGTGGTTTGAGTGAAGGTTTCTCTTACATGCGTGTAACAAAGTCTTTCATTGGCTGACCAATCGTAAAATAGCAAAAAAATGTGAAACGCTCTGTGATTGGCTAGTTAATCAGACGATTCGCTTCAAGTAAAACATTCTTAATAATATAACTAATTTTAAACGAGGTAAGTCTCTCCAATTCAAGCTCCTTCAGATTTCTCACTAACACCATTCAAATTCCTTAAGTTGTCTTTTCTCCGAACACGAACATAATTCGTTGTTTTGTACATTTTATTGTTACACACGTTATTTTCTACAGCTAGCTTTTTTTGTTGCCGACCAGGTCAACTAATTACCTAAGTCTTCGACTAAGTTACGACAACATTAAAGTTATTGGGATACTTTAAATACAGAGTGGCGTATAAGGATTGAGAGATCAAGCAGTCGGAATGTGAATAGTCAACGTAGCATTGGAACACACTACACCAAAATCGTGATTTGTTTTCCTTTACAATATTAGAGAAAACAATCTTTATATCGGCGACGTTTTAAATCTCGTGATCACTAGACGAGCCATCAACATGGCACGACAGAGGTTCATACTAGACGATGAGGCAACCACATCATCACGACTATATGGGAAGTAATCGAAGTGTAAACCTAATTAACAAACTAAGTAACAAAGTAGAAGATAACCAATATTAAAAGGCTCAAAAGTCGATGACTTATGTAACAGACATTTACATTAATAAAACGTTCTTGAGGGTGTAGTATCATGCTAGAAGAAAATGTGACCCGTTTGATCACCTATTGGACTCGGATTTGATTGTTTAAATCAAGAAAAATATGGGTGTGAAAAGCCAAATAAATATACAAAACTAACAATTTTAATTTCTATACTAGTCCCTTTCTGCTAAATATAACCCCTTTTCTCTATTTCATTTTTTAGCTACGGGTTAAATACAATCATAATTTTCGTGATATTCTCTTTTGTTTATAATGGACTAAACCAATCTTTTTATTCTTACCTTTATTTATTACCTTCGATTGGTAATAAACAGAGAAAGATAGAAAAAGAGTGACGGAAGCGAAAATTATAGACGCCTATGAAATAAGGGCGGGACATCAAACTACGTACATGAGAGAGAATGGGTGTGATGGATACAAATTTAGTAAGATATTGGTGACTGATTGAGTGAATTGCAAATTAAAACTAATAGGAACAATTAAAATTAAATTTTTTTTAAAACATAACTCAATCCCAAAACTGAGGAATATTTTAGCAAGTATTTTTGTGATTAAAATATATAGGGAAAAGCCTTATTAAAGTAAACGTTGATTAACTTTGTGTTGGTATTATAATACTTATAGTGTAAGTCAATTTATGCATAAGTGAACTCATCACATTTAATACGTATCGTGTTTAACCCCTTGCCTGATTATCCCAGTATTCTATAGTTTTGTTATTTTACATCCTGAATATTTGCGCCCTAACACTGAAGTAAATTTATCAGCCCGTAACGCTTCGTTCGCCGATAATTTCCCGTTGTCTGTGAATCTAGAAAACTTTTAGTTCTTTGTGCAGTGTCATACGTCTAGCTGGGTGTTTGTTCTTATTTTTTGTTAAATACAAGTCACTATAATTTTAATAATTGTAGTGTGTTGTAGTCAATATTTTTTAAATATGAAAGAATACTTTTTTTAACTTGTGTAATTCGGTTATGTGTTTAAAACTCCAGATGGAAACGGATACTGAGAAAAACTATATTTTCTAATAAATGTAAATGATTTCATTTGAAAGTAAAATTACACTTTACAAAACTAATGCTGTAAGAAATGTAAATTCAAGTTTTTTTTTCATTTTAATTCAGTGTAAGTTCTCAAACATCAAGGGGCCCCTTCCTGGGTAAACAATTGATCTCTAGATGTTTGATTGAGTTCTCCTTCACATCTCAAACGTTGAATTAATACAGAAGTAAAGAACATTTGTTTTGCTCCCTCATAATTGACCAGTATCTAGCTTACTGATGTTCCTAGAGGCAACACTACTTGGAGAAGGTGCACCATTTCTCGTATGAGCCAGTGTATAGTCGTGTTGATGGGATCTTATTTGGGCTTCGAATACTATGTTATTTTGAATATTTAATCAGAGTTTACTTGTGGCGTTAAGCATCCTCATGCCAGGCTGTCCTGAGAAACCCCGTACAGAGATACCTTAGAGCCTTGAAGACGGTGTCTAGTAGTAATTCAAATTCCGTTTATATAGGAGTGTTTGTAGTAGGCATTCAAATGTTCACATATGGGTGTATAATATTTATGCCGAGACTAATTGGGATAATAATAATAATGATAATAATAACAATAATAATAATAATAATAATAATAATAATAATAATAATAATAATAATAATAATAATAATAATAGGATACATTTCAAACTCATAACTTCCAAAATATTGATAAGTTTACAAAAAGTACTTCATTCTTATAAAATAATGCATACACCAATATCTTATCGTCACCGACAAACCTATATAAACAAATGTTCTTCAGAATTATGTGATCTATTCCCCGCTTCTTTTGTTCAGCTCGTTTTAATCGTTGGTCTAGTGGTCTCCATCAATTCGCTGTTTTGATACCTTATTGTAATACAGCTTCCTATTCCAGTAGCTTCTTTCCAAGAACCGCAGGCTTGTGGAACTCTCTTCCTGGTGACTGTTTTCCTCCTACCTATAATCTTGGTCTTTTTAAGACAACGGTAAATAGGCATCTCCTGTCTTTGCGATAATCATATTCGTTCTTGTTAGCTCCTTACATCAAATGGCTTCATGTCTTGTCTGGAGCGTTTTCAAATAAAAAAGAACATACATGTCTAAAGTTTATAAGTATAATGGCTTACACCACCTAGAGTATTGCAACTAATGGTTCTAAGTATCACCTTAAAGTGCATCTAGTTATGAGGCCCCTAATTTAGGAGATTTGGAGCATGTTGAGTTACCCCTTAGACCCCATCAATCCTATGTCTATTCTCACTCTGATTTATGGCACTTCACATTGTTCCAACTATGGGTTAAATAGAACCCGTAACGAGTAGGACAATAAATCGTGCCTGACACCCTTGGGTAAGGTGTGCACTCCTACCACACACCACAACTCGAACGCCATCTTTACCCGCCAGTTCCACCATTTTGTCTGCCGAACCTATTTCCTAACCTTATCAATTTACTCAAGATCCACACACTCAAACATATACAGCATAATCAAGTTGACACACCTGCACTCGGTAGATCAGCCGAGGTTAAGCCGCGTTGAGCCTGGTCAAAACCAGATGGCTGAACATGGCGGTATATCAGGCGCTGTATGTGAAAGGACGTCGACACAAAACTGCAAAAACTAACGTCATCAAAATTATCTCCCCTGACCAGTATATACCGCTTGTGAATTAATTGGAATAGAAACAAGGGAACCCGGTTCAACCCATTCAGGATGTATGGCTTCACCAGACATCAATAGAACAAAATACTTACTTAAAACCCTCCATTTATGACAAAAAACTGCACTCAGTTGTGAAGCTACTCTTACTGCTTCTTGGCCTTTTGGCTAAGATCAAAGTGTAGTATCTGTTCTGATGGATACTACACCCCATAAACTGGTATTGTCTTGGCCTTCGGGGCTTGATTTACGCCGGTCTATGGGTCTGTCCTGTGCAGTTCTAGGAGGTCCAACCTTCCAGGCTTCGCCTCCCCTCTTTGGGGAGGAGTAAGTTTATTGCTTACTGCCTGAGGCGCCCCTACCGGGGAATGCCGACGGGGCTGCCCAGGCAATTTTTAAATCCCACTTTCCCGACCCGACCTTGGGTCACATCTTACTTGTGGGAGTAAGATAAAAACTGGCCTTGTGCCTAACTCCTGGAGAGGAGTAAATCAATACTCTTTTTGGTACCACTTTAACCCGGTGAGATACTACGGTGCTTATGCAGTTTACGGGCCGGGCTCTTATTTTAGATAGGATTTTTAAGTTAAATTTAATTTTTACGGTATATTTTATTTATGACATTGTTAGCTTAATGTACAGAATAGTTAATTAAACACCACCTTCCCATCTTAAGAATGGCTTTCTAAATTATAAAGTTATTATTTACGTCCGGTTCGTAAACTGCATAAGTACCGATACTACATTCCAGGGTCCCATCTATTGGGAAAATAGAAGTATCATTTACAGAATATATGTTTATTGTGAACCCCGCCGTAGCTATGGATTACCCATGAAAAATAAGAAGGGAGAATATATGTTTACAAAAAATATACCGATAAAAATGACTGAATCCACAAACGAATCGTATACAAAACACATGTACGGTTTCCGCATGAAATAACGTCAAACTCAACAACAAACCATTTCAACTAGTAATAATCCTCCATTCTCGAATAAAGACCAATATGTATTTGTTTATATGTTTATTTATACTAAACTATTTAAATGGTTTAATTAGTACACCAGGTCAGCTATTGCCCAGCAGCTTATAAATAATGTCGAATGTGCGTCGGATTACAACAGCGACAGTTTGACTGTCATAAGTAGATCACATAAAGTTCTGGAAACAATTCATATTAAATTATTAAAACCCACCCTATGTAAGCAAAAAGAGTGATCAACTTGTGATTCCCTACCCATTTTTTCTTTTTTTCCGCCCCAAATTTTTGACTTGACTTCATTTCATTTATGTTTTAATCGCAGTACATGAACTTTACTTCCACATATTTACTCTGGTGAGTGTTGACGAATCCCGGCTTAGTAAATTAATGCAATTATACTTTTTTCTCGTTTTTACTAGTTTTTAATTCACCCCCACCCCCCTCAGAAAGAAATGCCACAAATGTCTATAATCTGTCGTGCCGAAACTCGTTTTCTGAATCGACACACCAAACAAAACCGGATGTTTAATCATTGAACATCTTGACCCTCGTTATGATGACCCTCGTTATGATGACTCTCTTTATGATGACCCTCGTTATGATGACTCTCTTTATAACTCGACACTCCTAATACAACCGGATATTTAATCCTCGATTGCTTTAGTCCGTGTGACAGAAATCAACACACTTTCTTTCTTACTGCGCAATCATCATACAAACCAACCAATCAGATTTCATCAAAGAGTTGTACTAGCAGCAGTCACTAATACACTATAAAATGTGTGTCTCTTCACTCTGGGCTTATTCGAAGCTTCTTCCCCTGGCCTCGACGTTTTACGCTGTCTCCCCCATCTTTACCGACCACATCTCGCCCCACGATCTTTTGTCAGACATTAGGCACCGTTTTCTCCAGATCCTTCTAGCTGCCCTTGCTCCAGCTCTTTTCTGTAGTGCCT
>OY744533.1:19811054-19876054 GCA_963556195.1 Sepiola atlantica | reverse complement strand
CTGGGAGAACGGATCATAAGGGTTTTATGTACCAGAGTATAAATAAGACCAATCTACCTAGACTTTGGTACAAAAGAAGACAAGTTCACATACAGGCCCGTGAAAGTAGGCTTCATGTGAATGGAAGTAAGAAAACCACCTCTTGAACGTTCCACAAGGGCATCCAAGAAGGGGAGACAGTTATATTTCTCACTTTCCATAGTGAACTGTAGAGCCCCATGAAGGGAATTCAATTTGTATAGAAAGTGTACGCTTCACTTTGCTATGTAAATGTGGCAAAAGTGTTGTCAGCATATCTAACATACGTTGTCGGTGTGTTTATAGAGCTAAAAAGAACGGATCCATAGTATCCGACGAAAATATCAGCTAAGGTAGGGGGTAATGGACTCCCCATTGAGACCCCATCGACCTAGCTGTACATAATATCAGTAAATCTAGACTCCACTGATTTTATACAAAGAAATATTAATTCAACAAGTATCTCCTTATAAAAAAGGAGCTGTCAGGCGACTATCATAGAGACCGTCGGTACAGATACGTGCAGTCTCATCTAATGGTATATTTGTAACGAAACTGGAGACATCAAAGGAACACATAAAGGATGTCTCAGAACATGAATCTAATCCACGAACAAGGTCAACTAACCGATAGGAATCAGGTATAGAGTGCGTAGTGTATAACTTACGCACAGGTTGTAAAATTTCTAAAAGCCACTGAGCAAAAGAATGTAAGGCAGATCCTATCATAGATAATATGGATCTCAATGGCACACCCTGCTTGTGTATTTTCGGTAGACCATATAATCATAGACGAATTGACCCACAGTTTCTAACTCTGTTATAGACTTACTTAGAATAGTATACATATATATATATATATATATGTGTGTGTGTGTGTGTGTGTGAAAAAAGACAAACGGAAAACAGGTTAAAATGCAGGAGAATAACAAAAACAAGAGATTTGACCGGTTTAGTTCGTATTAACGAACCTCTTAAGAAACAGTAGAGATTTGGAAACAATTTTATTTTGAAGGCACACACATGGGAGAAGGAAAAGATGATCTGATTGGACCATATGAGAATTTTTTAGCGAAATTGAAATATGATGAGACAAGTAAGTGACATATTCTTCTTTATTTTTTTTCCTATTCTTTGTTTTATTATTTTTATTTATTTTATTTTTCCTTTTCGCACCTACCGAGCTAGTATAGGGGAGGCGGTAGGCGGAGGGGTGAAGGCGCACCTTACCCCATATATATATATATATATATATATATATATATATATATAATAAACACTAGTTTATTACTGAATTCATCTTGCATTGAACAATTGAAATTTGAAATAAATTATGACAATCGTCGCATATTTATCACTCTTATTTCTTCTATCTTTCTCTCTCTCTCTCTCTCTCTCTATATATATATATATATATATATATATATATATATATATATATATATATTCTGCATTTTCCAGAACAATAATTCGTCAGAAAAAAATTAGAGAAAAGTCCCCAGAAGCCCCGAATATAATTACTCTTGTACCCATAACCATTTCTATAGGTCAACAAAATACTTTAAATATTGCATTCTTGTGATTTGAACCAACCAAACACTATCCGGCGATCACAGATCAAATACAGAATATATATATATATATATATATATATATATATATATATATATATATATATATATATATATATATATATACATTATTTATTTAACAAATTATACGTTACATACTTCAGAGACGTATTATGGTTTCATTGATATAGACTGATCTTTTACTTTTGTCAAAAAGGTTATTAGAGCCCAAATCATATAATCAGCGACTCACGAAATAAACCAAATCGAAGAATGGAGTTCAAAGATCACCGTAATCTCATTGGCACATGATGTTACTCAAGCGTCCCTTTTGAAAAAAGTACCGAGTCAATAGGAGACAAACTATATGTTTATATGGGTCTTAATCTTAGCTAAGTAGTATTTAGAATAAATTAATGGTTGATAATGGATGTTGTATGTTTCTTTACTTCAATAGTGTATTCATGTTTATGGGTGATACTGTGTGAGGTCGTTTATTTGTCAGTGAGTGGGTTAGATTTTGGTTTGTGTTGTATCCCTGTTACGATAAGGTTTACGTGTTATATTTATATTACTTTTTATCAGTTTGGGATAGTGCTTATTTTTTAGTGTAAAACTATTGTTATTATTCTAGTTTATTAGCTATGCGGGGGTCTTCGTATTAATGGAGGGTATTATTATCAGTAAAATTTTCCTAATGCATATCAAAATAAGTGGGTGGGTCAATATCATCATATGTGGTGTCTGTATTGGTTCGTGTGGGATACTTGTGTTTAATTAACTGTTAGCTTATATCTAATAACGTTTATGAGCCTATCGGATAGTCTATGTTAATCGGTAAGATTTAGATCCTGGTCACCATTTAAGGATATTCGATAAATATATAACTAGTGAGATTTAATATATTTAAATGTTTAAAATCATTATTTGAATATGATGAGGTGTCTGATAATGTATGCTATTTGTGATATGTAGAGATTACGAGGGTGCGAGTGTAGGTTGTATTTGGGTTGTTCGGGGAGATGTGGGTGTGAAATATCCGAGAGAGTTGGAGGGTTTTATTGTATGAAAAAAATAATTTGTTAATAATAGGAAAAGTCTTGGAGTGGAGTGGGAGAATAGGCCTTATATTTAACATATGATGTGAAGTTCATCAGAATTATGTATGGAAGAGACTATCAGTGAGTTATGTATTTTCTTTGTTAGTCCATTTGGCTAGTAGAAATATTCTTCTGTCGGGACATTGCTAAAAAACCTATTTTCATGTTCATAGAGATTATAGAAGGGTTATTTATTGCCTGTAGGATCCTGAATGTTTTTTCCACGGCGTATTTTCCACCAGGAAAAAAAAGCGAGCTGATCACAGCACTCAGTTATTTTAAAAGTTTACAGCGAGTTTGGAGGATATGCATAATAAAGTATACATGAACAGATAACATGCTCACGTTACTCACCGTGTTTCTTAGAATACGTATTTATAATTTATAATAATAGTTTAATTAGTTCGGGAGTGAATTTTATACACACACCGACACCCACACACATACAGAGCCATCGGTATGGATGAAAATGTACTGGTGGAACGTGAAAGGATACGTGATAAGGTGTAAAAGCAGTACACTAAACGCCTTTAAAAAGACCCAACTCAGAACTGAGCTACAAAATAAAATAACGACTATTAACCAGTTCCGGTCAATTTTTGTATTACTGAGTGGCCGCAACGTAACATCAATAGACTCGATACCAAGACCAAACAATTCCTGGCGCTACATAGGATATTATACCGGAACCAGTGCCTGGGCAGGATATATCTATCAAAAAAAAGAATGTGGTCTAGGTCTCACTGATATCAACCATGGTAAGCATGGGTAAGTACATCAGAAACTCTACAGATGTGACAATGGAAATGGTGAGGGACTATTATGAACATCTATCCCAACAAACCTCAGTCACAAAGCTTGCTGAAAACTTTGGTGAAGTCATGCTGGAAAAGACTACTGAGACCTACGACGAACCAGCAACCCGGATTGTATGTATACATATATATATATATATATATATATATATATATATATATGTATACATGTATATATATATAAACATATATTGTGTATACATATATATATGTGTATACATATATATATGTATACATATATATATATATGTATACATATATATATATATGTATACGTACATATATGTATACGTACATATATGTATACGTATATATATGTATATATATGTATGAATATATATATATATGTATATGTATACATATGTATGAACAGTTCGAATGCAAAACGTAATAAACGCCATTTTCAAAATCATGAAACTTTTCTTACAAAAAGAGTTGCATTTAAACACTCGACGACACCCCGAAACTATGTGTTACATAATATGATACCGAAATTATTTATTGTTGATTTAAATTAAAATCAGCTTTTATTCGTGTTTTTATTGTTTAAGGTCTCAATTTTAAGGAATTGGATTTATCGCGTTCGAACTCTTCATATATATATATATATATATATATATATATATATCGATATATATATATATATGTATATCGATATATATATATGTATATATATATCGATATATATATATATGTATATATATATCGATATATATATATGTATATATATATATCGATATATATATATATCGATATATATATGTATATATATATATCGATATATATATATATGTATATATATATCGATATATATATATATATGTATATATATATCGATATATATATATATATACATATATATATACATATACATATATACATATATGTGATGTAGACGTATGTGGATAATAATTTATTTAAATATTTAATATTAAATAATTATTTATAGCCCCTTTTTAGATGGACTCCTTAAAAGAAATGAAATACGCCGTCTAATCTAAGTTTAAAAAACTGCGAAGTTTCTGTCTAAGTTATCTAACACTGTTACGACGGCTGACTATGTTGTCCGTTTGATATGACATCAATAAGGTTTATTTCTCGGCTTGTCGCATAGCTGATAAAGTTGGCAACTTGGTCAGAGCGCTCGGATTTGGGGTTAAAAGTTACTCGTGTCCGGGTGTTCGAATCGTGTAACCAGCTAAACAGTTATCTTCCACACTAGTGATTCCATTAAATGTGGGGAATCATTTTTTTAAGTTATTATTAAAATACTTTATATATATATATATATATATATATATATATATATATATATATGTGTTACATTTAACTTTATATATATAGATAGATACAGTAATGTTTATTTATACATCGATTTTCAAACTTGTGAGATCGATCAAGAAAGCAGAACAACAGACGAACGCATCTCAAAAAGAATTAGTATAGATAGATAGTCGCGCAGATGTGTACCTACTTTGATTTAGTCGTTTTAATACATTTTCAAAATAGGAATAACATTATTATTAAATAGAACATCTACTGATTCTGCTTCGTTTTTTGGCGTGTATTAAATTAAATGGAACTAGTGTGGTAAAGTGGTCACAGGCGTTGACTGTGTTCTCGGTGTGCCGGTTCGAGTTCTTTTGTTGTTACTATATTAGTTTCACTAATACTTTAAGACAAATATGAATAAATATTAATAAATATACTTTCGGTCAAACATTGGATAAATTAGTAAAGTAGAGAAAACTGGACTCTCAAGCCTTGGTTGTGCAACTCGTCTAGGAGAAGTAAAAATCTGAATTAACACTAAGATTGTCTTATCATTCTGACATTGTTTCCAGTCGGGCTGGACTTCTCCTTGCCATAGAACTCAAGTAATACATATCAAGAACTATGGTTGGGATTAAGCAATCCTTGCTTCAATAAAGGTCGTCTTCACATGTACAATTACAGGGTGGGTCTAGTGTTTCTCGAGACTGAACGGGGATTGTTTATGAAATTAAAGAATATATCGTTAGGCAACCGGCGATTCTTTCAAGTTTTCTTGGAGTCAGTAATGAAATCATAGTTTGAAATTCTATCGAAAACAATTCGCTGGTCTCCGACCCTATCTCTCTCTCCTGCTCTCTCTCTCTCTCTCTCTCTCTCTCTATCTATCTATCTATCTCTCTCTCTCTCGCACTCACTCTCTCGGGCCTCCTTCTCTCTGTCCCATCCACTCTCTTATTCTCTCTCTGTATCCCCCTTTCTCTATCTCTCGATCTCAGTCCCTCCCTACTATTTCTCTCTGTCTCTCAATTTCTCTTTCTCTCTCCCTCGCCCCTCTATCTATGTTCCGCCTTCCAATCTTTTTTCTCTCTACCTCTCTCCCTCTCTCCCTCCCCCTCTCTCTCTCTCTCTCTCTCTCTCTCTCTCTCTCTCTCTCTTTAACTTTGAATTCTCTCGGGTGTTTTGCTCTGTAACTAATAACCGAAAAAGGTCAGTTACGATCCTTTTATTCGCTTCAACGCCATCGCTTCTCTCTGTTTTCCCAAAAGACAAAACATTTGCAAACCGATAAAGTTGGTTCAATACAGAAATGTCTCTTTCAATCATTTTTCCTTTTTCTGTCATATTCCTACTAGGTGAAGTACACGTCCAAGCCGCGCAAGACATTCTAAATATAAGCCTAAAAACGTACATTTCTTTGTTTATATAAGATCATAGGAAAATTTGAATATTGTGGCATTATTAAATGTAATGCTTAGCATATGGCATCGTGTTATATAACAAATGCCGTTTTTTAATGGAAATGTTTGAGTGACACCTTAAAAGTCATAGGTGACACCAGACGGAAGTCGCAAAACGACGTGATTTCTTGGCGACGATTTACTGTTTCTTAGCTGGCGAGATTTCATGCAGTGAAAACAATAACGTATCTGAGGTGCTTTCCCAAATTGGGGGTAGCAAGCGCGCACAGTGTAACTAGATGAGACGAGACTAGCTATCCGTCTGTCTATCTGTCTCTCTCTCTCTCCCGCGTACGAAGGTGACTTGTCTCTCTATGTTTTCTGTGACTGTCTTTCTTTTTAAATAAAACTGTTATCAATCAACATCGGCCTCCGAGTAATTGTATTTATAGACAAACAAGAACCTTGGTTCACGACGATGACACGAGTGTATGAGTTATACACATGTCAGTAAGTTAAAATGTAACAATAGTGGATAAGCATGAGAACAGACTAGTACAAGTAAAACACAGACGACACATCTCTGAAGCCAAAAGATATTTCGCTCCATTAAAATGTCTTTAATCTTTAGTGTAGAATAACTTTATTGAAAGAAACGAATGCCTTTATTAAGCAAACAAAGACGGTATATCGATTGGCTTAAAAGAGGTTTCTTTTTATTATTTTTTCAAATGCGTTATAATGTTTATCTTCTATTCCATATTGTTAACATTACATTTTGTCTGAAATTTAATTTAATATTTATAGAATCCAATTGATACTCTCCGTCATAAGAGCTCCAAATATTTATAGGAAAATTTTTGCTTGAATGAAGCAGCATTTATATAGTATATTATGCAATCATGGACTAGTTGTCAATCACAACCCAGAGAATGGATTGTCCATCTAAGCATAATGGAACGTCCCAGACTACTTATAAACCAACTATATAGGCGTCTGTCTCCGTTTATTGGTCTCCCGATTTATAAAATCGGGGGACTTATGCTTTGAGGCATGTCCGTCCGTCTGTCCGTCCGGATTTTTCTCCGCAACCATCCATTGAATTTCTCTTAAATTTTGCATGAAGTTGTAACTTTGGTCAGGTTATAAAGTGACATTCTCCGATTTTTGAAAAAAAAAATCTGGTTAGACCCCCCAGAGTTTAAAAGGCCCCGAAATAGCAAAAAAATGACATTTTTTGCCCCATAACTTTTCATCCATCCATTCAATTTCTCTGAAACTTGGCCAAAATGTGGAGCCAATTGTTCCTAATAGAAAATAAGTATCGCTGACCTTGGAAAAAATCTTGTTCGCGCCCCCAGGGCGTCAAAAAATGACCCTTTTCTCCCATAACGTTTGATCCATCCATGCATTTTTTCTGAAACTTGGCCAAAATGTAGAGGCAATTGTTTTGGATATAAAATGAGCATCCTTGACCTCAGAAAAATTCTGGTTCGCGACCCCAGAGGGTTAAAGATACCCCAAATTGCCCAAATTTATTGCATTTTACACTCGCCACATCGAGTCACATACAGAGGGCGACCACGCACGCGCGACTTGTTTGGTTTGAGTTCAATTGATCATACAGTTGAGTACTGACTACTAAATTCGATATAGCGCTACAAACAGGATTCAATAATTATACAAATTCAACAATGTTTAAAACTCCCTCGCATTATTAAATACAAAAAGAAAAATTCAAATTAATAAAGTTTATTTATTGGTTCATAAACCGTTCTTTTTGTTAATGAGACATTTCTTCAAGTCATAGTCTGATTAGCGGTTTGAGCTAATTCATGAATTTTCGGGAAATAATGTGTTAAATAATTACAGAAAAGAATCGAAAAACGTTCATACACTTCGGATGGATTCATTCTAATGACGTCATAATTCTTCTCGTGTTAAACGTAATAAGTTTACTTATACACAAACATAAGATAAGTAAATAGAAACGCCACAAAAATAATTATTACATGTCTAAAGTGTCTGTGTTCTTTCGCCAACGGTCAGCACTTTGATCCCTACAAAGTTGAAATATCGATATTTTATACCAATTGATATTTTTTGTGTTTCAAATATCAATATATCAATCATATATCGCCATTTAAGTATGACACGGACGTAAGAAGCATCAGAGTTCCCAGTGTTTCATACGATCGATGTTATAGGTTAATATGAAGGTGGACTTAATCAGCGTCAAATCGCTGCAAACCTCGGTATTCCATTTTCAACTATTTACAAAGTGATTGCCCTATTTATCTAAGAGAGAAAATAACCAATATTATCTTGTTTTAGGTCCATTAACACCCTCTTACACAATTCTCTATTATTCATTATTATATGGTTGTCTATTTAATGTGTTAATGTCTTTGAACATAAATTGGCATACACTATGTATCATACTAACACACTGTGAACTGTGTTATTCAGCGAAATGTCGATTGTATAAGCCAATAAAGAACTCGTAAGCATTTAAATATGTGTTTGTTATTTTGTATGTTCTTAAGGTTCACACGGACAAATACTCTCTAACCCATTGACGGGTAAAAGAGAAGTACTTACCACTCAGAGTCAAAGTGGATCTGAGAGTTCGCTAACTCGGAAGTAACTTGTTTCCGGCTTTCTTGTACTTCCTTTTGTCACTGGCCTCCAACAAACGCGTTCAAGAGAGGTGTTTATGGTGATTACGCAACCTTTGGCTCTCTATAGACCTGCACCTGTACCCCCCACAGAGTGTATCCATTGTCTTTGGTGAGTGAAAGTAGAGTTTTTTTTTCATGAAATTAACGTATATATATTTTTTGTCATCCGGCGATTATTCGAGTTTTCTTAGAGTCAATCATGAAATAATAGCTTTAATTTTTATCAAGAAGATTCCCGGATGTCCTCTCTCTTTCTCTCTGGCTGTCTGTCTGTCTCTCTCCTCTCTTTCCCTTTTTGCCTTTCTCTGCCCATCTGTATCTCTCCCCCTCTCTCTCTCTCTCTTTCTCTCTCTCTCTTTCTCTCTCTTTCTCCCTCTCTCTCTTTCTCTCTCTTTCTCTCTCTCTCTCTTTCCCTCTTTGCCTTTCTCTGCCTTTCTGCATCTCTCTCTTTCTCTCTCAAACTTTATATTCTCATGAGTGTCTTGATCTGTAACTAAGCACGTAAAAATGTCAGTTATGCCCCTTTTATTCGCTTCAACGCCATCGCATTTCTCGGTTTTCAGTAAACAACAAAACATTTGTAAACCGTTTTGTCAATACAGACATCTTTTCATTATTTAACTTCTGTTTTTATCTTCTATGCTTACTAGTTGAAATGTTTGCTTGTTGGCTTTTACGGCATCTAAACCGGTGTTGGCTCATTTTATGCCCAAAACCGTACATGTGTTTTGTATAGGAATAGTTTGTAGTAGATTAATTTGTTTCGTAGGCGTATGTTATTTATGGAAATCGCTCCAGACAAGGCATGAAGCCATTTGATGTAATGAGCTAACAAGAACGAAATGTGATTATCGCCGGAACATAAGATGCCTATTGGCCTTAGTCTTTAAAAGACCAATACTATAGGTAGAGGGAAACAGTGAGCAGGAAGAGAGTTCCATAAGTCTGCAGTTCTTGGAAAAAAGCTACTGAAATAGGAGGCTGTATTACAATGCGGTATCAAAACAGCGAATTGATGAAAACCACTAGACCAACGATTAAAACGAGCTGAACAAAAGAAACGGGGAATAGATCACACAATTCAGTAGAACACATGCCATAATTGTATTTATAGAAAATACTTAGACTAGAAAGATCACATCTGTGAGAGAGAGGGTGCAGACGAAAAAAGGATGGGGCCAATCAAATTACAAATACGTTTCTGCACCTTATCAAGAACTCTCAAATAAGCAGAGATTCACCAGCCCAAATATGACAACTGTACTCCATACATGGTCCGATAGTAGATTTGTAGAGATAGAGAATAGACTTAGGTGTGAGAAAGTGTTTGGAGCGATAGAGAGAACCTATTTTACGAGAAGCAGAAAGAGCAATGGATCTAATGTATTAGTTCTAAGAAATATTTGATGAGAGCGAAAGACTAAGAAGTTTCACAGCAGAGCCATACATCAGGATCTCAGGAAGAAATGTGACACGCCTACGATTGAAAGACACGGGCTGAGTCTTAACAGGATTAAACGAAACAAGCCATTTCGTACCCCAATCCAGAACTGAACCCTGGCCAACCTCGATATCAGCTGCATATTTCAACTGATCTGAGGGAGATGGGCGAGAAGCAAGACAGGAATATAGAGTGGTATCATCAACATAGATGTTAATTTTCTGAATGATATTTTCTGGAAGATATATAGAACAGTGTTGAACTTAGACTATAGCCCCGAGGACCACCAGCATTGATTTGAGTTTTTTTTCTATTTTATCATTCTTAGAAACTGTTAGATTTTCCATTCAATCGAATCAAATATTTGTGTATAGGACCCTGTTGTATAAAAATTTTACAAATTATCTGAAAACCTAAAATCAACAACGACATTTATATATATATATATATATATATATATATATATATATATATATATATATATATATACGTATAGTTTGGCAGCAAATTGTTATTAAGACAGGCTTCATTAAAATCCACGCAGTTCTGCTTTTTTGAGATTTTCTCGGTTAGTCGTCCGAAAGCGCTCGAGATTTGACCCAAACCACAACGAGGGGTGCTATACTGCACCAGCTACTACTACACGATCGTAAAATCGCTCGAAGAGTCGAACGACTAACCAAGAAAATCTCAAAAAAGCAGAACTCCGTGGATTTTAATGAAGCCTGTCTTAATATATATATATATATATATATATATATATATATATATATATAAAGATGAGATAAATGAAGGAGAGGAGATAAAGATGTACGGATGACAAATCAATTTCGTCTTCGATTGTTCAATGAAAAGTGTACTCGATAAAAACATGTTTATTTTTCTTTCCTTAAGCCAGGCTTTTCAAAGATTAAAATCTTATCATCGGGGAAATAACATAGATTGATAAGTTGGCAGTAGAATAGCCAAAATTCAAGATTTTAAAAATCTAAGAAACAATATAAAGTAATGTAAAGTAACGGTACGTGTAAAAAGGTTATCAAAATATGGAGTTTCTTCAGTTGGTGAATGTCCGTTGATAAAGTGTCGTGTGAAGAAAGATTTAAAAATGGAAAGAGGGATTTATATATATATATATATATATATATATATATATATATATATATATATATATATATATATTTATTCTGGTACAGAAAAATTAGTACAACATTCGTACCGTCGATTTCAAGCACGGAAGGTCTTACCCATCCGGCTCTCTTCGAAGAGATCCGGATGGGTAAGACCTTCCGTGCTTGAAACCGACGGTACGAATGTTGTACTAATTTTTCTGTACCAGAATAAATAAATATTATGCTCTTAATTTTTGATTTTAATTCTTAATTAATCGAGCACTCTGCTGGGATTTTTCCTACCATTTTACAAAGAAGTTATATATATATATTGTTTCATGTATCCACATAAAATGCTATAAGTAGATATAATATTTTATATATCGATTTTCACTATTTACTACAACAGTGCCTAATACGTGAGTAGAGCTCGATAGTAAGTTATAAAAATATATTTATGGTCATTGAGCTACACA
The DNA here is from genome assembly GCA_963556195.1 of Sepiola atlantica. NCBI lineage: Eukaryota > Metazoa > Mollusca > Cephalopoda > Sepiida > Sepiolidae > Sepiola > Sepiola atlantica. The sequence goes on along the minus strand of OY744533.1, from coordinate 19,864,169 downwards.
GACTCTTCCGCGTTTCATCCTCGTAAGATATCCTCTCTCTCTCTCTCTCTCTCTCTCTCTATATATATATATATATATATATATATATATATATATATATATATATATATGAGAGAGAGAGAGTAAAGTAATACCTGCAATATTTTTTTATTCCAGCTTACCTTACATTTGAAGCTGTTTTTCTATTGTCCATTTATACTCGACTCCAGTCTATACATTTGACTTTAATTTTATGCATGGCTCTGTATTATAAATTTAAAATGGCCGATTTACTAGAAAGAAATCCTTTGTTCCTTTAAAAGAACTGGGTTCTATGTAAAATGCATGAAAAGGTTTTTGGTTTTTTTGCTCGATGATTTTCTTTCGGGACTTCTGATGAGCTGCATGAATGAACGATCCTTCTAATTACATGTGTATTCCTGGTTGTTTGATTGTGTATTCCTGGTTGTTTGATTGTGTGCGTAACAATTGCCAAGTGACATTGAATTACTTTGAATTTCGGCAAATAAAAATGAATAAAGACTTAAACATTGGAATTTAACATACTATTGTTTACTTATATATAGATATATAATGAAAATTGTTCTTTGAAAGAATTATTTAAATTAAGCAATACTTCAAAAGAACAAATGTTTCATTATATTTCCCGGCCATTTGGTGTACGTTCTTTTCTACGGATTGTTTCAGATACCGCTTTATAAAAACTCGCAAATTTACAACAACTAGTAAAAAGGGGACTTTAAGAAAAAAAAAGAGCAACAATAAAATAATAGTAATAGTAATAATAAAAATAAGAAGAGGGAAGAAGAAAAAGAAGAAGAGACACGACTGTGTAAGAAAGGCAGTACACTGGGAATTATGTAAAAAACTGTATTTTGAAGATAAAAGCAAATGGTACACTTACAAACCGAAGACAAACTTGAAAACGAAAATCCCAAAATCGTCTGAGACTAAAAGATACAAACATTTAAACTAATCCAAGCAAGGAGACAGGATGCCATAATAGCCAACAGGAAAGATAAAACTGCCAATATTTATAAATAAATATTAAATATTTTTACCTACATACGCCGGCGATTAAAGCTTTTGCTCTCATCAATCCAGGAAGTGACAATTTGAGACGGGCACAGGCGCAAACCCGGTTCACAGAGTCAACTTCGCTCTATCTTCAAGACCATCGAGAATTATCACGTGATACAAGAGAAGTTAAGTTCTATTTGTGCCTAAATACAGCAGGCAGTAAACAGCAGACAATCTAGAGGGTTCAACGAACGTTATCGCAACCTTGCTTATAGGTAAGTGATAGTCTGTTTTTAATATCGGTGAACAGTGTTCAACTTTAATTTCTTGAAGTAGCTTGATAAAATTATTTATAAATAAATATCAGATTATTTTTACCTACATACGCCGGCGTTTCAAGCTTTTGCTTTCATCAGTGTAGATATAATGTGGCTTCTATGTGTTTTTTGGGGTCCTTCCGCACCATTAGTTAATATATAAGATTAGTAGTTTGATTAGGTGGTCTTGGAAATTATTGATCTTATCGACTATATGATGCATAACCTAAGGTAACTGTGTGTACATAATATCTGGTCTAACTAATGACTATCAGTAGTTAATAACTAATTAGGAATAGTTATAATAATCCTAGAGAAAATAAATTAAACGTAGCTAGGTTTAATATGGTTTAGAGGGGTCAATGTACCCATTGACACAAAAAATGGCAACATTCTCTCTTTTTATGGTTTTATGTCAGGTTGGGTCTACTCTACATTATACTGAAAGTTGAACAATATTGGAGTATGGAAAAGTTTTAAATTTCGAAGTTGAACATTTTCGACTTACAAGTCAATTTCCATTACTTTTGAAAACACTAACTCTGTCAGTTTTTATGATAAACCAACAAATATTGCATTTTACCCATGTTTTCAGGGTCAATCTTTCACATGAAATGGTTGTCAGTGATGTTGAATCACCCCTTATACCATATCTAAGGTTACCCATACCCCTTCAGAGTGGGCCAAAGAAGTGCAGCAATTTCGGTATGGATCCCAGGTTATATGATGTGCATTTTCTATTAAAACCTGCCCCCCCCCCCCCGGAGATAAGAGGTTGTTGTTCTTCTTTTTTGGCTCACCCTAAAATCCATACTCAAATCTTGTCGTTCAACTTTTAAGTATGATGTAGAATTGACCCAAGCTAACATAAAAGCATGAAAAAATGTTGCAATTTTTTTGTGATTTGGGTACTTTGGCGTTATATTGACTTTACTAATTAATAAAATATAAGTTTTTGTTCTAATACCCTTTTAAATACTACTAAAAACCTCCTTTATTATTCTCTAGAGTTTTGTAATTCAAAGTTTTTTGAGTTAAATAACATTGCCAATTTAAATATCCTCATTGAACTTTCCATATACGTCTTAAACATAAATCCTCTTAGTTTTATTAAATTTATTAGGAAACGTGTATTTTACTTATTTCTGTCTTTTTATGTCTGTCTACAAAGATTTAGAAATGTCTTTAGGTTATTATGTTTAAAATGTAATTTATTTTATAAATATGTTTCGCTTTACCTTTCATGTAAGTCCTAAAATAAAACCCCACTTCAATCTTAAGCATATACCGTTTGTTTATGTCTGCTTAAAGATATTTATGTATACTTTTTAGAAATAATCTTAAATATCTCCGGCATTATTTGGATTATTTAATAGGTGTTTAAGTACGTTCTGATCGATATGTGGGGAGATAACTCCATTGGTTTTAGTAATGCGATTATCGCCCTGAGATTTGTTGATATATCTTTGCTAGGTTTTTACGTGGATCGTTTTGATATATCTTCAATAAGCTTTGAATAACTTGGATATGAATTTGAAATAGTTATTTCTTCCATTCTCCCCTTTGGTGGAGTTATTCAATATTATGACAGTAGTTATTTATGTGTTTGTTATCTTGAAATCATTTTTCAGTTTTAATTTATTGTGTTGATCTATAGCGGATCGGTCTCATATCAAGATATTTACTTATTTATGTATTTCTTATGTAACGCTTACTTTAAAATATAATTAGAAATCATCTCACTAGCATGAACCTACTAATTATGTTAATATATGTACCATTTATATTATCGTAAAGTTGTTTTATGCGTAAATATGGCTATTATTAAACTTTCTTGGCGTTCGATTCTTAATAATAATCTTTAGCGATTCATAAGTTCCTGCATTTTCGTATCTTTATATTTTGAAATAATTTATTTATGACGTAAGTTTAACCGTGTATCTTATCCATATTTTATTTATATATTTTTTTTAATTCATAAATCAATGGTTGCTCTGGCATATGACCTGAGCAATATTATACGTATTTATCATGGCTCTGCGTTAGAAAATAAAGATGGCTGCTTGAATGGGGCGTAAATATCCATGTTCTTCTTGTGAAAACTGGTTTCAGTGTAAGTTGCTTGGTTTGTGAATTTTTGTTTTCTGCCTTATAATATATTTTTCTAGAAGCGAACTTTTTTTTACTGAAGAGCAACATGGATGAAAGATCTGGAATTGAGATATAAATGTGGGTTGTTCTATCTGTGCGAAAAACGGTTTGTTAAAATCAACGGAAGTTGTTTTGGATTTGGGAAAAATTTACGAAATGAATAAAACCTTGGTCACTGGAATTTAGAGCAATATTCTATTTATATATATATATATATATATATATATATATATATATATATATATATATATATATATATATATATGTGTGTGTGTGTGTATATACTATGTTAAAGGTTAACAATCATCGAGATTTTACTTTGAATAGTTTGGACTATATAATAAGAATATATGCACTAACATATATTTTGAAGATCGAATCGTACGACATGCGTGAAAATTGTTATTTCTACACTGATGATTCCGCAAAGTTGAAACGTATACGTATGTATGTAATATTTAAATATTTATTATTAAAATAATAATTTATAACCCCTTTTCAGCTTTAATGAGTAATAAAAGAAGTCGTCAAAAGCTATAATGCATGTTACTTACTGTTGAACACTGTTATGGCGACCGACTATAGCAGTCCGCTCTCCTTGGCATCTCATCTCGTCTGTAACCATTTACGTTAGGCTCATTGGTTGGCGCGCTCATAATTGGAGTTAAATGTGATTATTGTTCCGCGGTTCGAATCGTGCGATTGGCGTAAATGGTTATTTCTACACTGATTATTCCGTAAGGATGAAATGTATACGTATGTAGATAATATTTAAATATGTATTATTAAAATAATTATATATATATATATATATATATATATATATATATATATATATATATATATATATATATATATATATATGAGTTATGTTGGTGCCACATCATATAAATTCGTTTTGTTCGAGGGGGGGAATGATTTTAGAATTTTAAAAAGAAAATACGATTTAATGAAACATAGTAAAATAGATGTAACCCCGAGGCGCCTTTCGACCGACTACTTTTCGAGGGAAAACGTCGGTATTTGTTTTAAAAAAAAAACACAAATGTAAAACCAATAAATGGTATAATGACGAAGTTCAGCATGTGGCGGGAGGGAGAAAAAATTTATATTAAAAAAATAACAAAATTATTTACAAAAAAACAAATGGGGTATATTACTGCATATATATATATGTATAAACATATATGAAGCAATCCAACAAAAGATATAAGCGTCAACTAATATCTTGTACTGTAACTGAGCAAAATAATTATATAATGAATCCTAGAGACCACATAAATACAGCCCCTAATCAAATTCCACAATTGAGCACCACAACTAATTTGCACCATAATTCTAGACCTAACAATTCTAATATCCATCCTCTACCTCAGCAAACCGGTAATGAGTTCCCAATGGAAGGTAACGATAACAATAATATACAATCAATCAACCAACCTAATCCACATCATATAAATACAGTAAATAGAAATAGACCTGTGAATAGGAATATAAATGGCGCGGGAATAAGGGTAAATCCTAGGGTACACACATATATTGGGGCCACAGCAAATTTAATTAAATCCCGCATTTCCATGCATAACTACTCCTTCAATAACGATGTCGGTAACAACAGAACATCCCTGACCACTTTAGTTAAAAATTTAAGATCAAATAATATTCCACACAATATAAAATGGTCTATCTTAAAAAAATCAAACTCCTACAGCCCAGGATCCAGATCTTGTGGTCTATGCAACTCTGAAGCTGTAATGATAGCTACTGCACCTAAACATTTAAATCTGATAAATTCTAGGAGTGAATTAGTCTCCAAATGTCGACACAGAAGGAAATTCAAATATGCTATATGGAAACCACCACCAGTTTTGCCGTAGCTGTTTGGGCGAGCAATGAAACCGGGGGTGTCCAGACTTCGAGATGGGTCCTTTTTGATTTTTAATCTTTTTTGCCTAAGGGATTTAGACTCCGAGGTTGTAAGGGTTTATACACCTAAATTTTCAGTTTCTAAATGTATACACCTAAATTTTCAGTTTCTAAATATATTTACAATATCTTTACAATATCTTTACAACCTCTTAATTGGGAAATATTAAACCTTAAACCTTGAATATATTTACAACTTCTAGATTAGGAAAAATTAAGCCCTAATTTGGATTGGACTTCTTGATTGAACAAACCTAACCTTAAATTAAACTTCCTAATCTGATAAAATTAAATCTTAAATTAAATTAAACTAACCTTAAATTAAACTTCCTAATCTGATAAAATTAAATCTTAAATTAAATTATTAAATTATTAAGTTCTAATTATTTAGATAACTTCGTAATTGGGAGAATTAAATCTTAATTGGGAAAAATTAAACCTTAGGGCAGGTTAAACTTTTTAATTGGGGAATGTCAGGCCTTGAGTTGGAATTCCTGGGCTGATGGGATTGAATCTTAAATTAAACTACTAATAATTTCTGGCCTGTTAAAATTAAATCTTAAAAATTAAATCTTGAATTAAACTATAAAATTATTGGAATTTAATAACTTCGTAATTTTTAACTTCATAAATATTCTAAATTACTTGATGGGGCTAGATTTGTGAAGTCGGTTTTTTACTGTAAGCCAGATTTTAAGTAATACTTTTGGATGGGTACGTGATCACATGACTTGACCTAATTTTCCTAACTCCCTTTTAGCTTTCTTTTAACTTCTTAGCTCCTTCCCCTTTGACATAGAATAAGCTTACTGACCCAGACAGTGAAAACCTAATTTGGGTGGGATGGATGGCGGGGTTGTATGTTGCTGTCTTTTCTTGAACCTGTCAAACAGGAAGCAGGACAGACATTATTTTGAACCCGTTGAAGTCATTCTGAGATGTAGACAATTTAATATCGCCTTCTGTTCGTTAGGGATTTGTCATGTCTGGAGAGAAGATCACTTATATATTTTTCGCTCTTCTGGCTAGATGTGATGGGAGTCCGTCTTATTTTGCTCAATTCGGATTTAGCGGGTTTTCTAATTAAACAACGAATTTGGATTTGATTAGAGTTGCACATGTTGGGATCTCGGAACTTTGATTGGACTTTTTGTATTATTTTGATTTTTTGATTGATTTATTTATCATTAACATTGAATATGGACACATTTCGCGACTGGATAACTTTGCCGGCCCCTTCAATTTCACATATTTGGACTGCTGTTTGTATCTTGGAGTAATGTCCTTCCTGATTATGCTTCTCAACTTGTATGACCTGGATGGACTGTATGGATTCAACAAAAGTATGTTTTTGGATTGATATGTTTGATGTTATGTATTTTTATATATTTGTGTATATAATTTTTTATATATTTTCAAAGCGTAATTTTATTGCCTGTAGTAGTATAACTGCGGTAATGGTCCTCTGAAGAGAAGAATTATCTTTGAAAACTCATGAGCTAAGGACTTAAGGATGCTTTGCATGAACTTTGAATTCTAATAAAATTTGATTGACACCTTATTTTATTACTTCATTTTATATTATAATATGTATAAACATATATATACATAGCCAAGCACAGGTAAAATGATCACCCATCAGAAGCAAAGGAGTCGCCAAAGATCAAAAGTCTGTGTTTAAGTCTTTCTGTCGGCATAGAGATGGTCGTTGAGTATTGATGAAAATAGCCTCGAGAATATCCAGATAAAATTTGTGACGACCTCTATATAGAACGGAGAAGTTGTCGTCTGAATAGAGATCACGGCAACTCTTTTTACTAAGAAAATGTTCACCTATAGCTGACTCGTGTGCTTGTAGATGCGCGGATGGTGGGATGGGTTCATTTCGGCGAACATACCCTGGTACATTTTGGACGAATCTAACCGACAATCGCTGGGTAGTCTTGCCAACATAGTCAGGATCACACTGACATTGAAAGCGATAAATTATTAAACTTAAATCAGTGGTCGGCAAGACATCATTGCGAAATGAAGGGAAAGCAGCACGAGTAGAAAAAATAATGCGCATATTCGCAGCAATGTGTCAAAGAAGAAGAAATCCTATCAGCAAGTGGTTTGGTACTAGAACCCAGCCATGGAAGCTTAAGATAAATCGGACACTTGGGGGCGGGGTCAAAATTTTTTACTTTATTGAAGTTATCGACCTTACGTCGGATATGTGCAACGACACGTTCAGGATATCCGTTATTAACGAAAATCTCTTGAATATATGTATATATATATATATATATATATATATATATATATATATATATATATATATATATATAAATTTAGAAGAATACCCGTCTAATAAGTAAATGAGTAAAATGAATCCTCCAAATAGAACAGTTTTGCACTACGTTTATGTCTCCTTGAGAAGATAAGCATCAGGATATAATAATACTAAAACTTTATGTCGTGAATCTTTATTCTAACTTAAATCCAAATCCATTAAATGATTTTGATTCTAGAATATGTCTCAGATTTAAATTCTTAAGCTTAAGGGGTGTTAAGAAGAAATTTGAATTCATGGAATCTAGCGCAACTGCTCTCTAATGAGTATAGATAAAATTCCATGCAAATCTAATATCGTTGAATTCTGAAATATGAGGCATAGAGATTTATACTGTAGTGATGTGATTATTACATGGTTTGGTTGATATGTAGTCATACCCTTAATGACAATAAAAGTGTAAAAATTTGGGAATTTCCTTGCTTTTGTACATTTAGTGTATATGAATTTTCATCTTAACCTTATTAAGGGCATATGATTTCAGTATACTGGCATTTTTCATGGAATGTCACTATTTTTGTAAAGGCTATGCCTCAATACAATGCCTTCTCATAAGGTTTTTCGGAATCTTCTGGAAAACTAAGGTATATGGTAAACTGAAATTAAAATGCCATCAACTAGACCCTAGAACCTCTATCTCTGCCAAAAATCAGCTGAATCCATCAAATAGTTGATGAGATACAGGGTGGCACATACGTACGTACGTACGTACGTACGTACACACAGATAACATGATTTCATGATTGAACTTTCTGGATCTCTGGATTGCCTTGATTAATGATGCTGAAATTCTACACACTTATAGAACCTATCAAATAAAAATTTTGTGCAAAGTGTTAACTAATTTGGTTTATTGGTTTTTGAGTTATGATTGATCAAAAAAATGGGATTTCCAGCATAGGCCATTCGTAAAGTCTATTAAGGGATAGAGCGCTCTCGCGCCTCTCTTGATTATATAGAACGCTTCGCTTTCCATGCACGTGACACAGTAGGCTGTCTCTTTCAGTTAATAAGAAAAATAGAAGAAAAAAACATCATTATATCTGCAAGAATGTGTTTCGTAAACAATTAAATAAGATGCGTGTATTTAGGTTGTTTTTAATTAATGTTATCTTTTCATGCGTCTCTTTGTGTCCTATTATCCAACAGTGTTTTGCTGTGTAGCGCCATTTTATTATTTCGCTATTTTTTCTTTTCCCATTCAGCGTTTCTCATTCCGTCAGTCACGTAAACTTTTCTTTCCTGTGTCTCATTCTATTTTGTTTCGGCTCTTCGTAATTTTACTTATAACCGCAACTGTGCGGAATGTTATTGCGGTAATTAATGGTAAAACTTGAATGTCGGTACCAATTAGTTGTAAGCTTAGTTAAAGACTCGTATAAATAAAATAAGCGGTTCATTCCCTTTTCTCTTTGTAAAAAAAAACAAATAAGGAATTAAGAACGACGCACACAAAGGGAAATAACTTTTGTTTGACTAAACAATTTCCCATTTTTCAGCCACTCTTTTACAAACAAACTTATACGTAAGTCCCATCTTCTCTGATAGAAGTAATAATTATGCTTTTAAAAGCCATACTTATTATATGCATATCGCCTTTCTACTGGATGAATATTCCGATGTTTGTTCTTGATAACAAAAGGTAATACACCCGAAGAAAATGAGTATTCGGTCATAACTGGTGTAGCGAATAGCACCCTTTCCAATAGCCTGGCGTTCAAACACCTCGGCTTGACATTCATATGCAATATGAATTAGAATATATACATAGAAGATACTGCCAAGTCTGCTGAAAAATAGATGGGCTGCCTCTACCGGGTTCGAAAACTTATCACACCTACCAGTATCTTATATATAGAGAGAGGCCACCATTTGCCCATGCATGGAGTATTGTTGCCACATCTGGGCTGGTGCTCCAACCACTAATCTCCCCCTCTTTGACAGGGTGCAAAATGAGTAACGTAATAGGTCCCACACTGTCTACCAAGCTCCAGCCCCTGTTCCATCGCCGTAGTATTGCATTCCACAGAATGTATTCCGATGAACTTATTGCACGTGTACTTCCTCAACGTAATTACCCCCGATCAAGTCGAATAGTAGCAAATTCAAACTATTTCACTGCATATAGACTGGTCAATATGCTAATTGACCCCAAAATAATGCAAACATTTTGTTTTGGTAGCTTTGTGCTTGGTTGGGTCTAGTCTAAAACATAATAAAAGTTGGACAAGATCGGAGTATGGGAAAGTGTCAAATTTCCGATATAACATTCTCTGGTTTACAAGTCATTTTTCATTTACATGTGAAGCACAAACTCGGCCAGTTTCTTGATGAATCAATACATCTTGAATGTTTATTCAGGTTTTCAGAATCAATCTTTCACATGAAAGGTTCACCAGTGATGCCAAACAAACCCTTATACAATATCATTACCCTTGTTGCATCCACCCTGATTCACTTACGTCACGGTACGTTTTCAAAACTTTTCACTCCTCATCATCATCTTTCACTGGATTATGTTTCATATTGTCACAATTTCCGTTTTGGCAATGTCAACATGCACTGGTATATTCTAGTCCATGCCTCCTGCAGGTACAGCTTAGTGTATTGCATCCTACCGAACAGTTGTAATGAATTATCTGAATCAGTGCATCTGAAGCAGTTTTTGTCCGTCAGGATTGGAACAAGTTTGCCCCTTTCCACCTTCAACCGCCAATCAGATAGCATCATTTCATCACTACATCCCATCCACTCCATAACCTGGTAGTGAGTCCTCAAAGAATGAAATTTACAGGCAATAGACCTTGGTGGGAGTCGTTCTGGCGTGAGATTCATCCTAGCTCTCGCAACTTTCTTGCAGAGCATATTGTATCTAATAGATTCCAGGGAGTTCTTCTAATCCGCATTGAACAAAGCTACCTTACAAATATTGATTTCAACAACATTCTGGCTTTCTTTTGGTAGAGAGAATGCTTTTGAACGGCATGTCATTGTATTTTCTCCTTTGACAATTCGTTGGACCCTCAACGTCTTTCCTATTTCGAATAGTCTGAACACCGAATCGCATCCCGTAAAGGCGTGCAGCAACAACAGATCATTACAAACTGCTTCACCATGCAACTGCTTGATAACCTGCATGTTGTAGATTTCACCTTGTCAGGGCGGAAATAAAGTGCAGTACATTTGCAAACATATGCACAGAAAAGCAAGAGAACAAGAAGATCCGTGTCTTCTTCGATGTGGGTGGTTGATTTGAAAGTAGACAACTTTATGGCTCCTGTTGCAATCTCAACGTTGGCATATACTTCCGCTTGAATAACGTCACAGCCGTTTTGCCGTATTCGTTCAGCTGAATCAGCGCGTGCTTTGTTCCGCATCCGACAACAAGTGCTCCTTTTTCCCAGCAAATTTTGTCACCTCGGTAATGTTCACCTTTTCTTGCATTTAGCTTTTGACTTCGCCGCTGGTGAGTGCATCCTTTATACTTGGTCCAACTTCATAACCATCAAACACGAGAGTTGCTCTACCATAGTGTTCGACAGTAACTGAGACATAATCGTTTGCAATCGAGCTGTAGGTACTTCTCTTCTTCCATTTTAGACGGTTAAAAAAGAGATCCCCCGTCTAGTACGTTGTGCTCTGTGACTAGAACGTTTTGGTAACAGTACTGTCCGATTTTGTTTCAACATAATTTCTTAGCGCCGCTGCCAGCTGCGATTCGTCCACTTTACGTAAGATGCCGTTTTCTTTGAACAAAAACATCTGATAGAGACTTAGTTCAGAGAACATGACATCATCAACATTTTGACAACAATCTGACGTGTAAAACACTGATCCACAAGCAGGTGGCCACTAAACGCTCGGTGCACTGCTTTTCCGCTCATCATGTGCACGACGGCATTTTCACCATATACTGTCTCGATAGTCTCCTTGAGTCACCTTCCATCCATCAACGTTCTAATAGCGCCCAACTCTTTTATGAAGGTATGGAATATGTAAAGCAATAGTCTCATATGTTTAATTGGAATACCGCGTGGAACAGTGTTCACCATTTCAGAAGCCTTGCAAAACAACGGTTGATCAAAGGTAATGACAGCTGGCATGTTGTGTTTGGACGAAAGACTGCATAGGTAATCTAGGGTGGACAGGATACATGTTTTATCTGCTGGATTCATACATATCACGAGGAGAAACTGTACCGATGATTTTGCCGGATGTTCGCACTTCTTATGCACCGTGCATTGTCGGCTAGGAGTAGCCTTGTTAAGGCGAAAGTGCATTTCCCAGAAAATGTCCACTCTGCGATCACAAACATCAGATGTGGGGAGGGACTGAAATTCAATGCCACTGTCGACATGCTTTGAAAAAAACAGTAATTAATTATATCAATCTTCGTCATTTCAACAAGTTTCAAGTTCGCCGTTTTTTTTGTCTTGGTATGTCATGACTAACTTGCTTCCCTGGTGTGATAGTCGCAATCATGCCCATCGCGTGAAAGCTGCCCTTTTCATCCAACATTATAATGTTGTGGTCCATATTGTATCTGGCAAATAACAGGGACTGATCAAGAATATCTATGTAAACACCTAACAAATCTGGAACAGGGGAACATGCCGAGTTCATTTAAAACCTTTGTATTTCTAGGGATGATGAAGCAAATCACATCGTTGAGAGACTATCGATCAAGAAGTGGTATTTGCATCAAGAGACCCAACTGTTATAGTGCAATTACAACTCTTGCACGCACTGCTCGAACAACAGCATGTTCTATGCCAGCAACCTTTGTGGATATACCCTTCCCAACAAACAAATACAGCAAAAACAATCGCAAACTTGCAGGAATTAAGTCTAAATCTACGATAGTTTAAGTTCAGCCGTTGTTGGATGCGTATCCTCTACCGGCATCACTGTTGTCTTGATTTCAGCTTTGATGAGTTCGCTGCGGTTTTCAGAACTGTTCGTTTTTGCACTTCCTCATCATCTGACAGAGGTGAATTGTTGTATTCACGAAGAATCTCACAGTTTTTTTTTCTCTAAATGTCACAATGTTTGCGATACCACAACGGCCTTCGGTCATAATTAAAGAGTTTCCATATCGACTTATTAGGTTTTTCGTTGAGGTACTGATTTTCATACACCGTTGATTTACTAGCATGTAAGGGTTCTTCCATTTTAGCAACACAGTCCGATATCTTTATCTGCCTATTAATCGTTTTTCTCCAAGAATACACACACCATTTCGAATACTTCATCCGAATCGCTGTCTTTTGGCCTTCCACGTTTTACCTCGTCTGGTTGATTCAACTGACGTGAACTGTCTCAGAATGCTTCACGATGTATGGAAGTTGACGTTATATGACTGGTAGTACACATAGTCTGCAGCGTGAAGATCACCACCAAAACATTCGATCCGAACAGTAATGGTCCTCTCACCTCTCTTGTTTTTGCAATGAACCAGGATAGTTTGAGCAAATGCATCAGTCTTCACATAGTAAATTCTTCCATCACTTTTTCGTTTATACTTTTCTTTCCTAGAATCAGTTCCGCTCCGTTTTACTGGCCGAATAGAATCAGCAATGTTTTTTGTTTATGTTGTTAACCCGATATGTTTTGTGAATACTAGTTCCGGCTTCAACAATGACTTGTACACCTCTTTCGATACTTTCACGCTTGACACCTGCAGCATCTTTTTCTCGAACCCCCGCGGTCTCTTCACAGTCCAAATCTCGTTTGCATAAAGGAGAGGTTTCTATGCTGGTGACTGAAAAAAATATCCGAAAATATGTGACTTGAAAACCGAAAAAATCATCTTCGAAATTTAACACTTTCCCATACTATGATTTTTTCAAACGTTTAGTATGTTGTAGACTTGACCCAGCCTAGCATAAAACCACCAAAAATAGATTTTTTTTATTGATTTGAAGTAGGGGTTCTCTGGCAGTATATTGACCCGTCAAATAAGTCCCCAGATGCCTAAAACTTCCTACTTTAAAAGCTTTGGAATTCCCTCCCTCTCTTCCTGTTTTCCCGGCAGTCACAACATGCAAAAGTTTAAATGTAATGTGAACAAACATATTGCTACACAACTACCCGCTTAGGATGCCAAATATTAATATGGCCTCTAATCACAGTAACCTTTTACGACTCAGTGGCAATATGCCTTGTTTGTGGTGAACAAAAGTGTTTAAAAAGGTCTTGCTGTAAGAGAGATCGTTGATACTGATAACTATAACAGTGTCACGAAAAAGGGGTTCCTGTTGAAGTTATAGAGTTATCAACGAAAATTAAATAAACAATACAATTTGTACAAAAAAGGGTTCCTGTTGAAGTTATAGAGTTTTCAGCGAAAATTAAATAAAATAACAATACAATTTGTACAAAAAAAGATTCCTGTTGAACTTATAGAGTTATCAACGAAAATTAAATAAATAAACAATATAATTTGTACAAAAAAGGGGTTTCTTTTGAAGTCATAGAAGTATCCACGTTAATTAAATAAATAAACAATACAATTTGTACAAACAGGGGTTCCTGTTGAAGTTATAGAGTTATTAACGAAAATTAAATAAATTCTCAATACAATTTGTACAAACAGGGGTTCCTTCTGAACTTATAGAGTTATCAACGAAAATTAAATAAATTAACAATACAATTAGTACGACAAGGGTTCCTGTTGAATTTATAGAGTTATCAACGAAAATTAAATAAATTAACAATACAATTAGTACGAAAAGGGTTCCTGTTGAAGTTATAGAGTTATCAACAAAAATTAAATAAATAAACAATATAATTTGTACAAAAAGGGGTTTCTTTTGAAGTCATAGAAGTATCCAGGTAAATTAAATAAATTGACAATACAATTTGTACAAAAATAGGTTCCTGTTGAAGTTATAGAGTTATCAACGTAAATTAAACAAATTAACACTAAAATTAGTACAAAAAGAGGTTCCTGTTGAAGTAATAGAATGATCAATGTTATCTAAATTAATTAACAATACAATTAGTACAAATAAATTTATATACATGTCGCTTATTTTGAAGTATAGATAAAGTAGAAATATTAAAATTGAAAGTTCAGACCGTTTTCAATGCAATATTTTTTATTATTTTTCTACGTTAATCTTAAATTTTTCTGCATAAAATTTCATCTTCAGAGGTGACCAGTATTGTGTCATATAATTTTTCAGAGGAAAAAAAAGCATCATTTTTTACGTCTGTGTTATGGTTGTATTCCGCAATGTTGCTTTGGTGGTTAAACATTCAAATTCTTTTTGTTCAATGAGGAAGCATTGGGCGTTCTGGTAGTTTAAAAAGACAGGTCGTTCATTTGGCAGCATTAGGAATATAATAATTCAAACATAAAAGCATTTTATTTACAAACAGCAAATGGTGTATATGGAATAAATGTTCGTACGATGATCGAGTTGAGTCAAGAATATTTCGGTTGAAATAAATGTTGTGTGAATATAGAATTATAACACACTTTTAGACAATAACACATGTTGTACCCAATTCCTAAACAAAGAATAAATCATTGTGTTATCATCTCTACAAGGAAACACACAAAAGACTTTTATAACCCATTGATGCACTAAAAATGTTTTTTGTTCTACGTATTCAGGTCGTCGAGTAAATGCTTAAATATTTTACCATTATTAAAAATGGAAAAAAGGATACGGTTTCCATAGAGAAACTAAAATCAGCATAATTTGATGTCTCTACTAATAACTGCATAACGGAACACTGTATACCTTCACAGGATACCAATTTGTGAAAACAATTTTTTACATTAACCAGAACACACACCCAAATCTGAACGAACAACGAAATCTGGCTGAAAAGTCGATTGGCCAAAAATATTGTAACATATTGAAAATATTTTTCAATTTTAGTCAATCTACATGTAGTATTAGAAAATTAAAACCCACTTTCAGCCAACTCAACATTTGGATAGAATTTCAAATAAAGAATGAATGTTTCTGAAATTTTTAGATAAAGATTGATAATTTTGAAGAAGAAGCGCATATGCTAGGCGGCAATGACCTCATAAGTAGACCTAGTATACAATGTAATACAATATGGGAACTGGGAATCATTAATTATAAATACTGGATTGGATTACCATTAAATAAATATATATATATATATATATATATATATATATATATATATATATATAATTATTTACAAATAATATTTTCAAATTAACCCATATACACATGTAGTTCATGGCAAACCTGCAATCATCAGTATGGGAGGAGACAATACATGTCGGCTACACGTTTCGAAAACCAATACGAAAGTCAAATTTGACCTAGTAGTCGGAGCGCATACCGATGTACCCACCACGCATTGACTGGACATGGGAGAGTAAATTAACGTTTAAATGGCAAATTCAGCGGTCATCTTAGCAAGCTGTCTAGAAGACTCAATAGGAAGGGCCTAGAGTATCGCATTGCGCTATAAATAACGGTTTGTGGTTTACTTACTTAATATATATATATATATATATATATATATTAATTGTTTACGTATTGTTATTGAGCTTACTATTATTTTTAATTGTTTCACTTCCTAAGATGCAGAAAAACTGGCAAAGGTCGTATTTATTGTTTTTGATATATATATATTAATTTTTTACGTACATAAAAGTAATCCATGGACACGTGTTGCTGGCTAACTTACACAGAGATCGAACCCTCGATGTTGATGTTGATGTCTATAGTCCAGCGTTCTACCATTGGGCCAAGAGGCTCTGTGTATAAATATGTACGATTTTTATCACTCAAGTATGTAATGGTTTCTATGTAATCATTTTTTATAAGTGATTTTCAGCTTGTTGTTATTGAGCTTACTGTTATTTTTAATTGTTTCACTTCCTAAGTGATTAAGATGCAGAAAAACTGCAGTATTAGTCGACCTCATTTCAAAGGTCGTATTTTTTGTTTTTGATATATATATATATATATATATATATATATATATATATATATATATATATATATATATATATATATATATATATATATATATATATATATAAATTGTTTACGTTGAAGATGAGATGAATTAGATGCACATTTCGGTTGTGTACATAATAATCTATTTCGACCTTATTTTGGTCTCCTCAGATGTACCTTCAACCACGATTCAGACATGAATGACGAGAAAAATAACATCGTTTTATATTAAACCGAATTTAAAAAATTAAAAAATTAAAAAAATTAAAAATAAAAATTAAAAAGATCTTTTTCTTTGGTCGTTATAATGAAGGGGAGAATTGTAGGGGGTAGTGATAAGTGGTTAAAATTAATTATGAAAATTTAACTTAGAGAAAAATGGGGTGGTGACAAAAGCTTTAAAAATAAAAAATAATTGATGTAGGAAAGAAAGTTAAAAGACAACCTGATTAAAACCAATGTAGTTGGTAAAAAAGTAGAGATATTCCAATAAGAATTACTGATTATATTACTATGTGGATGGTTGGATTGTCATTATGGATGTTTGCGTTTTAAAATTAAATTGATTACGACATTTAAAATGTATGGTATCTTACAGCACGTAAATTACGATTAAAATAAAAATTTAGACGAAAGCGGGGTGATGGAGGACGTAAAATTTTAAAACAAATTTCATTATTTTTTCAAGGTAATTACTTTCATTTCAGATGTTGAAAAGAAAAATTAAAAATGAACACTATTAAAGCCAATTTAGTCGAAAAAGGAATATAATTATGGGAATTATAGGATTGGATTACACTTCAAATGTTTGGGTTATCATTACAAGTGTTTACGTTTAAAAATTAAATTGATTACGACATAGGATGTGTGTAGTAAATTATAGTACGTAGATTACACGATTAAACCGGTATAATGGCGAAAGCAAAACCTAACAATAGAATGAACTTCCTTATTTTTCGAAAAATGAATCTTATTTAAAATGTAGAGAAAAAAACCCTGATTAAAGCGAATGTAGTCGGTAAGGAAGTTTATATAATTATAAGGATTATGGAATTATATTACAATGCGAATGTTTAACTTACCATTATGAGTATTTACGTTTAACAATTAAATTGGTCACGACATGAAAATTGCGTGGCATATTATAGTACGAAGATTACGGTTGAAATAAAAATCACAGATGTTCATGATTAAAACTCGATTGATTGATGAAACGTTAGTTAAGGATGCGACGGAAATTGTACAAGTTTTATTTACAAGTGAGAATTTATTCATATTGTGTTTGTTATTTTAAATCTAGGTCTATGCCTACACTTTGCGATCAGTTTAACTTTTTTATTTAAAATATTATTATTTTCGTGTTTTAAAATTCTAATTTTTTCTTCAAGACATAGATTGCATCTTTGTCTGAATGCGATCGGAGTTCTTCCCTTATACAAAATAGACCACTCAATAATTGGTGTTAATCCTTTATTCTTTAAAGCCCACCAATATTTAGCCAATTCAGTTTTATTATTAATATCCGGGTTAGAAAATGAATGTTTATGTACATGAAATCGCTGTTTCCATTTACCCGCGGGTATTCCAATATAGACTTTTTTATTATCGGTATTCTCACGTGTGAAGATAGTGGCCTTATATACAACACTTTCTACATTACAGTTTCCTTTTAGTGGACAATTATTTTTAATTTGGCAGTTGCATGTTTTCTCTTTAGGCTTAATTTCGTTGATTGTTGTCTCCAACATTTTTTTATTATGTGAGTTGATTATGCTGTCCATGTTTTTAGTACATGAATAGCTTATCTTCACCGTTTTTCGGTTAAATATTTAGTGTAAGGGGTTACTTGTGGTTAAATGTTTATCTAACAAGTTTTAAAATGCTCTACCAATGTTGATTTTTGATACTTGGCAAAATGGCGAATGGAACCAGATAATTTTACGTTTTCTATTCTTAGGTTTCTTTTTATTATTATCTCCAACATATACTAATTTTTCGTTGTAACCACTATTACTTAATGCATTATCATAAATATGTTTACTTGCATCAAAAATATTTTTACTAGATGATAGTTTATTTATTCTGAAGTTGATGGTCTTAGGGAGTTGTTTAATGATGCATTTTGGGCGATTCGATTTGGCGTTAATGTATGTAGGTGTTTGATTGTCCTTATTGTATGGTTTATATGTTCCTTCTGTTAGGTTAAGATTAATGTCCAGAAAGTTTAATTCTTTGCAATTGGAAATTATATTGATTTTCAAACCTAAGTATTTGAAAGCTTTGCATAGTTTTTTGTGGATGCATGATATTGATGGCCCATTGCTGTTAGGGGCGATAATCAATCCAGCATGTCTATATAATCCGATTAAGTTGGGGTCTATTATTCGGCTGATTGTATATATGGTATAGATTCCTACTAAGTCTGCAATATGTGCAGAATCAAAGGCTCCCATAGGAACATCAAAATCACTGCTGTTTTTCTTGATCTAGTTAGCTCCATTATTTACCAAAATTGATCTTCGACAAGCTAAAACTATGTTGGGTTGTTCTTCGGAGATATCCGAAAGATTTTTGGCGTAATTTATGCTATTATTTAGTAGTTCCTTAGAAATGGAGGGGTAAAAGTCTATCATATCAAATTGAATGAATGCAGCTTGGCTTTTATTTTTCATTTCCTTAAACCATTTAATGTTGTTCCCTGAGTCTTTCCATAAGTTGAATTGTGTAAATCTACATGCCTCGCTGATTGCATTTTGAAGTAATTCCGTTTTTGTAGTATTAATTAGTCTGGTTTGTTTGTTGTTTTAAAAGTTTTTTTATAATCTTTTATTAGGATGTAGGCGTTTTTCATCTCTATTTTCCCCACTCTATCTTCAATTCCTAATCTCGAAGTAAATTTCCCAGTATCCTCGTTAATAGTATGTTCGGTGTTGTAAAGGTCTTTTTTGTATGTGTTGGAAATGTTGTCTTTAATTAGTCTACTATATTCGTCTGGACACATTTTATATATATTGGCTGATTTATCAGCTTTAACCTAGACATAATTTGAATATTTTAACATTTTTATATCTTTAGCGAGTTAATCTTGAAATTTATTAGTGTGTTTCTTCATACACATAGTAATATAATCAGTAATTCTTATTGGAATATCTCAACTTTTTTACCGACTACATTGGTTTTAATCAGGTTGTCTTTTAATTTTCTTTCCTACATCAATTATTTTTATTTTTAAAGCTTTTGTCACCACCCTATTTTTCTCTAAGTTACATGTTCATAATTAATTTTAACCACTTATCACTACCCCCTACAATTCTCCCCTTCATTATAACGACCAATCAGAAAAAAATATTTTAATTTTTTTTTACTTTTTTACTTTTTTTTTCTTTATTCGGTTTAATATAAAACAGCGTTATTTTTCTCGTCATTCATGTCTGAATTGGGGTTGAAGGTACATCTGAGAATTTTAGATGGAAAATCCACAATCGTTGTATAGTCGTTTCCGCGAGTGTCTTGGTGACTTTATTCGAATGCTCACGTGTAGTCTGCGCCAGCTCTTGGATTCTATCCATGGGTTGATTTATAATGGTGCAGAATATTCAGAAAATAAGTTTAAAACAATTTTAAAAAAACAACTACCGGCCTAGTAATCAGGTGCTTCATATTTACCAAGAACCTTCCACTGTTCATTTTTATAAGTAAGTTAAAGTGGTAAACCATAGTCAAGGGCGACTCGAAGACTCCATTTTTCATTAACTACTGCACCGAGGTGCAGGGGTGGGGAGCACTTCTTCCCCAAGAATACTCCACTTACCCTTGATTTCCACCTTATAATGTTGAGTGTTTAGCAAGGGGCATCATATACCATTTTCTAAGTCTTTGGTATGGTTCAACTGAGGATTGAACCTTAGTCTCCCGACCCATTAGAGAACATTCTAACCATTATGCCAAATGTGACGGTAGTAGTACGATACACAATTAGTAGGTCTAGAATCAAATTCACACTTACCGACATGTGAGCTGTACAGTAGCTTATCCACTCATGGACTAACAGCCAATCATAAGCCAGAGAATTGGCATGCCTATCTGAACATAATGGAGCGTCCCAGAATTCTTGTAAACCAGCTTTCTGGGCTTCCGTTTTATATATTTAGTTGAACTCGACCGGTTAGACAGCTTCGCACTGACTACTAAATTCTATAGTAACAGTCTTATCATTACGTTATTTCATCATTTGAGTATTCATGATAAGATCAAATTTTAATGGTTGATCTTAATACCGAAAATATTGTTTATGAACCAAATTGTGTCAATATTTACAAAAAAGGGTTGAACGGCTCCCTTAAGAGCTACCAAAGGCTCAATTAATGCATTGATATAGACGATTAATTTTTTGATCGATTTGGTCATTTCCAATGTACGGTTGTGAATGTTTTTATTGTCTTAGGCTAATCAATACTAATTAGACGTCAAGTCGACGAAAGTCTTCTTCCTCCCCAGTGACGTGTCGGTTCCAGCCTGACGAATCGTATCTTAAGTTGGCGTATCTCAAGAGGATTACCAAGTGTGCATGGTCCAATCGATGCCCGTCGGTCTTCAATAGAAATTTGATTTAGGCATTTAACGAAGATCGCATTCGAAAGGAAGCAGGTTAATAGAGATGTTGTCTTTTTGTTAAAATAGTGCTTCATTATATGAAATAAAACAATTCATTAGTAGAAACAAACACTTGCATGTCTCTGCCTAATTGTACGCACATATCACTTTACATGTTAAGTGATGCAGATTAGCATTTATATATATATATATATATATATATATATATATATATATATATATATTATAAAATATAGAGAGAAAAAATTCATATATATATATATATAATATAAAATATAGAAAGAAGAAATTCATATAGATATATATATATATAAAATATAGAAAGAAGAAAATCATATATATATATATATATATATTATAAAATATAGAAAGAAAAAAATCATGTATATATATATAATATAAGATATAGAAAGAAAAAATTCATATATAAATATATATATATATATATCATGAAATATAGAAAGAAAAAAATGCATATCCATTTATATGTATATAATATAAAATATAGAAAGAATAAATTCATATATATATATATATATATATATATATATATATATTATATAAACTGTGTCCATCGCTTTATTGCAGAATATTACAAAAATAACATAACTTTTTAAATATAACATGAATTTTGATGAAATTTTAGGATTTATCTCACCTTAATACAGTCCTTGGATGGTGTAATTTTCAGCTTTTTATAACTTATATTTACTGAAATATTGATTATTTTGTAATCTGCAATAAAGCGATGGACACAGTTTATATACTAGTAGAATATACATTGTGGTACAAAGATGGCTCCCCTTTAGTTGGAGTTCCACTTCCGCGTATTAAAGGCCAACCTTTCCCTGGTGGGGAGGCAAGTCAATTGTGACAATAATGGTGTCGCATCGAAAAAGCGCGCCAGTTGACTTCGACAACGCGGAATTATTCATAATGTCATGAATCGCCAAGTTCTATTCAGATGACAAACAAGTGTCAACAAACAAAAAGTTGACGATTGCCTTGTTAAAGGTTGAAGGCTGATGACAGCGAAGATTGTCGACCTTAATACAATGCAACCAGTTACTGTTTGACCGTCTTTCTCTCTGTCTCTTTTTGATATGTATTCTTGTTTCTTTCATTCTCTTGCGGATGTATACACACCACTCTCTGTCTCCGTTGTTGACTGCCAGATAAAGGGAGATAATTTCAGGAGTTGGTATCTTTCTTCCTCGCGCGGCGATCACGTTGAGAGCAAACTCTGGAGCTTTTAGGTTTTTCGAAGGCCGAAATAAATAAATTATATATGTTTATAAAAAAAAGTATTGTTCGCTTCTTTATTACAAAGTGTTCAGTTTTCAGACGATGGCCTCCCGATAAATCCAGAGAAGTAATTCTCTGGAGAGAAGTAATAACGCCAAAAAGCCCTCAAACTAAACAACGGACAATGTGACTATCGTGTAACCTCCAAGTGCTGATAATGTTTTAGCTAGACGATAACAGCCCGTACAGAGACGTCTCGACGACGCAGACACACCAAGTTACATTCCCTGCGGAACGACTGAGTTACAAATTGTTCCTTGCCCACGATAATGTCACAGCCATCACAGGAGAAGTATAAGGAATAAATATAGGATTAATGTTATTTTTTCTTTGCGAGTTATGGCCCAGTTTCGGTGGCACCCCTGAAATGGTATAGTGAAAAAAGATAATAATGCCCACGTTACATATCATGTTGCCTAAAATACATATTCCATAGTTCATAATGATAAGTTCAATTATTTATGATTTTAACAAGCACATACATATTATTGACGCTCCTTTTAAAAATGTACTATTTAATTAAACTCAAAGTTTGATGTGGAGCAATTTTTTTCTATATTAATTTATTTGCATCTGATTAATAGTTGTTTTTAAACTGGGTTCGATTTTCAGTAAGCGCAACCCCTAAAAATTACATTTACTAGAGACATAATGTGTCCTGTTACTCACTTGGTTGCCGATGAATATGTATTCAAAATTCAAAAATGATCGGGTTAGAAAAATAAAATGAAAATAAAAAGAGAATTTATGTATATATACCCCTCTAAATGTTCATATATACAAAATTGAAATGTGCTCATGTTGCACATCGTATGTTTAATATATATATTCGAAAATTCATGTTACACATCGTATGTTAAATATATATATTCAAAAATTCATAATGATCCATTTAGAAAATTACACTATATATGTATATATACATATATATATATATGGTAAAATGAAAAAGGAAAACCAAAAACTGGATGTTTTTTATGTGTACATCAACGTTTCGTCTTTATTTATAAGACTTCATCAGGATGATGATATAGGGAAAGGATATCATGCAAGTACAGATACATGTAGGGTAGACATGTTGGGAAGAAAAATAAAATAAAATAAAAAATAATGGCAGCGTCTTGGTGGACGTCCGTACTTGTTAGAGAATGAAAATGAGTGACGAAAATGAGTGGGAGAAAAGGGGAAGGGTGGAGGGAGCAAGGACTACTGTGGCTGGCGATGAGAGAAAGAGGTGGGGGATGAGCAGGGGTAAAATGGATGGCAGAGAGAGATTGGAGGAAGAGGGGGAGGGGGTGTTTGACCAGATGGCTGTGGTCAAGATTGAAGGGGAAGAGTGAGTTGGAATGTTTGTGTGTGGGGGGTGTATGCAGGGAAAATGGGGATGGGTAGAGAGGGAGGGGGGCTGTGATTTTGGTGGATGGGCGAAAGTTATGGTCTTAGAGAGCGTTTTGAGAAAATGAGGGAATTTAAGAAGAGGTATGGGAGAAAATAGATGAGAGGGGGAAGAGGGAGGATTTGTCGTGATAGGGTGTGAAATATTTGAAATATTTGGAAAATGATAGCAATGAGTGAGGGATTGGAGTGGGTGGGGGAGGGCGGTGATTGAAAGGGTGGGTGAGGAATATTTGAAATATTTGGAACATGAGAAAGTTTATTTGGACTGTAGTATTAAAAATGTGAAGGAAAAAACAAAAACCTTGATTCGGCTCATGGAAAAGAGCCACATAATGATATCCAGACATAAATTGTCTGTCATATTCAACCATATTCAAAACTCTGCCCAAATATATATATATATATATATATATATATATACAATTCAATACAATTTAAAACTTACTTAACAATCTACTGAAGTTTTACAGTAAATTCGATTGTCAATAGGCGTTTCTAATCTTGCGCATATATACATTTTCAGTGGACCTTGTACAGCTTGAGTGGGTGTACTAGTCGATGATACGTCTTTGATAATCAGTCTGACAATGGTTTTGTTTTTACTGGGCTTACGTATGGTTCTCTTCAGTCATGGGAGGTCCACCCTCCCAGGCTTTATCTTCTCTCTGATGGAATGTTGACAGGGCTGCTCAGGCATTTTTTGTAGGCCTGATAACTCTTATTCAAGCTTGACGTTTTCTCATTTATGCATTATCGCTCACATATTAAGCACAGAGTAAAACTTGCGATTTTTTTTTAATTTACAGATAAAGAGTTATACCTATTTTAATTTGCTTTTTTATGTTGAAAATTATAATGTAATGAATTACAGGGTGATTTTTCATTTAAAGTATCATTAATATTGCATGTTCTCCTTTTATAAAAAAACACGAAACGACACGAATAAAAAGTTATATATAGAAATAGAAAACCCTAAATAATTTATGTATACATCAAAGTATACTCTTCATTTAAAATACTTCCTTAGCATAATTGATTTCAAGATGTTGATATATATATATAAATAATTTAGGTTTTCTTTTTTTATTTTTCATTACGTTGGAATATTGTTTCCATTTTTCATCATGTGTATGTTTAAATTTGCATTGTTTGTTTTTCTATCTATATTATTAATGGATTATGCCGGGCGAGGGCGCTCCGTACGAGCACCCATAAGACACGTCTGTATCACATTCTTAGATGGAAAAGCGACCAACAATTGTCACTCGGCAGTCGCTGTGTCGTCACTCACGAGATATTGTCTCTTTTATCCACTATACAACACAGACACACGTGAATGTATCTTATAATTTTATTAATATAGAAATAATGTATCATGTAAGCAGTTCGAGTCGGTTTCTATACTCTACATCGTATCCCATTCGATGGATAGGCCAAGTCCAAATAGGCCAAGTCCAAGTCCAAAAATGTTATTAATATAGAAATAATGTATCATGTAAGCAGTTCGAGTCGGTTTCTATACTCTACATCATATCCCATTCGATGGATAGGCCAAGTCCAAATAGGCCAAGTCCAAGTCCAAAAATATTATTAATATAGAAATAATGTATCATGTAAGCAGTTCGAGTCAGTTTCTATACTCTACATCATATCCCATTCGATGGATAGGCCAAGTCCAAATAGGCCAAGTCCAAGTCCAAAAATGTTATTAATATAGAAATAATGTATCATGTAAGCAGTTCGAGTAGGTTTCTACACTCTACATTATATTCCATTCGATGGATAGGCCAAGTCCAGTTTGATGTAACTGAACAGCAACATATTTGTTGTGCGAAGAAAATCGATAGATAAATGCAGATATTCTACGCTAATGATTTTGCAGATTCTTTTCGTTTAATACATTTTCCTATTCAACCATGATTCTTTTTCTTCTTTGACAACTTATCTACGTTCTCGCAGAATAACCCGAGCAGAATAGAGCTGTTAAATTGCCAATAATTCCAGAATTACATTAATTCCAATAAAGACAAATACTTCAGTCCACAAAAGTTTTTGGTTTCAGAACTTCTAAAACAAGAGGAATTTAAACGGCAGGAACAATTCTATAAAATCTACTTTCATTCGTATTTTCTTGTTTTGATAAACTCTTAGGACAGACTTTCACTCCAGAGCTGAAATGAAAGACCTGTTTGAAGCAATAATGAATGTTGTTACTATGTATCAAATCTGTATTTGACAAAATATACAATCACTATCTTCTTGAACAAATCACAGTGCAAGAAATATTCAGTCTCGAAATTTCGCGCGTACTAGTAAAACCCAAACACACAGATGTCTTCGTCTTTTACATCTGCTTCTTTCACAGACAACAAAAATGCGTACGCAATCCTGCCGGAGCTCTTTGGGGCGAACCCCCTCGACAAACGCAACTAGGCACACTCGAACTTAAATACGTCCAGCGAAGTATACACGCGCCGCTCACCGAACACACATACATAATTAATACATACACTCTCTCACTAACAAAAGAAACACGCTAATACATACACACATATTCATGCCTGCTTTATTGACACACACCTAAACGCACGTGGCGCCAGCCGAACTCAACATGTATTGTCTATAAATTTCTATTTGCAGACTAACACTTTTTTTGCACCAGAACGTTCTTGGACTATTTGTACTCTATTTTTTAATGAACTATCCACCTTTCTTAACAAAGTTGTCAATAAAAATGAATTATTTTGTATGAATGGTCTTTGTCATTCTTTCAGTTCATATTGCCTTTCGCTTTACAGATTTATATCAGATTTGTTGCGTAGGTTAGTGGACAAATTATTGGATCATTCTAACGGTTCAGAATGAACCTGACTGCTGATGTAATCCTCTACTTATATAAGAGTAAGATACTTCATAATATGGAATATTGCTGTCACATATTGGGGGGAGGGGGCTACTCGGATTACTATTTCTTGCCTTGACTGGTGCTACCAGATCAAGCAGTCTGAAGATACCAACTTCCTAACTTAAAATGCACCAAACCTTGATGTTATTGTTTTTCCTTTCCCTTAGCAAAACTCAATCATGTTCTGCAAAGCTAAAAACAAAAACAACATTTTACATCTACAAAACGACCAAACCGAACGCTGTGAATAAATACTTGAATTTATAAACAATATAAACAACTTAAAGCATGAACAGTTTTACCAAAATGATCTGATGACGGATTCGGCATTAGATTACTGGAAATGGATTGATATGCCGTAAAACAAAACGACTAAATCCTACTAATCTTGTGTTGATAGAGCACAAAATCGACTTTCCAATGTAGTGATTATTAAGCTTCTCTTTTCTACAGCCTTTTTTTACAGAAGAGATGTTACAAGTCTTTCTCTACTCTATTGTAATTTCCATAGCAGTTACTCGACTCAGTTTAAATCTCTAATTCTTCCTTGTGAAATATTCGCAGCGAGAACCCGCCATACTACTACTACTACCACAACTGCAAAGTGTTTACCTTTTTCCTACTGCGTGCCTAAAACGAAACAGAATTTCCATGGAGTGTTGTTACAATAACCTCCCTTTCTGTGGAACACGTTGTCACGGAACTGCTTCTCTGTGGATTTCAACATGGTCGTCTTCAAGTCCAATGTTAACAAATACATCCACTTTAGTAATCAAATTGTGTCCATTTCATTCATCGTTTCCAATCCTCTCACAATATTGTTCATCATCCAACAGGCAATCGTATTCTTTTCGTCGTCTTCATTTCCCCGTCGTCTTCATTTACCTTATACGCGTTTATTTTTGAAAAATAGTATTGTCTAGTTACGTAAAACTGTGACAAGATTGAATATTAGTGTTTGTCTTTAAAACGGAATGTTCCACATGAAATTATATGACGTAAAAAATTGGAAAATTTCATTAGAAGTTAACGATTAAAATTTGAGCCACGTGTTCAGTAGCTTGCGTCACTAACAGGAAGTATCTTGTGAATTGGTAGCAGATAAGCTGATATTTTTTTGAACAACGAAAAAGAGCGATCGTGTTTGGGATAGCAGCCGCCTCCCTGAATAGGAATGGGTTGGGAGAAGACGCACGAAGTATTACGTAACACCATTGTATTCATGTATACTGTAAAGGGAGATAATTATATAAAAGTATCAAAACCCAAATGAGTTTTGTTCTCGCCTTGAAGGGCCAGTAATAATCAAGACAAACACAGTGGTATAATTAACAAAAGTATGTTACAGAAAGTATGCATCCGATTCTGTGGCCATAACTGCCATCAATAACTGCCACGACGCTTAGACGTAATAGTATTTATTTTGTATGCGTAAATCCATTTATTTCCGAAATAAGTAGATAAACTTACACCATAACGATTTTCAGCGATGTTTAGCTGTCAATTTTTATAGTCTTTACAACCGCTGTTATGAAAAAGAACACGAAAATGTAAATGCATCAAAACAGACGTATGAAGGAAAAGGAGAGAACGAACTAGTGTTACGTGTTATCTATACAATACGCATTCAGCTGTTTAAGTGATGGGTCGTCGTTGATATAATCTGCTGTGATTGAAAAATTGGTCTACCGTAGTGCTATAAAAACGTAATTAACTATAATTTATCAGGATTATCTAACTCTCCTAAACATTATCCTACTTTAATAACACTCAACTAATTGTGTATAGCAGATAAGTATCAATATGTAGCATTGAGGTTCATGTACACAATATTCGGTGACGTCGTTGATGGTTGGTGGCCGCTTGTGGAAGCGATAGAAGAAAATAAGGGTTGACTGCTCTTATTTTTTTTATAACTTATTATCAGAGTTTGTTTTTCTAATTTCTTTCTAGAATAATCGTAAAGGGTTTGGAATTACATATTTAGTGTTGTTTTCTTCATCATCCATTAAAATTGGCCCAGGAGATAAATCTTTTTTTTATTCAAGACTACGGGAAAACCATAAACAAAAGAAGGATGCTTCCATCATAGCTATGTACGATAACTTCTCCAGAATGTAGACATAAGTCAATCGTAGTTTCTTAATTTGTTATTCATCATCTCTAAAGATGATGGGATCAGGCTTCCTAAAGAAGCAATACAAATAGGACACTATTTATTCATGCATTCATACATACATGAACAGATTACAAAAGATTACAAAGTGTCCCTAACATACATATATTGATACCTATCGATATATAACATATAGTATGAAAACAGAATATATATATATATATATATATATATAGTATAGAATGGTAGTTTGCTTGTATATATATATATATATATATATATATATATATATATATATATGAGAAAGTTCAGTTTTAAGCATCTTTAATATTTAAAACTTAAAGAAAGAGGCAAAATGCATTCAAAAACCATGTGTTAGATGCAGATATTTTTTATTAAAATTATTTTTTTTTGTTTCATCCTGACTTTTTTTCTAATAATTTCGCTCCGTACAACGAGCCTCATCAGAGCTTTAAACAAACAAAAATGGTATTAACCTTTTTTTTTCGTAAGAGTCCTTCCTGGCCTTGTTGAAGTGGCGTCCGATGTTGTGTAAGCTTACAGTGTAATGTCTCTTTTAAATTTGAACTTAAATAGCGCATGGTCGCTAGTAGGTATACATTTGGGAAAGTTATATATATATATATATATATATATATAACAATGAATGAAAATTTAAAAATAAATGTTGTATCTTTAAATAATCACCTATCGTGATAATAGAAAGCTCAATATACTAGATAGGGTAATAGATCAAGAAAAAGAATAATGAAAATAAAAGTTTTAAGAATTACAAATTTTATTAAATCATCAATAGTTCGAAAACAAGAAATCCATGGATTAAAGATTTTAGAGTTCTCCTTGTTTTCGCACTATTGATGATTTAATAACATTTGTAATTCTTGCAACGTTTATGTTCATCATTCTATTTCTTGATATATATATATATATATATATATATATATATATATATATATATATATAACATATAATATATTCTTAATATGATATCCTTAATGCGGCATAATCATGTTGACACACGGTTTCCGATAGATCACCTAAGTTCAGCGACGACGAGCTTGGTCAGTACTAAAATGGGTAACCATTTGGGAATACTAGGTGCTCTCAGCTTATCTCGACATTGTTTCCAACTGTCTTGGGCTTCTCCTTACCACTAGAATCGGGGAGTGCAGATTCAAGAGAGGTATGATTGGGGTTTGCACAACCCTTGCTTCACAATTACACGTGCAGCACCCCTTATAAGGGATATCCATTGTCTCTCGTAACTTAACGGAGGCCATGATGAATATCCTATCATTGTCTTTTCATTTGTTCTCGTCCACTGTTTACCTTTCCCTTTAGTAACATAGTCATCTTTATTTGCTGGTCGTCAAAAGATGTTATAGGAGAAATAAAGAATCAGAAAGCAAGTAAATTTTTTTATATATATATAGCTTAAGATGTATGGTTATAATCAACTCCCCAACTCCTGGGGGAGCAAAAGTTGGAACGTCCACTTTTCGATCGTCAATCTTGTTCTCTTCTGTTTTCCGATCTTCTCTCGATCGATGACGTGCGTCTGCAATTTTTTATGGAAATCGCCCCAGACAAGGCATGAAGCCACTTGATGTAAGGAGCTAAAGACATACTACTTCAAGGTCAAAAACTAGTCAACGATAAGTGTTAGATCGATAGACTGCGACCCAGAAAACAGCAACACTTCCCCTTTGTCAGAAACATTGCTCATGGAATGTAAGGACTAAAGGACAAAATAGGGGAAGAGAATTGTTTTTTTTTCAACCATTCTTGAATTAAAAATGTTTACAATTTAAATGTTAGTCCTATCCTCGCAATAATCAAACCAATCACAGTCGCATTCCACACACGAGGCTTACCCACATCCCTGACCCACACCACGTTACCATCTATCATTTTTATTTAATATCTTGCGTTTTCCGATCACAACGGGGTAATTTCGTTACACTTCATTATTAAGCTTCTTTTTTTCAACACTTCCTTTGTTTTCTTTTTTTTAAACTTGTGAAAAAATCACACGGAGTAAGATATGGTGAATATGGGGGATTTTTTAGTACGACGATTTTCTTCGCGGCCAGAGAATACCGGGTAAACAGTATATGAGTATGTGCATTGTCGTGGTGAAAAAGAAAAGGTGCAAACAGAAATCAATGATTATAGTTATATTTGTTGAAGTACCCGTCTATGCCGAGTTGCTCAACTTTTCTTTGATTTTATACCCAGATTATAAATGAGAAATTCTATTAAATATTTTTTATCCGTTTTTTATTAAAAAGTTATTCAGGCTTATGATGATGATCGATATCGGCAAGAAAATAACTTGAACGCTATTGCAAAAGAAAATAACAACAATTACCTAATGTGAGATTCGAACCCTGAAAGATGGCATAAAATATTGGTACTGAAGGCGAACGCGTTATGCCCAAGGTGACCAATCTAACGAAAATATTCATCTTTTAAACTTACTTACATGAGTTCAGCGTGAGATTCTTTGTACTTCTCTGCATATAAATAGTTCAATTTTCTAAAATAAATATAAAATAAACAAACATAAATATAAAATAAAATAATTTTTATAAAAGTAAAAAATATTTTAGTGAACATTTATAAAATATTTTTTAGCCATTTTTTGTTAATAAAGAAAGAATAAATGTTTACTTTTCAAAGTGAGCAATACATCAAATACGCACGATGATGTGACGTGGAAAATAGTTGTTCGGTCGGCTAAAAAGGGAACGCTAAAATGTCCGAAGGTTTATTTCTAATGTCATCTTTTTTTAGGTATTTTTTTTAGTTTTGAATAATGAGTTTTAAAAAAAAAAGATTCAAGAACTTCCCGAAGCGATAAGATGATCGGGTCGAAAATACTAATTCCAAATTTTCGGTTAGTTTGGCTATTCGATTATCCATTTTACTGTGATACCGCGACGCGCATGCGCACAACTTTGCTTTCTATATACATATAGATACTGCCACACTTATAATTTTAGCTAATAACACAATCTATTATCCTTCTTTCACCAATCTCGCACACAGTACATAGCAAACTGAGTCCGGTTAATTTTCACACATATCTCGTCTATTGCTTATCTATTCTGATCATGATATCCGTCACTCAAATTCGATTTTACCGATACCGATATCCGTTCTGAAACGAAATCTATAGAAACAAATAGAATTACTTACAGACAAGTAACTCAAGGTTTTCGCAAAATAGTAAAGAAAATATTATCTGGACATCGGTATTAACGTTTGCTTACTTTTTATGGCATCTCAAATTTATACTTAGCCTCTAGTTTTCGTCCGATATCCAATTGCAAGGGAATGACTGTTTTTTTCTTGGCGAGGTGGCTAATATCCTTGCTAATATTTCGCCTGAATAGTTATGGGCTGTTCCCGGCAATATCAGCCAAATTAGCACACCAATACCGTGGAAAATGGCTGTCGGGATTGAGACGATATTCTTCTAAAATGTAATTGAAAAAGTCAGTTTACGGATGTGTTGCGAGATTTATATAAACTAGTAGACCCTGTGGAACTTCCACGGTGCTTTTTACATAAATCTGTATCATTACTGTTAATAATTAGCTACGTGCGATAACTTCTTCTGAATGAGGACATAAAGCAAATGTAGTTTGTTCATCTTTTATTCATCATCCTTGAAGATGATGGAAGCAGGCTTCCTAAGGAATAACACAAATATGACACGTATTATCCATTCATTTATTCATACATACATGGACATATTACAACAGATTACAATGGTTGTCCTTAACGTACATCAATTTCCAAGTTGATACCTATCTAATAATTATATTCCTTTTGAAATAATAAATGGTTTTCAGGGTCAATCTTTTTAAGAAAAAAAATGATTCTTTCTTCTTCCATCAAATTAATTGTCATTGTCAGCTAAACATTGTTTAAATTATAAAAATGAATGTGTCTATTCTTTATTTAGTTATTTATTTAGTTAGTTAGTTATTTAAAATTGTAGCAAGTTAATTATTTTTAAAACAATAAAAATTCCCGGTATTCTTACCTTAAAAATAATTGTCAGTTTAAGATTACTTAAATTAATAAAACGAATGTCACTTTTTAACATGTATTTATTTAAAATTGTACTGTAGCTGACGGAACGACATAATTTTATTTGAGAACAATTAATTTTAATATGGGTAAACTCGGAATTGTTTCCCTTAGCGACATCAGATTAAGCATCAATCACTATCTTTGCTGAACAGATGATCTCATTTTTTATGTGTATGAAAAGTGATAACGTACGTACGGACATGAAATGCCTCATTTTATTATATAAATGAGTAGAAAAGAAAAGAAACATTATTTTTAAATTCATTTTCGGCTTTTTTCTTTTCTTCTTTAATATTTGTTCTTGATTCATTATGACTGACGGATGAGAACAATCTACCCAGTGGATTAAATGAAGGTTTCAGTTCGAAATTATGTGCAGGTCTCCGAGTTCGACATGAATATTCCCAAGTTAGACGAGAACGTGTTGACGTTCGACATAATGCACTTGAATATGGTCGGATGTTACATCGGTCGAAACGTTGTGAATACAACAACCAAACTGATAAATGTAGTCCGAATGGTTCAAATAATACTCTTGGATAGATTGTGGTTATGTGTGTAATGTTGATCTTGTGGAAACGTGTCTTGTCTGTAGCAATTTAATTAAGTGTATACGAGTCAGATACGTCCTAAGATGGAGTACTACTGCCACATCTGGGGAGGTGCCTCTAAGGGCACTTATTGTTTTGCCTTGAACCAGACTTGATTCTCGTCTATCGACGGCGACGTGTTGTTCGCCTACTTGTCAGCCATATTAATTCGAAGCGTTTTTTTTATTTGGCGATCATGCTGGAAAAAGAAAACTGTCCGAAAACAAAAAAACAGGACCACACGAATAAATTCACAGTTTATTAGCAACTCTAGAAAATGCAATCTCTGTGAACCGGGGGGATGGGGTGTCCGCCAGACGCTGGCTGACGCACATCCGACGTAGACGAAATCCCCCCCAAAAACGTCTGAGCTTACCGGAAAACGGAAGTTACCTGACTCATGACGTCACCCCCTCCTTTAACGGTGACCGGTGGGTAACTCGCGCTCTCCCCTCCCTCATATTATTCAACAAAAGTAGAAAATCGATTTCGCAATCATATTTCGAATATAAAAATATGCTTTATTGTATAAGACCGATAAATCTGCTAAAAATTTCTCATTTGCCTTTCTTTCCATCGTTTTTCACTTCCTGTTTGGTATTTTTCGATCGTTTTATTCTCTATATCGCTTCACCATCTCTTTATCTAATGCCCCTCTCCCCCCCTCTCTCTCTCTCTCTCTCTTTCTCCTTCAATCACACTCGCCTCCCATACGTTCCTTTCATAATTTGCTTATCTTTTTCATCTGCTTACACTTCTTACTCGATTTTCCTTCCATCGATTTTGGCTTCTTCCATCAATTCTGACATTTTCCGATCGTCTCACTTCCTGTATCCACTATTTCTATCATCTCACTTCCTGTATCCACACTCGCTCACTCCTCTTTCTCTCCCTTTCTCTCTCCCTCCCTCTCTCCCTCTCTCTTCCTCCTTCCTCTCTCTCTCTCCCCCATTCTCTCTTTTCCCTTTTTCTCTCTCTCCTTCTTTCTCTCTCTTTCCCTCTTTCACTTTCTCTATACTTTTCCTTTATAACTTACTTTTTCTTACTGATCTTTTCCACCTGCCTTCACTATCTCTCACCTGTCTGATTATCCAAAATCATCAAATAAACTCAAATACAAGTCGAAGTATAACTCATTACAGCGGAAATTGATCTGCTACAACAGAACACAATCGTTATTTGATATCAATACTCCAGAACAGCATGTGTCATTCATATAAGTTGAGCATACGTCCTCGACAATCAGCCCGATAGTGACCTTGCTTCTGTTCAGTCCTAGAGAGCCCACCCTCCCATGCTTTACATTATCTCTTTCAGAAAGGGGTTAGTTTACTGTTAATCGCCTGAGGTGTCTTACCGGGGAATGCTGATGGAGCTGCTCAGCTATTTTTGTAGGCCAGCGTTCACGTATCCTAGTGCACTGACTTTTCAAAACATCACATGTAGAGAAGCTAAATAAATACTCTGATCATCTTAAACTCTTTCATCTTTTATTTCAACACTTATATTTTTCACAACTTACGCAGTATATTGATGCTGCAAAACTAGGGACACTTGCGTATCAAAATATAATTGTATATAATTGTATATCTTTATTGCCCGATTTGCGTCGAATGAGTAGATGGGCAAGTCCATTTTCAGGTTATGGGGCGCAGACAGGAGTTGACGGAAAACGAAACATCAAGAATCTGACCGTTTAACATTTTAGACGCCCACGCATCCACAAAATGTCACGCCCTTTCCTGTATGTCATTTACACAACACAATGTGGCCACGCCTTTCTCTGCATGTCGCCTACGCAACTTCCTGTGGACAAGCTTTTCACCAGTTAAAGTCATGAATGAAACTTGTTGGACAAATCAGGTACAGATTAAAGTTTATTTGAACCTTTGCGGAAAGGAAAAGATTGCGAATTTTGTTAACGATTCCATGGATTGCATTTTGGGGAGAGTCACACTGTTTATGGTAATAATGTAGACAGAAGGTTTAGTTGGCAAAACGCCTGTATTTTCTTTCATGTTTATGTAGTTGGCCTTTTTTGTTGTAACAACTATAGTTTTCGTTAATATAGGTAAAACCTTTGTTTGGCAGTAGCAATCGGAATATTTCGCTTACTTTCGCCACTTCGATGTAATCTTCTATTCATTTCACCCCAAGTGCGATCAGCAAGGTCATTTTCCCAACGGATGTCCAACATGTACCCCAAGACAGGCTTTAACATTCAATTTTATTTCTTATCTATCCAGTAATTTTATTTAAAAAACATCAATGTTTGTGTAAAAGCGTGCTTAACTAGTCTCCACCTACACACTACTTGGTTGGGACTTTTACAATATTATCGTTTTATATTAGGCTGTCAAGTATCTGAATATTCAAGTTGACACTTACCGTCATAAAGGACTCCATATATTTGATGAGGAAATTCTTTCTTGAATGAAACAATATTTGATGTATATCACCCACTCATGAACTAGCAGCCAATAAGAACCCAGAAAATGGACTTGCCCATCTAAACATAATGGAACGTCTTAGCCCTCTAAAAAATTAACTCTCTCGGCTTCTGTATTAGTTTATTTGTTTTGAGCTCAATTTCTCAGGCAGTTAAGCACTGACTACTAAATTCGATATGGCGCTACTAGTGTGATATCAAGAAAATGTTCAAAATACGATTCCCTTCCCTCATCACTTCAGCACTCGGATCATGAAGACCGACAAACAGGCTGATTTTTCATGACTCTGACGATCGAAAGCGCTTGGTGCCACACATTAAACCCAGCTGGTGTAGTAAGCCAAGCCGATCTTCCCAAAGTAATCGACAAATAATCGCCTGTGCTGAATATAAAGCTTCGAACTAAAAAGTGAGATGCAGTGAGGCTGGTTCGAACTGTCGACCTAAGGGTTACAAATGCGTTATATTTTGTAGCTTCATATAAGGTGGATTGTTCGGCTGTTTAGCATGAGAAAACGGAGAACTTCTTTGACGTATGAGGCATTTGCTTGAGAGAGATTTAGCGAGAACATGTGTTTTTTTTTTGTTAGAACCTATGCCGTCAGGAGACATTCAGCTCTTGGTTGTTAAACAATATTTAACTTGGGTACTATGAACTGAAAATCTAGTACCCAGAGAAAGGTCAATATACTGTTAAAACTTTCCCACTACAACTGGCAGGCAATTAATTGTAGTTGAGTTGATTCCACCACGAACTGTGAACACGACATGCGGTGTTCAAATTCCGCAGGAGCAATAAAGATTCTCTTGGGCAAATTATTTATGGGAGAAAGAGTAGGATAGACAAGACTCGCAAGCCTATAGTCTAGAAAGTGAAAACGTACGAAATTACTCCGGTCCATTGTATAGCTGATTAATTAAAGTTAACTTTACTCTCAACAATACATTGTTCACTAGAATCAAATGTGGAATTTTTCTGATTCGTGTTTAGGGAAATGTGGAGTACATACACACGGGTTGTCTAGATAAAATGTCATAAAGGATCTCTTCGTCTCTCCCTCTTTGTAGTTGGGTGTCAGAGTAATCATTTTGTAACGTCATCCATGGGGAACGCTTATCTCTATCTCTCTTTTAAAGGATGACGTCATCAGGTGTGGATGGGGAAAACAAACAAGCCAGATGACAGCAATATCCACAGAGTGTTAGTATTTGTAGAGACAGAAAATATATCGAGATCGCCATTTTGTAGTGTGAGTTACTTCATAGATATCTTCCATTCTGGCCTTGATGGAAATGAAGAAAACGGGTTACAAAGTTTTCGTTAAAAAAACAACTTTTTCCTCTACAATTCAATTCAATTTTATTCGACAGTTGGGTGCTGATATCGATCCTGACCCAGTTTTCGTGAGGTTCGACTCGAAAGCGTTCGGCTGTCTTACGCAAACGCCCGAGAGTTGACGAGCCGATTTGTACCAGACGACAATTTTGATACGGTGCTGCGTCCTATGATAATAATGTTTTGCTTGTTTTGTTTGGGTTTTTTTGTTGTTAGGGTTAGGGTTAGGGTTAGGGTAAAAATATTTATTTGATAACAGTAATTTCGCTCTGTTTTGCTTGTTTTATTTGTTTTGTTGTTTAAAACATTTCTTGCAACTATAACTAAAAATTATAGGACACAGCAACGTATCAAAATAAAAAAATATTTATTTGATAACAGTAACCTCGCTATGTTTTGCTTGTTTTTTTGTTGTTTCTTTTAGAAAATCTCTTGAAAATATAACTTACAATCACAGGACGCAGCACCGTATTAAAATTGTCGTCTGGTACCATTCGGCTCGTCAACACTCGGGCGTTTGCGTAGGACAGCCGAACGCTTCCGAGTCGAACCTCACGAAAACTGGGTCAGGATCGATATCAGTACCGACAGTTGCATCAACACAATAAACATGGTCTGGAGGGAGTTATTAAAAATAGGAATACAAAATAGGTTGAGTCCGGAGACATGTATGTGCTAAAGAAGTACGATTGAGTTCATGTCTTTTATCCCTCCTCTCGCCATAACTTGGCGAGAGGCGAGTAAGAGATATGACGTCATGTCAACACGATCCTCAACGTCTTACTGTTCATAAATCGCGAGAAAAGGTCTGGGCGGAAGTGCTATCTCGCATTAAAGTGTTCTGGGCGAACAACGCATCAATCACTCCGCGAGTTAGAACATGCAAGTGCAGCAGAAAATAGATCGTAATTATGTAACTTCTACATAGTATACTAGACCCCAGTGTCTAGACATTCATTTAGTAGACCACCCGTGATTTTTCTAGATCAGAGTTTCGGAAACTTGTTCATGCTGGCGCCTGCTTGTCTTCCAGATAGATTCTTAACGCCGCGTCTCCTCATATACACAGCCATTTCTTTTTTATTTTTAATGAAAACAACAATATTAACATTGGACAGAAATATGTATTTCAAAAGTAAAAATGAATTCAATGAAAATAGTACCTGGTCTTCACATTTACTCCAATGCATGCGTACAAACATGTTTTTGTTTCACAATATAAAACACTAATTATTTATTGAAACATCTCTATAATAGTAGGCTATTGCATTTTCATTTTCATACGTACGTTATCACTTTTCACACAAATTAGGGCATCTGATTAGCAACGATACTGATTCGTGATTAGTTTGATACCGTTAAAGTAAAATATTCCGACTTTTCAATTTTAAAATGAATTGTTCCAAAATCAAATTGTGTCGTCTCATCGACTGAAACAATTTTAAATAAATGCATTTCAAAAAGTGACATTCGTTTTATTCATTTAAAGAATATTTCGCTGACAATTCTATTTACGGAAGATTTAGCTGACAAATCTTCTTAAGACTACGAATATTTATCGTTTTGAAAAGAATTTAATTACCACAATTTTAAATAAATCATTAATTATATAGGGAACATATTCGTTTTATTTATTTAAAAAATATTTATCTAACAATTACACTAATTTTACAGAAGATTAACGAGTCCTTTTTTAATAGCATTGACCTTGACAGACATTATTATTTCCAAAGAAATATTATTATTGGCCGTAAATTTTACCGCTTCCTGTCGGAAACACCGTTGAATTTCCATGGAGTTCTACTTGTAACAATTAATTAAATAAAACATTTTACTTTATTTTCACGATTATTTCTAATAGGGTGGGTGTTCTTAGTATAGTAATAATAGTTTATCTATCTCAGACTGGAAGTTAAAACGAAGAAGTCGTAAATGAAAAACAAAACAAGGCATCATCACTGAAGACCCGTCTTGGAAAAGAGATCAAATAAATCTCAATCTTGTTCAATTATACTGGACAAAAGTCCGAGATATTTTTGCAACCAAAAATCTTGATATGATTTCCTGAACTTTGACCTAAGCTCAATATCTGTTTACCTACCGTTGACATTTAAGAATAGATTGATTACCCCGTCTGGTATTTTAAGCAATAAAAATCTCTGAAATCCTTCATACTTGTCTCTTTGCAACTCTTCGAGGTGAAAACAGTAGACTTTAAGGCCATCATCTGATATGTTCTTCTTTTTATCTGATTTAAAAAGGCTTTTTTTTACTAATAGGTCACCTCTTACCAAGACCCGGTAGGTAAGAGTTAAAGAGATCGTCAGTTGAGCAATGATCGCCTCAACGGGTTAACCGGAAACAATGATTGACAGAAGATTACTTAAAATTAATTGATTATTCAAGATGGCGGTTTAACCAGTTTTGTTCACATGAGATTTGAAGACGCAAATGCTGTAGTCGGTTGGGAAGCAGGCTCGTGGTATCGTGCTCCATATATGAGATGTTCTAGGAAATAAACCTTGTTCATAGTAGTTCCGTTTGCTTTTAAGTAAAGAAGGGGAGAAATGTAAGTTATTTGCTATAGTGTAGCGTGACGAGTTCTTGCTGTCATTGTTTTGCAGATTGAACCAGGTATTGGGACTCACTTGAGCACCTACTATGAACATAACGATACAGTATAAAGGGGCTAGAAACATCTCTTCCGTGTGGAAGGGTCCAAAGAGACGAGAAAAGATCATCCCCCACTTAATTTCGAAGTTGTATTTGTACTCTGTCAAGACAGGAAAGAGTGCTGCGAGCGGCACCTCCCCAGATATGACAGCAGTACTCAATCTTAGGGTGTATCTGGCTCTTATATAGGCGAAAGATTTCGTCAGGGGTTAGGTACTTTCTAGAGCGGTAGAATGATCCGACCATTTTACCAGGAACCTTAGCACAAAATTATATGTAAGAAGTCTTCCATTTTAGGTATTGGGTAAAAGTCGATCCGAGAAGCTGATCAAATTAGGAGACTTCCTCTGAGAAAGAACAGTTTATTTCGACAGGGGAGATGCTTATAAACTTGTAGAGAATAACGCGCTTTTCTTTAGATTACTTACATTTAGGCGGGAAAGTGGAGATAGTAGATGTACCGTTGATAAGATTGGTATCATTTCCACAGAACTTCAAAGTAATTTCACTGAAATTTGTGAATATTTCTGAGAAATAAGCAAATGTCATCTTTTTGTTTATTTTAGGATAATCACAGAACCCAGATTTAGAGTCTTGGAAAAATTCTACAACTGTATCAAACACTGAATAGAAACGTTTCATGAAATTTCTCTTTGACAACTAACCCTAACCCTAATGTGTGTAGCATTAAACGGTGAAACCTATTCAGCTGTCGATCAGTTTGAATTTTATTTTATGGAAGTCGCTTCAGACATGGTATGAAACTACTTGACGTCAAGTGCTAAAAAGAACTGAAATAAGTAATCTTTAAACTGGCGGCGATAAATTCAAGCTAGATAATCGAACCAAACGCCGATAGATTATCATGGCAGTGACGGACCCAGTCATCGACAACGTAAATACCTCAATGCACACATCCATACGCAACATGGAACTTTAGAATAATCCTACATTTAACGAGGGTTGATGGAGAAGCCTCTAAATGAGTCACCCCTGAGTTCTGTCCTCTGTACTATCACTCGGGAAAGTACCGATCAGAAAAGCACTATGACCTCGCCCTCTACTAAGGATACTTAACTGGTTTCATTATCTGTCAGTTATCAGACAAACTGAGTATAAAAGAGACCCTACCACCAACGTGCAATTTTCTAGACGTCAAGACCTTAATAGGAAATAAAAGGTTACTAGGCAGGCTGACAAAAAAGGATACTTCTAAATTGATAAAATGTGCCTTGATTTTATTTACCCTTGTTATACCAGTATTCATTGATTTGTCGCTTCGACCACGTCGATGTTTTGCTACCTGAAGCTGGATTACAGGGTGCACCGTTAACACGTAATATATAGTTTGGTCAATAAATTGATGAGGTCACGCTGACCACAGATCATCGGTGATGCTTGAGCTGTGGCATATTAGAAACTGGGATGTTTTTCTCTTTCAAAGAATTCTCAAAAGTAAAGTAAGGAAAGTTTTCCAAATAGTTCCTGGTGATGCCAGATCAGGCTGCCTTGTGGCTCCCTGAGACGAAATTCACCTACATTGACGTTTTTTTTTTTTTTTTTTTTTTTTTTTTCTTTTTGTAAAACTTAATTATGTTCTACAAAACCAAAAACAAAAACAACAGCCCCCTTTCTCCCTCCCCTTTTTTATTTTATTTTTAGAACTTGAAGCATAAATCTTTTACTATAATGACCAGATTCGGCATTAAATAACCCAAAAAGGGTTGATATGCCGTAAAACAAAACTACCAAACCAAAAACGATGATTAAACATTTGAAGATATAAAGAACTTGAAGCATAAAAACTTTTACTATAATGACCAGATTCGGCATTAAATAACCCAAAAAGGGTTGATATGCCGTAAAACAAAACTACCAAACCAAAAATGATGATTAAACATTTGAAGATATAAAGAACTTGAAGCATAAAAACTTTTACTATAATGACCAGATTCGGCATTAAATAACCCAAACAGGGTTGATATGCCGTAAAACAAAACTACCAAACCATACCAAACCAAATAGTTCTCTAGAACTTTTCGAAATGATTGAAACGATTCTATCTCGTTATCTGCTTCATAACAGTGTATTGTTTTCAAATGGTTCAAGTCTCTAGAAGGTTTCATTGCTTCGTTTGTAAACATTTTCGCATATAGCAAACTCATGCCGATAGGTTGCTGTTGACTCTGTAAAGTCTCTACAAATCCATAGTTCATATATTCCACACTATGCTGCATACACTTCTATTTTTATTGCCATTCTTTATGCTATGAAAATTGCATTCAACACTTATAGAATCAAGCTAACACTTACCGGCATAAAGGCCTCAACTAGCATCCATCTCATAGAAGAATACTTATTCGAATGAATGAACATTTATACACTAGAATGGCCACTTATAGATTTCAGCCAATCAGCACACAGAGAATGGACTTTCCCTTCTGAGCATAATGGAACATTCTAGCCTTATTATAAACCGGCATTTTGATGTGCTTGGCAGTCTGACTTATCTTGCTGCTCAACTGGTCATACAGTTGAGCCCTAAGCATCGACTCTATAACACATATATCAACTGAAAGGCTATGCCCGCTCGCTATCATTTCGCAATTTAATTCTTAATCCTTACTTGAAAGCATTGAAACGAAACAAATCGATAAGATAAAATGACAAAACTATCTATCTGTCTGTCTGTCTGTCTGTCTGTCTGTCTGTCTGTCTGTTTCTTTCTCTCTCTCTCTCTCTCTCTCTCTCTCTCTCTCGTATTGCTAGAGAGAGGAAATTTTGTTCCGATGAACTTACAGCACTTGAACCCCCTTCCCAACGTAAATACCTCCGACCCACCCAACTAGCAGCAAAATCCCACCCCTTCACTATAGAGGTCTCTAGACACCAGAATATTTTCTACTTTGACACCTTCTTTACTCAGACCGCTTACCTTTGGAATTCGCTGCTTACTGTTTCCCCGATCGTACAAACATGTAGATATTTAAATGTAATCTTAACAAACATCTTGCTACACA
The DNA here is from genome assembly GCA_963556195.1 of Sepiola atlantica. Lineage (NCBI taxonomy): Eukaryota > Metazoa > Mollusca > Cephalopoda > Sepiida > Sepiolidae > Sepiola > Sepiola atlantica. The sequence continues at coordinate 19,820,929 of OY744533.1, read as the reverse complement.
AATCATAACTAAAGTGGTCCCTATAAATCTGACTCCTATAACACTATACCTTTACGCTTCACTGCCTGTTTTGTGGTGAAGAAAATAAATATAAATAGATAAATATAAATAGATAAATATAAATAAATAAATATAAATATATAAATATAAATAAATAAATATAAATATATATAGATAAATATAAATAGATAAATATAAATAGATAAATATAAAAAATATATCTAAATAGATAAATATTATTAGATAATATAAATATATAAATATAAATAAATAAATATAAATAGATATAGATAAATATAAATATAAATAGATAAATATAAATAGATAAATATAAAAAATAGATATAAATAGATAAATATTATTAGATAATATAAATAGATAAATATAAATAAATAAATATAAATAGATATAGATAAATATAAATATAAATAGATAAATATAAAAAATATATATAAATAGATAAATATAAATAGATAAATAAATATAAATAGATAAATATAAATAAATAAATAAATATAAATAAATATAAATAGATAAATATAAATAAATGAATATAAATAAATAAATAAATATATATAAATATACAAATAGATAAATATAAATAGATAAATATAAATAAATAAATATAAATAGATAAATATAAATAGATAAATATAAAAAAATAGATAAATATAAATAGATAATATAAATAGATAAATATAAATATATAAATATAAATGAATAAATATAAATAAATATAAATAGATAAATATAAATAAATGAATATATATATATATAAATATATAAATAGATGAATATAAATAAATAAATATAAATAGATGAATATTAATAGATGAATATAAATAAATGATAAAATGTTTTGAAGTTTCGATTGAAAATGTGTATTTCATTCACGGCTTTATTTGCGATACGCGAAAAAAAAAGTAAAAATGGGCCCCTTTTCGATGTGGTCGGTCGACTTCAGGCTGAAAAGATGTTTTTTAAAGAAACTACTTAACGTAATCCTAATCCTTAGTTCGCAGGGGGAGGCTTGCTACTCAAACTTAGAGTTAGTGGAAGGGTAAATAATTTTTGTTTACTATCTTTTGAACATGAACCTTCCGCCAACAATTCATGACTAGTTTTTGTCCGTTTTTCGTAGCGGTGACAAGTCTAATATGATTGGACTGCAAAAAGAGTTGCAGTTTGTATTAATGATTCCATGGCCTGAAGTTTTGGTCATCCCGTATATTATCTAAGCCCCTGTTTAAAAAAACAAGTTCTAAAGAAATATTCAAAGATGCTAAATCGGGATTGAATTAAATTTCTTCTAAGCAACAAGCGCCATTAAATCGTGCCGACCGCGTAGGGATATTTTTTTTATCTAATGTTCACCAATTTTATTGTATCGTTCAGTTTGTTTGATGTTCATTGAGTTGCGTCAGATATTATCAACGGCGTTAAATTCTGCTCGGAAACGATAGCGTAACATTGTTTCTTCCAATTTTTTTCTTATGCTTTTTATTTCTACTTTCCTCTTTCTGATTGGATACAATGTAAAGGGTGCTGGAAATCAATACACGATAACAGGAACGAATATAAAAAACCTTGAACGTGAAACTGATGCCTACGCAACTTATATATTTTTTCGCATATAAAATGGGATCACTACATTTTCTGAACGTTTGGTTGTATATCAACCAAAACATAAGTCAGTCGGGAGACTACATACATACCTTCGCCTGACAACGTAAGTTGAAATTCGGTAAAAAAATATGAAACGTGATTGGGATTTTAAGGTGAAAATCAAAAATTAAGCTCGAAATCGATGACATGTAAGATACAGGAGTTCATTAGCGATAATGTAGGCCAAGTAGTTAGTCTCGTTGATGAATATAACGGAAGTTATCGTTAAAAAATGACTTTGACCTTTGACTTAAATATCCTTGTCAAGTCAGTTCTACGTTAGACTATGTGTCGAAAATTATTTCGATGCCAAAGAGTAGTTAGTAGATCAGAAGTAGGTTAGGTGTAAAATGTTGCGAAATATTGCTACCTAAACCTAACCCTAACTCTGTCAGGAGTCAAGTACCAAAAAAAGTATCCTTGTTCAAAATAACTCTGAAAAATGTAATGATAAATAAAACCCTCCAAATCATACCTGTCACAAGGGAGAAATGTTCTTAAATAACCAGTAATCGACATATATACAAATTACTCACTTCCAGTAGGAGGTATAAAATCAAAGCCAGGATCGTTACTAGGTTTAGACTTTGAGCAAACAAAAAGGTACCGGCCCTCCTCCGATCACCAGCAACCCCATGACACGTAGGCTATTAAACTTATTTTTCTCACACATGAACAATATTTTGACCAAGTTAGGTAGTGATTGGTCAAGCGATGTAAACTTTCAGTTGTACACAAGCAAACAAAAATAGTTATAAATTCGATCGAATACATAACCTCCTAGGCAGAGGTAGATATGTCCATACTGGCACCACACTAGGTTTCTAACTGGCACCAATATCTGAGCAATTAGTTTCATAGATCATCTTATAAGAAGCATTGCAAAACCTTTTTTTTAAAACATGTTTGTATAAATTTGTATTATTGGATTATTCGGACTACTGTTCTCCTATTGGATGTCGTTCTCACAATGTTTTGACCGATGTAACCTCCGACCTTCTTCTATGTGCGCCTTGTTGAACTTGTGAATCTTCATGTCAATCTAGGAATGTCGAATTAAATCCTTTATTTTATCTACTGGATAGATTGTTCTCGTTCCTTCAATCATGACCAGGTAAAAATCTTAAATCATTCTTCATTGAAAAGTTGGTCAACGGCAAGCTTGTTTATGTACGAGAATGTTTGGGCCTATTTAATGAAGTTCAGTATGGCTTTCGTGGTTTTCGTTCAACTGCATATCTTTTAACTGAGCAGATCTGTCGGTTTATGGATAATTCAGGAGAAGCTAGGGCCATTGCGCTAGACATTGTGAAGGCGTTCGACAGAGTATGGTATTCTAACCTTCTATACAAACTTCACGGGTATGGTATTAGTGGTTAGGTTCTTGACATTATTATTCTAAGCCTAAGACGTCTTCTACTCAGCTGATCTAGAAGATCACATAGGTTCAGTTGTGGATTGGAGTACTAAATGGTTTCTTTCGTTTAATCAGCTCGTGTCTTTCAACCGTAGGCGTGTCCCTTTTTCTTCCTGAGATTCTCATGGATAGCTCTGTTCTCGATAAAAAAAAAATTGACTCTGAAACTTCTTCGTCTTTCTTTCTCATAAAATCTTTCTTAGAGTTCATACATCATTGCTCTTTCTGCTTCTCGTAAAGTCGGTTCTCTTTACCGCTCCAACCACTTTATCACACCTGAGGCTATTCTGTATCTCTACAAATCCACTATCAGACCATGTATGGAGTACTGTTGTCATATTTGGGTTGGTGAAGCTCTGCCCCATTTGAGGGTTCTTGATAAAGTTCAGAAACGTGTCTGTAATTTGATTGGCTACACCTTTTCTTTTTCTCTGCACCCCCTCTCTCACAGACGTGATGTTGCTCGTCTCAGTCTTTTCTATAAATACTATTATGGCATGTGTTCTTCAGAATTATGTGATCTATTCCCCGCTTCTTTTGTTCCAGCTCGTTGGTCTAGTGGTCTCCATCAATTCGGTGTTTTTATACCTCATTGTAATGCAGCTTGCTATCCCAGTAGATACTTTCCAAGAACTGCAGGCTTGTGGAACTCTCTTCTTGCTGACTGTTTTCCTCTTAACTATAGCCTTGGTCTTTTCAAGACTACGGTCAATAGACATCTTCTGCGTTGCAATAATCACCTTTCGTTCTTGTTAGTTAACACTAAGTGGCTTCATACCTTGTCTGGAGGGATTTCCATAAAAGAACCAGTATTATCAGTACTGAGGATTAAACGTTCTAATTTCCAGACGACTGTCACTTTAAACTGATTATTACTTAGCACTTTATCCGTTGCTCCACGGGTCAATCTTGTATGAATTTGGGGAGCCTAAAACCTATTCTGTTATAGATGTGTAGTGTTACTATTTATTAGTATTTATTAATACATATGTGAACAACTCGCTTGCCAGTTAAGTGTGAACCTGGTGGTCCGCACCATGAGGACTTTTTTGGAACCCAGCTCCCCGAGTGTAAAACGATAGGTACATTTCCTTAATCAAAGGGGTAATACCCGGTTAGGTATCTGGTCTGGATACACGGCGTCATTAGGCGTCATTTATTATCTTCTGAGAATTAATTATCTGGCTGGAACCATCGCTGGAAATGAAGGCTTGTAATGAGAGAACAACCATTACTTTATATATAAAAAATATTATTTCATTCATTTCAGCTTCCGAAAAAAATACATAGATATTCTAAGCTCGCGTTGAGTTAGCTTTTGCACGACCCGTTGCGTATGGAGTCCAGATTAAAACTGTTTCCTCTCTTGCTATAATAAACGAGAGAGGGGAGACACAGAAAGAGGCACAATATACATCACAAAAAGAAAAAGACAGAGATAAAGTATTTTCAGTCTACAGGTCCCATTGCGACAACTGAGTTGATCTTTCGAACCTATCTGATGTACCTGTCACTGGATTGATTTTATACCATCGATGATTTCCCAAACAACTTGTCTCTCTGACGGGGCTGACATCTGAGGTGTAGAATGTTATCGGCCCGTCGTGTCTTTCGCGATGCTTTTAAATGTGGGGTACCAAGCTCCCACAAAAAGTGTCACTATCCTTGTCACACCTATTACTCTCTCTACATGGATGTACTTTTAACTGTTTTTAACTGATTTTCAATAATTCAGCCCCGAAATAAAGAAATTGGCACCCTGACACGCGAAAATCTTGACAGATTCAAATCCTTACAGAATTTGTGAATTTTTCGCAAGATTTTAATTTTCTACATATTGCCTTTTTTTCTACTAATACACGCTATAAAATCTTTTTCTAAGTATTTTTGACCTAAAATATAGAAATAAACACTAGAGAATCGAAAATAAGCAAATAACAGAAGAAAAAACGAAGAAAAAAAACAACACGAAAAGAAACGAGTGGATGAGATTAGGATAGAAAATTGAAATGATGTGTATATACAATTGTCAAGGATTGTTTAGGGTTATTAGACTGGGTAATTGTTCATGAGAGCTGGAGAAATGTGCAAGCTCATAGATTACTAAAGTATTTCATAAATACAACATTGAATTTTTATTAATAAATGTTTTAAGGAACGCTATGAAGAGATCGGGATCTATTGGTTTCATAACTTACAAAATTACAGTTTTAGTCAGCATTTATCCGACAAGAATCTTCGAAATAGACCATCCACTCCCAAACTAAAACTTTATTTCCTTTATGTCCATTCATTATGCCGCCCTGGTAAATCAATCACCTGCTTGTTTTAGGGATCAGAAAATCGGGAAACAGTGGGTGATATCCACATCGAAAGAGTTAATAAGCTTTTACTAACTTACTCTTGATTTTACTAGTTAATTTTTTTTGGGGGGGGGAGATAGGGGTGTAGGTTGTTTGTTGTTATTCTACTCCTCGTCATCTTTGAATTTAAACTACTGGATATATTTTAATTAGGCTAGTTCATAGAGTAAATGTGGTATTCTGGTGAATGCTGAAGTGGAAGTTATAGAAATGGTGAAAGAATGGCAATAACACTGCTTAGACGAATGGGTTAAAATGCTACAGGTTTACCTTAAGATAGATAGAGGATAACCACCAGTTTTCTCCCCAACACCCTACACTTTTGTAGACATGTGCCTAATTTGTAAAAATAGTTTTACTTTTTTTGCAAATAAATCTTTTAAAGTGCACTATATGTTCTGTTCGGTTCTCAGGACAACATCCACTCAGACATTACTTTAGCCTCACGGAGGGAGAATAGGTGTATCGCCAGTCACTTGAAACACACTTACAGGGGAATACAGACGGTTCCGATCAGGCAACTTTTATAGGTAAATTTAGCGATCACTGCCGCCCTTAGAATGTTCAAATTAGACCCCTCCATATTAAGCTAGACTTTTTTTTTCACATTTAACCCCCGTGTGTAGCAAATTTATATGTTTATGAGTGAAAATAATTTTAAAACGGTATTTCCCAAATAAGGTTAGACTAGTAGTAAAGCCCTTTAGAAATGAAAAGTTTAGCATCAGTGCTACGCGTCAGGGTGTTGCATCAGACAGGACGTCGCTAGTTACACGTACCGAATAAACTGATAAAATCTTTCTCTTTCTTCTGAATCGCGAAGGAGAGCGGTCGTGTTTAGGGAAGCTGCTGCCATACACCTTGGAATGGTTTCAGGTATACTGGAATATAAAATAATAAAGACCCAAATACATTGTTAAACTTCACTGAATTTGTGCTGTCATTTTTTTTGATAAGTTGTATAACCGATGTTATTAAGGAGAACGAGATGACTACCAGAAAAAAGAAAGAAAGACAGATACAGGAAGACGTCACCATCTACTAGACAACAACCCACGACGTGTCAACGAATCGAGACTTCAGCTCTATACTACAAGACACCGATCGGAGATATTTTGTTATAGTCGTGAACCAAAGAATTTAGTTCACCGTATTGCTGCACGTGGTAAATAAACAACAAACGATCGAAGACAGTGTGTGAAGTGGTGCCAGGCTTTATACGTGTCTACGTCCGAGGTCGGCCTGTCTAAATTTGCAAACCCGTGTCGCTTGAGAGAAACTACATGTCACGCGTACACGCTTCCTTTCGCAAGATAAATGGTTCAAGTCTTCGTCGCCAGCGTAAGTATTGTACCAGGATGTTCAATACTTGTTCAGGTGGATAAGCATTTGATAACGCTGTTTGCTCATCGGCCATATCGAATCGATAAGTGGAGTGCGCATTCCTTGCATCTGACACAATTACCTTCCGGGCCGCCATTCATTCTCTCGCTTCAGTTAGGATCTGGTTGTATTTCCGCTTCGGTTTTCTCTTTTTGGTTTATCTATTTTTACCCAAATTCCTTTTAACATTCAAAATAAATATAGGCTTACAAATCCGATGCTACAACTTCACGACACCTGCGATATTTCTTCATCAAACATTGTCATAACTCTACAATTAATGCATGTCCTTAGGCAGGATTATAAGATGGGCGTTTATCCGTCCACGATACAGGGGGGTGGGGATTTCCACTTGAGAAATATCGATTGTAATAGTAATCGTTCGTAGAGAAAAACGCTGAAAAATAAATGATCGACTGACGGCCGAAGGAAATCGAATTTTGGAATGAAAAGAACCGATATAACATTTAATATTAAAAAAAAAATAATATTTCAGTGTGACGAGCATGTATCAAAGTTAATTGGTGCCATGAGTTTTTTCGGGTATTTGATTCATTAATAAATGATATAAATAAATCAACTGTGTGAATAGTGAATGGATGAATGAAGTGCCGAATAAATCCGTACATACCTATCACCTCGGATGTTTGCCTTGTTTTAAAGAACGTATAGAACCGGGCGAAATCAAACCACGATTTTTCGGTTCAGATGGTATGATTTACTTTTCAGTAGAAACATTCTAATTTCTTATTGACTTTCAGAGAATTCAAATCCGGCCAGCACTCATAGGAAGAGCTGATCTATTTTCCTCTCTCAACCAATATATATATATATATATATATATATATATATATATATATATATATATATATATATATATGTATATATATATATATGTATATATATATATATGTATATATATATATATGTATATATATATATATGTATATATATATATATGTATATATATATATATATATATATATATATATATATATATATATATATATATATGAAACAGAGAAAGAGATCAGGTCTCCCTATGAGTGCTGGCCGGATTTTAATTCTCCGGTTATCTCGGGATTGTTTCCAATCGTCCCGAACTTCGCCTTGCCATTCGAATTAGGAAAAGAATGGTTAGGGATTGCGCAACCCTGATTTCACGCGCAGGCAGTATCCATTGTCTTTTGAAACTGAACGGAGGGCATCATATATATATATATATATATATATATATATATATATATATATATATATATGTATATATATATCTATGTATATATATATGTATATATATATATATATGTATATATATATATGTATATGTATATATATATCTATGTATATATATATGTATATATATATATATATGTATATATATATATGTATATATATATATATATGTATATATATATATGTATATATATATATATGTATATATATATATATATATTTATATGATGATGATGGACTCTCCCGTCGATTGCGACGTATGAGGTTCCAACATATATATATATATATATATATATATATATATATGTATATGTATATATGTATATGTATATGTATGTATATGTATATATGTATATGTATATATATATGTATATATATGTATATATATTTATATATATATATGTATATATATGTATATATATTTATATATATATATATGTATATATATGTATATATGTATATATGTATATATATGTATATATGTATATATATATGTATATATACATACTGTATATATACAGTATGTATATATGTATATATACAGTATGTATGTATGTATATATGTATATATACAGTATGTATGTATGTATGTATATATGTATATATACAGTATGTATGTATGTATATATACAGTATATATGTATGTATATATGTATATATATGTATGTATATATGTATATATACAGTATATATGTATGTATATATGTATATATATGTATGTATATATGTATATATACAGTATATGTGTGTATATATATATTTATATATATGTATATATATATATGTATATATATGTAATTTATTTAGATACTGTATATTACATATTTCAGCAATGTACCGCGGTTTCGTCCAAAAGGGCAGATTTAGACATCTTTAATAAATCTCCGTGCCCAGTGGAATCATCGGGATGCTGAAATGATTGTAGACACGCCCGACAGGGAATGGCGTCAACAATGACAGAAAAACGGTGCATCTCTGAGGGCGTCCCCGAAAAAATCCGGTGTGGGATAGTGATTAACTAGGGCTCAATGGAGGCCTTCATTTTATTCCCTACCAAGTTTTATTTATTATTTATTTATCTGTTAGCAAGTTTTATTTATTTATTTATCTGTTCTTTTGTAATGTTATTATTATACCTGAAAAAATACGAAAGGTGTGGCTATATAGTTTACCGTTTGAGCCTGTGAAACTAGTGTGCTATTTTGTTGTCGTTTTTTTGAATAAAGTTGTGTATCGGATTAATTGTTCGATATAGAGCTGAAAGAGATGATTCAAATATGTTTTTATCGACTTAACGTGTTAGTTTATTTTTGTTTATTGAATTGGTGTTTTCGTATTTTCTGTTCTTTTTGTAATGTTTTTGTTATATCTGGTCTGAAAAAATACGAAAGGAGCGGCTATATAGTTTGCCGTTTGGTTTGTGGAATTAGTGTGCCCTTTTGTTGTCGTTTTTGGGAATAAAATTATGTATCGAGTTAATTGTTCGATATAGTGTTGGAAAGCATGATGCAATAATGTTTTATGGACTTAACGTGTTTGTTTATTTTTGTTTATTGAATTGGTGTTTTCGTATTTTCTAGATCTTAATGAGAAGCGGTGTTTCGTTGATATGTCCCGTTTATAACCAGTAGTGTTGAAAACAAAAACGAAAAAAAAACAAAAAATGATTATAAACGGAATGATGGATACTATCTGTTATTTCCGTTTGAGGGGTATAAGTTTAGTCTCTTTATTAATGGTGTGTTAATAATATTAATATTATATTTGTATTTATATTTATATTTAGTGTAATTCATTAAATTCCTTATCTTGTT
>OY744533.1:19803554-19806054 GCA_963556195.1 Sepiola atlantica | reverse complement strand
TGCCGCAGTTCATAACTCAAAAACTGTTTATCTGATTAGGCTGATATTTAGAATGTGTTTACCGTATCAAAAAGCATCAGATTCATACATCAAATTGGGAAAACTCGGAAGTCAAAATTCCGTCAAGACTTCCACTTTAACCGAAATTTCAAGGTCATGGGCAAAGTCATATCAAATGCGGGATTGTTTTGGTTACAATTTGCGTCAAGTAGTGAGTCTCTACGATTAACACAACCGAAGTTATCCCTAAAAATAAAACTTTCACTTTTTTCCGTGACCTTTATATTTGACCTTGATATTCAAAACTTAAATCAGTTGTACCTAAACTATGATCGATATTATAACCATTTTTGTTACGATTGGTTAAGCGATGTGGACGCTTAGCTGTACACAACCAAACAAATTCGACCGAAAACATAACCTTCTGGACAAGAGTAAGAAATCACGAGTAAAAAAGGAACTTGTACTTTAAGATTATATATTGTTATAGGGTTCCCTCTCCATTTTAATGTTATAAATACAATAAAGTCATGTTGTTGGGAGCAAACGAATACTCCCCGTTATTACTGCTGCCTATATGATCAAAATGAAATATACTTCTCCAAGTATCCTGTGTTATGTAGTTTTATAATATATTTGGTCATGGGTGCCTATCTCCAAAATCATAGAAATAATTCGTGAACAAACAAAAAATAAATCAAACAAATAACAGACAAGAACTACCACTTTATCATATAGATAACATGCTGCCCTCTACTCGGTGTTGCCTGGGATTATCCTTACTTTCATTAATAATTTACATGACTGAAATGTAAGAGAAATGTTACGTATTCTTGAATAGAAACTTGACAAGACGGAATTGAATATGTATTCGTCAATACAGAGTTACTTCTCATTAAATAACGTAAAAAGTCGATCAAACAAGATTGTTTTGGTCGGGTAAAATAGTTTCTCAATGGAATTGAATGGAATTACACTTTTTCTTGCTAAGAACATGTACTGACGTTGCGCAAAAAAGGCAGCTTTTGTAGGAAAAAAGCTTTCCATAACCAAAATAGACAGACTTGTTTATTACGTAGATCAATAACTTTGAAAAACGACGTATAAAATATAGCTTTTTAACAATTGCACCGTATATACTTCTATTAGCACAGGACAGAGAAAATGATATCGGATTAAGAAATCAACAATTGGATATCATCGATAAAAATTTCTTTATTTTAACTTTGTTGCATGTTCAGTTTAGATATTGTCGTGATGGATAGTGTCGCAGACTCTGTGGAATTTGCTAAGTCGTGTTTCAAATATCGTATTATAATCTATTGTGTTTAGTTACATATTAAAGTAAACTGTTGATGGATACCTCACGTAGCGTATGTTTGAATTTAAATAGTTTCGTCGGCTAAATTTAATCATATACATAAACAGGATATATTGTAGACAGAACTTATATATGTGGATCACATTACCATGAGACTGCTTCTGAGCTGACTTAAGGTTTAATGTCAACAAATACATGTGGACCTTTCCTATAAAGTAACAAATCTTCATTGTTTCTAATCATCTCATACTATTGTTTATAATCTAACTGACAATCTTATTATCCTTTATTCTGGGGTTGTTTTGCCCTTGTAAACGAAGACAAATTAGTATAAAAAGTCAACAAAGTTCAAAAGGGGTTCTTTTAGGGAAAACAACTTCACCATGAGAATCGATGAGGTTTAGCAGATTTCGCGTTAGACGAGCGATAGAGGGAGAGTAGATGCGATTGAGACTCACTAGAAGCTGTCTATGATAGAAGGCATACAGGTCTTCTATCATAGACAGCATCCAGTGAGTCTCCGTCATCGTTAGATGCGCCGACAAAATAATTCAAACAAGTAGCTGTTAAGTGGACAATAGTGCTTTATTGAGTCGCACGCTGTTTAATTACATCATGGCTTCTTAATTCAAATGGTGTTGGTTAACCGTGATCCCATCATGGAGAGGAAGAGTGAGAGACCGAAGGACGATTGATGAGCGCAAAGCTTTTTAAGCAACCCTTTTTGTTAACCTACCGTAATGTGTTATATACCACCCAACCACCCCTCCTAGACTGGCAATTTCTTTCAGTCAGAATTATCTGTTTTCTTATTACGTCACTTCCGTTTTTTTGTATTGCTTATTTTGTTCCCACGCTTTTGATTCTTACTCATTGCTGTCACTGTTGTTTGTGATATTACCTCCCTTTAAGTCAACTAGTTCATTTTTGTAGGACCTACTATCCTGAAGAATAAGATATTCGAAAGAACATAAGTTTCTTAAAATGTTATTATATTAACACACTAGAAAACAATAATTTATAATCTATTACTATAAATAATAAAATGAGATAACACTATATTTAATAAAGTAATAAAAATAAAAAAACTCATAAATCTGTATAAAATGTTTAAATTATAAATAAGTCACGACAACGATTAAACATATATTTTAAACACTGCTCTAACTATTTAATAAT
>OY744533.1:19776054-19798554 GCA_963556195.1 Sepiola atlantica | reverse complement strand
AAGATGGAGAAAACTCCTCGTGAAAATTCAGATACCTATTTAACAATAAGTATTAGACATAAACTAATAAATATTCCATCAAATCTCAGTTTCTTTGAAGTACTTTAATTGTTTTTAGGTGGAATATATTGGGAAAAATATTGTTTATAAATAATTATATAAATAGATAGACAGACAGACCGAGAGAAAAGGACGAGAGATAGAGAAACTGACGGAAAAGAAATCTACGTTAAGCCACGAACACAACAGACCAGTGTATTTCGCTCGTTGCAGCAGACACCCGCCCGACAACATACTCACAAAGCTTCGCAGAGATTCGAGTTACAGTCTATTTAATAGAGACAATAAAATATGTTTATCGTGTGTGGATCATTATTAAACAAATGTAAATCTTCAAAACCAAAAGAAAATAATTGTACATGTTTTCTTTTTTTTTTGTCTTGTGTGGACAAACGACAAAACGGCAGCGGTTAAAATGCTATAGATATCTTCCAAATGTTGAACCTCTTAAGAATATTAAAAGGGCTAAATGACATCCATTTACTTGGGGAGTGCTATGTTTTATAGACATTGGTAATAATACTAGACATCTTGACAAGATTATGTTTAATCCTTCTAAAATTAATATTAGAATATGAGCACAGGACGTAGCGGTTAAAAGCATTGGTTCACATTCAGTTCTAATTAGGCTTCTGGAGGTTGAAGGTTCAACCCTTCCTACAAACGATACTAACTAAGAAGCATAAATTAATCTTTCGACCCGGTAATTGTTGACAGAATGAGAACAATATACTTTCATGGATTAAGCAAACAGTTCGGTTTGGAATCAGGAGGTGACGATGCTGAAGTTGATACAGATGTCGAGTTCGAATCCATAGCACCACTTTCAGCATCGATGTTGGCAACCTTCACGTAGTCCCTTCCGTAAATACCTGATTCTATAAGAAATTAGTGCCAACAACATAAGCGAATCAATCAAGTGTCGTCAAATTCTGATTCATACAAATTTATTTTATTAGGTTGAAATTCCGTATAGATTCCCAAGTTCTACATAAAAAATCCAAATTCTATAAGATACATCTGTGTTACGTTTCAAACTTGTGCCATACATGAATAAAAGTTCGTCATCATACCTTTGTTAGCTGCTTGCTCCTCTACTTTTTGTAATCTTTCCAGATTAAGGAAACGCCGTCTACAAATAATTGCTTTTATACCAGCCAAAACGAATTAAGTCTTAAAACCTTTGAATACAGAAGAGGTTTATTCGCCTTGATCTTCGTCCCGAATCACTGACCAGTAGAGTGAGGGGAAACGGAGAGAGATCAATAATCACTATTTAATCATATCTTATCATGGAATTTTAAAATAACATGTTCGCACATGTATTACTCCAAATGACCTGCTGACCTTTCCTATCTAACCCTCTCCTTTATCCATATGACGTCAGATCCGTTTCTGTAAGTTCCCACAGCCGAGTAAAAACTAACATCGAGTTCAGCAAGTTGACCTCGACTGAACTTTCATTTTTTGTCATTTACAAGTCAACAATTTAAATACTAGTGGTTTTACTCGCACAATATTTAACACATGAAGAAGGTCGGAGGTTACCTCGGCCTAAACGATGTGAAAATAACACCCCAGGCGACAATAGTAGTTCGAAAATCCAAATTATTCAAATTCTTTTTTGTTTCTGGATGAGACGCATACAGCTTAACTATACGGGTCGATCTTGCAACTATCTCCCATGATCATGCTTGTATATAAATTGCAAGTAAGTATCAGATTTGAATCCATAAAGGTGGGGGGGGGCAAATGCCTTAAGAGAATTGAACACAGAAAACTAAATCAATTTTTATTGAATTCCACATGTTTGATCTTAGTCCGGCCGCGTCATTATCGATTTTGTTAATCATTAATATATTTCGCTTCGCACGCATGCGAAGTAGAATTAATAGACTTCAAGGCTAACAAAATAAAATCGCCGGTAAAAGCCATTATGATCTAAAGTTAACCAAAGTGATCCTTAAAAAATATAGCATTTTTTTATTTTGAACCTAGTGTTCCGATGCCGTCATGTGGTTTTCGACTTTCTCTTATTTTTTTCATAGGATAAACAAACAAGACTAAAATTTGTGCGTTCTCCACCTTGTGTCATACATGCACCAATCAAGTGGCCGTAACCATTACAGAAACATTTAAGTATTATTTTGATTACTCGGACTACTGTTCTCATCTTGACTGTTATTTTCACAACGTTTCGGCCGATGTAACCTCCGACCTTCTTCAGCTGTATCTTGTAGAACTGAAGAATATTTTTGTTGAACTCAGGAATCTGCACAGAATTTCGAACGGAACTCTTTATTTAATCTACGGGAGTAACATGAGGGGGGGGGGGGGGTAACATGCTCTCGTTCTGTCAGCCATGACTGGACAGAAGTCCTAAGTAATTCGCAATTGTAGAAGAGTGTCAGTTAGAACTGAATTTTCTTTAATACTGTATCCGTTTCGCCACGTGTCCTTGCGGACAATTCTGGTATGAATTTGGGGAGCTTTTCCGGTCGATGTAACCTCCGACCCTCTTCAGGAGCGTACTGTCGAACTCGGGAATCTTTCTGTCGAACTCGAGAATCTGTACGGAATCTCGAACGTTCATGGCTGACGGAACGAGAGCATGTTACCCCCTGGATTAAATAAAGAGTCCCGTTCGAAATTCCGTGCAGATTCCCGAGTTCTAGGAAATTAACCATGAAAACGGTCGATGGTTAAATCGGCCGAAAAGTTGTGAAAATAACACCCAAAATGAAAGAAGTAGTATATTAATAGTATAATCATGTTGACACACCGATTCCCGTCAGATCACAGAAAGTAAGCAACGTTGAGCCTGTCTAGTACCAAATAGGTAACCATTTTGGAACAGCAGGTGCTGTATGTAGCCTGGAAAGGATATGGGTACTACCAGGTTCTACCATGCCCACAGAAAAGTTAGGAATGATAGGGTATATGCCTGACTTCCTGAAGATGTCCCCGGACGTTATGGGAAGTAAAGAATAATGAATTCATAAATAATTTTTTTTTTTTCAATTTCCATTACGTCGGAACATTTTTACCATGAAGTTGTGTTTTACGGCTATGACAATGCAGTTTGGTAAAAAACACCGTTGGATACAAGACGAGGTATGTAGTACAAACGACAATATTGAAAAGTCGAATAATTTTCGATAATAATTTTATTTACCAACGTGATATGTGTCGAATTAGGATGGTATCCGTGTTGTTCAGTTCTTTGAATGTTCGAGGTGTACATCATCTCTAGAAAGAGAAGGAAAATATGTGCAATCTCGGATGAGATGTATTTTGGTCCCAGTATTGCATTGCGACGCACTGCGCGGACGCCAGGTACAAGTGAGAGTAAACACCCATCACCAATGCGTGTCCGTTGACGTTCAGGCACACATGCGCACACTAATATATTGTTTGGTACTGGCTGTCATTCATTTGTTATCACTAATGTTCACATGTGTCTGTTGTGTGCAGTTATACCAAAAATGTGCAATTGAGTTCTTCTCTGTTGTTTATTTTGGGATTTTATTTTCTTATTATTTAGATTCTTTAATTCTAAGGTTGCCTAAGTCCCTTTCGGTGGCTAATATTTTTACTTGTATGTCTTCATTAGGGTTGTGATTTCTTGATATATGTTTTTTGAATAGAGACACCTTGGTCGTTGTATGCTCTGTTATGCCTATATGTTGTGCCTTAACTGCGCTACCGATGTAGAACTCATTGCATATCGCACATTGTATGTGGTGCATTTTATATGTGCGATGGCATAAGCTTGTGTTGTTGGTAGAGTGCAGGGGTTGTTGTTATGTGTTTTTTGGGGGGAGGGGGGTTGAATTAGTGTTGTCTTAGTGTTGGTCCGAGTGTGTAAGCTGTATGCCTAAGTGTTCTCTGCGGATGGATTTGCAGATGGCCGATGTGATTTTGTTAATAAAGTGCGGTACCTTAGAAAGCAAAATTTGTTGGTTTTTTCGTTTGTCTTTTTCACACATCTTGTCTTTCACGTTATTTCATTTTTATGATATATCGTGCATTATATATATATATATATATATATATATATATATATATATATATATATATATATATGAGAGAGAAAGAAAGATATCGTTGTATATGTAAGTGAATTTCTTACTTACTGATGAATACTGAACCGAATCCATTAAACTTCTGTAAAGCATCGATGATTTAACTCCTCCCTGCTTCACTTCTTCCTTAACTATTAACCTGTCTTTTGCAGAATCTAATTTAGTTCCCAAACGGTTATACCATTTTTATTCATCTTTTTTGCCAGAAGTAACGACGAAATAGACTTTTCGATTCGATTAAATAATACATTTTAAAAAAATGAAAAAGATCACAAAAAAAGCGGAGAAGAAAATCAGATGAAGTACAAACGAATTTTGATTTGACTAAAAATTGTATTTGCCTTGGAGAAATCTTGCCATCGATTCTCCATGAATAATTAACATAAAGTAGGCATTTACTTTAAGTTTATTAATATTCGTCTGACTGCATCTGTCGTTTTTAGTCGTTGTATTTATATTTGGTTACCAATTACTATGCGAGATTAAATTAAGCGCGAACATAGAGGTCATAGAGGTCGACACAATGTTTAGATTGGTTAGAAAATAGTTTCGGTTTCCCAACGCTAATATAACAAACACGTGTAAATCAGATTCAAGTATTTTAAAGCAGCAGCAGAAAGAATGTTGATGGTACGTATCGACTCGCGATTAGCCGATATTTCCAATCAGAAGTTTCTCTCGCGTTATATAAAAACCTAAACACACAGCTTTTCTTCCTCTCTTTCGGAATTTTTTTTCAGAGAAAAACACACGTGCGTTACGATACACCTTGACCAGGCCTCCTTTTGGGGAGCCGAACGGCATTCGACAAGCAGCACTCACACAACAAGAGACTTTCACGGAGTTCTAAAGACAACGCCCTGCTAAGCATACACGCATCGCTCAACGAACGCACGTGTACACAAGTCCGTAGATACATACACTCTCACTAAATACACTCTGCTAAACGAACGCATGTACACACACTTTTCTAATACACTCACTCTCTCACTGACAAACCAATGGCAAACTAATAAACACATATCTCCATGTTTATTTACTCATCAGCGTTAGCCGAAACAAACATGTGTACTCAATTTCACCTTACACGTAAAACAACTTCTTCCCTCTGAGATGTTGTTTGGGCACTTTTATCTCTCATTGTTCACAGACTTTATCTTTCCCTGTCTTCAGAAAGAGGTGAATCAAATTAATTAATTTTGTATGGATAGACTTTGTCATTCTTTCTATTTCTGAATCCCATCAACTAAAGCTCTCCCCCAAAACCGTCCAGAGGATTTACACAAAACTGCATCCAGTGTTGAGTCCCTAATTTTAGTGCTTGAAGAGTGTAGAATCCTCTCATAGTCACCACCACTCCCATGTACACTGTGACAGTTCCATTTATGGGTTTAATAGAAACTATCATTTACATAGTATTTGTTTAGAAAGTATACTCCTACAAAACTAATAAATATACAAGCCAATCGTATAGAAATATTATGTAGCATTTCAGCACAAATTTACCTAATGACGGTTGACATGCCGTAAAACTAACCCACATACTTCTTTTCCGTTCCTGAGTTATTTCTTTTCCTTTGCTGTTTCAGTACTTATGCAGTTTACGGACCGGGTTACTTTTTAGATAGGATTTTCAAGTTGAATTAAATTTTTACGGTATATTTTGTGTATTAAATTATTAGGTGAGAGTACACAATAGTTAATCAACTCCCACCTCCCCATGTTAAGAATGGTTTTCTAAATTATAACGTTATTATTTCAGTCCGGTCCTTAAACTGCATAAGTACCTCTGTTTCAAACTATTTTCGTACGAGTCGTGTTTTCTTCTATTTGTATTTCATCATTCGTTCTATAACGGAGAGAAGGTGAAGGGGGTTCGGTCTCAATTACAATTAAAGTTGGCTTTAATTGAAAGCATATTTGACTCCATAGATGAATCATGAGGTCTGCTCAGTCTCGAGAGGCAATGAATACCCACTTGTAAGAGTGGATGTGCATGTAATTGTGAAGCAAGGGTTGCGCAATCCTGAACGACACCTCTCCTAAATTGGCACTGCCTGATTTCAGTGACAAGGAGAAGTTACGAACAACTGGAAACAATGCCGAGAACACATACAGCAGTTGTATTCCCAAATGGTCACTCATTCAGTACTGATCAGGCTCAACGTCGCTTAACCTCTGTGTTCTAACAGGAACCGGTGTGGCAATGTGATTATTCCGTACAATAGATAAATAAATAGACGACAACAGACGACATTGAAGGTTACATAGAAACACCTTTTATTTTGGGCTGTACTGAAAAGGAATCAAAAACAGCTAAGTGTTAATCTTTACAAAGGGCTTTGCTAACTTTGGTAGATTTGAAATATCGTTGGCGAGTTGGGAAAGCCAGCGACATACGTTTTGCTCGTGTATCTCATAACTCCAACTGCTTAGTTGGATGCGTGAGTGCTGTAAGCTGTGCAATAAATCCCTGTGTTCGTACGCCAAGACCACTGATTGGCTGGTGGGGCAATCACTCCGCGGTAAACTTGACTATTTACAGCAAAGGAAATTAGTACATAAAACATGTGACTGCTAAAATATGAATAAAAACTGCAAAACTTGCGGCAAAAAGTGTTAATCTTTAGAAAAGGCGCTACGGTAGATTTATCATGTCGCTTGCGAGTGGGTAAAGCCAATGGCATACGTGTTACTTATGTGGTGTCTAAACTCTAACTGGTTAGTCGGGAAAAAAACAAGATTGTGTGCGTGCTGTAAGTACTCCAAAAAATTGATTTGTCCCTACGCGAAGACATCTGATTGGCTGGTGTGCGAATCACTTCGCTGTAAACATGTCTATGTCTTTTTGAAAATAGTACATAAAATAAGTGACTGTTACAGTTGTGTCTTTTTTCTTACCCTAACTCTTACCCTAACCCTGCAGTTCTGTCTTTTTTCTTATTCTTCTTATCTCTTTGTTTGTGTCTCTCTTTCCTTCTCGTTTTATTTTTTTATATTATTTTAATTCAATTACTCTGTTATTTAATCGTTTTGTTTTCTTTAATTATAGTCGTCTCTTTCGTTTTGGAGTCGATTTTCTTTTTTACGAACAATTTATATTTCTTTTCTGTTTTCTTGGTTGTTTTAATGTATTTTTTATTTTTTATTTTGCCCAAAACAAGGCATATCGCCACTGAAGCGTAATGGGGCTTTCTCATATAGAAAACAGATCTATGGAAGCCAACTTGGGTGGGGAGTTCGACGGCAATATGTTTGTTAACATTACTTTTAAATTTCTACATGTTTGTACAACCAGGAAAAAACATGGAGCAGGGGGGGGGGGATTTAAAAAAAATAAAGCTGCCAGAATAAATAGGATATTAGAGTAAAAAAAATCTTCCGGCATCTACAGATATTTCTACTGAATCTCTTCGGAGAGAGAGAGAGAGAGAGAGAGAGAGAGAGAGAGAGAATAAACTACAAAGAAAAAAAGTTTATGATTAAAAAACGCGGAATAAACAGATATAGATAGCGTCAAACTCAATCACACACAGACGCTCATCCACTATGTCTCAAATATTATTTTTACACACCCGTATCTAAAGCTTGCTATATTACATCTCTTTCCTTAAGTTTTATATATTCTCTCCTCCTTTCCATAATGCCTCACTTTCCCAAGACACTCCTGTCGTACTTAATAGATTCTTTATAAGAGAAAACTATTTTCATCATGAGAGTTAAAGGTAAGTTGGAGTCGATGTTCTTTGCGTTCATTTAAACCACAGAAACGTAATCTGTTAATCGTGATTGGATAAAAGAAAATCAGTGGAATAATTTTACAGCGGAGACAAAAGCTTTTGTAGATTAACATCTGGAAGATTGACTAACCTATGGATTTGGTTTTACGAAGTTTAATCAGAATCAGTGCAAGAGGATTCCGCATTCTCGGCATCATGTGCCGAGAGTAGCAATTTGCGTCGATTTTGAGCTCACAACCACACGAAACCGACGCTTTCCCTATGACGACATTCATATCCTAAATGTTTTCAGGACAATAGAATAAACCCTCCGGTTCTAGACAGTTCATCTAATATATATATATATATATATATATATATATATATATATATATATATATATATATATATATATATATATATATATATTGTAAGCGCATGAGTTTATATATATATGTATATGTCTATATATATATATCTATGTATATGTCTCTATATATATCTATCTATGTATATGTCTCTCTCTCTATATATATATCTATATCTATGTATATGTCTATATATATCTATGTATATATATACATATATATATATATATATATGTATATATATATATATATATATATATATATATATATATATATATATATATTGTAAGCGCATGAGTTTCACATGTTGGCCGGTCATAATTCAGGAAGGGGACATTTTGTATTCAGCACCGTCCTCTTTCGGAAGACATGCGAACGGAGTAACTGTCGTGCCTCTACACCGCCTGCTTGGCCAGAGGCGGTCTTTCCGAATCAGTCAACATGGGAATCGGACGTTTGTTCCGCTTGTCATAGACGTTGGCTCTGGGGCAAGTAACTTGGCAAAAATAGAGTTTTACTGTGAAAAGATGTCATAGTTCAGCGTTGGCCACGTGCGCGCAAATAAATACATATTCATCAGTGTAATTCGTGTTCGCGATTTTTGCTCCAATTTGCTTGCTGTTACATATATATATATATATATATATATATATATATATATATATATATATATATATTGGCCCAAATTCTAGTATATATTAATATATTATATATTTTTTCACGCCTATTAAAAGAATTGCCAACGCTATTAATGATGTTTAACCATTTATTTATTTTTACGATCGCTTATGTTTGAATTCATGTTTTGAAACATGACGTAAATCATAAATCTATGACATCACGTTAAAGCTATAATTATTTTGTTAAAGTTATGTTTTAAGATCTATTTATGAGAAAATCTAAATAGCTCAGTTCGTTGAACATCAGACTGAAAATGTCAAGGTTTTAGTTTCGATTTCTGGTCATGGCATTCGCTTTATTTGTTGGCAATTTATTATTTAGTGTTGTGGCCGTGCTTAGGGTCCGTAATAAAAACACGGGCACGGGGTTTAGGTAAAATAGGTGTATTAGAGAAAAATGTATACCAACGAGAAACAAGAGAAATGGTACGTCAGTCCTAACTGCCAGTGTAGACTGGGGTTTGTGCAAAAACTGAGAAGCCTATGCTTCTAGTATTTATTGAGAATGGACGAGTCTAAATGTTCGTTATAGGTACGGCACCATAGCACCCCTCCCAAGTCTTACTTCCTCAGGGGTTTAGTATTGTTTACTTTTTGGCGCTATTTTGAGGTTGCTTGAGATAGTTGTATGCTGAAAGTGTTGTTTCTGGTAACCATAACCTCTTCATGGATAGTGCTATCGGTCTCTTCCGATAGTGGTTCCCTAATTTGGTTTCTGTCTTTTATGAGTAAACTGATGGTCTCTATCAAATTCAGAATTGATATCCTCTATCTTTTTATTCTATATCTCTGATTTTAGCACATCTTTACATTTTGAAAAAAATGTCTTCTTTGTTTCGGCATTCCACTTCAATACAAGTCATCTTATCTTTCATAGTCTTTAGTTCTTCTGAAAACTCTTTGAGTTGTAACTTTAGCCATTTTAGCTCTGGAACCATGAATGAACTCTGTTTAACCTTCCTCTGGCTTAATTTCATTTCAGCTTCGTGCTCGCTTTTTTGCATGCATTTTGCTTCCTTGTGTGATTTAATTTCTGTCATTTCTGCGGACAATTTATTTTGAGTCCATTTCATACGATTATTAATGGTTGAAACAAAATGCTTTTTTTGTTTGTCTGACAAGGTCGTCAGATTTATTTTCTTCTCACCAAAAATCTTGCTTGATAATCCCCATAATTTGAATAGTTGAATCAAGTCCACGCAAAAGAAATGCTTGTGTTTTTTAATATGTAAATTTTTACTTTTTGGGGCGTTCTGTTACAAGTCCTGTCGGCAATTATTTCATCCTCGAAATTAATATTTTCACCAGTCACTGTTCTGAAAATCTGATTGGTTCCTACTATGGTCGGTTTTCCCAACCGTCTTCACGTATGCATGATGATAATTGATACGCCTGAACCCGAATCCAATTGTAGTTTTACGTTTTTATTTAAGATGTTTACCTTAACGTATATCCTTATTATATTTCAGCCATGTTTGATAGTTTCTGTAGATTTAACCGCGTTTTATTTCCTTTCATCGTTATACAATACGAACTTGTACCCGATTTTTTTACAAATCAGGCAGGTTTTAAAACGAAATAGGTATTGTGTTACCCAATGCAGGCTGCCCCACCGATAACAAGGGCTCGGTGGTAATTTATTTTTATAAGGCTGACTTAATTTTGAGGCGTGAAAATCCCTTTTTGTGTTTTGAATTGTTTTTGGATGAGAGTTGAATTTCGATTTTTGACGTACTTTTCATATGTATGCAATGCCCGACTGTTATGAATCTCTGGTAGTCTTCAGCTAATTTTTTAATTAATTTGTTTAGTTCTGTTCATTTTCCTGATATTTTCTTGATACGAATCCTTGTACGAATATTAAGTATTTAAAATTATCAGCACTAAGTTCGGCTAATGTAAAATCGTTGCAGTTCTTATTGACGGCTGATGCTAACGTTGAATAATTTAGTTGTCTTTTTACCAGGTTTAAACACTCCCAGCGTTTATGAAACAATGAGGTCTTTAGGCTGAATAGCTCCGTTAAAAGATTTACAGCTTCAGCAAAAGTCAAATCGCTAGTTTCTTGAAGCAAAATGAAATCCACGAAATTAGTATGTTCGGGGGTACCTAATTTCCTAAGTAGCACGAAAACCAATTTTCGCAATTAATTTTATATACGTCTTCATATCTTCTAAAATACGAAGCAAAATGTTTCTCCTCGTCAGGGGAATACGGGAAGTTGTCAATTGCACTCCATACGGCATTTTGCGGAAAATCATTATCGTTTTCGTTACCTTGGCATCTAAGCGATATTGTTTGCATTAATCCTTCAATCTCTTCGTTTCGTTCTAGAAGCTTAATGTCGGCTTCTCCATTTTGTTCTAGTAGAAGCTTTTGAAATCTTTCTTGAGTTTTCTATTTATGTCGCATTTGAGATTTTACCCATTCAATTCTTTCCATATTTAAAGTCTGTCCTTTTTTAGAAAGTAAATGTTTCCTTTCGAGTATGGCTTGTTATAAAGTTATTTTCTTCTAGATTATGCTTGCTAGACGTGATGTTTGTTATAAAAAGAGTATAAAACTTTTTCTTGATAAAAAAAATTACTTTTTATAGTATTGATTTTACGGGTAGCCTTAGAATTTGTGGTCGGCACTTTATTCACAGAGAAAAATAAAAGTACGGTTTCAATTTGTTTCTTTCTTTCGGCAGAAGTAACTTTCTCTCTTTTGGAGAGGGACAAATAATGTATTCCCATATTGTTACATACTACAGAAATATTAGAATAGCCACTAAAAAACACTGACCTTTCTTCAATTAAGAGAATAATATGTTAGTCTCAACGTACTTTTTCCTTTTTTTTTTCACCGGTATGCAATTTTTTAGAACTTGGACGCTGTCTGGTGAATTTATAGTCGATTTCTCCAAGTGTTGTTCCTTAGTAAGGTTTTCCTTCATATACTTGGTCGACCATTGTGACGTCCATTTTAAGGGTTCTCCCGAATCTTTTACTGTCAGTCCTTGTGGTAGTGTAAATTTAAAATCTGAAATCCCACGTCACCGGTCGTTGTGAGGTCTTTTTTTAAGGTTCTCAAAAAAAAATACCTAATGTTGTCGCTGTTTCCCGTGTAAATTCGAATACTTCGTAGCCAGTTTTTGTGAGGTCCTTTTTAAGGGTTTTCGCGAATTGTTATAGGGTCCCGTGTAAATTCAAATATCTCGTCGACAGTTGTTGTGGCACAGACACGGGATCTAGGTAAAACAAGTGTATTAGAGAAAAATATATACAACAGAGAAACAAGAGAAATGGTACGTCAGTCCTGACTGCCAGTGAAGACTAGGGGGCGTGCAGCTACTGAGAAGTCTATGCTTCCAGTATTTATTGAGAATGGATGAGTCCAAATGTTCGTTATTGATAAGGCACCATAACATTTAATATCAAGCAATATTTTCCAAAAGAAGTTAAGATATTTCTTTAAAAAACTGTGACTGACAGACAGGCATAAACACAAAAACACACATAGAGAAAGGGCGCCTTATATGATGAGTTAATGAATAAGGCGAACGCAACAATAAAGAGTTTGTGTCGCACTAGTCAATTCTTTTGATGAATTTTGTAGCTGTTATTTAAAGCTGCAAACTAATACCTAATCACCATTATAAATTACTGGAAAAAACCTGGGATGACAAAGTACGGCAAGTCTATAGTAGAATATGTTTAAAATAGATAATCACATTTAATACTATCAAGACAAACCCTCTTTTCTTTTAACAACAATAATAAACTTTTCCAACCACCGATTGTCATGGCCGATAGCACTCTTCCTAAGAATCCAAGTTTCAAAGTCCTCGGCCTGATATTTTCAGATAAAAGGAAATGATATAAGTACAGAGGAGATGTTGCCAAGGTTGCTGAAAAAAGGTAGGCTTTCATTAGCGGTCTTCAAAATGTATCACACCTGTCAGTATCCTGTATCTCTATATAGCCACAATTTGTCCGTGCATGGAGTATTATTTCCATATCTGGTCCGGTGCACCAACAACTAATCTCTCCCTCTTTGTCAGGGACCAAAGAAAATGTTCTAACCTGTCTGCCAAGCTCCATCCACTGTCGCATCGTCGCATCACTATGCTTGTTTTATAAGCACTTCCATTGAATGTGTCCCGATGAACTTGCTGCATATGTACTCCTAAACTAAAATATGCCCGACCAAGCTGACTAGCTGCTCAATCCCATCCCTGCACTGTAAAGAATCCACAAATGCCGGGAAACTTTCTCCTCTGATATATTCTTTACTCGGGCCGCTTATTTTTGCAATTTCCGTTCCTGCTGCCTGTCTCAGCAAAGATGCCGACGTGCAGAAATTTAAATGCAGTGTGAACAAACACTTTGCTGTTCAACTCCCCACCCAGTGTTCCCCCTATAAATCTGCCCCTTAACACTGTAGCTCTTTAATCCAAAGAATGGAAAGGACGGCTAAGACAGAGACGCCATGTGCGCAGCTTGTTCGTTTATTAATTCACAAGTTTATCAACGACATTGTGACGTGGAAGGAAGTATTTGACAATCCATCAGCAAAAGATTTCGCCAAAACATCGATGCATCTGCTCTTTTCTCGAAATACGTGTACGACAAGAAACGTTCTTCAGTTGTTTAACCTTTAAATGCTTTCTTTTTTTATATTTGTTTGAGAACATTTTATCAAGTATAAAACGTTTCATAGGAGTAATATAAAGTAGAATAAATGATTTTGGGAAAATATATATATTTATTGAACAAAAATAAATGATGTTGCAAATGTGCAACAAATAGCATAACATTTTACATGTATAACAAAACACTACAATATATGCATCTAAATAATCATAATTCACTAGAGAATCATAAATTAATTGTTACTTACCATTATTATGACCAGATTGAATTGGGTAGATGACACACATATGGCACTCGCCCATTACATCAAAGATATTGATTACCTACTTCTCGGGTATGCTGATGCAACATCTTACTAATACCTACCCACAGGCTCGTTGCAGATGTGAAACAAGTTGCAGTTTGATACATTTTCATTGAATATTATATTAAATAGGCATTTTGTTGGAATGTGTCATATTTGAAACAAAAAGCATTTAAAGGTTGAACCATACTTGGGTGACATGTAAAATATTAAAAATACTAGACGTGATCGTGACCCGTTGGGTCACAACCACTATCCCTATTTATTCTAATTTGATTTCATTCGAAATTCATAAACTTTATGTTATCTGTTAATCTATTCTTCTTACATAACTAAAATAATAAATCTCTTTAGTTCTATAGTATCCCTATTATTATTTATACTCACTAGGAATTCTCACACAGATCATTGTCAGTGATTGCTCATCGACAACAACCAGTGGTATTTCCTGGAGTCTGAGTGACAACACGCCTCCCCAGATTTCCAGTATTCTTCACCTCTTTTCAATAACGATGCGGTATCGCAACAGCCGCTTACCATTGATTTCTCGCTGGTAAGGACAATTGGTCTTCTCTGGGATTTGGGTGGCAATAAGCCTCCCCAAGGTCCCAGCATTCTCTGCACTTTTCCAGTAGATGTCTGGTTTGTGCTGTCCCTCCTCGATTTTCCCATCCTCCTCGACCCTCTACAAATATTTTGTCTGGTGTCAGCCTAGGACGGCACCATTTAAAAAATAAATAAATAGATAAATAAATAAATAAAATAATATTTTTTAATTAATTTAATTAAAATTAAAATAATAATTTTTTTTTTAATTTTGTAATTTTTTCCTTTTTTTTCTTTCAATTCCTTAATTTTTTCTTTTTCTCTTTTCTTATTTAAAAATATTTTTTTTAATTCTTTTTAATTTTTTCTTTTTGGTAGGGAGAGAGGGAGGAGTTTATAGTGTTTCTTGTAATTTCTGTTTCTTTGGTTCATTTTTGTGTAGTGATAGCTGAGGCCGGTGTAATTTATTGGAAGGAGAGGATTATGAAGTGCTGTTTCTGGCAGTTTCTGTTCCATTGGTTCTTGTTGTGGTGTTCTTTCGTGTGGTTTTGTTTTCTCCCTGCTGTAAATTCCTTGTGACTGGTTAGTCTTTGTAGCTTATGCGTGTTGATTTCCGCATTCTAGGATTTTCCTTAAGATTGCAGCTGTTTTGATCATTGCCGTCCTTTGTATGGCTTCGATGGTCCTTTTGATTCCAATTTCTCCCAGTCTTTTCTCCATGCTTTTTTGGATTGTTCCTAGTGTTCCTACGATTATTGGTATTATACTGACTTTCTTCATGCTCCATATTCCTTTCAGTTCTCTGGCTAGTTCTGTGCATTTACTTCGTTTTTCCGTGTCTTTGGTCTTCACTCTGTAGGCTGCTGGAACTGCGATGTCTACGATTTTACAAGATTTTTCCTTCTTGTTGATTATTATAACATCCGGTCTCCTTGCTAGTATGAGTTTGTCTGTTTGTACATCCTTATCCCAGATGATTTTGTGATTTTCGTTTTCCAGTACTGTTTGTGTTTTATGTATGTAGCATTTGTCTGCGTATTCGAAATTCAATTGTTTGCACAGTTCCCGGTGTATTTCCCACACAGTCATGGCTGTTCTTGTATTCTTTGTGGGCTAGTTTGCTACATTCACTTATTATATGATTTACTGTTAGGTCTCTTTGTCCACAGAGTCTGCATTTATTGTTTTCCTTTAGCTTTAGGGTCCCGTGTAAATTCGAATATCTCGTCAACAGTTGTTGTGGCACAGACACGGGATTTAAGTAAAAACCTTTAGAGAAAAATATATACAACAGAGAAACAAGAGAAATGGTACGGCAGTCCTGACTGCCAGTGAAGACTAGGGGGTGTGCAGCTACTGAGAAGTCTATGCTTCCAGTATTTATTGAGAATAGATGAGTCCAAATGTTCGTTATTGGTACGGCACCATAACATTTAGTATCAATGCAATATTTTCCAATAGAAGTTAAGATATTACTTTAAAAAACTGTGACTGCCAGACAAGCATAAACACAAAAACACACATAGAGAAAGGGCGCCTTATATGATGAGTTGATGAATAAGGCGAGCGCAACAATAAAGAGTTCGAGTCGCACTAGTCAATTCTTTTGATGAAATTTGTAGCTGTTATTTAAAGTTGCAAACTAATACTTAATCACCATTATAAATTACTGGAAAAAAACTGGGATGACAAAGTACGGCAAGTCTATAGTAGAATAGGTTTTAAATAGATAATCACATTTTATACTATCAAGACAAATCCTCTTTTCTTTTAACAACAATAATAAACTTTTCCAACCACCTATTGTCATGGCCGATAGCACTCTTCCTAAGAATCCAAGTTTCAAAGTCCTCGGCCTGATATTTTCAGATAAAAGGAAATGATATAAGTACAGAGGAGATGTTGCCAAGGTTGCTGAAAAAAGGTAGGCTATCATTAGCGGTCTTCAAAATTTATCACACCTGTCAGTATCCTGTATCTCTATAAAGCCACAATTTGTCCGTGCATGGAGTATTATTTCCATATCTGGTCTGGTGCACCAACAACTAATCTCTCCATCTTCGTCAGGTACCAAAGAAAATGTTCTAACCTGTCTGCCAAGCTCCAGCCACTGTCGCATCGTCGCATCACTGTGCTTGTTTTATAAGCACTTCCATTGAATGTTTCCCGATGAACTTGCTGCATATGTACTCCTAAACTAAAATATGCCCGACCAAGCTGACTAGCTGCTCAATCCCATCCTTGCACTGTAAAGAATCCACAGATGCCGGGAAACTTTCTCCTCTGATATATTCTTTACTCGGGCCGCTTATTTTTGCAATTTCCGTTCCTGCTGCCTGTCTCAGCAAAGATGCCGACGTGCAGAAATGTAAATGCAGTGTGAACAAACACTTTGCTGTTCAACTCCCCACCCAGTGTTCCCCCTATAAATCTGGCCCTTAACACTGTAGCTGTTTAAGCCTAAGAATGGAAAGGACGGCTAAGACAGAGACGTCATGTGCGCAGCTTGTTCGTTTATTAATTCACAAGTTTATCAACGACATTGTGACGTGGAAGGAAGTATTTGACAATCCATCAGCAAAAGATTTCGCCAAAAACATCGATGCATCTGCTCTTTTCTCGAAATACGTGTACGACAAGAAACGTTCTTCAGTTGTTTAACCTTTAAATGCTTTTTTTTTTTTTATATTTGTTTGAGAACATTTTATCAAGTATAAAACGTTTCATAGGAGTAATATAAAGTAGAATAAATGATTTGGGGAAAAAATATATTGAACAAAAATAAATGATGTTGCAAATGTGCAACAAATAGCATAACATTTTACATGTATAACATAACACTACAATATATGCATCTAAATAATCATAATTCAGTAGAGAATCATAAATTAATTGTTACTTACCATTATAATGACCAGATTTAAAAGTCTAGGCTCTTGAATTAGGCAGATGACACACAGATGGCACTCGCCCATTACATCAAAGATATTGATTACCTATTTCTCGGGTATGCTGATGCAACACCTTACTAATACCTACCCACAGGCTCGTTGCAGATGTGAAACAAGTTGCAGTTTGATACATTTTCATTGAATATTATATTAAATAGGCATTTTGTTGGAATGTGTCATATTTGAAACAAAAAGCATTTAAAGGTTGAACCATACTTGGGTGACATGTAAAATATTAAAAATACTAGACGTGATCGTGACCCGTTGGGTCACAACCACTATCCCTATTTATTCTAATTTGATTTCATTCGAAATTCGTAAACTTTCTGTTATCTGTTAACCTATTCGTCTTACATAACTAAAAATAATAAATCTCTTTAGTTCTATAGTATCCCTATTATTATTTATACTCACTAGGAGTTCTCACACAGATCATTGTCAGTGATTGCTCACCGACAACAACCAGTGGTATTTCCTGGAGTCTGGGTGACAACACGCCTCCCCAGATTTCCAGTATTCTTTACCTCTTTTCGATAACGATGCGGTATCGCAACAACCTCTTACCATTGATTTCTCGCTGGTAAGGACAATTGGTCTTCTCTGGGATTTGGGTGGCAATAAGCCTCCCCAAGGTCCCAGCATTCTCTGCACTTTTCCAGTGGAGGTCTGGTTTGTTCTGTCACTCCTCGGTTTTCTCATCCTCCTCGACCCTCTACAAATATTTTGTCTGGTGTCAGCCTAGGACGGCACCATTTAAAAAATTAAAAAATAGATAAATAAATAAATAAAATAATATTTTTTAATTAATGTAATTAAAATAAAAATAATAATAATTATTTTTTTAATTTTGTAATTTTTTTTATTTTTTTTCATTTCAATTCCTTAATTTTTTCCTTTTCTCTTTTCTTATTTAAAATTTTTTTTTTAATTCTTTTTATTTTTTATTTTGGGGGGGGGAGAGAGAGAGGAGTTTATAGTTTTTCTTGTAATTTCTGTTTCTTTGGTTCATTTTTGTGTAGTGATAGCTGAGCCCGGTGTAATTTATTGGAAGGAGAGGATTATGAAGTGCTGTTTCTGGCAGTTTCTGTTCCTTGGTTCTTGTTGTGGTGTTCTTTCGTGTGGTTTTGTTTTCTCCCTGTTGTAAATTCCTTGTGACTGGTTAGTCTTTGTAGCTTATGCGTGTTGATTTCCGCATTCTAGGATTTTCCTTAAGATTGCAGCTGTTTTGATCATTGCCGTCCTTTGTATGGTTTCGATGGTCCCTTTGATTCCAATTTCTCCCAGTCTTTTCTCCAGGTTTTTTTTGGATTTTTCCTAGTGTTCCTACGATTATTGGTATTATACTGACTTTCTTCATGCTCCATATTCCTTTCAGTTCTCTGGCTAGTTGTGTGCATTTACTTCGTTTTTCCGTGTCTTTGGTCTTCACTCTGTAGGCTCCTGGAAATGCGATGTCTACGATTTTGCAAGATTTTTCCTTCTTGTTGATTATTATAACATCCGGTCTCCTTGCTAGTATGAGTTTGTCTGTTTGTATATCCATATCCCAGATGATCTTGTGTTTTTCGTTTTCCAGTACTGTTTGTGTTTTATGTATGTAGCATTTGTCTGCGTATTCGAAATTCAATTGTTTGCACAGTTCCCGGTGCTTTTCCCACACAGTCATGTCTGTTCTTGTATTCTTTGTGGGCTAGTTTGCTACATTCACTTATTATATGATTTACTGTTCCGTCTCTTTGTCCACAGAGTCTGCATTTATTATTTTTCCTTTAGCTTTAATGTAGTTTGTCCTAATTGTATTGTTCTGTGCAGCCATTATTATTATTATTATTATTATTATTATTATTATTATTATTATTATTATTATTATTATTATTATTATTATTTGTACTCACTAGGAGTTCTCACAAAGGTAATCAGTGACTGCTCACATACAATCGGTGGTATTCCCTGTAGTCTGAGTGACAACAAGTCTTCCCAGATTTCCAGTATTCTCCACCTCTTTTCGATAGCCACCGCAAATAAACTTGCAGTATCGCAACAGCCGTTTACCATTGATTACTCACTGGTAAGGACCATTGGTCTTCTCTGGGATTTGGGTGGCAATAAGCCTCCCCAATGCAAATATTTTGTGTGGTGTCAGCCTAGGCTTTACCATTTTATTATTATTATTATTATTATTATTATTATTATTATTATTATTATTATTATTATTATTATTATTATTTATTTATTTATTTATTTATTTATTTATTTAGTTAGTTAGTGAGTTAGTTTTAATTTTGTATGTATTTGTAGGGGGATGGAGCGGGGAGCTTATGGTGTTTCTTGCTATTTCTGTTCATTGGTGCATTTTTGTGTTGTGTCAGCTGAGGCCGATGTAATTTATTGGGAGGGGGAGGGCTCATGAAGTTATATTTCTTGCATTTTCTGTTCCTTTGTTTGTGATGTGGTGTTCTTTCTGTGGTTTTGTTTTCTTTCTGTTGTAGATTCCATGTGACCCTTCGTAGCTTAAGATTGCAGCTTTTTTGATCAGTGTCGTCCTTTGTATAGTTTCAATGATCCCTTTGATTCTAATTTCTCCCAGTCTTTTTTCTAGGTTTTTTTTAGATTGTTCCTAGTGCACCACTGATTATTGGTATTATACTGACTTTCTTCATGCTCCATATTCCTTTCCGTTCTCTGGCTAGTTCTGTGTATTTGCTTCGTTTTTCCAATTTCTTTGATCTTCACTGTGGGCTGCTGGAATGGTGAAGTTTATGATTTTGCAAGATTTTTCTGTCTTCTTCTTATTATTATTATCATTATTATTATTATTATTAATATGATTGTGTACTCACAAGGAGTTCTCACACAGGTCATCGGTGATTGCTCACCGACAACCGGTGGTATTCCCTTGCGCCTGATACCATTAGTATCATTAGTATCATTATTATCATTTTGATTATTATTATTATTATTATTATTATTATTATTATTATTATTATTATTATTATTATTATTATTATTATGATATAGACGTATTATTATTATTTATTATTCTTATATAGAAGTAAAGATACTTATTATTTTGCCATCTTATTTGCATTAGTGTTTACATAAACACTTGTGTAATGTTGATAGCCACGCTGAGAAAACATTGTAACTCTTTCCCTAAATGCTCACCACGACATTAAAAAATATTAGGCAGTGATTGAATCAACATAGAGTGCAAGAGAAATACATAACTAGCTGATAGAGGGACAGGGATGGTTGGCATGTTCAATTAATTATAAATTACACCTAATTAAACAATTAAAACTAATTTTTTTCAATAATATCTCAATCCCAGAACTCAGTCATATTTTAGCATAAGTATATGGGAAAAAATTATGAGGGAAACAAACGTTGGTGAACCAATAATACTATATGATAGTGTCGTAGATTGCTCGAATCATTGTGATTACAAACCGCGCGTGGTCCCCCTCTGTATGTGACTCGATGTGGCGAGTGTAAAATGCAATAAATTTGGGCAATTTGGGGCATTTTTACCCCCATTTGACCCCCTGGGGGCACGAACAAGAATTTTTCTGAGGTCAAAGATGCTTATTTTATATCCAGAACAATTGCCTCTACATTTTGGCCAAGTTTCAGAAAAATTGAATGGATGGATCAAACGTTATGGGAGAAAAGGGTCATTTTTTGCCATTTTAGGGTGCTTTTGACCCTCTGGGGGCGCAAACCAGATTTTTTTCTAAGGTCAGCGATACTTATTTTCAATTAGGAACAATTGCCTCCACATGTTTGCCAAGTTTACGAAAAATTGAATAGATGGATGAAACGTTATGGGGCAAAAAATGTTATTTTTTGCCATGTCGGGGCCTTTTGACCCCCTGGGGTCAAAAATCGGAGAATGTCACATTCTAATGTGACCAAAGTTACAACTTCATGCAAAATTTCAGAGAAATTCAATGGATGGTTGAGGAGAAAAATCCGGACGGACGGACCTGCCTCAAAACATAAGTCCCCCGATTTATAAAATCGGGGGACCAATAACTAAGAAGATTTAGGTACGAAGCTGCCACAATGTATTAGTGAATTTAACATTACATAGAGATGCTGGAATATGTTGATAAAGTTTATATTTACAAAATAAAAAATACGATACTAACCGGCGATGATAATTTACAAGTAAAGTAAAAATGTGAAAAAAAGTGTCTATACTATGTTCAGTTTCTGGTTTGCTTTTTAAGGAAATGTTGCACATTTTGGCGCATATCTAAGATTTTCCCGCCGTTACCATAATATATGGAAAAATATTCGTCTTGGCACTCATGAGAAAATGTCTAATATAATTAGAATGATATAATTTATTCCACGTTTTAATAACTTTCACATCCCGGGGTTAAAAAAAAATGAATTTTAAAATTGTAAATTTAATTTATGAGAAAATTGTGGCATCCAATATAAATACGTCTTGTCTTATTCTGTGTATGTGTGTGTGTATGTGTGAGTGTGTAAGAGAGAGAGAGAGAGAGAGAGAGAGAGAGTATGTGAAAAGGAAAAGAAAAAGAGCTCGATATCTATTTGTCTTTTATATAAGTAAACTTTGTGTCGGGAACCAATCTTCGTGATTCACCGGTTCTGAGCACCGCTGGATTATCCCCCTTTATTGTATCCGTAAAACGGAAGAGAGCAGAATAAATGACAACATCTGATTTTAACATTTATATCGACTTTATTGGCCATGTAAATAGTTGACGAGATTTTAGTAATAGAATAAGTCCACAAGTCTGGACGACGCAAAGGGTTTGAGAGTCCATAATATGAAGGATAAATGTTTTGTTTGTAGAGAACTGAGACGAGTTCATATAAGGATAATGTTCTTAAGAAGTCCATACGCACGTATGTATTAATAAAGAGGTGGCTAGTTGTAAGGCTGACAGAGTTCATATGTGGTTTGTAAATAGAGGGGTTTGTAGTTGATCCGAAAGATGTGGATGAATTAGGCAGCTCGCCTTCTCGCGGCTAAAGAGGAAGAAGAATGGCGAGCTCTACCTTAAATAACCCCCGGAAATAGCCGCTCTGCTCGCATAAGAGATTGCTTCTGATTGGACAAGCCAGAATCGAAATTATGTGTTTGTTCCAATCAGCGCCACCTTAGAAGTAAA
>OY744533.1:19698554-19771054 GCA_963556195.1 Sepiola atlantica | reverse complement strand
GCATTAATAACGACCAATAGATTAAAACATTTTAATAAATGTATTTATTTAATAAAATATACTTTCTGAAAGAAAAACAATAAAGTATATTTTCAATAAAGCAACATTTTGGCCAAAACATTGTAATAAAATAGTTTCTGAAATTGACAGTGATTTTAATAATTGAAAATGTTATAAAACGAACATAATAATAATAAAACCATATTTTATTACAATATTATAATAAATGATGTTGTTTTAGTTTTTCAACTTAAAAATAAATCAAACATGAAAGATTACGAATTTATTAAAGTAACACAAAATCAATAATTCAAAATAATTAATAGAACATTTATTGAAATGAATTAAAATGTTTTTTTTGTTTTTTGCAAAACGAAGTTTTTCGACAATATAGTAAAAATGTGTAATAAATTGAAAGTCATGTTTGGGGGGGGGTGATGAAACTTATTAATTAGTAAAAAATTGTATTTTGTATTGCGAAATAAAATGCTCATTTATTTTTTTTAAACTTAAAATTCGAACTTTGATCACGGCCGTCGTAATATAATGCAATGCCTTAATTTTTGAACGCCATGATGGATTTTAAAAAATTGTCTTTCGCTTAAAAAAAGAAAATACGTTTGAAAAAAGAAACAAGTAAACAATGATTTCCAAATAAATGAATAATACTTAGGAGGGTAGTCAAGACTTTTGTATGGGAATAAAGTCGCAATAGTAGGAACAACTTAAATATGATTTCCAAGTGAATAAATAATCCATGCTGTAAATGAATCTGGTTATAGACGGACACATGCGCATTAATTCACGGCTAACTTCCGGTCATGATTGATCGTGGATCTAAGAACCACGACCAATGACACCACCAGAAAATCACGACTCAGTGACTATTACGAGGATTTGTCTTATTTCGAGGATTGAACGTTCTGGTTTTGTGAAAAAGCAAATTTAAATTTGTTAACTTTCCGTGCATTAAAAGTAATAATGTTTTCTCTGGAAATGAAAAACGATTTAAAAACATACTTATCTTTTGGGGGAGTAATTAATATTTCTTTCGGAAGGATGTGGGCGTCGGGAGAAATGTTCAGTTGTGTGGTTGAGATTATCGCCTTAAAACTCTATTTTCACCCATCTCTCTCTCTCTCTCTCTCGGTCTCTCTCTCTCTCTTTCTTTATCTCCTCTTCTCTCCCTCTCTTTCTCTCTCTCTTTCGTTGGTTCTATGTTTCTTATAGAAAATGTGTGATACTTGTAATTAACCACCTTATTTCTATACAGCCACGTGTATAAATGGATACCAGCATACCTGAGAAGTTTAATCGAAGACAGACTAGCGTCCATTTACTCCGATAGTTCAGCCACCTGTTCTGCTAAACAGTATAAGACATGGTAAGACACGAACATAACCGTTTTTCAGGCTGAGTAATAGACTACTACTACTACTACTACTACTAATAATAATAATAATAATAATAATAATAATAATAATAATAATAATAATAATAATAATAATAATAATAATAATAATAATAATAATGTTGGATAAGAATATTCAAGAGTTATTGCCCTTGAACTATATTCAAGGAACTTCCTCTGAATTTTAATGTTATTTCTTTTTCGGGAAACCAAAAACATATCTAAATTCACCTACATCAACAGCATATTCTCCCTTATTCTAACTGTGGGCTTTAAGCTAGTCGGACGTGCCCGACTGGCACTCCATCTTAGCATGGATTTCACGACTCTGACGCGTTTCCCGTCAGACACTTCTTTACTGGTTGCAGCTATCGTTCCCATTTATATGCAAGCATGGCGTTTTCTACTTCCCAGATATAATCAAATTAAGTCGCATTAACTTTTATAAAGTTCATGGATCTCTGTACAAATTGTTTACACTATATGTTTTTGGCGTTCTTTTTTGTCTTCGAGAATAGATGTATATACTGAATTCAGGCGTTTCTTTGCCATTCTCCTTATACCTCTTTTTACCATTTTTCCGACTACGACGTGTTATCCACGATAAAATGTGTATATACAAGGCACAGTGGTCTGAATGTGCGTATGTGTGTCGCGGCATCACAGTTAAATTGTTGATCTAAAAGCTAAACTAACTGCAGGTTTGCAATCATCACCTTGGACCTGAAGTCTTTTTTGTATCTCAGAGGTTCTTGAATCTTTTTGAAAATACATCATTCAAAATCGCAAGTACGTAAAATAACATCGGAAACAAATTCCCCTACATTTTTAATGTTCCCTTTTCTAGTTTAATATTTTTTTATTATCAGCTGACCAAACGACATCCTCGTAATAATCGTTTATACTTGTCATATCGAGTCATCGTATGAATTTGACGTATTGTTTTACGTATTGAAGAGAAAACATCATTTTCTTATTAAAAATGAATAAAACTATTCGATAAATGTTCACTTTATATTTTTACTTTAATGAGATGTTTTTATTTTATATTTATGTTTCTTTATGTTGATTTATTTTAAATAATCGTCGAGCTAATTTAGATAAAGCAATTTTTTATTGTGTATTCCTACGCCGAACTCATTTGAGTAGATTTAAAAAGATAAAATATTTCTGTTTGATCGGTGGTTGTATAAATAAGTGTTCGCTTTCAGTTTCACTATTTTATTCCATCTTTTGGAGTTCGAATCACACACTAGAAAATTATTTTGTTATTTTTTGCTGTAGCGTTTCAGCCGATATCGATCATCATCATAAACCTGAATATTCATTTCTAATAAAAAAATGGATGAAAACTGTTTAATAGATGTTCTGACAAACTAAAAGAAATTAGAAGTTGGTATGACAAACTAAAAAAAATTCAAATTCAAATTCAAGTTTATCTTCAGAGAAATAGTTATATTTCAATATAACTATTTCTCTGACGATAAACTTTATCACTGAAAAGTTTTTTAAATGTTTAAAAAGAAAAAAAGAAATTCCTAATATTATCTATGTTTTATTTACTAATTTACTTCAAAACAGATTTTAAAAAGATTTTTACAGTATTTATTTATTATGTTTACAAACGGTTTGAAGGCCCCGGATATACAGGTTTAGACAGGTAATTTTTTAATTTTTTTTATTTCAAAAATATTTAAAATTATTCAAGCATGTATTATTATTTTTCTTTTTTAACCGATTAATTTTAGGTTATAATATTTCAAATACAATCAAAATTAACCTAAAACAAAACAATTACATAATTTTCATTCGTTTTAAAGATTGAATTTCATGAAGCGTTTGGACATCACTGGGAGTAGATTATTTAACATAAGAAAACAGGCTGAGATTCTCAAACACAGGGCAAATATACTAGGGCCTACTATCTGCCACATTATCAAGTGGGTTTGGAAAGCCTGAAATAC
Source organism: Sepiola atlantica (assembly GCA_963556195.1). Lineage (NCBI taxonomy): Eukaryota > Metazoa > Mollusca > Cephalopoda > Sepiida > Sepiolidae > Sepiola > Sepiola atlantica. The sequence continues at coordinate 19,767,679 of OY744533.1, read as the reverse complement.
TCCCCCAAGACTGGAGTGATGCAACACTGGTAACATTACATGAAAATTGCCATTCAAATTCCGCTTTATAATTCACATTCACTTTCAACATAAAAGTTTATGAAAGTAACAAACCTGAGAAAATAATTACTACTTGAACAACAAAAATGAATTGAAATAAAATAAATCCTGGAACTGTAGGAATGTGTCACAAAAAAATCACAGTATCTAAATATTGATCCCTTTTCTTTGCAAAAAATGCATCATAAATTCACTTGTTTTTTTTTTTTCATTTTACTTCAGTCGAAGTTCTCAGAAATCAAGAGGTCCTATCTTGGGGCTAACACTTGATCTCTATATGAGATACATAGATATTGGAATATTCCATTAAAGTTCTTCTTTACCTATCAAACATTGAATTAGTAAAGAAGTTTAGAATATTAATTTTTTCACCCCAATTTACCAATTAACTATGTTATAGTATATCCTTTCTTGTAGTCTCTTGGTCTTCCAGGATTCCATGACAAGGATTCATCTAGTCTGGTGAAGTATCCAGCTTAGTGCAACATCACTTGGAGAAGGTGCACCATTCCTCATATAAGCCAGTATGTAGCCACACCAATTATCCTCACCCCAATTAACCAGTTAACTATGTTATAGTATATCCTTCTTTGTGGTCACTTGGTCTTACCGGATTCAAGAACAAGAATTCATCTAGTCTGGTGGAATATCCAGCTTAGTGCTGTTATTAGATGCACTATTTCTCATATAAGCCAGTATGTTGCCACACCAAGATGATCTTATTTTGGGCTTGGAATGCTATGTTATTTTGAATATTTGGTCAAGGTTTACTTGGAGTGTGAAGTATCCTCATGTCAGGTTGTCCTGACAAACCCTTGTACAGAGAGACCGAAGACACTCGAGGATGATGTCTAGTAGATAATTCAAACTCTCTCTGTCCGGGTCTAGATCTAAGGTTTGTTCAGGTAGGTGCCATACATAGTCAGGTTAATCTATATTAATTTTGTAAAGAATAAATGAAATCTATTCTAAACAAAAAAACAAAAACAGTAAAGAAGTGAAGAAAATTAATTTTCCTCCCCCCACCAGTTTACTATGTTATAGTATATATTTTATGTGGTCTCTTGGTTTTACCAAAATATTCAGACAATAATTAATCTTGTTTGGTGAAGTATCCATCTGAGTGCTGTTAGTATAAGACAACATCACCAGAGAATGGTGTACCATTTCTCATATAAGCAAATCTGAAGTATACATACCAAGGGTATCTTATTTGTGCTGTGAATACTATGTTAATTTTAATATTTAGTCAGGGTTTACTTGTAAGTGAAGTATCCTCATGCCAGGTTGTCCTGACAACCCCCTTTACGGAAACACCTTAAACACTCGAGAACAGTGTCTGGTAGGCATTCAAGTTCTCTCCAGTAATATATTAGAACGTGCAGTCATAATCAAATTTAGTGAGCTTTAATTAACAATGTAATATGGAATTAAACTGTAATTATTCAATAAATATTGTTAAGAGAATAAAGGATAAGCTCCTTATACTTACTTTCACTCGAGATCGTAAATGAAAGACATATCCGATCATTGTCATCATAAACAAGCATATTGTGTTCATTTTGTTCAGCATTTTTAATCTTGTCATAATATTCACTTCGGCTTTCTGGTAAAAGAAATAACACGTGGTGCTGATGTAAACAAAAACACAATCGCTGTCACGCCTAAGTGTTGATAACAATGTCAAGTGATTCGGTTACCGAATTTGGAATTTCAGTGTAGAAAAACACTCGGCACATCTATCCACAATCAAGAGCCGTTATATAGCGAAACAGATGATTTTGGATGACTAAAGAACCATATATATATATATATATATATATATATATATATATATATATATATATATAATAACATGAACATAAACTCTACAACTTCCATATATATATATATATATATATATATATATATATATATATATATATATATATATATATATATATATATATATATATATATACTGCTTTTTTATATGTTTTATATCTCTTTAAATCTCCTCCGGTTTAAATCTCAACTGTTACTTTTCACCCTCCCCCTTTTTTTCAAACGTTATTAAACCTTCCTTACACTAAATTTAAACAAACATACACAACACTCTAAGCAAATAACGCGTCCAAACGAGAGTGGCACGTGACTTCAGATTTCCGAAACATATGACAACAGAAGCTGAAGATAGCCGGATGGCTAAGTCCTTCCGTGCTTGAAACCGACGGTACGAATGTTGTACTAATTTTTCTGTACCAAAATATATATATATATATATAAACCAAAAGTAAACTTTTAGTAAATAGGACCTATAGTGGAAAAGTTAAGCTCAATATACGAAATAGAGCAATTATAAAGATAAAAGAAATAAGAGTGATAAACATGTTTGAATGTCCAAATTTATTTCAAATTTCGGTTGTTCAATGCAAGGTGTATTCTGTAATAAACCAGTGTTTATTGTTCTTTCCTTAAGCCAAGGCTTTTCAAAGATCGAAATCTTAGCATCAGAGGAGAAATACAGATAGATAAGTTGGCTGTAGAAAAAGCCAAAGTTCAAATATTTGAAAAATATTAAAATATTATTAAAAATGGGGTTAAAAAAGTTCGTGTTAAAAGGGTATGTGGTTTTTTTCCAGATGGTAGTTGTCCATTGTAAGAAGTGTCCGTCGAGGAGATTTTTGAGAAGACGAAAAAAAAGAAAATTTTCCGTAGGAGCAGTATGGAGGTGTTAAAAAAAATCCAAAGTGAGATGTTGAACTCTAAAACGTAGATGGAGCGCACTTAACTGGAATTGAAGTAAGAAATCCGGTCATTTTTTGTAACTTCCTGGACCATGGTGGAAAAAACGAGAGGAATAATTGGACAGATGTGCTAGCGAGCGAATCCAAATTTGAACTTTAGCTAAGATTTCGATCTTTGAAAAGCCTTGGCTTAAGGAAAGAACAATAAACACTGGTTGATTACAGAATACACCTTGCATTGAACAACCGAAATTTGAAATAAATTTGGACATTCGAACATGCTTATCACTCTTATTTCTTCTATCTTTATATATATATATATATATATATATATATATATATATATATATATATATAAACAGGAATAACATAAAACATCCTAAAATAACGGAGTATATAATATTAGGTGAACATACAAAATTGATAATAACAAAATAACAGAGTATTACATATAATTTGGTGTAATCTGTCTCATCTGAATAAAAAATAATTTAATATTTTAGAGATAATAAAACTCATTTCTCTGACAAATAATAAACTATCTAAAATTATTAAAATAAATAATTTAAAAGTTAGTTATTGTTGTATGGACAAACACAAGAAGTATTAATGATAACAATAAAAAAAACAGTAATAAGAGTAGTCATACTAACTAGCGGGACCCGTGTAAATTACACGGAATTTTTTTTAATTTTAAATTTTTTATTTTTACTGACACCGTGTTGTGTTCGTTTTTTTAATTATTTCTTGAAAATAAAACTGAAAAAGTTGACGAAGTTATTGTCTGCCACACTGACCCTAACTCTAACGACGGGGTCAAAGTTAGCGCGGGTCCTAATGTAACAAAGCACCCTCTATTTGTTAGTTACACTTCCTTTATTATGAGCCCCCCTTCTAGATAAGAGTGAAATAATTTTTTTAAATGGTAACTCGTATACGATGGACACTGCGCATATCTACTAAAAAAGGTTGCTATGCCATCCGTTCAAAAAAAAATAATAATACTGGCCCTCTCTACAACAAGAAAACGTAATTAAATAGACAATGCCCTTAAAACGCCAAAATAAAAAACAAAAAATAGTTTTAAGTTTAAAGCAACACAAAAAAGTACTTTTTAACCAGGTGAGTAGCATACAAAGATTCGGAAGGTCGTTGCTTTCGATGTAAGCATGACACACAAAATCACACACGCTATTGTATTAATATGTGTCTTCCCGGTCGTCCCCTCCCTACCTCTCTTCCCCGTCGTCCCCTCCCTACCTCTCTTCCCCGTCGTCCCCTCCCTACCTCTCTTCCCCGTCGTCCCCTTCCCTACCTCTCTTCCCCTTCCCCTTAAAATGTAGAAGAAAAAATCTTAGAAGTTGGTTGGGATCGAAGTCAAAAATAGTACGTCGCTAACCGTTACGCCAGAGGGAAATACTTCAAATGTTTTGAAAATAAAGCGACTTGACTGTTTTTTTTTTAATCTAGGTGCGGCACGCATGCGCAGAGCTTTTGCCGGAAGCGTGACACACGAACACACACGCTGTCGTATTAATATATAGATGACTGTAGTCATAGAGATACTGATATCATAGTTGTTACTTCTAGTAATAATATCAATATGATAACAAATTAGTGCGAATGATTCCACATATATACACAAAGTAGTTTTACTTCACATATTTTAATAATAATAATAATAACAATAATAATAATAATAATAATAATAATAATGCTAATTTATGTAAGTATGAACTAGAAAAATAGTTTCCCTTAATCAATAAATGTTTGATAATTACTGTAATATTTAAAGCAACAGTAAATAACAAAATTAATTAAATGAGAAAATTAATAAAATGATAATAACCATATAATTCCATTCGAAAATGAATAATATAACAATAGTACAAATTGATCTAAATATATATGTGGAACAAATACAAATAATAATATTTATATTAATTGGAAAATCTTAAAATTAGCACCTGGTAATATCAGTATTAAAAACTGTAAATAGTTTGTGTTATCATAGTTCACCCCAAACAAGGCAGGACGCCACTGTAGACGTAAGGGACTACTGAGAATGAAGGATAAGTTTTGGGGGTCATCCTCAGTTGTAAGCTGTGCAACAAGATGTCTGTTTATATTAGTTTTACATTTCTGCATATCAGTACAGTCGGGGAAACAGGGAGCAGGGTAGAAGTTTCAGAGGCCGGTAGCACGGGGAAAGAAGCTATTGGGGTAGAAGGCTCTCTGGGACCTGGGGACCTTCACAGTTAATGGATGGGACTTAGCTGGTTGTCGGGTTCGTCTAGTGTATTTACGTCGAGGGGGCACGAGATAAGCAAGTTCATCGGAGCATAACCTATAGAATTACTTGTAAAACAGGCATAAGGATGCAACATTGCGGCGATGGGTCAGGAGGTGGAGCTTGGTGGATAGTGATGGATCTATTAAGTTGGCGACTCTTTTTTTTAACCTTGTCTAAGAGGGAGAGACTAGTGGATGATGTACCAGCCCAGATGTGGCAACAATACTCCATGCATGCGCAGATGGTGGCTTTGTAGAGATACACGATAATGTCAGGTGTGAGAAGTTTACTAGCTCGGTAGAGGGAGCCCACCTTATTTGCAGCAGACTTGGCAATGTCTTTTATGTATTTGTTCCAATTAATGTTAGCTGTTAATGTTAGGCAGAGGAGTTTGAACGTTGGACTCTCAGGTAGGTTGGTGGTTGAAGAGGTTTCTTGTAGTTATTAAAGGAAACACACACACACACATATATAATTATTTATAAATAATACTTTCAAATTAATATATATATATCACTATTCGTTTATATGTAAATAATCCAGTCTGCCGTTTATTGTCTCTCCATCCCACTTTATTAATACATATGTTACCTGAACATACACGTGTACATAAATATATTTAGTATAATTATAGTCGTATATATGTGCAGATAGATACATTAAGCTCTCTAACAGGGGGTATCATGACAAGTACAATACATCCAACTTGAATTCACTACGCTATGTATATGCGCGTGTGTGTGTGGTTCTGTGTGTTTATTGCATGACGAATCACACCGATGTTTAATGTCCGTGCCTAAACTACTAGGGAAGGAACTTCCTCAAATCAAAAAGTTCCTCCAAAAGGCTACTCGCCGTTGGCCATTCCCAATTCAACTCTCATTTCCTTTGCAAAACATTGACACAACGGAAACTCATTTTCCCTCAAGTAAACGATGGGCGCCGAGGAAATTACACGCTTCAAATCTACCGCCTTTCATTATCGGTATAGGTTTTACACGACCTTAGTTATTCCTTTGTTATGCATAATAAACTTAACTTGAAAATCACATCTCTCTCTCTCTCTCTCTCTCTCTCTCTCTCTCTCTCTCTCTCTCTCTCCATCTATCTATCTATCTGAGCACTGTGATATGTGAAATCGCTAGCTTCAATTAGCGATAATGAAAACGCTACATAAAAAACGAATACGGCACTCTTCGATAGCTGATATTGTTTATTCAAAAAATAAGAGTTTCCTTCCTCGTTGCTTGTGCTGATAGCCTAACGGTTAGTATCTGCAACTTTCGATATACCGGTCGAACAGTTGTGATACACCTTTTTTGTTTCTAATTGTAATTTCTTTCATTCTTCCTTAAGGATGGGAAGTTTTTTTCCACGTTCATAATTTCTTTCATGTGTGCAACCTCTGCTGCTTCTTCCTCAGTTTATTTTAAGACTTTTAAGTAATTGGTCACTGTTTATGTTGTGTTAGTTTCTACCTATGGGTTTTTATTGGAATATTTCGTGATGTTCTATTACGAAATTGACCTTTCTTTTTTATTTACAGTAGTTTCAGCTCCGATGACAATCCTCCCTAGATGAGGTGTCTTGCTTCATCTTCAATCCTTTATTCTGCTACATGGTAGTCGGTAGACATGTCCTAAAGATTCTTCATGAGCTTCAGGTCGCCTCTTTGTGTGGTACTGCTTTTGTAAATCGGTTTTGTTTTGTTGTCCATTTCTTCTTTTGGGATAACGGGTTCATCATTTCTACTTTCTTATGTTTTGTCAGCGTTATTATCGTATCTGAAATTAGAAGGGTTACTTATTTTTGGTCCGTGATATTCCTGTTTCTGAAATTATACAATAGAAGAAGCGCCTGTCGATCATGCCACTCAGATATTTTTCTGAAGCTTTGAATATTATTTAGTTTCTTGTCATAGTTTGGTTTATGTTACAACAGCGCACCCATGCTTAATTTACGTGGTATCCTGTCACAAGGATAGTGTTTATCTAACTTTCGTAAGATATTAAGTGCACTACCACATGCACACCAAGAAAAAGAAACAGTTACAACACGAGACACACCGGAATGTTGAAAATCAATCAGAGAGGTCGTTTAATAGATAGTATACAGAAACAAAGGTTGCAGATAAGTACACTAGCTTAGTGACATAAGTTTTGTTATTATGATTTATTTGCTTCTTTTCAAAAATTTAGACACTTGTCACTTAGAGTTGCTCTTTTTATTGTATATCAAAAAAATAAGTCATTTTTAAATAGTGCGATTACGAAGTATTGGTAAGAGCCGAATTCCACTAAAAAAGATTTGGATTCTAACCGATCGTGGGTACATCCTCTTCTGATCAATTCGCGAAGTGGATGTAGTCGTAGTGGGAGATTAGATACAAAAACTAGTTTGTTGGCACCGGTTCTTCTTCTTTTTCTCCTTCTTCTTCTTTTTCTTCTTCTTCTTTTTCTTTTTCTTCTTCTTCTTCTTCTTTTTCTTCTTCTTTTTCTCCTTCTTCTTTTTCTTCTTCTTTTTCTTCTTTTTCTTCTTCTTTTTCTCCTTCTTCTTCTTCTTCTTTTTCTTCTTCTTCTTCTTATTATTATTCTTTTTCTTCTTCTTCTTCTTCTTCTTTTTCTTCTTCTTCTTCTTATTATTATTATTATTCTTTTTCTTATTATTATTATTATTATTATTATTATTATCATTATTATTATTAATTTATACTCGTTTCTTGAACGGTGTTAGCACAGTACCTGGGTATGTCAATTACCATCTTTACCTAGCTTCTACCGGTTTATAGCTAGCACGAAGAAAAATATTTGCGAAATTCCGTCGAACAATATACGCTACTTAATATTTGTATGAGAGAGTAAGTAACTACGATTAAAGTATTGTTTTTTATGGACAACAAATATCAGTTATTATGTTTTAAGCAGAAATAATTTTCTTGGGAACAATGCTGAATAATTTTTACGTCTAATTTTTCGCAGATTATGAAGAAAATGCCATTTAGTTTGATAAAATATCCATGCAATGTTTATTTATGTTATTATGTGGTGTTTGTTTCTTTGGATTTATAAAAAACGCATATGGTTTTAAAAATCTTTCAGACATGCATGAGATTCGATCTCGGTTATTAAGATCGGGAAAACTACTGACTTAGTAATGTGCACTCTGCCTATTCCATTTTTGTCAACCAATCATATGTTTCTATTTGCGTACGAACAATCTTTTTAAACATCATGCATTTAATAGTATATATATTTACTATATTTATTATTAGTAGAAGTAATATCAGGTTGGAAAGAAAGTAATGTCGTATTTTTTAATTCATTACTTTGCAGCCTCCTAAGTTGTACACAGATATAGATTTTTTGGTGAATTGGTGTCTTGATATCTTGCTTTGCCTTTCAGATATAATAATTAGTTGGAAAATATTAAGTTTTACGGTCTCAGCCGTCAAAACATGGATATTGGTGAGGAGCATCTGAGACATTGCATGCTCTATGAATTCAGAAAAGGAAACTCAGCTGCAGAAGCTACAAGGAATTTTGGAAATGTCTATGGGATAAATGTTCTGAATGATCGAAAATATCAACGGGTGTTTGCAAACTTTTCTTCTGGGGACGTTAACCGGTCAGAAAGGCGACGTTCGGGAAGGCCAGAATCAATTGATAAAGACGTCATTAAAGATGCTGTGGAAGTCAATCCAAAGTTACCCAGCAGAGAATAAGCTCAACAATTCAATACAAACCATACCACAATTATTTCATGCCTTCACGAGTTAGGAAAAGTTTCAAAACTTGGACTCTGGGTTCCCCACGATTTCACCGACGCTCAACGAAATCAAAGATTGACTGTTTGAACATATTTGCTTTCCAGAAATCACCGAGAACCATTTCTGCAAAGAATTGTGACTGGAGATGAAAAATGGGTTCTTGACAAGAATACCCAACGCAAAAGACAATAGTTAGACCGAAACCAAAGTCCACAGCCTGTTCCAAAACAAGGACTACACCCAAAGAAGGTTATGCTCTCTTTATGGTGGGACATAAGAGGACTTATACATAATAAGTTACTAGAGCCTAATCAAATAATCACAGCAGTAAAATATTGTTCGCAGCTGGATGATCTAAGAATTGCTCTATCAAAATAACGACCAGCATTACTCAATAGGAAGGGTGTAGTGCTTCAGCATGATAACGCGAAACATCACACAGCAAAACTCACTCAGGAAAAAGTCATGAGTTTTAATTGGGAAGTTTCGCCTCATCCACCTTATTCACCTGGCATTTCTCCATCCAACTACCATCTTTTCCGGTCGTTGCAGCATCACTTAAACAATAAAATTTATGAAAATAACGACCAACTCAAAAATGACATAAATTTGTTTTTCTCTCAAAAATCAGAGAGATTTTTTGAAGAAGGCATCAAGAAGCTAGTTGATCGTTGGACAGAAGTCGTAGAAAATGAGGGAAATTATTGTAAAGATTAAAAATGCCATAATGTGAATGTTTCAGATAAAATAAATGTGTTAGACAAAAACGACATTACTTTCTTTCCAACCTGATAGATAACACTAAAAACATAATAAATATAAAGTATCTTACGTAAACAATGTAAACTGTATTTATGAAATTTTGTTGAAAACGGTTTAAATTTGGTGGGAAATTTTCTTTTGTTATGGAAGCTTTACCGAATATTGTCATGATGTGTGTTTATAAGAAAAACAGACAACTGATTTGTGTTTTATGTGGTAATTAGCAGGAAGACCCGACGTTGCTTGGGATTGAATGAGGATCACTAATATGTACTTTTTCACTATGCTCATGAAACCATATTACTTTCTTTATTTTCACTGACCAATTTTTTGGCCCCAGAGTATAGTAGAAAAAAATTAAAATGTTGGGAAACTCTCTAAATTAGTGTCTTATGCATATTGTTTGAATTTCATTAAAATCGAATAAACATATTTTATGGTTTAAGGAGGTTATGTTCCCATGGGTCACTTAGAGGTAGGGTAATGTGGATATTCGGCACATAGAAAGTAACGTAGAGATTCCGGACCACTTCCATTGTCTTTCCGGGAGAACGTTATACATATGATACCAATTTCAAAAACATTAGAAATGTTTGAAGTTTCAAGCGGGTTATAGCCTCATAAGCAGGCACTTAGAAATTCGGGACCACTTCCATTGTCTTCCCCAGAAAATGTTATACATATACATTTAATAAAACAAAGGATATTTTTAAAGCTTTGAACGGGTTATACTCCTATAACTCTATTAGGCATGCAATTAAAGATGCGGTAACTCTCACATTGTCTTCCCGGTAAATTTTACATTAGAATACACTTTTAGATGTTATGTAGATTCTCTAACCTTTCTCTCTATAGGAGACACACATATACACAGACATTGAGTTTTATATATACATATGAAAGATTTGTGTAATAAAAGCTGTAATTAATAATGATAATAATAATTATTATTATTATTATTATTATTATTATTATTATTATTATTATTATTATTATAACAACAACAACCTAGGCTGACACCACACAAAATATTTGCATAATGTCAAGGAGGATGAGAAGACCGAGGAGTGATAGCACAAACCAGACCTCCACTGGAAGTGCAGAGAGTGCTGGGACCTTGGGGAGGCTTGCCACCCAAATCCCAGAGAAGACCAATGGTCCTTACCAGCGAGAAATCAATGGTAAGAGGATGTTGCGATACTGCAAGTTTATTTGCGGTGGCTATCGAAAAGAGGTGGAAAATATTGGAAATCTTGGGAGACTTGTTGTCACTCAGACTCCCGGGAATACCTACGGTTGTCACTGAACAATCACTGATGCCCTGTGTGAGACCTCATAGTGAGTACAAATAATAATAATATCTCTATAGGAAGAAGTCAAACTTAACTATTAAAAAACAGCTGCCCTGTATAGTTGGAAGGCCATTATGTTCGAATAATGATCGACCATTTATGTCTAAAATGTTATGAATAAAAGTGTAGGATTTGATTTGAATTAAACTTACATTACCTACAAGTATTGCTATACAGATAAATATAATAGCTAAAAATGTAATAGTAAAGTTTATTTTATTAATGGCGTTAACTGAATTTTCGTTTTGTATGTTGACAAGAAAAAAGATCTTTATGGTATCAATAAATCTGAAATGGGACACAGATAGAGAAATATAGGACATGTGTTTTATCAATTTCACAAGCAACTGATTCTGTTTATGTCATAAACGAGAAATGACTCCAGTCTAAGAAACTTCATAGCCGGCCTATTTTTATCAGAAAGAAACTAAAGTGAACTAATATATATTCAGGTCTATAGTAAAGTGTAATAAAAAAAAAAAAGAAGGCTAGTCCGAATCCAGCATCGATTTATCAGTCCTATTTCTATTTGCGTCTGACTTTGAAAATCAGCCACGATCTATATTTCAATCTATCTATATATTTAAAACGTTATATACTTATTCACACATTCGGTCTTCACTAATCTTAAGATTCGCGATAGTCCAGAGCAAAGGCGCTTCGTATTTTTAGTTACAGGTTCGAATCCTATCTAAATCTAATATTTATTTTTGTGTGTGTTTCTATGTTACAGACCCGTAGACAATTATTATACATTAATTTAATACGTTCTTTGTCCGAATAAAAAACGTGCATCATTTAAAAAAGAACTTTTAATCTAATTTTAAATTTATAATTCCCGCCTATATTACACCGGGTCATATGCCCCTATAAGGCAATCATCATATGTAATTTCTCGTGTGTGTGTGGGGGGTGTTTTAATGCCAGTAACCTATACCTCTATAAGGCTATTATTCGCCCATGTATATATAGCATTGTTGCCACATCTTATCAGGAGCAATAGCGACTAGTCTCTCCCTATTAAAAAAAGTAACAAAAATGAGTCTCCAATCTAATAGGTCCCGCACTGTCAACCAAGCTTCAACCCCTGTTCCAGTGGTGCTTCCGCGACGTAAATACTCCAACTAACACGACAGTTAGCAAAATCGCACCCCTTCACTGTAGAGTTCTCCGGAAAGCTTTCTACTCTAATAGCTTCTCCCTTCGAAGTGCTAGTCTTTTGAATACCCTTCCCTGTTCTCTGCTTCCCTGACTGTACTAACATGCAGAAATCTAAATGTAATGCAAACAAACATCTCGCCGTTTAACTCCCTACTCATGATGTCCCAGTAGGTATGGTCCCTAAATTCACAGTAGCCTCTTTACGTCTCAGTAGCAATGTGCCTTATTTGGGAGTGAATAAAAGTTTATAACAAATAAAAATAATAACGAAACAACAACAGAGATTCAGAGATCAGTTATGGCCGAAAGAATGTTCAATTCTCGCACGTGAGTATGTCGAAAACATCCTGAAGATAAGTGTTGAAATTGAAATGGAGCGACTGCTTTTGGGAAAGAAGAAAAACAACAGTGTACATTATTAAACAATTTTACTTACGCATGAAATAAGGAACGATATACAACGGAAAATGCAGCGAATAAAGTAATGCGTTTGCGAATAGCTGCTAGAAATTTTCTGAGAAAGATTGTTGGGGTAACTGCTTGAACGCTGGGGTCTATCAATTCTGTCTTACTTTGTGATGGAAGAGAAAAACTGTTGCGCGTGAACGGACTTCCTGGGCTTTTGATGCAGTTAAACCTGTGCCAACCAAAAGTTAGGACTCTGGAAAATGAGTAATGGCTACCTCCGAAATGCCGTCTGAGGACTGTCGCAACGGAGTCAAACCTTGTTCTAGATGGTGGGTAACAGAGGAGTAGAGGTGGTTGCCAGCGACTACAATAGATGGCTTCCGTCACAAAGCAGTCAACCCAGTGTGCTCGGGTTTATATAAACTGGCTCATGTGACACCTAAGTGAGAAGTAATAAAGTAACCTGTTTCCAAATCCACAGGACCCTTAAAGGGGCAAGGAATATAGTCACTTGCGAATCAATGAGTGTGTTATGAATTCCAATACAAGCCGCATTTGGTTATTGTCGTTTATGGACATGAAGCCCGATGTAATGTTATGATCTATCGCGTGGATTATTACAATTATTATTGTATCATTTCTGTTAGATAGGTTTTAAATTTATAACTTATGTGTAGTGGTAGTATTTGTAAGATAAAGGACGAATATAAAAAGAATTTAATGTAACTCTTGTATAAAACAACAATTAACAGCTATTCTCTATTTACAACTGGTGATACCAGATCAGGCTGCCCTGTGGCTCCCTGAGACGAAATTCACCTACATTGACGTTTTTTGTTTTTCTTCTTTTTTTTTTTTTTGTAAAACTTAATTATGTTCTACAAAACCAAAAACAAAAACAACAGCCCCTCTCCCTTTCTCCCTCCCCTTTTTTATTTTATTTTTAGAACTTGAAGCATAAATCTTTTACTATAATGACCAGATTCGGCATTAAATAACCCAAAAAGGGTTGATATGCCGTAAAAAAAACTACCAAACCAAAAACCATGATTAAACATTTGAAGATATAAAGAACTTGAAGCATAAAAACTTTTACTATAATGACCAGATTCGGCATTAAATAACCCAAAAAGGGTTGATATGCCGTAAAACAAAACTACCAAACCAAAAACCATGATTAAACATTTGAAGATATAAAGAACTTGAAGCATAAAAACTTTTACTATAATGACCAGATTCGGCATTAAATAACCCAAAAAGGGTTGATATGCCGTAAAACAAAACTACCAAACCATACCTCTATTTACAAGTAATGAAAATAATTAATTCTTAGTCCTAAAACGTCTTACTTGGAGAGAGGTCAGTAATACGTGTTAATCCACGATTGTCTCTTCCTGGAAAATGTGCAAGGGAAATTACTCTCAAAATCTATTTAATGCAAGAGAATTACTAAGGCAAAGAGTTACTTCCCTTTTAATATGTTATCTAGATCTATTTATCTGTTTCATCTAACAATTTCATTAAGCAAGTTTTACTAAATACAATTTGATTGATTGTTAAAACGCTATGTTTACATTTTAATAGTAAAATTTTGAACAGTTATCTGCACAGAAACATCGCGAAGCCTCCGGATGTAAGAAAGCGCTAGTTTTTGTTAATTCATTTTGACCAGGTAATATCATAGTATTATTTTGTTTCTTTTTCTTCCTTAATTAATCAATGTGCTTTTCATATTCATCGTACACATTTCATCCTCCATTTAATGTGCATGCAGCTTGCAAAAAGCAAATATCCATGTCTCTAATTTTTGCTCGTGCGCAGATGAGAACAGGTCACTTGCGCATGCTTGTGTGTGTCTATCTTTATTTCTCTCTTCTTCTTCATCTTCTTCGTCGTCGTCACTTCAAGTTACTTGCACTAAATACATTTGACGCCCATATAAATGTAACTTCATTAAAAGATTCAATTAACGAATCTACCAGTAAGAAATTAGAGACTCACTTTTAGCGATTCATACGAGAATGTTAATCGAATAAGTCCACTTTATTAATAACTAGAAGAATACCCGTCCCATGGCAGGTAAAATTAATTACACGAACAAAACACTTTCCCCCACCCAAATGTCCCCTTACCAAAATTCAAATCAAGATAGAATAATACTAAACCATATGTTTATAATCCATATTTTATCTTTTATCAAACTCCATTACCTAATTTTTATTCTAGAAAATGTCTCAAATGTATGGCTTAAGCTTAACGGATCTTAAGAAGAAATCGAAATTCATGGAATCTTGCTTAATTTTTTTTTTAATGGCAATGAATCAAATTCAATGCAAATTTGATATATTTGAATTTTTAAATGAGAGGTTGCACGCTTATTATGACCCAAAAACACTTTTAAATACCCCAAAGAAACTGAAATCTGAGAAATATTGATTGATTGATATCTAATACCTATTGTTAAATTTTCACAAAAGTCATAGTATCTGAATTTTTACGTAAGGCTCTCGCCTTCATTTCATCCATTTAGATAAAAGTAAATGTAACTAAATATAGCCTACATTTAAACCCCTTACGACTAGCAACTATGTTTCAAAAGTTATAATGATCGATCAGTTAATTAGTTTATGGGTGACTCCTGTACATACCAATATATAAACATATAAACATACATAACTTGATAACGATAGATAGAACTGTTTTTCTCCTCTTAGGAAGATTGAATTCAACATATTCAAACAAACGTCCTATCACACTGTTTTGAGTACGTCTTGAGACTCATTTACTGGATTATTTTATACCATCTATAACCAGGATATGCGAGCACCTTAAAACTAATATCTATTTGTCGATATCTATTCCACACATATAGCACCCCAGAAGAACTAAGAAACGATGTTCGTCCACCTTTTAAATTTCAAGATATTTCATCAGTTTCTCAATAAATGGTGTGAAGCACAGATAGTTCTCAGTCACAGACCCTGAATCTAATGGTCGAGCAAAAACACAGCAAATGTGGCAATACAGGTCGTCAAGGCTCGTTGAATAATGCCCGCGCCATCCTACAATATCGCAACATCCGTATCCAAGGCATTGGTCTATCCCTGGAAACACACTTGCTCTACCGCCGACTTCGTGATTTCATACCATCCCAACCTGAACTATATAAACCACACGCAAAATGGATAGCTGCAGCTAGGAATGGTGGGATAAGATTATCTCAACGCAACACTCACCTTACAACCGCACAGCGCATACTCTATGCTCACTCCAAGAAGGAAAAAGAGTCAAACAATAGTCGATGGGTCCAAACAAGTTGAGTTGCCGATACTCTCCATAATCCTAAGTATCGGTTCAGTATTGATTTGTCGGACAAAATCACTCGTAATCCGTAAATGGCTTAGGAAACTTGAAACACCCGCAATTCCCTTCCACATCACCCGTGCTTTTCCCGAATCCACCAAACCAACACTTTGGGATTCCCATACACCTGGTACGCCAGTGCTGTAAAATAGAGGGCACGTTATGACATAAGCCAGACACCCAACACTTAGCACTGCTAAACTAATGCCAGCAAAATCCGCTCGGATTATATCCCAGTTACTTCCTCACTATCAACAAAACATGAAGGAACTCATTCTTCCCAAAAGACCATTACACTCGCGTACTGTGGGTATAGAATCAAATTGACAGATACCGGAATAAATGGCTCTACTATTATATATGTAAATATTGTTTGAGTGAAAAAAATATTTTATTCAACTTATGGGTAGCAGCAAGGCGATCCATAATACAGGCCTGGCAAACACGCGACTGGGGTCGACTACTGGGGGCGGACATGTGAAGACCACAATTACTACTAAATAATAATTACCGAGAAAAGTTTTAGTATAAAATTGTCTAGTAATGTCCAGTAAATAGCAACGATACATATTATTAAGAAGAAGTTTGCAATAATTGATTTATTTTAATCTAATATAAAAGGTACAAAAATATAAAAGAACTAAATTTAAAAACATCACTTTATTCACCAAGAATTAGACACATTTTTTTTATATTTAATTAATCACGAGTCAATTTGTTTATATCGACTACTTGATTACAGAAAATATAATGACATAATACAATCAGAAAGCAAATTCAACATTTTACAAAATCAAATAGTTTATGAACAAAATAATGTTCGGAGAAACAATTTTTACAAAACGTGTTATGTTCATAACATATAGAATTTGTTTTACAGAAGAGGAACAAACTACTAATGATGTTGTCATGTAATTATTAACATTTTTATTTCATAAATAGTACTTTGCTATAATTTCAAAACTATTAGTGCTGATTTTTTAATCAAACAAAATTTTTTTTTTAATATTTTGGATAATATAAACCCTTTACATATTGAAATGATGCATATCAGAAACTGACATAATATTTTACTTATGATAATTATTTTATCTGAAGGAGTAGGGGGCATCAATCACTCAAGTAAAATTAAATTAACAAGTTTAAATACTTTTTAAGCTTCAATTATACTAGAGAGACTGTTGAATTGTATTGCCCATTTCGCTCTGTATTCGCCCAAATGTTGGATAAAATTGACTTTTGGTCCGGTCTGAAATTGTACTTTTGTCCCAACATAAACATTTTAATTTATCTTTTAACAAGCTCATTTTTAGTTATGTTCTTTTTTTAGCAACAATAACTTTTGTTTGGCTGTTTAATATATTTGTGATCTGTTCTGTTACTTAAACCTGAAAAAGCAAGATTCTACTTTATTTAGGTGATTACGTGTGAACACCCTAGCAAAACTGTCGAAAAGAAGAAAAAACAAACAATTATTTAAGAATTTAGAGTGGCAACTGATTTCCTATATAAAATGAACGTAAAATGATCCCCTATTTCCGGACCATTCTAGTTTTTTTAAGCAGGTAACTAAAAATAATTTACCGAATACACCTAAGTCCAAGTTGAAAATTTGTGAAACCACACAATCGCCTAAAAAAGTAGAATCACTATAAGCTCCCACCCTTCTTTTAAAAGGCACAAGATGTATCTCTCATAGAAAAGAAAAAAACTTGGTTAACTGTTTTAAAACGCTAGAATGGCTCGGTAATGGGGAATCATTTTTCGTAAAATTTATATGTAAAACTGATACCTCACTCTAAATTCTAGATCAATTGTTTTTTCTGCTAAGTTTACACGTAATCACCAAAAAAGTAGTCTCTTTTTATGCATAATTTTCCAAGCAGTTATCAGGTATGTTTTACCTTTCTCCCCTTTTTACATATATTTTATTGGTTTTATGTTCTTGTTAATGTAAGTTGATTTTATTATTAAGACTGTGTATCATGAAGAAATAAGTATTTTTTCATCTTCTGTAAAAACAAATTGTATATGTAAAAAAAGATAAGAAATTTTGTAAAAATTATCAAAATTGTTTCTCCGAAAATTATTTTGTTCACAAACTATTTGATTTTGTAAAATGTTGAATTTGCTTTCTGATTTTATTATGTCATTATATTTTCTGTAATAGTCAATATAAACAAATTGACTCATGACTCTTTAAATATCAAAACTGTGTCTAATTCATGGTGAATAAAGTGATTTTTTTGTGAATTTTGTTCTTTTATATTTTTGTACTTTTTACATTTGATGGAAATAAATGAATGATTGTGTGCTGCTTCCTAATAATATGTATAGTTGGGCATTGCTAAGAAATTTCTTACTAAAACTTTTCTCTGTAATCATTATTTAGTAGTAATGTTGGTGTTCACATGGCCGTCACCAGTCGTGGATCCCCGTCGAATGTTTACCAGACCTGTATTATGGATCGCCTATATTAACAGTCAATCAGAGCTCAGATAATGGACTTGCTCGTCTGAGCATAATTAAACATTTTTATTGTCATCTTCATTTTCATTTGTTGGTAACTGAACTTGTACAGCACTAATTACGAAAGTCAATGCTAACTGTATATACATGCACCCCGTCAATTTAAAAATTTACAAAAGAAATAATGTGCCCATCGTGTTGTCTAGAATATATATTCCAGAATTCATAATGATCCGTTCATGTTATTCTGTACAACAAAATATATATATTTAAACATGCACATACCTAACTTTATATATATATATATATATATATATATATATATATATATATATATATATATATATACTAGCAGGGCTACCCGGCGTTGCCCGGGGCGATAAAAAACAAAGTAGTAGAAATTAAAGAGTGTGTGTAACATCTTTATATAAAAACTTCAATCTCTCTTCTTTCTCTAGTCTCTCTTTCCCTGGTCCTTATTATTTCCCTCCCTCCTTCAACCCTCTATTTCCCTTTTTCCCATATGATTCTTCTCTTGTTTAAAGGTGTTAAAAACTAATAATAATGTAATTCACGTAAATTATCTTTACTAAATATGTATTTTAATGTAACTGTGGATTTTCTCAAAGAAATATGTTATGTAAACAAACAAACATTTAGGATGAAAGTTATTAATTATTCTAACATTGTATTTTTGATCCCGACATAAAATTATATTTTATTTTTTAAAGACTTTAAAATCGAACTTGAATGAAATGACTTATTCGCTGGCGGCCATGTTGTAATTTCCTATAATTTTCTTTCGTAACATAGTAGCAATAATTTGATTAGCGTTTGTCGCTTATTTAAAAAACAATACCAAAAAACTAAAAATCTAGAGGCGCGTCCCTGGCGCTAAGAAACGTTAAATAAAATAATGTTCTTATATAAGATATTATAAAATGTACATGTACATGTATTTGTGCACGTACAGAGTGGCTGGCAGTGGTGGCTAGTGGCGGACCTTAAATAGTTCCTTACCCCCCTTCATGTAAATAGAATTGACGCTAAGAAACGTTCAATAAAATTAAAAGTTATCTCAACGTATTACGTAATTAAATTACAATGTGACTTTAAAATTACTATATAATGAAAAATAACTGAAAAGCCCTCCCCCCTCGATGAAACATGCCCCATGGATCCCTAATGGGTGTGATTATAGATTCGGGAATACTCTCATCATCTTAGTCTGTGGATTTTACATAAGAATACACTTTTATATGTTATGTATATTCTCTAACCTTGTTCTAAAAACCTAAATTGTGTTTTAAACGTGAGTTATCGCTCTTCCTTAGCTATCCTCTAACAAATAAATTTCATTAAAAAACATGAATTGTTTTATGAACTTGAGGTATTACGTATTTAAATTACAGTATGATTCAGCAATTTCAAATTACTATAAAATATAATGAAAAATAACTGAACCCCCTCCCCCCGATGAAATATGCCCCATGGACCCCTAAGGGGTAAATTTCTAGATTCGCGAATACTCTCATCATCTTACTCTGTGTATTTTACATAAGAATACACTTTTATATGTTATGTATACTCTTTAACCTTTTTTTAAAAACCTAAATTGTGTTTTAAAACGTGAGTTATCGCCCTTACTTAGCCATCCTCTAACAAATAAATTTCATTAAAAACCATGAATTGTTTTATGAACTTGAGGTATTACGTATTTAAATTACAATATGACTCTGTAATTTCAAATTACTATAAAATATAATGAAAAATAATTGAAAAGCCCTCACCCCCGATGAAATATGCCCCATGGACCCCGAAGGGGCGGGTTTATAGATTCGGGAATACTCTCATCATCTTACACTGTGAATTTTACATAAGAATACACTTTTATATGTTATGTATATATTCTCTAACCTTGTTTTGAAAACCTTAATTGTGTTTTAAACGTGAGTTATCGCTCTTACTTAGCTATCCTCTAACAAATAAATTTCATTAAAAACCATTGTTTCATGAACTTGAGGTATTACGTAATTAAATTACAATATGACTCAGTAATTTCAAATTACTATAAAATATTATGAAAAATAACTGAAAAGCTCTCCCCTCCCCTGATGAAATATTCCCCTTTGAGACCTAAGGGGTGGGTTTATAGATTCGGAAATACTCTCATCATCTTGCTCTGTTGATTTTTACATAAGAGTACACTTTTATATGTCATGTATATTCTCTAACCTTGTTTTAAAAATTTAAATTGTGTTTTTAAACGTGAGTTATCCTTCTTCCTTAGCTATCCTGTAACAAATAAATTTCATTAAAAACCATAAATTGTTTTATGAACTTGAGGTATTATTTGCAGGACAACACTGAATACTTTTCTTACATAAGATATTATAAAATGTACATGTATATGTGTACGTACAGAGTGGCGGGCAGTGACGGACCTTGGTGTAGTTTCTTACCCCCTCCATGTAAATAGAATTGACGCTAAGAAACATTAAATAAAATTAAAAGTCATTTCAAATTATTACGTAATTAAATTACAATTTCAAATTACTATAACATAAAATGAAAAATAACTGAAAAGCACCCCCCCCCCTGATGAAATCTGCCCCATGGACCCCTAAGGCGTGTGTTTATAGATTTCGGGAATACGCCCATAAACTTACTCTGTGAATTTTACATAAGAATACACTTTTATATTGTATCTATATTCTCTAACATTTTTTCTATAGGGCACACACACACAAACACACAGACATTCAATCTTATATATATTATATATATATATATATATATATATATATATTATATATATATATTATATATATATTATATATATATATTATATATATATTATATATATATATATTATATATATAAAGATATACACATACCTAACTTTATATACATGCATCCCTAAATGCTAAATTTTACAAAAGAAATAATGTGTCCATGTTACTCACAATCTTGCCTAGAGTATGTATTCTAAAATTCATAATGATCCATTCATTATATATATATATATATATATATATATATATATATATATATATATATATATATATATATATATATATATATACACTTAACTTTATATAGAGAGAGATATATGTGCAGCATTTCACTCATCGAGGCGTATTTGGTTAAATATTCTCAGCATTATTTTCCTATGCAATTTTATAACGATCTGTTTAAGTGTCTGTATTTCAGGTGGGAATTGGCTGATTATTCACCATCGTTTAAATTCCAAGTAAGTTCGGTCTGATCGCAGACAGTCCCCAGGGCCAGGGAAGGGTATGTGTACGTAAGTAAAGTGAAGCGGCAACTCAAGTTATTACTCAAGATCTGGCATTGGTTAATTTTTCGTCATTGCTTTTTCACCGGACAAATTATTTAACGCAACAAACGTTTAAATACATCGATTTATTATATATCTGACGTCGCTAACATAAATTGCCGAGAAGGCAGATCCTGATAGACTTCATACAAATTTATCGAGACTATAGATTATAATAGATTATTCTAGATTAGTATAGATTATTCTAGATTATAATAGATTATTCTAGATTATTATAGATTAGTATAGATTATAATAGATTATTCTACATTATTCTAGATTATTCTAGATTATTATAGATTACTATAGATTACTATAGATTATAATAGATTATTCTAGATTATTGTAGATTATTATAGATTATTCTAGATTATTCTAGATTATTATAGATTACTATAGATCATTATAGACTATTATAGATTATTATAGATCATTATAGATCATTATAGATCTTTATAGATTATTATAGATCATTATAGATCATTATAGATTATTATAGATTATTATAGATCATTATAGATTATTATAGATTATTATAGATTATTATAGATCATTATAGATTATTATAGATCATTATAGATCATTATAGATTATTATAGATTATTATAGATCATTATAGATCATTATAGATCATTATAGATTATTATAGATCATTATAGATTATTATAGATCATTATAGATCATTATAGATTATTATAGATCATTATAGATTATTATAGATTAGATTACTATAGATCATTATAGATTATTATAGATTATTATAGATCATTATAGATTATTATAGATTATTATAGATCATTATAGATCATTATAGATCATTATAGACTAGCGTGACTTTTGTCCCGGTGTTAGTCCGGAAATTTCAGGCATCCAAGAATTGCCAAACCTAGAATTAAATTGCCCGTAAAGAACCGGAAAGAGTATTTTCATTTAAAATGGAACTGCAAAAGGTTTAATAGATGGAAAGTAACTGACTTGTTTTCTTGGCTGCGGTGTGTGTGTTGCGCGGTGCTTTGAGCTCTGCTTTTAATTTACAATTGAATAAAACTGTAACTAACTGAACTGTATTCACCCGGGATGGATTGAGCCAGCTCCAAATTAGTTCACTGTGTCAAGGCAATTCATCCGCACCGATCGGCAGCTGAGTCCTTGGCATACTTCAACGATTTCCGGTTCCAGAGACGAACTCCAAAAATGCGGAGGCCAGCCACCAGCTCCACGACTGTCTTCACTGTCCCAATCCAAGTCTTTAGTTGGCCGCCTCATCACTTCCAATTGAGACGATTGATGCTACCAATTTGCGGATGAATTCCTCCTCATGGTATTAAAGAACGTGACCAAACCAGCGAAGTCTCCTTTTCAAAAGAGCGTCTGTGATGCCCGTGGAGTTGTATCTTACATGGATGGTGTGATTTGTGATTTTGTCGGAGAATCGTATCCGTATGATGCGCCGTGAAGGCAGTACATATCCAAGACTTTGAGTGTGTAGATCTTCTTTGTGCAGGGGTCAGTTCTCGCATCCGTACAGCATAAGGTGAATAGAAGGTTGACCATAGCTGTACTTTCAACAGCTTTGTAACTCTCGCTTCTCTTATTTTGTCCTTTAGTCCTCACATTCAATGAACAGTGTTTCTGGCAAAGGGGGGGGGGCTGCTGTTTTCTGGGTTGGAATCTATCCATCAAACACTTATCGATGTCCAGTTTTTAACCTTGAAGTAGTATTTTTAGCTCCTTACATCAAGTGGCGTCATGCCTTGTCTGGAGTAATTTCCATTAAAAAAATTATTGTGCGTATCAGTGCTCAGTATATATACCCAATTTTTATTTTAATAAAATAGATAAAATGGCTACTTTTGTTTAGGGCGATGTTAGTGCGTGGGTGTTGTTGGCTAGGAATGCTTGTTTTATACATTTTAAATGCCAATATCTTTTTAAAAAATGTATTTACTAAAAATGTTAAAGAAGGTTAAATAATTTTCTCTTCGACAGTATAAATGCTTTTAAATTACGTTCTAAAATGTAGAAGTGACGAAATAATTCTTTTATTTAAATTAACAACCAAAGCATAAAATCGCCATCTTTTTTTTACCTGGGCAATGGTGTGTGTGGGGGTGTATTGTTGTTTATTTGTTTGTTAGGCGAGTCGGACTTCTGCATAGAGCTCGCAAAGATTGTGCCTCAGGATTTCTTGGTCAGCAAAACATCCTCCTCGTTCGTCACAGCTATTCGTTAATCTGTGTGATTGCAGATGTTTACTCCCAATACCGAGAACACCAAGACTCAGCGGTTGCATACGAAGTCGAGGAATGTCTCGCCCATAACATACAAAGGAATGGCGCAGAAGCATAGTTACCACTTTCACTCAATTTATTTGCGGGTTTGCGCCTGACACATGCAGAGATAGAGACGACCAGAGGACGACTGATCCTGGTGCCGACTCCTGGAATTTCACCAGGGACCGTTCATCTTGGTTGCCCTTACACTACCATGTTGTCACAGCCCTTACCACGGATGGTGTTGTTGTTGGATAAGAGAGCTTTGTATATACATTTCGCAATCAGGCGACAGCAGCAAGCGTGTATAAATTAACTTTTGAGCAGAAAATAACACAGTATTTCTTAAAAGCAAATATGTGTTTTATTTATATCAGGACAGCCACTGAATTTAATAACAATAAGAAAGAATAGTTACTTAATAAAATGTTATTTTTCAAATCAAGATGAACGTAGATCGCAGGTAACGTAAATAGTATATTCGGAAGACGTTTTTTTTTTCTGTAATGCGTATTTGAAAAATGTTTTTGTATGTCACTGTAAGTGCGAGAAAAGTCAATTTTGCCCGAAAATGTACCTGCCAGACTTGCCAGCGTTCTTTCACGGCCGAGAGTGCTGAAGACGATAGACAAACAGCCTATTAACTCTTCGAGGGGGGGGGGGTAATGCCTGGCAGGATAACCCAATGTAAACTTTTGAAAGTTGTGGTTAATCTGAAATACCACAAAAGTTTCTTTGTATCCCAACAGTAAATCTATGTTCGGTTGAGAATATAAAAAAAGACGGAAACAGTAAGCGCGCATTGTTCAAATCGGGACCGTCGACATTTTATTTATATTCCAAGGAATTGATACAAGTCAATTACTCCCGAGAATTTCCTGGTCGATCTGTTCACACTCCCTCGCGGATTAGAACGACTCAGGCGACAGGCAATAAACCCGTCTCCCATACGAAATAAAGTGGTAATGCATGGGAGGAAGATATCCGGTGACTATAGCCGCTATTTGCAAGTACAATATTTATTATAAAAAATAAATAATGGCATATAACATATATAAGTAAGATGTAAACATTAGTATTTTTTCATAACAACTTTAGAAATTCACACTTTTATGGATTGACTAGTGTTCACTCTCGGTCAAAAAATGACAGAAGAATAATTATGCTTCCCCAAGGTTCACACTTGTATCTATATAAAATCATAGAATTATATCCGTAATTTAATATTTTATATATAAATTTTTATTATTATTTCTTATGACCTAAAGAAAAAAAAAGCTACTGTTGACCTTTTATTTAGAGTGGAAGATTTCTTTCCGGATTTAAAACATGATGACCTAAGAGGAAGATTAAATATGGACAGTATAAAAAGATGTGTGCAGAACAGGAGACTTCGTTGGTTTAGCCATGTTGAAAGTATGATTAGGGAGTTTTGGGTTAGTATTGGATTCTCGCTTACCTCGTTGGGCTGGGTCACGGCCACCAAGAGTTACTACAGGCCTGCTTGCTAGAAAATGACGTCACTGCATTGCGTGTCAAACAATGGCCGTCGTAATAACAATAAGAAGGCATTTCGATATCTCTATTCACTAAATAATCCATCAAAATTCAGAAAATCAACCAATTTTAATGAAACTTTCAGTATCTATCAATTAATGATCACGAAATATAATAAATCTATTACTTTATTATAAAGTTTGGTGCAAATGTATTATTTCCTGTAAACAAACACAGTTATCAAAAATATCAAAACATTTCGCCTTCTTCATTCACTAAATAATCCATCAAAATTCAGGAAATCAACCAATTTTAATGAAATTTTCAGTATTTATTAATTAATGATCACGGAATATAATAAATCCATTACTTTATTATAAAGCTTGGTGTAAATGTATTATTTCCTGTAAACAAAAAAACACCTTTACTAAAGTTATCCAAAATATCAAAACATGTTGACCATACGATATTGTACATATTTAAAACAAAGCATTAGAAAACTTAAAAAATTGCATGTAAAAAAGAAAAGAAAGGAACACGATTCAATTTATCAGGAAACTTAACTTTATTCAATATAAATTTTAAAAAAATAATAATTCACGATCAATTACTGCAAAAAACTGAATTATGAATTTCGGAAACAAACAATTAAATAAACTAACAAATTAAAAACAAATGATGAATAATATTAAAGGTGTAAACAAACAATAATAACAACAAACGATAAGTTAGTTTTAAAAATTAAAACAAACGATAAATTAAAAGAATAAAACAAAATAAATTTAAACAAATAATGTAATTACAAGTTACTAGTGCAGAAATATTTTTAGTGCAGAATTATTATTTTTTAAGTCAACCTTATAGAAAATATTTAGTAGAATGTTTCTAATTTTCTTTTTCTGTTTAGCTTTTTCTTACTGATGTGATCATTTTTCATATCACAAAAATTGTTCAGTATAAAATTGGAGGAACTCCAGATAACCATTCTTTCTATTTTTTCAATAGTGTGATCCTCATCACAAGAGTACACATGAAAAAGAAGATTAGCATCTGCCAAAACATTCAATGTTATAAACATAGCTAATTTTCTCTGATGGACTGACTTAAGAAAGGAAGAATTTTTAACAAGTTTACATATAACAATATAATTATAAATAACAAAATTCTTTGTTACATCACTCGGATATAACAGAGAACCTCTGTTAATCCCTTGAAAATACAGGTTTACGTCTTCCGCATCATCTTTTCCAGATACTAAAATCTTGCAGCTATTGCATTTCATTTTCTTAAAAACTGCATAACAGCAATAACCTGCTAAGTATAATATAACAGGGAGTACTTCTCTGCACTGATTGACATCATCATCTGTTAAATCTATGTTAAATTTATAAACATCTAACTTTTGCTCCCTTGTCATTTCATCCCAGTTAGCTTCTTGTAAATTCTTCAAATCAATAGTTCGGTTATTAAGTGGCAGGCTAAGTTTTAATACTGACAACATTCTGAGTTTCCTTTCACATTCAAACACTTGACCTATAGAGACATTATATTGATCCCCACTAAGTTGCCGGTACTGGCCAAACCTTGCCTCAAGGTTATCTGTTTGAAACTTGCCAGGTAATATATACGTCATGTTCATTTCTTTTATGCAATACTTAGTCAGTTCAAGAACTGCATATGTGGTATGATGTAAAGAAGTGTAAGTTTCCTCTGTTAATTTCCCAGGTCTTTCAGGAATGCTATTCCAACATTCTAACCAGTCACAGAATACAGAAAGAAATCTATAATTTTCTTCATTTAATTTAAGTGGATTAGCATATTCATTGTTAAGCCGACAACCTTTATATGGTGTTTTAACATTCATTATTGTCCACCAAATATAAAATGTCTTTATGTATTCTGCAGTTTCTGCAAAGTTGGCCAAACATTTCTGTTTTCCTAAAATCAGCAATCCCTGAATAGTGTATTCATTAAAAATTTGCAGAACCAAAGTAACATTTTGCCTTTCAAGATTAGTGGGAGAAAGGGCCTTTGAAGTTAATTTGTAACAGTATTTCAAAAGTGATTGAGATTCCAGGTCATAAAATTTGTTTAAGCTAGAAAATGGGGCACTTTGGATGTTATCTAATTTATGATTTCCATTATGACAAAACTTTGGGAACATCATGCATTTACTTTCATCTTTTTGGCCAAGCCAGTTGTTTCTAATGCATTTTAATATATGTACTGAGTCGAATAAGAAGAAAAGAGGTCTAGAGTTTAGCACTGGATGTGGATATACAATTGAAAGCTTTGCTGGGCTACAAAAGAAAGACATAGCTTTTTTATTGATTGCATTATTATCTGTTATAACAGATAATACTCTAAAGCCTATCTCCTCTAAACCGATTATTAAACGTTTGATTATGTCAAATAAGTTCTCAGCTCGAAGACATTTAGTTGGCATAACGTGCACAACATCCTTATATTCTGGAATACACTGCTAAGCATAAAAGCATATGCGCTTGTTGCAGCTTCATTGATATTGTTGGCTAAGCCAACAACATTACCACCCTTATAATCAAAACAAGGTTTTAGATGAATTTCATCAACAAGTAAAGATACTGTGATATCTTTCTGCATACATAAGAAAATTGTTATCATGTTGTTCAACTACAGGATTCATAGAGGTTGATAAGGTTAGTCGTCTGACGGTCGAATAACATGGTAAAATTACATTTTTAGTATCTCTTAACAGTTTGTATCCTCTAGGGGAGCAGTTATATAACAAGGAAGAAAATATCATCATTTCATTTCACTCGAATAATTAAACTTATTTAGTGTCATTGTGTTTATCTGTTCGTATATGAATTTAATTGCATCAAAATATTTAAATGATTCATCTTGCACTAAGAACAGAAATGACAAGATTAATTTTAATATAGAAATTACATTTTGAGGTTTAGTTTGCTGTTCTTCTATGTCACATTTTTTCCATGTTTTCCATCAAAATGTGTAGAGTATTTTCATCAGTTAAATGTTTAGGAATCTTATACTCCCCTATAGTTTCTATTTCCACATCACTGCAGAATACATTTACTGCTAAATCAGATGCAATTACCAGAGACAGTGTGATTTTGGGACATAAATATTTGCTAATATGGCATATAATAAGTCTATCTTTTTGCCTAATAATGCACCAATTTCGATCAAGAAAATTTAATTTTTTTTCTATGTCTTCAAGAGTTCTGAACGTCTTCTCTCGCGTATATGCTATATTAGCAGCAATGCTTTCACTTAAAGAACGTTTAAATGCAGAATTTTCAAGTCGTACTCTTTTAGAATCTGGTGACTCTCTGAAGCTTGTCGACGATGCAGATAAATAGGGGGCAGTTAGGCAGAATTCGAGGGATAGCACGATTTCGGAGATATGGTTTCCGAAGTTTAACAGTAATGGTTCTTCCTGTTTTGGAGTCAAATGCGGATGCCTCTCTATTTAGAGATCGACAAAGCCTCCTACAGTCATGACATCACTTCCGACTACCGCAAGTGAAAAGTGGTACTATAGACCCGACATAATCACGTTGAGAAACCAGTTTCGGTTAGATCACTAAAGTTAAGCGACGTTGAGTTTCGTCAGTACGAAATGGGTGATGTATATGGGACGGTTCTCTGCTTGTCCCGGCATTGTTTCAAGTCGTTTTGGACTCCTTCTTGCCACTAGACTCAAGCAATGCCGATTCAGAAATGTGCAGTTGGGATTGCGCAACCCTTGCTTAACAATAAACTCTCCGTTCATGCACCCTTACAGTAGTTATCCATTGTCTCTCGATAAATAACAGAGGCTTCTCTTGGAGCGATTGGATTTGAACTTGTCACGCACATGTAGCAACTCCACGTCTGTAGCCACTTCATCTACCGCCAGTTCCATACACTCAATTATTCCATGACTGTTTCCTGACTTTTCCAGCCATCTTGCAAAAGTATGATGTCATTTTGTTCACATCTATTTCGTCAATTTGATTCAGTTATTTCTTTCGTTCTAATCCGATTTATTCTAATGCTTTTTACGCTGATTTATATTAATTTTCGTCTCCGGTTTCGCTTTTCATATTTCTTTAAGGTCGTCAATCTACCACGGTACCCACTTCACCTCAACCACCTCCCATGTGTACGAACAAAACCAATTCATACAAAGCAAAAAAAAACTCCTTTTTCTTGTTTTTGCCTGAATATATACATGGATATCATTGTAATTTGGGGTCGGCTACTGTTATGGTGTGATATTTATCTAACCTAGTTCGTAAATACATGGACTTTTCCAGACACTATGTATAGAGGATGTTACGACAGAGTAAAGGCGAATTCTCGGAGCAGTTTTCCTGTAACATACTATTCTGTACTGTAAATACACACTCTTGTTAATATACCACCGTGTTGTCTTATTTATTATCGGCCTTTCACGGTCACAAAAGCCACACACCCAGCCTACTTGCAAATGATATAGCTGTTTTATCACTGGACCTAACATCTTACTGATTAGGGTGTCTTTTATCTAGTGGACATTAATTCTGTAGGATTTCAAGTCTGATGACATTTAATTTTTTTAGCTCAGCCAATTTCTTAAATGGTCTCTTCTCTTAGCTAAATATTTTCCCATTGCAATTTTGTATAATTTCTATTCATAACAACTATTAGAATATTCAAAAAAAATAAAATAATGTATTCAAAAAAGATTTTTAATATAAACTAATTAAAAAGTATTTTCAAACAAAAAAAAATTCCACTTATAAAAATAGTAAATGAACTATTTAAGAAAAACATTCCAATTAGAAAAAAGTTTGATTTGATTATTTTTAATAAAAAGTTTTTAAATTCTAATTATAAAAAACAGTTTGATTTTCTGATGTGTTAATAATTTAAATGAATGGTTAAAATAAATTATTAATCACCCCCACCGAAAAAAACATCCGACCTAAAACATAATGAGTAACAGTTTTTTGATAAGTGTTCTGATGTATCAGCATGAAGTTTGATTTTATTAGCTCAGCTAATTTCTTAAATGGTCTCTTCTCTTAGCTAAATATTTTCCCATTGCAGGCCTGCAACTCGTAGCATGCATCTATGCACCCCACAAAAGATGCAGCATTGTGCCTGTTTTAACACCCACTCTCATACAATAAGTTTTTACATGACTGCTTCTGAACTTTGGCCGCCATCTTGTAAAAAGATGATGTCATTTTGTTGGATTTTTTAATTTCTTTTTTTTATTATTTCCACTTTTTTATCCGATTTATTCTAATGATTTTTGCACTAATTTACATTTCCTTTCGTCTCCGTTCTCTCTTTCCATCTCTCCTTATCTTCTTTGATTATTTTTCATCCCTTTTTGTTTTTACTACTCCCCACTCGCGAACATTATGTTCTTCTCGGCGTTTCTGCTGATCTTTTACATCTCTTGATTCCCCACCCGCACATTCGGTTTGTTATTTTTGTTCTCTTTTCTTCTCCTGTCGCTGACATAACATCACATCATTCTGATGCCTTTCTGCGCGCCTGCCATTTTGATTCCAGGAACGGTCGAACGTTTTCAATACATTGACAGCACATATAAAAAATAGAAATAAATCCTGTCGCAAAAAATTACTTTCTTGCTTCTCACATGTCGGAAATATCAGATTACATATTTAATTCTAAACTCTGCTCTTTTTATAACGCAGTTTTATTTGCCTATTGCAAACGAAAGAAACTTATGTTCGATATGAAATTTAAAAGAAAATATGGCGGGAACGACAAATCAAAGAGGAAATAAATGAAATTCTAGTTGACTTTATGGGGTCGCGTGACATCGGCTTTCTCTTGATTTGTTGACAAAAATCAATATGACATTTTGAGCGTTTGAATATAACTTCACGCTTCTAATCTTCTAAACGAAACAGGCATTTTTGACAGACATCGTTTCGCTTCTAAGAATATATTTACCGAAATAAATAAGGAATATTCCCAAGGTTAGTAATTGCATTCCGCAAGTTGGGTAAAAAAGAGGAACCAGTCTACTTGCTGACGGCGTCCGGTTTTTAAATCGAAAATTGACAAGCGGTGTTTATCAAATAACAGTCCCTCATCATTTTCGACCGCTTAGATTTCACAGTCATTTACAAGAATTCATCTGGCGCCATCGAATAAAAGAAAATTCCTTCGGGAATATTTTGTATTGGATACGTTATTACTATTCTGCTTAATATATTTCAATTTTGTATAATTTCTATTCATAACAAACTATTAGAATATTTAAAAAAAATAAAATAATGTATTCAAAAAATATTTTTAATATAAACTATTTAAAAAGTATTTTCAAACAAAAAAACATTCCACTTATAAAAAATAGTAAATAAACTATTTATCTATATATTAATACGATAGCGTGTGTGTTCGTGTGTCACCCTTCCGGCAAAAGCTCTGCGCATGCGTGCCGCACCTAGATTTTGAAAAACATTCAACACGCCTAATTTTCTAAACATTTTCAAGTATTTCCCTTTGGCGCAACGGTTAGCGACGTAGTATTTTTTACTTCGCCCGACTGGTTTATAGTTCGATCCCAACCAACCTCTAAGATTTGTTTTCTACATTTCGAGGGGAAGGGGAAGAGAGGTAGGGAGGGGACGACCGGAAAGACACATATTAATACAATAACGTGTGTGATTTTGTGTGTCATGCTTACATCAAAAGCAACGACCTTTCGAATCTTTGTATGCTACTCATGAATTGGCTTGGCCTTTTGGCTAAGATCAAAGTGTATATCTGTTCCGATGGATACTGCACTCCATAGACTGGTATTGTCTTGGCCTTCGAGGCTTGATTTACGCCGGGCTATGGGTCTGTCCTGTGCAGTTCTAGGAGGTCCACCCTCCCAGGCTTCGCCTCCCCTCTTTGGGGGGGAGTAAGTTTATTGCTTACTGCCTGGGGCGCCCCTACCAGGGAATGCCAACGGGGCTGCCCAGGCAATTTTTAATGGCCAGAGTGCTCACCTTCTCGAGCCCTGGCTTTTCAAACCCCACTTTCCGACCCGACCTTGGGTCACATCTTACTTGTGGGAGTAAGATAAAACTGGTCTTGTGCCTAACTCCTGGAGAGGAGTAAATAAATATTCATGAATTGGAGCCAAATTTAATTTAATCGAAAACATTTACAAAGTAAGGTTTAGTCGTCGAAATATTACCTTCACTAGAAATATTGTGTATAAAGAAGTTTTGTACATTGTTTCATGTATTGTTCATTTTTAAAAAATAAATATACCAGTCCAAATCTTATCATATTTTATTCAAACATGTATACGTTAGGAACAAGATAATTAGTATTAAAAACATAATTTCGTGTAATTTTCACGGGTCCCGCTAGTAAAATATATTAAAATCAAAGAAAAATATTCCAATTAGAAAAAAGTTGGATTTGATTATTTTTAATAAAAAATAAAAATTTCCAATTTTAAAAAACAATTTGAGTTTCTGATGTGTTAATAATTTAAATAAATGATGAAAACAAATTATTAATCACCCCTACCGAAAAAAACATCCGACCTAAAACATAATGAGTAACAGTTTTTTGATAAACACCGCTTGTCAATTTCCGAATTCGAAATCGGAAGCTGTCATCAAGTAGAGTATTTCGCTTTTACCACGAGATTAGTAATAAATCGGGCACATCTGTGACTGCTATTTCAAACTTGAGCATGACAGAAAAGAAAAAGTTATAAAAAAACTAAGCCTGACAGACCGACCGATAGAAAGAACGTTTTTATTTATTGCAACTACATAAAATTAGGCACAAGGCCATTAAATCGGGGAATTGAGTTTATGTTGGTCAGTTTGTGTTTTGCCTAACTTGGCTAGTCTCACTTCTGAAGGGAAAAGACTTAGTCATTTGTTGTATCATTTTGATTTCATAATACGTTCAGATCTCTATCCTAGGGTCGCAATAAGTTTCAGTCTCTGCTCGCTTTGAGGAGTTAATCATTTGTTGTATTCTTTTCCTCTCTTTTTTTGTTTCATTTTACTTCAGTCAAAAGTCTCAGAAATCAAGGGCTCCTTCCTGGGATTAACAATAGATCTCTATATGAAATACATAGATATTCGAATATTACATTTCTCCTTTACCTGTCAAACGTTGAATTAGTAAAGAAATTAAGAACATTTATGAAAATAAATGTTCTTAATTTCTCCCCAATTGACCAGTTTACTATGTTATAGTGTATCTTTCTTGTGGTCTCTTGGTATTACCGGATTCCAGAACAAGAATTCATCTGGTCCGGTGAAGTATCCAGCTTAGTGATGTTACTCTAAGCAACATGACTTGGAGAAGGTGCACCGTTCCTCGTAAAAGTCAGTGTGGGGTCGCCATACCAATGGGGATCTTATGTGGGCTTCGAATACTATGTTGTTTTGAATATTTAGTTAGAGTTTACTTGTAGGGGGAAATATCCTCATGACAGGTTTTCCTGACATACCCCTGTACATAGAGACTTTAGACACTCGAGTTCTTTCCTGATAATACGCACAGATTCTCATGGTCGCATTTCTGTGTTACTTTTATTCACCCCAAACAAGGCATATTGACACTGAGAAGTAAGGGGCTACTGTGATTTGGAACGAAATTTAAAGAAGGCTTTCTAAGTGGGGAGTTGTGCAGTAAGATATTTGCATTTAAATTTGTTTATGGTACAGTCTGGGACACAGGGAGCAGGCAGAGAATTCCAAAGGCAAGCAGTCCTAAGAAAAACGCTATTAGAGTAGAAAGTTTTCCGGTCTGTGGAGATGTTTACAGTGAGGAGTGGGATTTTGCTGCTAGTCGGGTTGGTTTACGTTGAGGGAGTATAAGTATAGTAAGTTCGTCGGAGCACATTCTATGAAAATATTTGTGAGACAAGCACAGCAGTTCAAAATTGGTTGGTGAACTAACAGATCAAGCAATAACTTTCCATGTCTGGTCAAATAGTGGCTTTATAGAGATATAGGATATTGTAAGAAGCAATAAGCTGCAAAATCTCCTCGGTCCGAGGGCAATATAGTTAGTTATTTCTTTTATCCTCTTCCTTTCACAATATGTAAAGATCTGTATTCTGTGGTTGCAATAAACTTTGATCCTTCTGGGGGGAATAGATTTCGTCATCTGTTGTATTCTTTTCCATCCACAATACGTGTCCTATGGTCGCGATAAGGTTTAAAAACTGCCCTTGGGGGGGGATAGAGTACAATACGTTATGGTATGTATCTTGTGATTGTGATAACTTCAATCGCTTTTTTATGTTTTAGCGGAATAGAGTTAATTCATGATATGATTCTGAATTCATTACATGATTTTCATCCTAAAAGTTAAGACTTAAGCTTAAAGGGTCTCAAGAAATTGAAATTAAGGTAATGTAGATTAATTGGTGTCCAATTGTGATACTTTGGACTGCCCTCCCCCCTCAAAAGCCATCGAAATGATTCATTAAGTCGCACAAAGGCGATCGGAAAATAGGATGAGTAGTCAGCTGGGGAGCGCTGAAGAGACAAAAGACCGGGCATAGTATTTCCAGGTATGACTAAAAATATTTAAGAGTGAGAGTTGTTTGCGACAGTTTGAGTTTTATGACGAGTTTCCGTTAGTTTACGTAGTTGAAAGTTTACGGCAGTTTGAGTTTAAGACAGTTGACAGTAGTTGGCGTATCGGATAGGAGACGATAAGATGGGATTAGATCGGACATAAACCCAAGATTGGCTGACCTTAGCAAACCCAAGATTGGCTGACGACTTCTGGTACCGACAATGCGAGTCTAATCAGTTCGCGACGGTGTCACACACACAGAGTTTCAACTGACTTATACACAATGTATCTGAGTTTGTGTTTTTCTTGTGAGTCGCGTTGTTTTGTTTTTCTCAACTTGTAAACTAGTTGTAGTTCCCTCGGCGATCATCAGTGAAATAGATGACATAGCCAGAACGAGAATGAAAGACGAAGACGAGAAGAAAATCACGGCACGCACAACGTTGGGGTTGTCGGCGATTGTCGAGAGAGACGCACGTGGTTCTACACAATGTCTACAGATGAAACCTCATGCAAATCTGAAATTAATTTCAAATGAGAGGTGTGCTTATATCATGTCCACTAAGAACCTTTTAGATACCCCAAACAAACTGAAATTTGGGGAATATTTTTAATTGGTGTCAAATAACCGTTGGTAAAATTTGACAAAAATCGCTAGATTCTTAAGGTTCCCTAAGGGCTCCCACGCCTTCATTGCGATATTAAAACGCTGATGATGTTGTTATGTTATCAGCATGCAAATGGTCATCTTTACGTGAATGTGTTAGGTTGTGATATAAAGGCGAATGATTACAGAAGAGAGAACAGAAGGGAACAGATAAAGGTAGCAATACATGTCTTCATGATGTGTCGTCGTCAGTAGCAGCGACTATATGTGTATCTCCCTGTAGCAACAACTGTGACATAACGTCTTTTTCGTCGTAAACAGCAATATATAATAAAAACAGCACACATATTTGTTTTAATTTTTTATATTATTTTCGCAGTTTCATCTTTCTTTAGATTTCTCATTGAACATGACACAATGTGAGTTTTTTTCCAATCCACCCCGTAAGGGTGAGGGGAGAAATAAAAAAAAACACGGCTGTCTCGTCTCGTATACAGGACCAAAGATAACGTGTCTAGGCTTCGTTTGAATTGACTTGTCACACTTGTGTTGGGATAAAGTTTTCTCGCAGTCTAAATGTCGCCGTTTCCTCTTACCAAATTAAAGATAAAAACAGAACGCTATTAACATTCCATGAAAAATGCCAGTATACTGAAATCATATGCCCTTAATAGGGTTAAGATGAAAATTCATATACACTAAATGTACAAAAGCAAAAAAAATCCCAAACTTTTACACTTTTATTGTCATTAATTAAGGGTATGACTACATATCAACCAAACCATTTCATTATCACATCACTACAGTATAAATCTCTATGCATGAGTTGATGAAGTGTGTGAGGTGCACTGAAGAAAAATTCCTACAAGTAAAATACATAGCTCTGTTGTGCTCGCATACCCTTAATGACAATAAAAGTGTAAAAATTTGGGAATTTCCTTGCTTTTGTACATTTAGTGTATATGAATTTTCATTTTAACCCTATTAAGGGCATATGATTTCGGTATACTGGCATTTTTCATGGAATGTCACTACTTTTGTAAAGGCTATGCCTCAATAAAATAGTCATTTGTAAGGTTTTTGGATTTTTCTGGAAAACTAAAGTATATGGTAAACTGAAATTAAAATGCCATCAACTAGACCCTAGAACCTCTATTTCTGCCAAAAATCAGCTGAATCAATGAAATAGTTTATGAGATACAGGGTAGCACATACGGACGTACCTACACACAGATAACATGATTTAATGATTGAACTTTCTGGATCTTTGGGTTGCCTTGACTAATGATTCTGAAATTCTACACACTTATAGAACCAATCAAATAAAAATTTTGTGCAAAGTTTTAACTAATTTGGTTGATTGGTTTTGTAGTTATGATTGATCAAAGAAATGAGATTTCTAGCATATGCCGTTTTTGAAGTCTATTAAGGGATAGAGCGCTCTCGCGCCTCCCTTGATTCACCTCTCTCACCTTCATACGCTTTCTTATCATCTCATGCAAATGAGTCACCTCAATAAAATACGCATTTTTGCACGTGCGTTTTGGAGTCTGGCCAACTTACAACCGGATGACTGTTTATATTCGTCTTCAATAATTTAGCTTTCGAGTTTGCTACTACTTACTTAAACTTAGACTTAAATTAAGGTACCCTAGATTACTACTTACTTAGACTTAGACTTGGGTACCCTAAATTAAGGTACCCTAGATTACTACTTACTTAAACTTAGACTTGGGTACCCTAAATTAAGGTACCCTAGATTATTACTTACTTAGACTTAGACTTGGGTACCCTAAATTAAGGTACCCTAGATTATTACTTACTTAGACTTAGATACCATACATTAAGGTACCCTAGATTACTACTTACTTAGACTAAGACTTGGGTACCCTAAATTAAGGTACCCTAGATTATTACTTACTTAGACTTAGACTTGGGTATCCTAAATTAAGGTACCCTAGATTATTACTTACTTAGACTTAGATACCATACATTAAGGTACCCTAGATTACTACTTACTTAGACTTAGGTACCCTAAATTAAGGTACCCTAGATTACTACTTACTTAGACTTAGACTTGGGTACCCTAAATTAAGGTACCCTAGATTACTACTTACTTAGACCTAGGTACCCTAAATTAAGGTACCCTAGATTACTACTTATATGACTTAGACTTAGGTACCCTAAATTAACGTACCCTAGATTACTACTTACTTAGATTAGACTTAGGTACCCTAAATTACTACTTACTTAGACTTAAATTTATACAAGCCACTTCTTAAGACATATGAGATAGTCAAAGTGATATTTTACTCTCAGCTTGCTTATGCGCGGAAGGTTAGACTGGTGGGGGATCTTTCTTATTTATATATTAGTAAGCTGTGGGGTTTCACTGGTTATAATATTGGCCAAGTAGCGAATCTCTACGATGCAACGAACCGAAGTTATTGCCAAAAGTGTGGCTCTCACTTTTTTCGTGACCTTGATCTTTGACATAGATATCCTAACATTCAATCAGGTCTGGGGTAGATGATAACCGATATCTTGAGCCGGTTTGGTGACGATTGATCACGCAATGTGAACGCTGCTAGGCTGTTTACAAAGAAACTCGACCGAAAACATTATCTCCTAGTAAGAGACCGAACGTTAGTAACAACGGAAAATCGAAACGCTTGAAATAATTTGATTTGCATCTCATTAAAGGTGTAAAATGGAATCGGTAAGAACTAATTCACACATCTTTGTCACTAAATAACTCAATAGCCGACTCCAAAGATAGTCAATGGAAATACACTTAAAATATGTATCCATATATGGTCAACATAGACTTACTTAAACTTAGGTACGGACATGTCCTGAGGCACATGAGGAAGTCAAAGTGATCCATCGTATTCATAAAAATTTGAATTTGGCATACTTTTGATTGATTTCGAAATAGAATATTTTCCAGGGGCAGGTCGCTCGCCTGAAGCCCAACCACTGACATTTATGAAAAAGACTGTAAGTGAAGAAGTCTCCAGTAGATATTTATCTCCTTGTTTTCAAAGTAGAGCGAAAATTTTAAACACGCCTCCACGCCGTTGTTATTTGTCATGAAACCAATGACGTTTGCCTGTTCAGAACATAAAGAAGACCAACTTGCTTTGTTGCTATTACATAGTCTTTCTTTTTTGTCACGTACTTCTATCTCTGTCACTTCCGGAAATCGACTTCCTGCTAGCTACGTCACTACTTGTTTCTCAGTCACGTTCGCTAACCTATATTTACCTTTCCTTATCTCATGTTACATAGTGTTACATCAGTATGCATGACACGATATGCGAACTCCTATCACAAAATAGTATACAAATCATTTAGACGTCGTTCATTAAAAAGGAATAAGCTGCAAAACTTTAGGAATTCCTTTGTAAATAGTGCAGCAATAACCTACCTTTCCACACATGCATACACCAGAGGGCTTTCAGACCCAATTATCTCCCCTTTTCGCTACACTAGAGGGCGCTGAGATTAGTGTATAAAAGCCGAAACATAACCAGATTCTCTGTCTTTTCTCTTTTTTTTGCGACATGCAAAACACGTGCGTGTGAAATATCCCCATCCGCACTGTCAGTCAGAGCACCAATAATATACCGCACAGTCCTCATACACGGCAACAATAATGTAACCCTCAACGCTCTGTCGTTTTCACTCATGACAGGGTATAATACCTCTCGTGGACATATGTATGCATTTTTACGCAACCGATCCTATTGGGAGCGAACCTTGCGAGGTTCGCCGTAAATAAATGTTATTTTAAACATTATCGCTTTCATTTTGTCCTTTGTTTCATGTATTTGCTTGTACGATAGAGCATATGGAGAGGAATGCTTCCCGAGCGTCCTCTAAACTTCACAAAAGCATTCGTCACACGTGTTTCAATATTGTTTTAGGTCTATCGTAGAAACCTCTAGGCATTACTACCCGTATAAATCGTAAACACGTGTGTCTGTTGCTGCTTGCGTGGAGATATGTAAATGAAGTCAATCTAGATAATTGTAATTAGTTTCGAGGAATGAAAGGATCAGCAAAGCAATTTGAAACGCCATTTTCAGATAAATGAATTGCATGATGATGTCATTAAATCTACTCACTTGTTTGATCACTTTATCTATTAAACGTATTATTAATAATGTTAACCTATTGAATACAAATGTTCAGAAATAAAACATGAGGATTCATTTCCCGATTGACTTCCTAGTCTTACTATTACATATAAAAAAAAATTTCTGTTTAGGAATTTTTTAGATAAAGATTCATAATTTGAATTATTTGGACTACCATTCTCATCTTAGTTGTTATTTTCACGACATTTCGGTCGGTGTAACCTATGACCTTCATCGTGTGCATATTTTAGAACTTAGAAACCTTCTAGGCGAAGTGATGGAAGAACGAAAAATCAGATTGACTTCATCTTAACTTGCAAGTCCGAAATCCGGTAGAATGTTCTTGAAAAGTGGTCCATCAGCAAATCAGACATAACTGGCCACGAACTTGTTCGAACTTTTATAACCTCGTAATTTAGGTTAACTATAAATAATAACTTATACATAAATGGATGAACTATCAAGAGAAACGTTTAACTGATTTATTAAAACTGAACACAAAATGAATTAATGAGTTAATTGGCCGCTGGACGCGATTGATATATTAACAGTCTGACGCCGTAGTCTTTTTTTTTCTTTCTCTCCGGGCAGACGACCCTTTTCCAAGGGCGATAACTCTTAACTTCTGAAATGGTTCAAGGGAGGTAATTCCGTTTTCGTTAGGTGTCCTAACACGAACAAGAGTAAGGCTGTCCTTTTTATTGGCACAACAACAATTTTGGATCTAAAGATGCAACCTTAGTACATTAAAAGAACAACATATCAAAGATGCTTTTTAATTAAAGCTTTAAACCCCGTTTTGCCCCTCTTTCTGAAGTCTCAGATTTAAAGTTGCTGTTTGAATGTACAACCAAAACGGTCATATTAATAGTTTTAGTCTCTTAAATACAAACGTTCTGAAATAAAACACAGCGATTTATTCCCTAGCTTTACTTTGGCATATAAAATTGTATTTGTTTTCTGTTTCGGAATTTTGAGATGTGGATTTACAATTTAGATTATTTGGATTATTATTCTCATCCTAGTCGTTATTTTTACAACGTTTCGGCCGATGTAATCTGAAAACGTTTTCGTGTGTATATTTTTGAACTCATAAACCTTCCAGTCGAACTCATAACGGTACTCTATTTCGACTAGAAAATTCCCCAAATCGAAAAAAAATGTAGTTCAAGAAGTTCGGAATGTACATCGGCCGACACGCTGTGAATAGTAGTCTGAATAATCCAAATACAATTAATATGATGGCTTAGTCTTTTTTCTGAAAATATATCAGTCTTGAAACAGACAAGACGTATTAATTATGCTACTGGCTAGGCGATAATCATTAAGCAATGTGCATAAAACATAATTGACTATCTCTCTCTTCCTCACCCACCTTTTTACCGTTCAGTTACGCGACAATCAACGTCTGAATAAAATTCATTATTCTTCTAAAAACATGTTGTTGAATTAATTGAATAATTATGTTGAGAAAACATATCAGATGGCTTTTGATTGCTGCTAACGAGGGTGGCCTCGGTCATCGGAGGCAGATGACAGCACATCCACGCAAAACTAGGGAAACTTTTCTGGAAGCATCCATCATTTTGCTTACCGAAAATTAATTAATTTACATTACATAAATTATTTTTATTTAGTTTATTTGCTATAATATTTTTAAACGTAACTACATAATATATTAGTTATCTATTATTGTTTTTGTTATTTTATATTAATCCAAAATAGAATAATATATAATTAAAATAATCTTATATAAATAGAGACTTTGTCTGTCTGTCCTTCCGTCATTCATAATTTGTTTAAACGTAATAAATGCATTTCAGAATTTGTCTCATTTCTAAATATCAGAGATCTTTACTACTTGTAGAAATAGTGAATATTGCATTAATTGTAAATAATAAATAAACAACAAATAAAGCGGATGCCATGACTCGAAACCGAAACTTTATCTTCAGTCTTATGTTCTACTAACTGACCAATTTGGACTTTTTTTTTATTAATATAGCGTAAAAATTAGCTTAAAAAATAATTATAGCTTTGGCGTGACAACATAGATTTATAGTTTATATCATGTTTCAAAACATGAATTCAAGCATAAGTGATAATAAAATAAATAGATGAATGGGTAAATATTATCAATAGCGTTTGAAAATGTTCAATGTTAAAGTACTAGAAACGTTACTTGTCCGCAGTTGTTGAATTTCAGTAGAAGCAAATACGGTCTTTAAATTAACTGAATAGACAAAGGTGACAAACACGAAACGCATAAGGCAATATAATGAACATTCCCCGCTCATATTGCGCTTCTGCCGATGGTAATACAAACAATAACAAATCTTACACACATACACGCATATGGGGTAAGGTACACGACAATTCATGAAAATGAAATGTCGTGGTTGACAAAATGTGTGAAAAATGACAAACGGAAAACAGGTTAAAGTTCAGGAGAAAAACAAAAGCAAGAGATTTGACCGGTTTCGTTCGTGTTGGCGAACGTCTTCAGAAAAAGTGAAGATTTTGAAATAATTTTATTTTGAAAGGTGCACACATGGGATAAGGAAAGGATGATCCGATTGGACCATATGAGAAGACTTTAAGTGACGTTAAAATATGACAAGTGCGTGACACATTCTTCTTTGTTTCTTATTCTTCTTTTTATATTTTTATTTATTTTCTTTTTCTTTTTCACTTTCACACCTACTGAGTTAGTATGGGGAGGCGGTGGTGGAAGGGGGTAAAAGCCGATAAGAGGGAGGAAGACAGAAGAATGTGTCACCCACTTGTCATATTTCAACGTCACTTAAAGTCTTCTCATATGGTCCAATCGGATCACACTTTCCTTATCCCCTTATACTGGGGAATGCCGCGGGGAGAGGAAGAGGTAAATATATATTAATATTTCTTTTCAATTGTATGGGTTACAAATTGATTTTAGGTTTTGTTTAATCCATTTACGGTGGCTATTCGTTATGGTTCCAAGCGTTCCAATGGGAATCACCTTGACTTCTTTACATTTCCATAGTCGTACACACTCCCATTTTAGATCTTGATATATATTTATTTTTCTTATGTTCTTTCTCCTGCACTCTGGTATCGAAAGGGCAGACTATGTCAATTATTAAGTAAGTTCTCTTATTTTATTTAGAAAGATTAAGTCGGATTTGAAATGTTCAAAAAACTTATCAGTTTGTATGCGCATGCCCCGAATAACTTTGACATTGTCGTTCTCCTGGGCAACTTCTGGTTTATGCCTATACCACTTCTCATTGTGGTCCAATTCGTAGAGTTTGCACCTGAGCGATTTTATCGTGTGTACATTTTTTATATTGATATTCTAGCATGTATATATATATATATATATATATATATATATATATATATATATATATATATATATATATATATAAAGATAAATAAATAAAATGAATGAAAAATAACGCGAAATGTTTTTCGGCATTACTGCTAAACAACGTCGAGTCAGAACTTGAACCTAGGACGGAAAAGTATAGTCGCATTCTTGATTATATTAACACCCTCTCAGCTAATATAATTGTTGAGGATAAGACATTATAAAAAAAAGAAGAATAAAGTCTGTATATACAAAATAATTATTATTATCGACAACATAAGAAAACGAAATATGAAGAGTTCGTAGAATATTAATGTTCACAATGTCACAAGCAGTGATGGTACGATTTCAATATTCTTTCCAATTCCTATACAATTACCGATTCTATTCTAAATTCGCGATTCCGATACAATTACTGATTCTATTCTAAATTCGCGATCCCGATACAATTACCGATTCCGATTTTTTTTAAATCTCTAAATATTTAGCGATTTTCTTATTAATTAAAAAAAAAACCATGTAATATGTGCATATAATTTCGCAAACGTAAAATCACACTTGTTGGGAGGGGATATCTATAGATTTTAGATTTACAGGTGTTTAAAATCAATAAATATTTATCATTTTATCATTAGCGCCGGCAATAAGAAATTTTGTTCTAAACAAAAACGAACAAACAACAATAAAGCACAATTAAAAGAATCGTTTTTGGCATCGGAAAATTAGCACAATTTTTTCTGATGCGGATTCCTTATTCTGATTAATCTGATTAATCGTCCCAACACTAGTTACAAGCACGCTTGGTGAATGAAAGGTTGTTTTTGTCTGTAAGGAGACATTGAGTACACATGTTTCTTTCGGTTATCGCCGTGTCCGTTTATGTGTGTGTAAATGCGATACGCATATGTATTTAGGCTTGGATAAGACATTTTTT
Source organism: Sepiola atlantica (assembly GCA_963556195.1). Classification (NCBI taxonomy): domain Eukaryota; kingdom Metazoa; phylum Mollusca; class Cephalopoda; order Sepiida; family Sepiolidae; genus Sepiola; species Sepiola atlantica. The sequence goes on along the minus strand of OY744533.1, from coordinate 19,723,613 downwards.
TGATGAGAAAGAGACGGGAACTGGACAAGGATAGGTTGTTGGTTTGTGTAACTTTTCTTTAGGACGTGCCATACGATTGAACAACACATTACACGGACGGATAATAGTTTTTTTGTTGAATAAACACAGGAAAAATACAAAAGGGTTGAGTAAATACCGACAAGATGAAATAATCTTCATCCGGAGTTCGTCGATTTTTCTGCCATCAGTCTGGCAGAGAACACAAGATCACATCTTGCCCACTTGGGAAAAAGTCACGAACTGAAATGTTCACGTCTATCACGTAGTATGTCTTATGATCGCGCGTGAATCTCGTTACATGTAGACGCGCACCTGTTGAAGAGGCGATGATTACAATGATCGTCAAGCCGAATCACAGTGGCATAGATCGACAAAAAATAGCCAATTCATGTAAGCTGCTACATATCTTTGCATATTAGCGTGCCTGTTTTGTTAATGAGAGAGTGTATGTACGGACTGCGTATATGGGTTCGGTGAGCGGCATGTGTATGCTTCGTTTGGCGTACATAAGTTAGTGTGTGTCTCTACTTTTGTTTGTCGTGAGCCTTCGCCTCTAAAAGGTCCGGGCAGGATTTGGTCGTAGACACGTGTGTTGTATGTGAAAAAAATGAGGTGGAGCGAAAAAGAAAGTCGTGTGTTTGGTTTTTATAGTACGTACTAGAATTCGGAGTGAATAATTCTTGCCTTTTGATTGGCTGAAAGAAACTGCTAATTTGAGCTTTGTCCAATCGAGAGCTGATACGAAAAAGTAACATTCGCTGCTGCTGCGAACATAAACCTTTTATTATGGGTTCTATATATCATATGAACCGATCGAATATTTTAGTATGAAATTATACTGGAGATTTGTTGTATATTTGCATGTTATCCGAATGTATTAAAACTAATATATATTATTTTAATTATTTGGACTAACATGCTTATCTGCTTTCTTATATTTACAACGTTTCGGCTGATTTAATTATCGAACTACTGTAGAGGCATCTTTTCGAACGTGGGAATCTTCTAGTAAAATGTGTTGGATTTCACTCATGTTATATTTAATGTAGGCGTATTCGTTTTTCCGTGTACGCAAAGAAGGCGCCGATGGCGACGACAACGACGATGTGTGTATAATGTTAATGGTGAATTAATGGTTGTTAAATAAACACATGTTGTTGCTATTCTACATTCATGAAAACCCTTTTACAGCCTGAAAATGGTCCTAAATTACAGTACTATATCAGATTTAACCATCTATATCCATTCATAGCTTTTGAGGATGTTTTAGGACCTGCAATGTCGCATGAAACCACTTTTTCACCGAAAAATGATGGATTTTGAGTCCCGTGGAGCTTTAACGGCTATTTTTGGCCTGCACCTTCTGAATTTTGCAAAATTTTCAAAATGTTTGATCGTTTAGTGTTATTTATGTATAAATGAACACAAAAAAATACTACTCGCATGAATCTGAAATTTTCACCCATTACGTCCCACCCCTATTTATATTAAATACTATAACGAAGCCATGACGTTGCTCTAAATTGAATGAGGAACATTACTATGTCCTTTTTTAACTATGCTAATAAGAACATATAACTATTTTAATACTCCCCTCTCTAATATAGTTGGGAAAAGATGACATTTTGGAAAAACTCTCTGAATTAGTGGTTTAACTTTCATTCAAATCGGATATACGTATTTAATTTATATATATATATATATACAGGGTGGGCCAAAATAAGGGTTCTATCTTTAAATTTGAATAACTTGAATTTGAATAACTTCCACAAAATAAAAGTTAAACTCACCAAACTTTATGTGTGTGTAGACTGACCCTTCCGAGATTTTTTGAAATAAACAAAACAAATTTTAACCGAAAAACATTTCTTAAAACTTACAAAAACTAAAGTATTGTTTTTTACACTGTTTTGAGTTTTTTAAGCAAAAATAATGTTTTCTAAATGAGGGTACGTTCCTTAGGGCTAATACGGCTCATGCTTGCTTCGGAAGGGGTCCTTTACTTATTCTAAGAAAAAAAATTTAAAAGAATCAATAAATAAAAAAGTTATGAATTTTTAAAAATAGGACCCTTATTTTTGTCCACCCTGTATATATATATATATATATATATATATATATATATATATATAATTTAAATTTCATTACAATAAGATACATTTTAAGTTTTAATGGAGGTTCGGCTCCCATAGGAGGCCACTTAGAGATTCAAGATCACTTCCACAAAACAGTTCAGATATCACTAAGCTTTTAGTTTTTGTTTTTTTTAATTTTGCTTTTCTATGTTTTCTTTTATAGGAACAACACACAGACATTGACATTAATATGTGTGTGTGTGTGTGTGTGTATGTATAAAAAGTCAATGTGAAAAATATGTTTATATATTTTCACAATTTATTTTCTATATTTTGACGTTAGGAATATCAATTTTCCCTTATATAGAAAAAAGTGTTTTTTTTCCAAGAATAGAACAAAATTTTCGGCCGTAATTCTTCGGCCCTCGTCAGTGTACACACATAGAGAGAGAGAGAGAGAGAGAGAGAGAGAGAGAGAGAGAGAGAGAGTGAGAGAGAGAGAGAGAGAGAGATCGTCTTAAGATTAGCACAACGCTACAGCCATATAAAAGCGAGTTATGAAAGAGGAGGGGGGTACCTACAAAGGTAAATCAGCCAGAGACTGACAGCCACGATGCGTTCAGCGCCGTCTTGAACTGTTTGAACGTCTGCGGCCTGAGCACGGCTTCCGGCAGTTTATTTCACAGCTCAGCACCAGAACCGAAAAAGAAGACTTCGAAATACTGACTCAAAATTGTCTCAAGTACAGCTTGTGTGAGTTTCCAGGAAACTCTTTCTGTCGAGCCGATGTGAAGAAGAGGTTTAGGCGACAAATTCTAGTTTCTATTGTGTTAAAGACGAAGATGGGGTGTCTAGTTGTTATTCGTAGCGATCCGTGAGCTATCTGAGTCGCCAACCTCTGAACTCGCTCAGGTGTCTGTTTAGCTGTCTTCTCTGTCTCTCTCTGTCTCTCTCTCTCTCTCTCTCTCGCACGCAACCGCGCGCTTTATGCTCTCTCTCTCTCATGCCCTTTCTTCATATCTTCCTCTCTTGCTCTCTCTTCCTTTTCTTCTCTCTGTTGCTCTCTCTATTTTTACTTCTCCGTCTCTCGCTCTCTCTCTCTCTTTCGTTCTCTCTCTCTCTCTCTCTTTATCTCTCGATCTATCTCTCTTCCTTCTTTCTCGCTCTTTTTACACCTCTCTTTCTCTCTCTGTATTACCCTTTCTTTCCCTATCTCTTTCACTTCTTATCTTGCTCTCTCGTTCTCTTCCCACCTCTCTCTCTCGCACACTAGCTCTTACTTCCTATATTCGTCTCTCTCTCTCTCTATCTATATATCTATCTTTCTCTCTCCCTCTCTCTTCCCTTCGCTATGGGCCTTTCTTAGTCTCTTTTGCTTTCTCTGTCTTCTTTTTTCTCTCTTTGGTGCTTTCTCCCTATCTCAATCTGTCTTTCTCTTCCTCCTTTGCTCTCTTTCTCTCTCACGAGCGCACTCTCTGTCCCTTTCGCTCCGAATACAATTGCTTAATTATTATTGAACAGACATATAAAAAAAACTCCTAAAAATCAATCACAGCAGTATCGATTCTTTCGTATAGATTATTGTCGATGCTGAGAATAAAATATATAAATTTGTCCAAATTCTAAACGGAAATGTTTGTTATTGTTGTTGTTGTTGTTGTTTTTCGGAATCGACCAATCAAAACTCGTATTTTATTTAAAACATCTTCCATTCCTCCAACACTGACCGAAAATACATTTGGGGATTATTCCCATTAGTGAATACCGTGATTACTTCGCTAAATTTTAGGATTTGAAAATGGTCATTCTATTTATACCCATATTCCTCCTATCTTTTATCCCTCCGCCATCTTCTATAACAGTAGCGTGGTGGCAAGGTTTCTGGGGGGCGCCAAAATGGGGTTTTAGGGGGCGCACCCTTTGTAGGAGACCCAAGAAAATTTAAAATAAAGACCTTAATAAACACAATTTTGTTCCATTTCAGAGAATGGCATGGGACCAAAGAGGAAGAGAAAAAGAGGCGCTCAAAACCGGCAGCAACTCGAGAGAAAGGCAATTCTTTAACATAAAGTAATGCATTTTAGTGCTAAAAAATGCATCAACGGGGGCATCTGGAGACCGTAAAATGGCAAAATTTTCCGGGCCTCCGCCCCGTACCCCGCTGGGGGGCTTCAAGCGCCCCCCAGACCCCCAGCTGCATTTTTTCACGACTTCGTCGCTCATATCCGAGGGGGGGGCACCAAATCAGTGATTGGCCCCTGCAGCCATCAACCTCCCACCACGCTACTGCTTCTATCCACATACCAAAACACTGCCACCAACAGATCATCTATAAACACACACCCAACGTTCAAACTCCCACCAACTCTACTCGAACCCGCCTTCACAGTATCATTTAATTTACCCACCCCGGTTTTTACTTTTATTTCTCCCACCATCACTCACAACCTTTTTTATATATTCTACTTCAGTAAGTTCTCATAGATCAAGAGACCATTTCCCGGGGCTAACACTTGATTCCTTTATCAGATACATCAATGATTGAGTGTTTATTTAAAGTTCTTTTCTACTTCTCAAATCTTGAAAAACTAAAACAGTGAAGAACGATAACAATTTCACCAATGGACCCATTAACAATGTTATAGTTTATTGTTCTTATGATCTTAGCTTGATTTTGTTGGATTCAAAGACTAAAATTCATCTGGTCTTGTTTAGTATCCAACTTAGTGTTGTTATTTGAAGTAACACAACTACAAGTAGGTGTACTATTACTCGTATAAGACAGTGTTATTTTGCATATTTGGTCAGGGTTTATTTGTAGGGGAAGAGTCCTCATGTCAGGTTGTCCTGACAAACCCGTGTACACAGAGACAGAAGACACTCGAGGTCAGTATCTACTAGACATTTAAACTCTTTCTTTATAAATATATATGTATATTCGATTCTGTTTAATTAAATGTTTACTTGACAAAGTTTAGTAAATTAAAACTTTGTCTTTATATATATATATATATATATATATATATATATATATATATATATATATATATATATATTCGATTCTGTTTAATAAATTGTTTTTCGTAAATTAAAACGCTGTCTTTATATATATATATATATATATATATATATATATATAATATTCGATTCTGTTTAATAAAATGTTTTTCTTGACAAAGTTTCGTAAAGTAAACGAAATATCGAAACGAAATCAACATGAACCTGTGTTAATTTCTTATTGTTTTCGGCTTATTGCCTTTATTTCTGTTTATATTTATACATACTTATATAAGAATCGTTTCTGTGTGTTTTACAGAGTGTATGAAGCTCGAATGATCGTACTGAAAGCATAGATGGAGGATTCTGATGATTATTCACGTAGCTCATAGCTAGTTTATCATTTCCAATCTTTGGTTCTCTCTTTGCAAGACATTTACAGTAAGAGCTCGTATAACTACCATAACGGAAAAATAATTTTATTTCTATTTACATGTGCCTAACATGTGCCTAGCGTCAGTTGGAATTTCCATAGATGGAGTATTTTGGAAGGGGTTCCCACCCGTAAAACACATTGCCGCAGAACTGCTTCGCTGCTGATTACAACTAAGTCCTTTTCAAATCCCATGTCAACAAATTATTGTCCTAAACCGCCCCATAAGTAATCAAACGTAGTTCATACGCTTGATAATGTTAGTACTAGATAGGTATCAATATGACTATTAATGTATGTTAAGGACAATCATTGTAATCTGTTGTAATATGCCCATGTAAATATCAATGAATAAGTAATACGTGTCCTATTTGTATTTTTTCTTAGGAAGCCTGCTTCTATGATATTTAGCAATGATGAATATTGATACCTATCTAAGTAATTCGGCTGATAATCATTCCGTCTCATTAACCAATTTCTTTGAGTAGTTCTTGTCCTTGATAACCGTTGACTAATACTAAAAAAGACAAGTCAGTCGAATAAAAATACCATAGCGGCTTCGGTTGACTATGTTTAATCTCTACCACAGCTATGTCAAAAACGGCGCTATTCTTCACGTTTTTTTTTTACATTTAACTATTTTATACATACTGTTGTTCCACAACAACAAATAGAAAAGTTATTAAAATTATCATAAATTTTGATTTGACCAATTATATTTGTTTCTTTTGTTATTTTTGTGAGAGTCAGGAATATCGAGGAATCAGTTTTGCCTCCATTATTAGTCGTTACGGGCCTTTTCGGGATTCAGCTCAACTTGAATGCATGTGGTTCAAGAACAAGTCAACTCAACTTGAAGACACGTGGTTCAAGAACAAGTCAGCTCAACTTGAATGCATGTGGTTCAAAAACAAGTTAGATCAGGTACGTAGAATTTCTGGAAAAACATGCATGAAAGGGTTGATTTTTATATTCTCTGATCGTGTTGTTCATCGCCAACTGACAATCTCATTGACCCTTATACTCGAGCGACTTTTGGGCCTTGATAAGCGGTGTCACATTACTAAAAAACATACAAAAAGTAAACATATAAATTGTGTCTATTTTTAAGTTGTTATTATACCGCATTTCAATACATTTTACAACGATGTGAACGTCTGTATTATTATAAGCGTTTAGTTTCACTGGTGTTTTAAATAATTTGGGCCACGGAAAAATATTTGTATATATCTTCTACTTCTGCATCTGTGTCAATTTTTAATGTTATTGTTCACGGATAGGTTGACTGTCCAACCGCCTTGCCCCGTTCTGTTTGCTGTGTGTGTATATATTTTTTCAATGGCGGCCATGTTGCTCTCTGTGTCGTCTAAGTTCTTCTCGGTGCTACTGGAGGCTTTTATTTCAAGTGATTTTGTCTTCTAATTTCTGTAAAATTCACTCATGAATTAAAATTTCGGAAAACTTCAATTAGTTGCGTACGACCTTTATGACAACATAGGGATGCTGAGTTTGAAAGACCTGTTTTACTACATCTCGACTCCATTATGAAGGACCAAGAAATCTATATTATATTTGTGGTGTAATTCATTTTTTTGAGGTACGTGTAAGCATTGGACACACGAAAAAGTGCAGTGGAATTGCTGGTAGGTTGAGAGAACATCACAGTTTGTGTGCAAGAAGTGTAGGACAAGGGAGATGGATGAGAACTCAGACGTGGAGAAAATATATCTGTATGACGATGTTGTTTGGGTTGCCGAAACGTTTTGTTATCTTGGTGATACCATTGGAGCACAGGGTGGAGCAGGTATTAGTGTGATGGTAATAGTTAGGAGTGGATGTAGTTAGTTTAGAGAACTTCTGCCATTACTAACCATCAGGGCTTTATCACTGTCGACCAAGGGAAGCGATTATCAGACATGTGTGCGCAGTGTAATGGGATATAGAAGTGAAACCTGGTCAGTCATGGTTATGGCCATGCGTTGCATAGCATGGAAACTATATAAAATGATACGAATTATGTGCAATGTGAGTCTCTAAGACAGGCTTAGAACTGATAGGAGGATAAAATCTGAACATTTTAGGGAGATGTGTACAGAACAGGAGACTTCAAATGGTATGCCCACGTTGAGTAAATAGATGAAACTTTTGTAGTCCGTTGTCGAGGTGGGAAGTTTAGTTCACGTGGAAAGGCTAAAAAAATCATTAGAGGAAGTGAAAAGAATGGACTTGAAAGAATAAATGATAAATAAAGACCTGCTAAGAGATAGGTTTGTTTGGAATTTCTAAAAGCCGTCCAACGAATACCAGCATGTAAAACGGACGTTAAACTGAATATTATGATGATGATGATTTTTCTCTGTCTGTCTGTCTGTCTGTCTCTTTCTCTCTTTCTCTCTCTTTCTCTCTACCTATCTATCTATCCATCTACCTACATATATGTGTATCTGTCTGTATATCTTACTCTCTCTATATATATATCTATTTATCTATCTATCTCTATCTATCTATCCATCTACCTACATATCTATCTGCTTGCTCGTCTGTCTGTCTCTCTCTCTCTCTCTCTCTCTCTCTATATATATATATATATATATATATATATATATATTATAATATAAAATGAAGTAATAAAATAAGGTGTCAATCAAATTTTATTAGAATTCAAAGTTCAAGCAAAGTATCCTTAAGTCCTTAGCTCATGAGTTTTCAAAGATAATTCTTCTCTTCATAGGACCATTACCGCAGTTATACTACTACAGGTAATAAAACTACGCTTTGAAAATATATAAAATTATATACACAAATACATAAAAATACATAACATCAAACATATCAACCCAAAAATATACTTTTTGTTGAATCCATACAGTCCATCCAGGTCATACAAATTGAGAAGCATAATCAGGAAAGACATTACTCCAAGTTATAAACAGCAGTCCATATACGTGAAATTGAAGGGGTCGGCAAAGTTATCCAGTCGCGAAATGTGTCAATATTCAATGTTTATGATAAATAAATCAAATAATACAGAAAGTCCAATCAAAGTTCCAAAATCCCGATATGTGCAACCCAAGTCAAATCAAAGTTCGTTGTTAATTAGAAACCCCGTTAAATCCGAATTGAGCAAAACAAGATTGAATCCCGGTCGCATCTTGCCAGCAGAGCGAAAAAAATAAGTAATCTTCTCTCCTCAGCGATTCAACCAGACATGACAAATCCCTAACGAACAGAAGGCGATATTAAATTGTCTACATCTCTGAATGACTTTAATAGATCGGAAATTGTGTCTGTGTTACTTCCTGTTTAAACCCGCTTGATGGACTCAACGAAGAAAGCAACAAACATCTAATCTGGATGGGGTAGATGGCGGGGTTGTTTGTTGCTTTCTTCGTTGAGTCTATGGACTCCATCTACCTACATATATATCTGTCTGTTTCTTTCTCTTTCTCTCTATCTCTCTCTCTCTCTCTCCTTATCTATCTATCTATCCATCCATCTACCTACGTATCTATCTATCGATCTATCTATTTGCCAGAGGACAGAATTACAAAATCAGAACAACTTTTCTAATGTCAAATTATTGTTATTCGTAAAAGGAAGGGAATTAGAGCCGTAGATTCTGTGTTCCCGCTGGACATCTGTAAACGTTTATATTTAATTTACTTTTTCATGACTTGAAAAATTAAACACCAAGTAAAGTAAGATATAAGGATAAAATGACAATAAAGGGGTCAGCGGTGGAAACAATAACATACAGCAATCTTCTTTCATTCCCAGCTTGCTAGTCCACCTAAAAGGAGAATTCTTGCTCAAATCAAACAATATTTACATATAAACTTGGAGTACTTCATGCTGGTAAATGTCAATTTGCTTCTATGTGTTCGATGAGGGCAAGTATATAGGACATTCATTTTGTAGGATATGGAAGAGAATATAAAATGTTGGGTATCTTTTAGAATGGTCAGTACGCTGAAAACGCTCAGAAAAACAAATATACAACAAATAAAAGTGACTGTCGTCGATAAAAGTTAATTTAAAACTGACCTGTGATATTTGTTTATATTTTTAAACCGTTCCAACTGCTATTTATTAGAAATCAATAGTTTTGTCACACGAACATTGCAAAAAAAAATGGCGCTTGCTCGTAAGGAAGTGAGCAGAAGACGCCATTTTGTCTAGAAAGAATACGAGTAGAAAATGAACAAGAATTTTTTTTTTACATCTAATAAAAACCCATTTATAGTACGTAAAAATACAAACAAATATCATAGGTAAGTAGACAATACCTCTTCTCGACGTAGGTTAAACTCACTTGTTGCGTATTTATTTTTATAACCCCGTTCTCGTTCGCTTTTTGGACCCCGTCCGCGACTGTACTGATCATTCTTAATAATACCCAAAATGTTATTTGTCGGTCAGCCCATAAAGTTAAAATTTTCTATATCATTTATTCAACCTGAGAATATAATATCGGTGCATTAGTAGATAGACGATAAAATAGATATCATTTATATTGTGAAAAATGCGCATCAGATAAATGCGCATTTTTCTGCGATTTTTTTTCGGCCTCAGGCACTTGGATATTTTGTTAAACAAACATGCCTCAGGCGACAATGAATTCCTGCCAGCAAAGTCTTGCTGACAAACAGTTCGATAAATCCCCAAAACGAGTTTATAGATACTAGGTTTATGTATTTTTATAAATATTTTACAATTTGTTGTTTTTTTAATGTGGAATTCAACTATAAGTTATTTACAACAAATTTTAATTTTTTTTTTATATAAAAAGTTTAGTTAGATAAAGTTGCTTTAGGTTTAAGTTATTTTAATCTGAGAAAAAGTCAGCCGAAAAAGTTTCCCTTAACAACTCGTATTGATTAAATACTATTCTCCTAGTGTAGAGCATTATTACCTCCGCCAAAGAGATTATTTTTTTCGTTCGATTTTATTTGTTTGTGGTATAGCCTAACGTGCGCACCGCTTGACTAATCGTCAGCAAACTTGGTCAAAATATCGATCATGGTCTAACTTAGAATTTTGGGATATCTAAGACAAAGGTATAGTTAAAGGTCACAGAAAAAGTAAAAGTCACACTTTTGGTAATAAAATCGATTTTGTTCATCGTAGAGACTCGTTACTTGGCCCGTGTTGTAGCCAATGAAGTCCCGCATTTTATATGATCTTGACACTGAATTTTAACCTTAATCTTAAAATAATTGGTGTACATCAAAATCTACACTTCCAATCTTTGCAAATTTGATGCATGTGTCTGATGTTCGTTGATAACTAACCCCCATCCAAAATTCTGATAAGGAGTTATCAATGTTTCCATGGTATAACTTAGGGAATACTTCATATAATATGGAGAAGTAAGACACAGATAAGACTGTGTCCTATTTGTACATTATCAGGCAGCGGTATTCAGTCTCACGACTGACTTATGTTCTTGTTTACCTATCTAATCATTTAGAATATTTTTGTATCGAAAACACTAGAACGCGAATAACACAATTGTGTTAAGTATTAGTGTGTATTTTTATTAGCATATTATTTAGTTGATATTTATACTAAATTAATTTGGTGTTATGTTGAAAACTAGATATTTGGCGTTTTTTTTAGATTGTTATGTGAACGTGGCTTCCGGTTAAATTTATGACGTCACGTCCGCTACGGATGACCTTAAATGAAAAAAAGTGTTTGTTTATGCGATTTTCATAAATTAGTTTTGTTTATGCGATTTTTTTTATTAGTATTGTTCCTTCGAATTATAGTTTAATAATAATATTGAATTAATTTTAACAAACAAATTATCAACCGAAAATTTTTTTTTTTAATTTCGACTTCCGCTTCCTTTTTTCGTTGCTAATTAATGATTACCTTCCCATAAAGTTAGAATTAAAATAATGGACAACTTAGTTAGTGATATAATTCTAGCTGCAGAATTATGTTTTATAAATATCAATTTGAACAATTTAATGATAGAAACGAAAGACACTAGCAGTATAATGAATTGGTTGGCTAGACATTTACATTAATAAGAAAATGTGTATTTTCAATGGAAATATTATTTGTTTATTACTACATTAAACTAAAAAAAAATTAAACAAATGTATTGTTATTATTAAACTATAATTCGAAGGAACAGTACTTATAAATCGCATAAACAAGAAAGTCTAACAACAACGGGTTTTTTTACATTTACGGTCATCCGTAGCGGACGAGACGCCATCAATTTAACCGGAAGTCACGTTCACATAAAAATCTAAAAAAACGCCAGATATTTTCTAAACAATGATCACGAAGAGCTCATGGAGTTCACCTTATCTGGAAATAATCTGGGATTCGTGAGAAAATAAAATTAATAAACGCTAAGCGGAAATTACGTCACACATACGATTCAGAGACAGTGGCAGTTTCCAATTTGTGAGTGCTGATAGGAGCTTGAATGAGATGAGATCGCCTGATATGACGTTAAAATATTTAAGCGATGAGCTTAAAATAACTCTCTCTCTATATATATATATATCTCTCTCCGACGCCATTTAATTTTAAGCTTACTGAACAATCATGGCAAATAAATCGTTCAAATCCTACGATTGAGTTGTTAATTGACTAATTGAATGATTAAAGTGAGAAGCATGCTAGATGGATTTTTATTACAGCTACCGAAATCAGGAACACTATAAGTCACACACACACATAATGAAGTCCGAGAGTACAAAGTATGATTTTGAGATGATTGCGATATTAATGATTAAATGATAACATAAGCGTCAAAAAAGTGACGACTATGCATTAGTGGTTCGTGATATTTCACATGACAATCTATGTTCAAATCCAATCTATTGTGCTTCATTCAAATGACAAACTTATTATCATGTTTTTTACATTTGTGTGGCACTAGGTTCTAATAAGAAAATGGTATCTATGATACATGATATATGATATATCTAAATGGTATCTCAGAGACAGGTTCGCACGGGATGTTGCCCAGTCGATTGCGTCGCTTGCCAACGCGTATTTCTGTAGACAGAATTGACCACTTTTTAGTAAGATTCATAGTAGGATAACTTTATAAGAACAGACAGACAGAGAAACCATTTATCTCTATTTATATAAAGTTAGGTGTGTGTATATGTTTATATATTTCTATGTATAAGATTCATCCTAAACTAATTAACCGATCATAATGAATTCACTTAATATATGCTCTAATTATATATCTCTATTTATATAAAGTTAGGTATGTGTATATGTTTATATCTACAAGATTCAACCCTAAACTAAGTAAACGATTATTATGAATTCAGGAACACAGCTGCGAGGCGTAATGGGTCCAAATGTGGGCTATATTTAGTTTTATTTAGTTTAAATGCGAGTAAAAAGCGGCTAAAAGTCTTCTTTGAAAATTTAGCTACTTCCGATTTTTAACAAGTATTCGACATAAATTTATAAATATTCTTCAAATTTCGGTTTCTTTAGAGTGCTTTAAAGAATCTGAAATTAATTATATGGGCACAACCTCTAATTTGAAAATTCAAATATTTCAGATTTGCATTGAATTTGATCCATAGTCATTAATCACGAATTAAGCCAGATTCACTTAATTTAATTTTTTTCATAAGACCCTTTACGCCTTACATTTGAAACATTTTCTAGAATGTGATGGATTTTATTAAAATTGCAGTAAGGATTCTAGACGTAAGGTTTAGTAGCATTATTTCTGGATTTTAAACTTCGTTAGGAGGCATAAAAGTGGTGCAAAACTTTTCTGGTCGGGGAATTAATTTTACTCATCCTGAGCCTGGTATTCTTCTAGCGTTTGTATAAAACACTGCAAAACTATTAAACAAAATCAACTTTTTAAATGAAAATAATCGATCAGTACTATGTGAATGAACCTGTGACATAGAATGGCAAAATACAAATTTGAAAAATGGTTGTACTTAAGAGGCTCAGCGACACTGTAGCTTTCAGTTATCGTTTGTTTCTACCATACGATTTCTGTGTTCATTATTGTTGTGGTTCTTTGTTAGTCGTGTTCGTTAGTTCACACACAAAACATATCAGAAAACACGTACACTATTGTTTTGTTTATTAATAATTCGCGTGCTTTGCGGCGTACATTCGTTCTTCTGTCCATTTCTCGTTCTGTCTCCCAGATTATCCCCGTTCGCTCATTTCTTATTTTCTGATATCTGTCTGTCTATCTGTATCAGTTTCTCTTACTTGCTAAACGATTGATGTCAGAAAGTATATCATGCATTTTCCTTTCTTTCCAACTTAAAAGATAATTCGGGTACCCTTTTTGTCACACTTCTGAATTTTATTTTTTATGAAATCCTAATAAACTATCATGTCCAATGTACGTTGATTGACGCCATAAAAAATCCCATTATAACGAAAGGGTACGTCTTTTTATTTCATAGATTTGAATCTCGTTATTTTCGTTAGTAAACCTTACGACTAATTTAATCGTCTTTCCTCATAGTGTTACATATCAGCTACATTAAATAACCTAGAAGGGTTGATACGCCGTTAAATATGACGCAGAAGGGGGTTGCAGAAGAGAAAAAAATTGCTCACTACAATTTCTTAACCGAGTCTGTCACACTTTAAGTACTAAACAGATCTGTCAGATTTGTTCATAAAAAGTGAACCATCAATTTGATCCTATCAATTATAGCAAACGGTTTTAAAGTTGATCACCGATTTTATAAAACACAAAAGACAGAACGGATACCCACATCTTTGCCAAGGTGTCAAAATTTATTTTCTCCATGCAGTCATGTCTGTTTTGTATTTTTTTTTTGGGGGGGGGATAGTTTGCTGCATTTACTTATTATGTGATTTACTGTTTCGTCGCTTTGTCCACATTGTCTACATTTACTGTTTTCTTGGGTTTTATCTTTTTTCCCCACTTTTCTTTTCTTGTATTTTTTCTGGTTTCGGTGCTTCCCGAGTTGTTCACTGAGACGGGGTCTCTTGCTGCGATGATCGGCCTTTCTGTATTCTGGGTGATGTATTTCTCCAGTTTATTTTGTGTCTTCCATACAGTATTCTATACTTACCAGTTCTTTTCCCCCTTCCTTTTGTGCATGTCTGTATAAAATGAATATATATATATATATATATATATATATATATATATTAAATTAAATATTTAATTTTTTTATACCTACAGACGACGTCGTTTCGGGCTTACACCTCATCAGCGTGGAGTGGTGTTTATATAACCCTAATCCTAACCCTACCCCTAACCCTAACCCTAACCCTAACCCTAACCTTCATTAGAAACTACTATGTTTTACGTCTTAGTTTCATCTTTTCGAACTTTGACCCGTGGCGCAACGATTAATGGGGGTGTTTAACAATCTCATCTAAGTAACAATATTCTGGAGATTAAAAGTTCAATCTTCACAACAGGTCATAATCAATTTAAAAAACACTATAATAAATAGCATTTATACCCGTTCATGGCTGAGAGAATGAGAATAATCTAACCCGCGTGTTAAATAAAGGATTCAGTTCAAAATTCAGTATAGGTTCTCGAGTTCGACATAAATATTAACAAGTTAGGAAATATTCACCTGAACAAGGTTGTAGAATATATCGGCCGAAACATTGTAAAACAAAAAAAAAACAATTAAAATGAGAATAGTAGTCCGAATAATCCAAATAATAAAAATTATTTATCCTCATTTAAAATATTTCGAAACATTTCTAATTATTTCTTCCTAGTAAGCCGTAACGCGGGAATCTCAGTCGCCAGTGAAACTTCACGATTTCTGGGAAGGGATCCCTCTCCATCAATACGAATTGCTACTTTTTTTCAATAGTTGGGCCATATCCATACCTTTTCAAACATTCACAGCAAGAACTCATATTTCGACCACAGTGAAAAAAGACTTTTTCCATCCATGTGCCTAGCATCAAGCAGAATGTCTATGAACAGAGCTCATTTGCAAGGGCTTCCCGCCTGTATAACACATTACCACAGGAGTGGTCCCCTGCTAATTACCACTTTGTCGTCATCAAATTCAATGTCAACCAAATATTGATCATGAGCCCTAACCCCAAAGTAATCAAACTCGGTTTATACTATTGATCAACTCCCATAGTGTTCCTTATCTTTTGGTTGGCATTAATTCTTCTCAACTTAATTGTTATCCTCGAATGGCTCGTGGCCTTATTAAACAGTGATTTCGTTAGTAAAAAAAGGTGCCGATACTTAACAGAGTTTGACTGCATAATTATTGATGGTGGCCTAAAGCTGAGAATGTTCACTTCCCCGGGGTTTACTGATTTCGATTTGCCTGAATCTAACAAGAGTACATCAAGAATATGTGAATCAATGGCGGCTGTCAACTGCACATACGAGCTGCGGATAATTGGCAATAAGTAATCGCCCGATGAAGAGGAAAATTGTATTTATCGATAAACCCTTGAGTCTCCAAACTGCGTACTATAAATTAAATTACGTGGGAGATTTAAGATGTGTTGTCACGACTAACAAAGGTTAATTCTATCCGTTTCTACGTTCGGGATAAGTCAGAAATAATCGCCATTGAACTGTTGAAGTCTGGGGATAACCGTTTACGAAATGCCGAATTAGACAGTCGAATTTGTAAAGCGGTTCATTTTGAAGACTATCACACCAACGCATTAGTCGGTTGCTATAGTCCGAGACGTTAATGGCTCTGTAATTATATTGATCTGCTAAAATACTCGCAAACACCACCGGTGTTACCCGGGACCAATGAGTATCTATCTGTACTCATATTCCAAGCCTTAGCTTAATATTAACATTTTTCTTCTAAAAGTAAAATGTATATTCGAAGCGAACGCAGACCCACGCTGTAATTGTAAAGCCTCTAATTCAACATTAATACCACCATTGTTTCCTAGTATTATTTTACTCTATGAAAATTGTTCTTAATCTTGAGATAGGGCTTTTATTTTCAATCGCAACCTGCACACGATATTTATATTATACACTAGCATCGACATCCGGAGTTGTCCGGGAATGTAATTGGTAATTAATTATTAAGAGGCTACATCAAAACATGTAGAATATATAAATTTGTAATTGCAAATTTTTTTAAGCTGAAAAAATAATTTGAATTTACTTTTTACCCTTGCTCCAAGCCTATATTACCATTTTTATACGTCGTCTTTTATAGATATTTAGCGCGAAAGAAGCACCTACGCTAATATTGTAACGCCTCTAATGTAAAATTCACACAACCATTGATTTCTGTAAGATTTTAATGTCAACCCTTAAATGCATTTTGTTTCAAATATGATACATTAACAAAAATGCCTATTTAATATAATATTAAACGAAAATGTGTAAAAATGCACCTTGTTTCTCATGTGAAGCGAGCCTGTTGACAAGTGTGCGTAGGTATTTGTATGATGTTGCATCAGCACACCCGCTAAATAGGTAATCAGTATATTCGATGTCAAACCGATATAAAAAAATAAAGCATTTAAGGGTTAGCATATATTTAATTTACTTTACTGAGGTGAAAAAGAGACGACAAAGATGTCTTGAGAGGTGTTGGTACAGTACCTGGGTATGTAAATTTTCATCTGTATCTTGTTTCTTCAGCTTTATATTTAGTACAAAGAAAGATATTTGTGTAATTTCGTGGAACAAAATACGCTACTAGGTATTTGCATGAGAGAGTAACAACAATATATATATATATATATATATATATATATATATATATATATATATATATATATATATATATATATATTGTTTTTATTGGCAAAACATTAGAAATTATGTGTTTAAGCAAAAATAATTCACTTAGAACTAATACCGAATACCCTTTATGACAAATCTTTCTTTTTGCGAATTATTAAAAAGAAGTCATTTAATTGTTTTAAATATATGTATGTAATGTTTTATATTATACTAATTTCTTTAATTTTATAAAACACGTATCCAGTTAAAAATAGTTTTAACTTAAGTGGGATTCGAACTCGGGTATTGACATTGTAAAACAAACTACTGCCTTAGTAAGGTGTACTCTGTATATTTTCTTTTCTCAACTAATCACATGTTTGTATTTGCGAACGAACAGACTATCTCGAAAACACCAAAGCTTTTTAATGCTATATAATTTAACCAATCTAGAGTAGGTGTTTACCTCCGACACTAAGAACAACTAAGCGGTTACATATGAAGTCAAAGAAGGTTTGAGCAATAACACATAAAGGAATTGCGCAGAAGCAACGTTGCCACTTTCACTCCATATATTTGCGGTTCTGCGCCTAAAATGTCTGACCATGAAATCCTCACAGCTACCTATCTTGACATCGTTATATGGAACAAGTGAGAGAGTGGCAACTTTGGTTGAGGTCAGTGTCCTTAATGATGGGGGCCTAAACAGAGCTGAAAGGGAGAAAATAACAAAATATCAAGGTCTAATGTATGATATGATATGAAAAGAAACTGGAACCTCAAAGAGATCGCCATCATTCCAGTTATCATCGGAGCCACTGGACTCATGAATAAGAACTTGAAAAAGTATTTAGCAAGTATACCTGGTGAACCAAGTGCAAGAGAAATCCAAACAACTGCACTCAAGGGAACAGCCAGAATCCTGAAAAGAGCTATCGGTTGGAGTCTGTAAATAGCGGGTGATCGTATGGCATTTGGAAGAATGCCCCGTCCCCAGCAAATGAATGAAAAGAAAAACAAAAGGATAACGGGTCGTGTTGCTGACTCTTCATGGATTTTCACCAGAACATGGCTAGCCGGGCAGCTCTCACACTACCCCATTACTATCGCCCCTACGATGGTGAGAAAAGTTGGGCATTAGAGAGAGGAGTGCTACTGTTGCTTCTATCCGCAAGTTTTTTTGTTTGTTTTTGTATTTTTTTATGTATTTCCTTCTTCTCGCTGTTTGTGTGCCAGTCAGAGATCAGGAGAATTATAAAAAAAATAAGTAATTTGGTCCGAGTAAACTAATAATCTAATAACTATGAGTGGACACTTGTGTAAGGATGGTGGGGGGGGCGATCGCAGAATGTGGAAGATGGCGTTTACTCGGACACGGAAAATCAAATAGCAATGCTAATAAGTATGGAAGTCCGAACGAAGATGAGTTGATATAGAATCGGAAAACATAGGACAGAGAAAAGAAAGAAAAAAATGAGCGCAAAAGAACGAAGCAGAAACCATTGTCGTTTTCCCCGTTGGCAAGTTAAAGAGATCTATGCAATTAAAGATGCGAGAATTGCGCGTATGTTATGGCAACGACGCAGGAATGTTAGAAGCTTGTCTGAAGAGATCCGAAGAGAGTGTGCAACGAAAGAAGAGGAAGTAAAATGCTAGTAGATAAGGTGAGTCGATTGAACGAAACGGTAAAATAAAATTGTTTGAAAGAAGGAACAAAGATACCGTAGCGGAAGCGGTGACACAGATGAGACAGACAATTACCGGTCGGCTAGTGTATCACTACTTCCGCTAATAAGTAAAAAAGGGGGGGATAATCAAAGACGTGTGATGAAGATGACAAAAACAAGAGGAATACAAACTCGGGTGTACATTAAAGACAGAATGTCTTTATTTCGTTAGAAATAAATAGGTTTCTAGAAAAGAGCTGTTGATGATGATGTTGCAAGAAGTATTGGAAAATGTGGCCAGTCCTAATAGGGCAAAATCGGCGCTTCTCGTTGTAGATAGGATCAGAACTAATGTAGTAGTAGTAGTAGTAGTAGTAGTAGTAGTAGTAGTAGTAGTAGTAGTAGTAGTTGTTGATGATGATGATGATGATGATGATGATGATGATGATGATCATCATCATCATCATCATCATCATCATCATCATCATCATGACAGGATCTGTAACTGCTGCCAATCGTAGATGACAGTGACGCTGCTGTTACTTGTAGATAGGAAGAGATGATGGCGATGATTCACGCAGCGGTGTCTTATATGTAGGAAACGTTATAGGAACAGAGCTGTTGCTGATGCTGATGCTGATGCTTTTGTTTGTTTGTTAGGCAAGTCAGATTTCTGCATAGAGCTCACTAAGATCATGCCTCAGAATTATCTGGTGTGCATGAAGTCCTCCTTATTTATTCTTTTTTTAGAACTAATAAAAACTGATTGAAATGCTTCGCTTGTTTATGAATAAACCTTAATTGTGGATTGAATTCCGTAAGTAAATTATTTTTTTACATGTGTTTTTTTAGTTCGTTTAATTTCTTTACGCTATTGCAGTGTTTTATTTCAACGAATAAATAAATAAATGAATAGTAAATAAAAAAAGAATGAGTAAGTCGCATAGAGGCAAAAAACATACACATACACATACACAAGAAGTGGTCACGATGGATATTTTCCGACTGAACTCCAATCTCTGCTTCCTCTTTGCAAGATATTCAAAGCAAGAACTTGTCTGACTACCACAAGTAAAAAGAACTTTCCCTTCTTCCTCCGAGTGCCTAGCGTCAGGCAGAATTTCAATGAACAGAATTTCTTTCCGAGATCTTCTCATCCGTAAAAACACGTTACCACGGGACTGCTTTCCTGTAGACGACACTTTGATTTTCAGATCCAATGTTAACAAATATTTTCCATAAACTGTCTTCATAAGAATTCAGATGTTTTCCATTCGATTCATCATTTTCAATCCTCTTATAATATTCTTCATTATTCAACTGGCAATCCATCCATCTCACTAACCAATATCCTCGAATGGTTTTTGGACTTGATAAGTGGTAACTCCATTATAAAGCAAAAACAGCATTTTATTAATATAGATATAAGAAATGGCGACATGCAATAAGACAATGCCAAGACTCCAGACGCCGTATCCATTCAATCAGGCATCTGAGACTGATTTCATCTTCGTCCGCTTTACTCGACATTAAACTGAAGAAGTCTGGCTACAAAATCTTTATATAGATGTATATAAACTAGCAAGAAACAGCTAGTACAGAAATATCTCTCTCCCTATCTCTCTCTCTCTTTCTCTGTGTGTGTGTGTATATATATATATATATATATATATATATATATATATATGTGTGTGTGTGTGTGTGTATATGTATATCGAGGCAGCATTTTTTCCTTAAGACACGTATTATTAAAAATAACTGACAATTTTTGTCTGGTTATTTTAGTATTGATCCCTTCAATTTTCCGGATTAAAATCTTCATCTCGGAAGAAAATTGGCTGATGAAACTGCCGTAATTTACATGTTGGTCCAGAGTACTTTCTGACCCGTCTGGGTCCATCGTCAGTGGAATAATATCAAACAGGTAAAGACCTGGAGTGAGATTTATAATTAATTATGGCGGGAAAATTTAAATATGAAACTATATTTATTAGCATTTAAGTATATTAGTACTAGTGTTAAAATTAAATTAATAATGATAATAATATATATATATATATATATATATATATATATATATATATATATATATATATATATATATAAGCTATGAAAATATATTTATGACAATTAAGCTACACAGAGGCCCCCGCGTTTCATCCCCGGGGGCAATCTTCAGGCTAAAATTAATACATAAAAAATGATATCTCTTTATAAGAATTTATGTGGATACATGAAATAGTAATATATATGTGTGTGTATACTAGAAGCATACCCGTCCGAGTGAAATTTATTCCCCGAACAGCAGAGTTTTACACCACATTCATGTCACTTTACAAAAATTAAAATAAAGATATAATGATACTAAATCTTATGTATAGAATCCTTATTCCAATTTTGATCAAAACCATGATATTATTTTGATTCTAGAAAATGTCTTAAATGTAAGTCTTAAACTAAAGGTGTCTTAAGAAAAAACTGAAATTCAGGGAAACTTTGCTTAATTGATGTCTAATGGATATGGATCGAATTTAATGCTAATCTGAAATATTCCAATTTTCAAATGGTAGGTTTCTATTTTGTCCTTTAGTCCTCACGTTTCATGAGCGATGATTCTGACAAAGGGGGAAGAATTGCTGTTTTTTGGG
Organism: Sepiola atlantica; assembly: GCA_963556195.1. NCBI lineage: Eukaryota > Metazoa > Mollusca > Cephalopoda > Sepiida > Sepiolidae > Sepiola > Sepiola atlantica. The sequence goes on along the minus strand of OY744533.1, from coordinate 19,702,074 downwards.
TCATAATCTATCCGTACAACACTTATCGTTGGCTGTGTTTTGACCTTGAAGTGGTAATTGTTTGTTTAGCTTCTTACATCAAGTGGCTTCATGCCTTGTCTGGAGCGATTTCCATAAAAGATATCAATCCCCTCTTAAAGAGCTTTTAAAACTATTAACAGAACTGAAATTTGGAGAAAATTTATTTATTGATGTCTAATTCCCACTGTTAAAATTTTACAAATATCGGATTTTCCCCGAAACAGTTCTGCTCCTTTACCCCCCTCCTCTTTAGCAGAAAAATAAATTAAACTGAATATAGTACAAATTTGGACCCTTTCGCCTAGCGTAGTTTCATAATTCATAATGGTTGATTAATTAGTTTACGAGAAAATCCTTTACATCCAAATATATAAACATATACACACGCCTAACTTTAGATAGATCGAGATATATCTAGCTATACAAAGTTTATTATAAAATATTAAAGCAAATACTAACGTTTTTATTGGTTCCGTTGGTGGGAAGGGCATCCGGCATTTGACACAACTAGACGTCTGAAAATGTTTCTGATGTTCCAATGTAAGAAAGATAATTGTCTGTCAGCGTAAATTAATAATCTGATAAAAGTGGGTCGAAAATGGTCTAAGAAGAGGAAATTGGATGGAGAAGCTTTTACTTGACTTCCGAAAACAAATAATGACGCCGATGAGTAAAGAAGTCAGAACGGATATGAAATGATACAAAATTGAGAAAAGTAAAATGGCGCAAATGTACGAGAAAAACTAATTGTCGTTTTTTTATGATTAAGAAGACTTATTGAAGCAAAGACTTCGAAATGGCGTATAGTTTGGTGAAACAATCGGTTAGATGCGGAAATGTATAAAAGATTCTAAAATGATATAAAGAGGGTCTACAAAGACAGCGTTAACTGAACAACAGTAAGTCATCAATGTGGTACTATCGACCTGGTCTCGGTGCTAATCGTGATCAAGTCGTACCATGACTGAGTGGCGTATGTTGAGAAACACGGCACTAAATATAGTCCGGTCTCGAGTTCCGAAACACGAGGATCGCATAAAGTCTTGGCCAGGTGCTCTATCAATAGCTCGACGCCCACGCTGTGATAAAAGATCCGCAAAACTGTGATACTGACGTGTTAGTCAGAACTTTTACGTAAATGTCTGGTCAGCAGCTCTTCTCTGTCTACATCAGAAAACGTGTTGTCTTAGACAAAGGGGATGAGTTTGTGAACTGAAAGAAAATGGTAGTACATAAAATGGACAAGACATTTTCGTCTTTAAAAATATACACTTTATTATAGCATTAGCTAAGTCTGATAGCCAACTCTGTAGTTTCATTATAGTCGGCTGCCCGAGGGGCTTCTAATGGGCATGTTCGGTGTCGTAGGCAGCCGTTAATTAATTTAGTTCGTTATATTTGGTAATGGACAAAGCCTTCCTCATCGAAGCATGCTCGGTTGGAAGCCAGCTAGTAAACTGAATTCTAAGATCAGTGGATATGTCACTCAAAAATACCCTCCATTCATTCACCATCCTCTGACTCTCAGTAAACAGTCGATGGGATAACTTTTGTTTAACTTTTTAAAACATTCACAGCACACTGCCGTCAACCATTAACGTCGGTAGTTCACATCTTGACTTTATGTAATCTTAGAACTTTCGAGTAATTTCGAAACATACGCCGGGTTTTTTCTACTGACAGTCGCTTCGAGCATAAGCTTTAATTGGTTCAGAGAACAAAATTTAGAGAAATTTCATGCGCCGATCTGAAGAGGTTGTAAATTAATTATTCCATTAATTAATTTACCACTAAGTAACTTATTGTTTCACACTGTTTAATATATAACTGATTTAATATTTAATTGATTTAATTATTCCATTGATTAAATTATTACATTGATTAATTATTCCATTGATTAATTTGACTTAGTAACTTATTGTTCCACACTGTTTAATATTTAACTGATTTAATATTTAATTGATTTAATTATTCCATTGATTAAATTATTCCATTGATTTAATTATTCCATTGATTAATTTGACTTAGTAACTTATTGTTCCACACTGTTTAATATTTAACTGATTTAATATTTAATTGATTTAATTATTCCATTAATTGAATTATTCCATTGATTTAATTATTACATTGATTAATTTGACTTAGTAACTTATTGTGCCACACTGTTAACTAAAAACAGCGTCAATCTAAATAAATAAATGCGAAAGTTGGGCTCATTTCTCGGACTAACTGTAAAGTCAAAACATCTTATTTCAAGTTAATTTAACTTTACATAATAGACGCGCTATCTTTATTATTATATATAAAAAAGCTCGAATTCTTGTGCATGCGTTTTCCTTCCGCAATAACCCACATTCCTTCACCGCCACCGACAATCAAGATATCATTATATTTTTGTATATCAGTGTGTCGTCATTCTTTTATGCACTGGTCACATGATTCCAGTAATTATAAATGTTAGCAAAAAATATTAAAAACCTTTGGTTCGTTAAGAATCCGTAAATGAGGTGACCGGGGTAATTCTACCCCCTACTTCACAAAAATGACTGACAAACACATGATCATCAGAAATCGAACACATATACATGCAGAATAAAAAAATGCAATGCACATCTAACCTTTGAAAGAATGGAAAATCTTGAGGCATTTTTTTAAATTTAATTTAAATATTTACAAAAATAAAAAAAAATCCCACCCCCTCTCTCAACCTCCACGCCTCTAGATTCCGTTGAACTTCATCATTACAAGTTATTATGTCACACAAATTGTTCCTAAACATATTGTTCTGTTTTAAAAGTCTTGGAAGAGGTTTCTGTTGCTAATTTTTTGCGTATTGTCATCATTTTCTTCCTCATTGTCTTCAAGGGACGAGCGTTTTTGTGATCGGCATTCTTCACCCTGTCATGCTCAAATTCTGACGCTAAGTCTTCATTGGGGATGGTCACCGGTGTCTTCTTTCCTTTTTCCCTTTCCCTTTCTCCGCAGGTCCAAGCAAACCTAATAGGTCCCTCACTGTCAACCAAGCTCCAGTCCCTGTCCCATCGCCGCAATGTAGCATCCTTGTGCTTGTTTTACAAATACTTCAATGGATTATGCTCCGATGAATTGGCTACTCTGGTGCCCCCTCGACGTAAAATCACTAGACTAATTCGACAATCAACTAAATCTCATTCATTCACTGTTGAGGTCCCCAGATGTCGGAGAGCTTTCTACTCAAATAGCTTCTTTCCTCGTGCTATTGGCCTCTGGAACTCCCTCCCTGCCCCCTGTTTCCCCGACAGTACAGACATGTAGAAATTTAAAACTAATGTAAACAGACATCTCGCTGCGCAGATCCCAATTAAGGTTGACCCCCCACCAACCTTCTTCTCTTTTCTTTTTTTCTCAGTGGCCCCTTACGTCTAGAGTGGTGGCCTGCCTTGTTTGGGGTTAACTATGTTTTAAAAAAAAGCCTAAACTTGCTTCTTTTTTATGCCTTTCTTCTTCTGTCTTTAGCATC
>OY744533.1:19686054-19691054 GCA_963556195.1 Sepiola atlantica | reverse complement strand
ACTTGTAAAACAAGCACAAAGATGCAACATTGCGGCGATGGGGCAGAGTCTGGGGCTAAGTAGACAGTGCGGGACCTATTAAGTTAGAGACTCCTTTTTTACCCTGTCCAAAAGGGAGAGACTAGTTTGTGTAGCAGCCAAACTGTGGGAACAGTGCTCCATGCATGGGCGAATGGTGGATTTATAGAGATATAAGATGTTATTCAATACCTACCCAAAATCGGAGTATGTGACACAAGGTCAGAAAGTGGGATTTGAAACGCCAGCGCCCGAGAAGGTGAGCACTCTGGCCATTAAAAATTGCCTGTGCAGCCCCGTCGGCATTCCCCGGTAGGGGCGCCTAAGGCAGTAAGCAATATATTTACTCCTCCCCAAGAGTTAGGCACAAGGCCAGTTTTATCTTACTCCCACAAGTAAGATGTGACCCAAGATCGGGTCGGGAAAGTGGGGTTTGAAAAGCCAGCGCCCGAAAAGTGGGCACTTTGGCCATTAAAAATTGCATGGGCAGCCCCGTCGGCATTCCCCGGTAGGGGCGCCTCAGAAAGTAAGCAATAAACTTACTCCTCCCCAAAGAGGGGAGGCAAAGACTGGGAGGGTGGACCTCCTACAACTGCACAGGACAGACCCATAGACAGGCGTAAATCAAGCCCCGAAGGCCAAGACAATACCAGTCTATGGGGTGCAGTATCCATCGAAACAGATACTACACTTTGATCTTGGCCAAAAGTATAAGTTGTCTAGCCGGGTAGAGGGATCCCACCTTCTTTGCAGCAACCTTAGCAGTATCTTCTATGTATTTATTCCAATTCATGTTGCCAGCGAATGTTAGACCAAGTCAACTATTACAATAGGTAGTTGGTAAGATTTCCTATAATTGTTCTGTTTATTCTATCTATACATTTGAATACTTTCTTTTTACCATCTTGTTTCCATTTTCATTTTTTGCTCGTGTTTCGAAAAAGGTACACCGGGTTGATTTGGATTACCGGGGTTATTTGGGTCACCGGAGAATGCCCTTAATTTCTCACAATCTATTCATTTTCACAGCATGGTGCCGCCATTATAAATTGTATAAGGCATTTTTTTCCTGATGAAATCAGCGGAATTCTTGCAAGTTTCTTTTTTCTTGTTGAAAGTTGAGCTGTGAGAAAGTGGTGTCACTCAGTCAAGCAAGTTGTGTCTATGTTATTCAACCCTCCAGAAAATTCAAGCGAGAGCCTTTGTTTTGACAAAGATAACAAATTTGCAATAAAAAAGATTTAATTAATTAGAGAATTAAGTGTAAAATTGGGTGATGAGTTAGAGATTGACATTGAAGCGATTGGCGTAATTAGGGTTATCTTAACCAAGGTATCTTCAATATACCTCTTTCCTGTTCTATTACCTTTTGATAGGCTTTTGAAATATGATAAGTAGCTGTGATGTTCTTCCCCAACAATCTTTAAACGGCTGTGAGAACGAATATCGTCTTCTCACTTGGTCAATGGTTTCAGAAAGGCAGGCATTTATCCTTTCACTCAAGCTGCTGGCTTTGTTGAGAAATGTGCTACTGAAGTGATGCTAATGACATACCGGGGACAGGCTCAAATATCCCAAGCAATTATAAATGTTATTGCACAACCATAGTATTGGAGAATGCCAAAACGAAGCGAAAGAAAGTTCAAACCAAAGAGAGGGATAGAGAAGTGCTAACAACTCCCTTGTGTTGCAGAGGTTGAAAGATGAAGCTAAGCTAAAATAAAAAGTCAACGAGAGATCTTCTAAAGGAGATAGAGGATGGGGAAAAAGATGAGGAGGACGACAATGATACAGATAGGGTTGTTTGTGAGAGACTTTCGAGAACAAATACAAAGAAAGAGAAATGGTTGAGTTGCGATGTGACGAATAAGTTTATCCAAAATGTGTACATTTGACTATGAAGATGACTTTTACTGCAAAAGTGCACCAATCAGACTGAATTTTCATTGAAAAGACAAGTCGTGTTTATTATTATTGATGTTTTCCTTTTTTTAATAAAGTTCTGACAATATTTATGGCTTATTTTGAAGAGTCTTAGTTTAACTGATCGAATTACCCCGGTAAATGTTTTTAAATCGTTCAAACAGTTGTTGGTATTCAAAGCTCTTCAAAAGTGAAGAGACGTTGAAATATTGCACTGATATTTTCATATAACATCATTGATAACTTTTTTGCAAAGTTTAAATTGACTAAAAAATGGCCCAACTATCCCCGGCCTACCCGATCACTTTCAACGATTTAAAGCGACGTTTAGATATCAATTGATCGCCCTTCATACACATCTAAAATAGCATAACAACAGTGTAGAATAAAACTGACACTTACCGGCATAAGGGGCTCCAATAGTTGATATGAAAGTTCTTGCTTGAATTAGGCAACATTTACGTATCACCTATTGGAGCCTTTTATGCTGGTGATTGTCAATTGATCCTATAGTGATCCACAAACTAATAGAGATAATGTTCCTGCCAGCTTCTTTGTTAACTGTTATAATAGGTTCGCTGAACTAAAGTCTTTTCGAGTTTGCATTGGTTGTGGAAGCCACCAACATGGCAACCCGGAAACAAGCTCCCGATAATTTCTACCCTCGACCTGCTATCCTTTGGAATCTCCTTCCTGTTCCCTGTTTCTCTGTACTAACATACAGAAATATAAATACAATGTGAACAGACATCTCGCTGCTTAACTCCCTACTTAGGATGCCCCTGTAAGTATGATCCTTAATTCACAGTAGCCCCTTACGTCTAAGTGGCATTGTGCCTTGTAAGAGGCAACTAAAAGTAGTAAAAAAATAATTTTTTAAAGATGTCGTCCAGCATGGGGTAACATTTGTGGAAATTCTAGCCACTTTTCAGGTGTGTGTTGAGCAAAAAACATGGACTCTTTCATCGCTCGCATCATACTTACATATTAACTATAGAAGCCCTTTATACCGTTAAGTGTCAATTTGATTCTATATACAGAAAATTTAAAACATTCTGAATGGTAATTACTTCCTGGCATAGCAAATTTTTAAAGTGACTTACATGTCTTTAAACTGTCGATAAAAAGTGTTATATCTCAGTCTTTCATAAACATATATTATATCTACGTTTCATGTCTGACTTTTATTTTAATTGGTATGAATTTAAACATTAAAGATCGAACTATATCGTACTTATACCCTTACTTAGTATATTCAAATTTGATCAAATACATGTGTCTTTACTAAATATTTTATGCAGTAGGTTATATAGTGGAAAATGTTGATTTAAAAGATAAAGGCACAAGTGTCCAATTTAAGATTCAACAAGTAGATTAAATAGAGATGTATACCAAATGATTTTTCGATTTCGATTTCTCCTTCCAGTGAACTTATTCTATCTATCTTGGTATCCAATGTTGGTGCTAATATAACCAGTATTTCTTAAGGCGTTGTTATATTTATTACTATTACTATTAAAAATGTTCTTCATTATAGGAATTATTACTAATCTTATGACTAATTGATATTAGGATCATGCTTAAGTTACGTTATGAGGATAATTTGACTTAGGGGTTAACATACGCTGCTTCTATCGCCAGTAAAACAATAACAAAAACTACGTACCTTAATATTATGCCGATAAAAAAACTGTACATATTTCGACAAAGTGTTATGGTCTGGTGGTAAGACAATAATATCGATTGTTCGATCCTGATCCAGGTTAGCCGTGCTGATGAAGGCTGATAGCCAGAAACACGTGTTCATGGATTATTTTATGGACGTAAAAATTAATTAATAAAATATATATATATATATATATATATATATATATATATATACAGAGAGAGAGAGGGGGAGAGAGAGAGGGGGAGAGAGAGAGAGTGAGAAAGATTGAGAAGAGAGAGAGAGAGATTATTTGTTATTGTTTTGTTTTGAGCGATAGCAACCGGTGTTCTTTTTACGTTACGTTTGGTTTAATTTTTAGCCATACTGAGAGTTTTTTTATTAATTGTAAATTTTGTGCACACAAATGATTAATTTGTAAATTAATTATAAAAATCTGTATACAACAAATTGGTTTATAAATTAATTAATTAATTTTTTTAAATCTATATATACAATTTATGACTAGTCCGATTAAGGGCGAATTAAAAAAGGAGAAATGCGCTCATTTGCATATCCTTAAAAATTATAGGGTTGCGAAGAATAAAAAAACGCACCGTAAAAAGAACACCGGTCGCTATTGCCAAAAATTATACAATAACAAATCATCTACGTAACATTATAAGCTAGAAGAAGTCGTGTATGAATGGGGTATGTCATTCTAGTTTAGTGGTTAGAACGCTAGTTTACCTATATAAACATCGACGGTTCGATCTCTGCCCGGGGAGGTATGCTGATGACGGCTTATAGCCAGAAACGCGTGTCCATGTCTAACATTTGTGCACGCAAAAATTACTTTGTAAATTAATTATAAATATGTGTGTACAACAAATTGGTTCATAAATAAACTAATTAAGAATATATATATATATATATATATATATATATATATATATATATATATATATATATATATATATATATATATATATGAAGAAGAACGGAAAGGAATTAGAGAAAGCAAAAGCCAAATCAAAATTCAATTCAAAAGTTCAAAGCAAGGTATATTCCGCAAAAAGGCAATTTATTCAAGTTAAATTTTCCTTAAGTCAGGCTTTTCAAAGATCAAAATCTTATCATCAGAGGAAGTCGCTGGGATAGATAAGTTGGCAATGGCCAAGATTTAAAATTTGAAAAAATGAAATAAAAGTTGTAGGGAAAGAAACGCAGGGCAAAACTGTGCCAAGGTGCAAGCAAATGTCCGATTGCCAAAAAGTCTTTATATATATATATATATATATATATATATATATATATATATATATATATATATGAGAGAGAGAGATAACCGGCGTTAAAATTTGTTTTGTAAATAGTCTATGACACAATCTTTTCAGATAATAGTCCAGTGAGA